>JAQFVV010012449.1:105000-1305000 GCA_028023455.1 Epiperipatus broadwayi
GATTATCATCTCTACACATATATGCAATAAGTGCTCAGATATATATTAAGGAGCCAATCTTCATACTTTAATGGGCAGGCTTCAATCCACTCTGCACTCCAACTCTTCAACCGACCATCCAATTGAAAATCTGATGATGGAATGCTCATAGGCCACCCTGAGGCTGAGATTCTCATCACACCCATGTTGACCTAAAATCAACTTGATCCCTCATGTACAGGACATAATCTATTTAATACATATATGAGAGATGGGCAGACATCTCTACTATGTAATATAAACTTACTAAATGAAAAAAATAAGTTAGAGATTATATAAAATCAAACCTTGTTTAATTTTGTAAAGTAATAATTTATTTTGGTTGATGAAATTATATTAGCCCACAAACCAAAAATGAATGCTGTATTAAAGATAATATAAAACTATGTATTGTATGTAAGTTAAGATTAATATTGTAAATTAATTATAATAAAAATAAGCTTTGCATGAGAATTAAATTCCTAATGAGATAAAGAAAAGTGTGAATAGGTACTTGCATGGTGGAATCAGACCAGTGGTATAAAAAGGTCATTCTGAGAACCCTGATTCCCTCTTTCCTTGATTCATTAATAATAGTCATGAGTTCTTCAAATTAGAGTGCTGTATTCTTCATTGAGCAGCAGAAAATGGAGAAAGATCCCGAAAGCTGTATAAAAATGTTATGCTGCATTTTTTTTTACCTACAATGATAATTCAATCTAAATGCACTGTTAAACAGATAAAGTCACTGATGCCTTTTATTTAGGCTAAAGTCTTCATTCAAAATGTCATGCCTACATAATACCATGATCCTAGCACAAGAAAAACAATGCTTCAACAGGACATAATGGATCTCATAGT
Organism: Epiperipatus broadwayi; assembly: GCA_028023455.1. Classification (NCBI taxonomy): domain Eukaryota; kingdom Metazoa; phylum Onychophora; class Udeonychophora; order Euonychophora; family Peripatidae; genus Epiperipatus; species Epiperipatus broadwayi. Next base: position 105,880 of record JAQFVV010012449.1, read on the forward strand.
TTTTAGAAAAAAGAAACCCAAGACCATGGTCTACATCTATTATGTCAATCATTAAACTCATTCAAAGAAATAATAAGTAAAATTAGTGAGAGTTCTATACCTAACTTTAATGTTTATCTGAACTAATAATATAAACTTTAAATGAACTAATAAGATAAATGAACTAAACTTTATTATTGCTAACAGAATACCTAATTAAATTTGTAATTAAGAATATGTTATATATCTATTCTATGTAATGTTGTATCTATATGTTAATAATATTTATTAGGACAGTATTGATAAATAATTTTGTATTTATAATGTGTACTTACTTGTTTATTATATCTATTAGTAATTTAATTTCAGCAATCTTCACTATTTAGATTCCTTTATGTATTAATGTTAATATGTGTAACAAATTCATTAAATCTCTGTAAATAGAAATTAGATAACAATAAAATACCATAATTAAAAAGAAGAGGGAAGAATTTTATCTTTATTAATTAACCTTGTAACAGTGTGTTTAGTGGAGCTATTTACAGAATGCTGGCACCTGAAACAAAAAAATTAAAGCTGTCACAAGGTATAGTTTCATTTTTACGTAATATGACTCAGAGATCAGCCTTTCAAGCCAATTGTGCATGCGTCTTTTGAGAGTGTTAAATAATAAATGAATACTTCCCTCTACAATACAAGATATAGTATTTATGCAGGAATAAAAGGAATCCTCTTATTCCTATGACTCAAATTCTTTTTTTTATATGAGCAAATCTGAAGTACTGTTGAGGAAAGCGTGAGAGTAGAATGCTCATATAAAAATAAAAATAAAGAATTTGAGTCGTAGGAATAAGAAGATTCCTTTTATTCCTGCATAAATACTATATCTTGTATTGTAGATGGAAGTATTCATTTATTATTTAACACTCTCAAAAGTTGCATGCACAATTGGCTTGAAAGGCTGATCTTTGAATGTAATACAATTGTACACATAGCGTCATATAAAAATAAATGCTTATTTACTTATAATATGACTCAGGAATTAGAATAACCAGGAAATATAATTGCATTTTTCCTTAATTTTTATTTAGTAAATTAGAAAGAGAGGAAGCAATTTAGTCATATCACAAACTTTAAACTTTTATACATAAGCATAGAGTAAATAGTTTGAAACCCCTTTAGTAACTGAGATCTGTATAAATATAAAAAATAACAGATGAGGAAGCTATGGTCTGCTACAATATATATACTAACATTTTAAAATAGTAATAGATTATGTCTAGATAGGCAGAGGAAAATTGATAAGTTATATTTTAAATAATAAAAAAATTATTAATCCAGTTATATCACATTATACTGAAAAGGATTGCATGGTATTTCCATGAAAGAATAAATAAAAATATTCAATTTTGTAGTAGACCTGAAAAAAGTAAAACCGTAATAAGAATAATCCATAAGAGTATAATAGAGCATTTGGTTACAGATTATAATACATTCAATAACAAAAAAGATAGAAGCACAATTAAATATAAAGCAATTAACTAAAAACTAGAGCTTTTAGAGCAAAAATCTGTTCAAGCAAAGTAAAAGCATTCCAAAGAGAAACCAGGCACATTTAGTAGTGAACTGATGTTGGTATTATTAAAAGAATTTGAAGAAATGCAACAAAAGTTTGAAGAAAAGCAGCAAAAATGAATACAAAATTTATTAAAGAAATAAAAAAATACAACAGAGAAATCAGGAAATGTTGTGAAAAGAATTGAAAGAAATGCAATTAAAAAATAAAGAAATGCAAAAAAATAGAGAATTTAAAGAAATGCATCAAGAAATAAAATAAAACTTTGATATGGCACAAGAAACTATAAGCAGCATGAAGTTGGAAGTAGCATATCAAATACAAGAGTATAACAAAAATGAGAGTATAGAAAGAAAATTACATATTAATTCAGAGAAAATGTATTAACAATCTTCTTGAGTCTAGTAAAAATTAAATAGTTGAAAGAATAAAAAAAATTGGTAGTGAAAAAGCAAGCAGAGAAAGGTGATAATCAGTTTCAAAATTCATTACCCATAGAAAAACTCCAAGAAATTCAGAAAGAAGTAATTGGCATCATAAATAACATAAAAATGGATTGTGATAAAATGAAAGAAGATACCCAAACAGAGTTGCACAATGCGCAAAAGAATCTCAAGATGATAGTAAAAATAATACACTGAGTGTGACAAAACTAAAGGAAAGCAATCATAGGGTAGAATTAAAAATTATGAGACCTTTAGTTGCATTAATCAATTTATCAAAATTCATGTGTTTAAATGTGATGCAGTTTTCCCAGTTTGCCATGAAACATATTGATAATTTGGAGAATTATTTTTAATCAAACCAGTTAATGGAAAAAGAACTAGTGATTATTGTCTATAATCATCTACATATCCTGCTAAGGAGTGGTGAAATTTATTAATAACAAACACAACCTTCAATTCTGGATATAGATATTCATATTTTAAATAACTTTTGGTCACTTCCAAGAAGAAATCAGGTATAAAATTACGCAAAAAAAGTTTTACATAGGAGGTTGTGAAAGTTATATCCAATTCTTTCAAAGGTAAATGTTAAAATTAAAAACATTGTCTGCATGTGTCATGACAGAATGTCAAAACATCATGATTATTTGACATAATTTATCTATTAGAGTTTAGCAGATGGTCATAACTACAGATCAAAAAAATCACAAACTAGGGAATGGGTTTGTAAACACCATCAACATGAGCCTCCAGAATCAGGAAGGTATAAGCAGCTTTATTATAACAAACAGGCAATCAAACAAAATGATGAATCATGCATCTATTGTTTGGATTAGAGTAAAAGTTGATTAAAGTTTCCAATCTTATAGACATAGGCAAAAGAGATGAAGTACTGTTAACAGACGCAGACATCAATAGCACATCAATCTAGAAGTTACCCAAACCCAAGAAAACCCATCACTGGAAATATCACTGGAGAGTTCACCACATCCAATATATAGTACTGGGGTAGAGAAAGAAAGAAATACACCCATAAATCAGAGAAAATGGGATTCAATCCAGTATGAAGAAAATAGCAATGGCCTGGAAGATAGAAGAACATATCTCAAATCCATATTAATGTGAACACTGCTGCAAATATATCTGGATTGATGCAAGGAGGATGGCCTATTCTGTGATAAACCTAAATCTGTTTAAAAAGATAACTTATTTAAGGAGAAAATAAATTATAATATGGTTAAATTTCAATTAAATAACAATGCCATAAGTGACTATTAAAATTACAAAATATAGACAAAATATATTACAAAATGCCAGATTACTAGCTTGTTAAAAAGCAAGAGTGACTTAGAAAATTAAAAAAATAAATATATATTCATTCTAATATTCTCACATATAAATGATGAATTCATAGTATTATTTCTGGGACCTTCCATGTAATAAAAATATAATAACTAAATAACTGACATTTCAGTACAATAACAAATACTTTCCTCAGAGCTTCTTCTTTCTCAAACCATAAGAATGTGTGTGATGACACTTAAAATTTTTATTTTTTTATTTTGTTATGTCCTCCTCATATGCAAATTCTATTCATTGAGAAGTTTTAAAAAATATTTTATCCTCCAATGGCTTTTTTTAAATATTGTTAATTTTTTTCAATTCACACTTCTCATTTATGCTTTGGAGTCTTTTAAAAATTTCTATAGCTTCTCTCATATATATATAATGATAAATAATATTTTAATATTGAATAAATATAATGCCATGTGGATGTTATTATTCTGGATAACTCTAACTAGAAAGATCTAAAATAAAATAGGAAGTAGAGAGCAGTTCAATTATTATTTTAAATACTCTTGATAAATTTCACATGACACTTTATATAGAAAGAATATAAAAAATATGCAAAGTATATAGTCAAAGTTATTATGTTAATTTCCGCAGAGATTGGGGGAAAAAATTCTGATAAAGTTTGTTTTAATATGTTCAACTTCTAGTGAAGGTGAATATTTGGTCATGTATGTGAGATATTATGCTGTTATGTAATTTTTTGAATTGTGTGTATCTCAGATGCTGCCCAATGCATTTTTTTCAAATAGTCTATTTCCCAACTTGTAATAAGACTCAAAAGAAGCAAAGTACAGTTTGGGTGTTTGTTAAATTTATCAGCCTCAATCAAAAAGAAGCAAGGTTTAACTTTCAAATATTATATTTTTATCAGCTTCTAAGATTCAAAAAGGAGCAAATCTTCATATATTAATATTATATTTGATTATTTGTGTGATGTGGGTAACTGAACAGTAGTAAAAATGAGATAATTCTTCAAGTGTTTGTGCTTCATTGTACATCTTAATGTCGAACAGTTGAAGTTTGTATGAATCCTAAGATTGAGATCCTATGCATAGTTTTGTTAGTTTAAAGTTAATCAAAATTTCTGAATAGTGAAATCATGGCACATACATTCTGTTTATTAATGTTTTGTTATATTAATAGAACACTATTTATGAAAATGATAGAATGCAAGAATATTTAAGTAAATAAGGTGAAGTTAAATTTTGTATTTGATCCAAAAAAAATGAAGAGATACTCTGTTCCATTGTCTCATTGTTAAATGAAGAAGAATTATAACAGTTCAGATTCAAATGCAGGTTGAGTAAATTGTGTTACAAAACTGCATAGTTAAGAAAGCTTAAAAAATACTCTAATAGATTGTCATGTGTGCATGAATTAGATATAATATACACATAACTTAAGTACACCAGTTTTAGAAATTGAATGGAAAGAGGACTTTAGAATTAACTATATTATTAAATATTAATAAATGAAATGTCCTGTATAAAATTATCAACAATAAAATGATAAATTCTATAATGTAAGGGGGAAAAGGAAAAATAGTTTTAGTATGTAAAAATGAAATTTGATTTGTATATTTTAAGAAAATATATCATATTTTGTGGTTCTTTTAGATTTATCTACTGGATGGGTTTTTTAAAAAAATAATTTTCTCTTTCTTATATTAAACTAAATGGCAAATCTAAATATATTATTAAAAAGTATAAGGCACCAAAATAAAAAAGTTAGAGAAGAATTTTTAAAAGTTAGTCCTGATTTTTTTCTTTTTTTCTATATGCAAAAAAAAAATGTTTTTTTATATATAAACATTTATAAAATAATTTAAGAAATAAAGAAAATATTTATCAAAAAATATGTGAGAAAAAAATATATATTAAATCAAGACATTAAATCTAGACAAGGATGTCTTATGGTAGAAATCCTGATATAAATAAATACAGAATTGATTACACATTAGATATAGTGATCTAATCTAAGTCTTGGCTCAAGAAAAAACAGTGCAAAGTGATTCCACAATGTTAGGAGAAATCACTGGTTAAAACAGGCTCCCTCATAATAGCTTTAAATAGCTATGTGTTTCTGATTATTATAAAGTATTTTAATACTCTATCTATCTCAGATATTATGACAACAGTAGTTAGCAAAAGACCTAAACTATGCAATCATTTGCAAAGATGAACTTAGAAGTTGCATAGAATATAATATTGCCTTCTTTATAGAAGAAAACCATGCTGTAAGAAAAGAAGTGGACTCTGCCATAAGACCTACCATATAGACTATCTATCACTAATAGACAAAGAGTATAATTACATTTAGGATTTGATTTCCAAAGACTTGTGTGCATATATAGCAAACATATATCTACAGAAATCATGGTCTAAAACTTTAAAGCATTAAAAAATTAAGACAATTAGTAAGATTCTATCTTTATACATATCTTAAATAAGGACTTAAGTTATAATATTGATAAGTATTATAATAAATATTATTTTTCTTATTTTCCAATATTTTGTATTGTATTTATCTAGTATTTATCTGATTCCAGTTGCAAAACTATAAGCAATGATTTTATTATTTATTATAATCAAATTGTTAGCTTATTTATTTTTATTGACCAATTTAGTTTATTTTTGCTTTTAGAACTTATCCCAAACATATATCATTAAAATCAATTAACTCTAAAATGTCATGCAATCCATTGGGGAACATGCAAAAATGATGCTCAGCAATATTAAAATTTCCTGAGGAAGGTTTTCTATTTAGAAAGCTTGGCACTGGAAGATTCATTTTAAATTGAATCTAGAAAAAGAAATAAAAATACTTTTGTAATAATTTCACTTAACCTTTAGTGCTATCTTATTTGATTATCATCATCAGAATAATGGTTACATTAAATGTATATGTGTGATTTATGTTAACTATTTCTAATTATTTATATTTATTATGTTGCATTATATAATTAATTAATTATTTATTTATCTAGTGTGGTGTTTTTATTCATAATTACGATAAGGAAATCACCCCTACCCATGCGCTGTATGAATTTACAAAAGTGAGAAATACTTTCACAAGATAGAGTCTTTGAAAAGATAAGACTAAATTCACATTATCTTTTTTACCTTAACTTATATATATATACATACATATGTGTGTGTGTGTATATATATAGGCCAATCTTAAGCATTTAGAAGTGAGAGCATGAAGGTCTTAATCAATCACTTTTAATTCCATTCACTATATATTAATAAATGATGTTTGCAAAAGTTTTACAATATACCATGTTATATTAGATGTAATACTATATATATATATATATAACTTTATTTATTTATATACCACTTTGTTTTATTTATAATAGTCATAATGGAATTATCCCAACGTAAATTTATAAAGTTGAGGAATATTATCACTCTCTAAACACAAGATAGAATCTTTTAAAAGATAAAAATGAATTCATTTTATCTTTTTTACCTAAATGCATATATATATATTGTACCCTTTCATATTGGTATACCTCATTATAAATTCAATTTGAAGTAAATTTTAGGGGAATAATTTTAAATTTTATAAAATCAAGATATTTGGTTGTTTGGGGTTTGAATCTAAGATCAGTTAACTTGAATTAGTATAAATTTTTTAAGTATTTGTTGAAGTACTTATTTATAAATATATATGAGTAATAAAATATAACTTAATAGTATTTGTTAATAGGTAATTTTTTTAATAATATTTAAAATTGTAGTGAAATTTAAATATAATCTTATAAATTATATGTGCTATAAGTATAGGTAATCGTGTTTGTGTGCATATGGTATCATAAAGTAATGGCTCTTTCTGGTAAAATCTTAATTTATTTATTTTTTAAAATGATTAAGATAATATTTATTTTATTATTTTTGTGATAAAAAGTTTATAGAATCAATTTAGGTTTTACTCTGTTTAAGATAAAATTCAAATTATTTAAATTGATTTAGAGTTAATAGTATTTTTTATTAAGTTTATTAATTATATTATTTCTTTTTGTTAGTAAATATTTTTAAGATTAATATTAGCTTTACAAAATTATTCAAGCTGTTGGTAACTAATTAAATATTCATTCTAATAGAATTAGAAGAATTGATCAGTGAAATATTGTGATTTGAAATTTGTTAAAAATAAGCAGACAATATTTTTGGAAAGAATTGATTGAAAAAATTACAGATATAAAAAAACTAATTTAGTTTTTCCATAAAATTTAGTTTAATTTCTTTTTAAATATTATTTTTAGTTTTAATTATTATCTATTTAATAACCTGAAGGTATTTTATAACATTTTTTTTTTTTGAAAACTATGAAGAAAGAAAGTTTAAATCTCTACTGAAAAATATTCTTGGAATTGTTATATCACTAAAATTATAAAAAACAATTGAAGAAAAAAAATTATGAATTCATGCAAACATGTTATAAGATAACAAAGGGGTTTGATAAAAAAAAATGGTATTATATTAATACATAATAAATTAATTACTAAGCAAGCCATGATGATCCTACATCATGTCTGTAATAAAAATTATAAAGGACTGGATTGGAATATGTAGATGAACCAAAAAAAAAATATTTATGACAAAGTGAATTACAAAGACTTTAAGATAATGGAAAGTAAATCATTATGTAATGATAATGGCAAGATTTTTTTAAGGAAAGTTAAACTTTATATTAGAAGAGATGAAGCAGAAGTTATTTGGCTAATAATTTAAATCATATCAAATATATTAGAAGATTATTTATTATTTCAGTAAAATGGTTATATACAATGAACCTTAGAGATAAATTTTACATTATAGGTGAATGATATAAATGTAGAAGGATATGTTGATATTGTATGAAGTTAAAGACAAATAATTAGAGGAATATTTTATCTACATTTTTCAATATGACTGTAACTGTTTACTATGAAGACAAATAAATTTTTTATTGATAAAGTGAAATTGAAAAGTACTATGAACGTGAGAAAATTAAATAAGTAATGATGATAAATAATAAGGAATAGATATGAATTTTGATGGAAATGGTTGAATAAACTTATGAAATAAAGATTGTATTGTTTAAAATGTGCATCACATATATTGAAAATAATATCGATCTGCACTAAAAATGGAATGGTGTAGGAAATATTAGAATCAAAAGATAATACTTGCAAGGAATTCCCATAGGATAATGCGAATAGTTAAATATAATGTTGGATTTGTGACAATTTAATATTATAATAAAAAGAAAAGAGTACAATAAAATTATATATTTAATCAAGTTGGAAATAAGTTTTGTTGTCAAGTAAAAAGAAAGCGTCAAATTATGAATAATTTACATTGGAATTGTGCATTTCATTATATTACTAGAAAAACAATAGAGCAGAGAAGGGAGATCCAACTGTCAGTTAAAGTAAAATGTTTGAAATGATTTAATTATGATGGAAATTAAAATTCCTCAAGGATGAAACTTGTTAAAATCGTATTATGTTTTTAAAATATATATGTATATTTTAAAAACTTTTATCATTGTGTTTAAGTTGTATAATTTAAATAATTATTATGAAGGTAAAGGGATAACTAAATGTTTAGAAATTAATAACTTATTTTATTTATTTATATATGTAATTAAATGTTTAAATTTTTATTTTGTTAAGCATTATTAAATGATTATAATAAATGAAGATAAATAATAATCTAGGTAAATGTGAATATAAAGCTAATAACATATATTAATTTAAAGAGGATAAAATATATGTGTGTGAAAATATACGGTTAAAGTATATATTGTAATATTTAAATTTTGATCTCATATTTAATTCAATATAATTTTAGTGTATTTATATTCGATCCTGACTTGTAATTTTATATAGCTTATTATCGGTAAGAGATATATGAAACAGGCATGGGTTGAAGATGAAAGCAAAAAAAATTGCATCATTAAAATTGGAAATAGCAGGTTAGTATTTAAGCTAGTACTAAATATACTAAATATATAAATTTCTTACTTTATGATGTACCAAAATATAGTATATTAATGTTCATGATAGCATAAGGAAATTTAAAATTAAGTTATTTGAAGAGATGATAAACTTTAAAGTATTAAAACAGGCAAAACTCTCCATACAGTAGTGTCACTCAGTGCAAGTTGGAGTAATCAATGGATGCCAGAAGGCCTGTGCATAAAATCCCTATCTAGAGCCTACTCATCTAATATCCCCTGACTAGTTTCTAGCTTGCGGCTTTCATCAGTGAGGAGTCTTGGAAACTAGTCTGGGGATATTGGATGAGTATGCACTAGATAGGAATTTTATGCACAAGCCTTCTGGCATCCATTGATTATTCTCGCTTGCACTGAGTGGCATTACTGTATGGAAAATTTTTCCTGTTTTAACAACAGTTATGAGCAAGCATAAGAACTTGTGATCATGTGATGTTTAGTGATTTAACTATAAAGTATACAATATGATGTTGTTGTTTTTTAATTTATTCATGGTATTGAATAGTAAAGCTATTAGTAAAAATAGAGTGGTATGTTAAAAACCAATAGTTTAATAATTATTAATTAAAATTTTATTGGTACAAAGTGAAGGAAATCAAATAATAAATGTTATAAGATATAATAGAAAAAAATATTAATATCTCAGAATATTAAAATAAGATTATTTTGGTTTTAAAAAAAATACATATTTTTAATCTTCTTATAAATTTAGAGTTGTCAAGATTTTATAAATTATATTTGTTAGCAATAGCTCTAAATAAGAATGATTGTAAATAGTAGATATGAAAGGTTATTGATCATCAATACTATGTTATAGGCAATCAGTATATACACTTTTATTGGATAAAAAAATAAAGTTAAGCTATAACAATAAAACCTTATATTATGAAAAGAAGATAGCTAATGTCCAGTTCTTGACAATTATCATTAAGAGAATATAAAAGGGTTTGAATATTTAAATAATTTTTTTGTATTATATTATTATCTAATTTTGTTTATATTATTATTTGTTAAAACATTTATTAGTTCAAATATAATTATTAAGAAAATTTTTTTTAATAATATGTTAATAAATTTAATGTTTAGAGTTGTGTTTTTTTGGTCTGAATCATCATCACTACACCATCTTCATAAAGTCCTAATTGTACTAAATACATTAATTAAAGTATAAAATTTAAATAAGACTAAATTTAATAATAAGATAATATATAGTAATTATTTAAAAATAACATATTTTAAAAGATATATTACTACTATGATCACATAAGTCATCAATGAAGTGTATATTCTAAATGTAACAAAGTATGTTTATTTGTAGGAAAATCAGATTATTAATTATTTTATTAAGATTATGTATTATTAGTTTAACTAACTTAAAATTGGATATTTATTATTAAGGTATTTTTAGATCATAAAAACAAAATAGTAAGACAGTTTTATTTATAATTATGATAATTAACAGTTTTCTTAATTATTACATTACCTAAAGAATTAAGTAAAATCCCTCTTTATGTCTTATAGGTTGAATAAATAACTAATTAATAAATCAGTGATAATCCTGAGATCTCCTTCTTCTTCTTCTTCCTTCTCCTCCCCCTCTTCTTCTTCTTCTTCTTTTTCTTCTTCTTCTTCTTCTTCTTCTTTTTATTATTATTATTATTATTATTATTATTATTATTATTATTATTATTATTATTATTATTATTAATAGTAATAATAATAATAATAATAATAATAATAATAATAATAATAATTAATAATAATAATAGTTCTATAAAAACAGTAATAATTGGAAACAAATATACAGTGATAGTATAAACTTATTAATTAATTCACCTTAAAGTTGATGAATATAGATATTTTATTATGTTCATGCAGATATTATTGTTAGTCATGGGAATATCTAGATGCTTAATAAAAAGGAGTATTTTGGTATTCTTATGCCATTGAGCAGATACTTTGGTATTTGTTTAATGTTAAAAGGTTTGTGATCTTGTCTAATGGGATATTTGGGTCTCATAATTGCTAGTATAAATTAGAAATAATTTGAAAATAATTAGAGTATAAAATCATACCTAAAGAAAATAAAAGTATAGCCTAATTTATGGATTTTTAAAATTTCTAGAGCTTATAATTGAGAACTATAACCCATACAGTTGATGGGTAAAATGTAGCATATGTAAATGTGTCTCATATGTTTAAAGTTTATTTTATATTACATAATTGTAATCTTATAATTTATGCCTATGATATTAATATACTTCACGTGGTATTAAGAAAATATGTATAATAATATTTGCTGTCCAAAGATTTGGTAAGAAACAAAAATAAGTGAATTTTTTTTTTAATGAAATACATCCAGATAAATATTTCATTTTGAAACTTATTGAGTATTCTTTGAATTGACATTTGACATAACATAAAGGATTGTTGTACTGTGATAAAACAACCTTTATATTTGGTATGTGTAAATATTTAGAGTGTCTGATAGTCTGTGCATAAAATTTAGATAACATACATAAAATTATAATATGTAGTTTTGTTATATGATCATATTTTGTGAATTCTCTATATTAATAAATTGGATGTTTTATTATACATATGAGAATGTGCGTGAGTGATTATTAATGTATTATTAATGCTATTATTATATTTATGCCTTACTTATTTAGTTATTGACACAGTGCTTGAAGTCAGCTGTTAATTCGGCAATTGATGTTGATATTTCTTCTCTTACTATTGTATATATTCAGCTACTCCGTGAGAGGGAGATTGTGGTTTATTAATCTTTCAACATTGCCTGAAGATAGATACCGGATGCCTATTCATATATTGTTTTTTTTTCATGTGTCATAGCACTGGCCAGGAAGCGAACCTGCTAACCCAGGACAACTGCTTGTAAGGGGCCCACCAATGCTTCAACTTGCCTATATTGTAAATTTTAAATGTGTTATTGATTATTTAAGAGCATTTCAAGGCATATTTATTTCAAGAACATGCACTAGCTACTGCAATTTAATGTTAAAGCAGTTCTTGAAGGATACTTTGGTGAACTTATCATCATCATCAACCATTATCAATCCACTGCAAGATGAAGGTCTCTCCAAGTTTAATCCATCTTTTCCAATCTTTAGCTTTTCTTCTCCACATCACCCCTGGACACTTTCTTATTTCATCCATCCATCTCACATGTGGTCTCTTTCTGTGTCTTTTACAATCTCTTGGAATCCAGTTTAAGATTTTAATTATCCATCTATTATCATCTCTTCTAGCAATATGTCCAGCCCAACTCCACATCAATCTTTTAATTTTTTCAGTGAGGTCAGTAACACCTATTTGTTCTCTTATCCATACATTGCGTTTTTGATCTCTTCTTGTTACTCCCAACATGCATCTCTCCATACTTCTTTGAGTGCTATTTTTGTCATGTAAGCACAAATGCTTTCTCATACTGGTTTTGTGACATAGTAGATATCATTGAGTAATTAATATCGCTCTAATGGCCTAATATAGGCGTATATGCTTGTTGTTTTATCTTTAGAACAGAATAGTTGGGAAAATGTGTTAGATAATAATAATGAGAACTTAATAAATAACGCAAAGTTTTATTATTATAATTTTTAAGCCATACTTAAAGTGATATTTATTGTAAAATTATATAAATACTTTATTATTTAAATTTATTAGATTAAAATTTATTTATTTATTTAAATATTTATTGTAATAAATTTCAAATATTTATTTATATTGTGAATAAATATTTTTGTTATTATTAAAATACGTTTTTGTTTTCGTTGCCATTACTGCTACATTTATTAACCAGAAAATCTCATAATAATAAAGTTTATTATTCGCTGTTTTAAAAAAACACATTTCAGTGGTCACATATTATTTACTTGATTTATTTATCCATTTCACCTGCATTGTGGTAAGTCAGATGCCTCCTTAATTACTATTTATTTTCCGTGTGTTTTTGTAATACTGTGGTATAAAATGTGTTCTTTCTTGTTGCATTACTTCAATTGAATGCAGTTATTATAAATTCGTTTATTATAAGATTATAGCATTAGATGTACTTATGTGTTGTATTAAATAAAATATTTATACAGGGAGAAAATTCAAAATGCTTTAAAAAATATTTTATATGCTAGTATTTAAAATTTTAAAATATCTAAGTTATAATATGAACCCTGAGATAAGCAGTTTCAAACCCATTAATGTAACAGGATGGTCATATTTTATTAAGATAATAATTATTATTATTGTCAGTAATTGTATGTGTTATATATTTATGATATGAAACAATAATATATATTAAGGCTATAACCTTAAGACTATGCACCTAAAATGCGACAGTAGGGACCTCTACAAATCTAAACACAAAATTAATGACTTTAAAAGATAAGAGTGGTCACTCTTATCTTTGGCCTACTTTCAAAAAATATTTAGGTGAATCTAAAGCATTTTGATTTGTAGAGGTCCCTACTGTCACATTTTAGGTGCATAATCTTAAGGTTATAGCCTTAATATATATTACTTACATAATGAATATGTGCTTTATAAATTATTAATTACAATATGAAACAATCTGAGATTTGAGTTTTGAAGAGCATTTGATAGATTTATTTGTAGTCAGCTTCACTCTGTTTTTCTGTCATGCATTAGAAGATTACATAGTTGGCAGATTTTGAGAACCAATGTGATGAACTGTGTAGGTCCATGTTCCACAACCAGCTATTTGGTGGGTTACAATATATATAAATATTACAAATGTCAATGGTTTTTATAAATTTATTAATTAATATGTGAATAAATTTACAACAAATAACATTTTAATATCTCAGGTTAATTTGTAATAAGTATTTTTTTATCATCTTTAGTCATCTGATATCATATCTTCTTTTGTGATGTTATAGTTGCTATAATCATTGCTTAAATACTCACCTTAAATGCAATTAAAAGTGATTTGAACACATACTTTTAAGCTCACTTCAGCTCCATTTTAAATAACCATACACATGACCACTTACATGTGAAAAAGATAAATGATCTCCAATATATGTATTTCATGTTGAACCAGAACTCATCACTTGATCCATATCATCATCTCCCACACATATATAATCAATGCTCACTTTATATTGAGATAGCAAATCTTCAGACTTTAATGGACAAGCTTCACTTTTCTTCATCTTTCAACTTTTCAGCCATTCATATTATTGAAAATCTGATAATGGAATGCTCAAAGCCCACCATTGATGCCAATATTGTTGTGACACCTATGTTGACTTTGTCAATCTGACCCCTCATATGTAGGACCTTAATATGTCCATTTAATTACACAGAAGAGGGTTGGGTAGAAATTGAAATATACAGAACCCAATCTGTAATATTTAAATACAAACATGTATTTAAATATTATAGATTTAGCCTGAATTCTGCCCATCCCTTGTCTGTATATTTAAATGAACTTGTTACGGTTTTACATATGAGGGATCAGTTTGACAGCCATATTGGCATCAACAAAGGCTTTGAATTTTCTATCATCAGATTTTCAATAATATGAATGGCTGAAAAGTTGGAGGGAGAAGAAAAGTGAATCCTATCCATTAAAGTGTGAAGATTTGCTATCTCAATATGAACTGAACAGTTATTATATGTGTGTGTGGGAGATGATGATCTGGACTAACTGATGAGAGCTGGTTCAGCACAAAATATGTATATTGGAGATCATTTATCTTTTTCACATATATACAGTCATGTGTATTTATTATTTTAGATGCAATGGAAAGCTGAAGAGAATTTGAAATTCCAAATTCAAACCCCTTCTAATGGCATCTAAATTTTAGTATATTTCAATATACAGTACTTGTATAAATATTATAGATTCAGTTTGAATTCTGCCCCATCCCTCTTCCGCATATTTGAATGGACATATTAAGGTTTTATATATCAGGGGGTCAGAGTAAATTAAAGTTAACATTGATATGACAATAATATTGACATTAACAAGATCTTTGAACATTCTATCATCACATTTGCCACCATATGAATGGCTGAAGAGTTGGAGGGTGGAAAAGATTGAAGCTTGTCCATTAAAGTTTGAAGATTTGCTAACTTAATATAAACTGAGTACTTATTATATACATATGTTGGAGAGGTTGATCCGTACCAACTGATGAGTGCTGGTTCAACATGAATATATATTTTGGAGATCATTTATCTTTTTCACATGTATGAGGTCGTATATATTGGTTATTTAAGATAGAGTGGATAGCTGAAGGGAGATTGAAATTCTGTATTCAAATCCTCTTTAATTAAATCATTACTTATCAAACTCTCATTGCTTGAATAACCTGAAGTAAAATTCTTACAACAATTGATGTTGAAAAATGTTTTCATGAAATTCTTGTGTATGGTGGTAATTACATTAAAATTTAAACATAAAATTGCATAAATCTTAATAATGGATAAATATAATAGATGTCTTAGTAACACAGTTCTCTAAACTTCTATTTCCTGAAATATATATAATTTTTGATAATGCCCTAAAATTTTATAAAATTTGGCAGTAGTAGACATACTGCCCTCTATAGTAGTAAATTTAAATTTAGTATGTCTATGATACTATTTACTGAACATTATACTTCAAATTTAGCTATAGTTGGCAGTACTTGTACTGCTGTATAATTTGATGTCATAAATTTAGCCGCAGAGATAATTTAGAACAACCTGGACATCACAATAAAGCAGGCTTTACAGCATAGGACAGAGGCAAATAATTACCTTATAAATTTCTTTCCTTTTTTTTTTTTTTGAGACTCTGCCATTACAAAGTTCATATATGCATTCTTGACAAAATAGTAGTTTACATATTAAAAAAAAAAAGAGAGAGATAAAAATATGCATCCATATTCTTACTAATATTTTATATTAATCTATAACCCAGATTTATTAACCATTATCTATTAAAAGATACTCTTAAAGTGTATGTATATATGCAAGATAAAGTACATGCACATACAAGATTATAATTTTCAAATTTTTTTTTTTTAAAAACTACAAAATAAAATAGCAGTCTTTATTATAATAATGAGAATATGAATTTTATATCATTTCTTAATTTTAATAAATTTCTAAAAATAAATTATTGCAAGAAATGTTTCTTTTTTTTTACCTCATTAAAATATAGCACACATTTAATTATCTGAAAAATAAAATAAAATGTGTTTGTAGTTATGATTTTTAAAAAAAAAGACAGAGACAATCTTCCCTTTTTTTTTTTTTTTTAAAGATAAAAGATGACTAAGAATTATTTTATAACTCATAATATTTTTAAGTTTTATTCTTTAAACTTATTAAATTGTATCATTTTGTTAATGGCTCTACTAGATGTGTAACATGCTGTGTTAAATAAAATAGGACTTTATGGAATCAGCTCTCTTGAACGAAGAAAATTCATCGTTTGAAAAGGAAAAGTCCTGAAAAATTTTAATGTTTATTAAAATAAGCATTGCACAATAGATCATTGAGAAAGGAATTATATATGGAATTGCTTATACATGCAAGTGTGTAGTCAGATAATTAATATCAACAAATTAAAAAACCTTTTTTTTTTTCAAAAAATTTATTTTTTTGTATTAATACTGAACATATGTATATATAGTACAATCTCCAACGTTTCAACTGTTTTATATTCTTATAGTCAACAATAAGATATACATATTTATAAATAAAACCTTAATTACATAAAACTTTCATCTTATATTAATATAAAACAGTTGGAACGTTGGAGATTATATTATATAGTATATGTTTAGTATTAATGTAGGGGAATAAAGTTTTTGAAGAGAAAAAGGAGAAGGATTTTACAATAAATAGAAAAGAGTGATGTAAGTTAATAGAACTTATATTAGATTTACTATCAAAAACAGAATAGTAAAAATATAAAATGAACTTCCCATATGAATATCTAAATAATGTTTCAACCTTAATACAAAATGATTTTTTTTTTGTCCAATACATATTTTAACAAAACTAACTATTTATAGAATAATATCAAAATAATAGAGTAACACTTCAACATTAAAAAAAATCTAATTTTTTTTTTTTTTTTGAATTGTCATGTATAAAATAATTCTATAATTTGTTTTGTAGTTATGATTTTTATATTTGCTTAACTGCAGTAATAATGATAAAATATATAAGAAAAATATTACTAATATTTATATTTCTGTATTTTTTTTTTATAAAAAAGAGGATTAAAACATCATATGACACCGCCACCATTGATTACAAAGGCTTGCACTTGGTGGCACTACTGTATGGAGAGTGACAAATAGTAAAAAAAGTAGTTTATTATTTAAGGTTCGAATGGGATCTTTAGCTACAAGAAAATATACATGTAAATGGAAAAAAAATGGGTGATTTATTTTGTAAATTATGTAAGGAAGGAATAGAAAATATTAGGCATTTTTTAATTGAATGTAAATGCTTGAAAACAGAAAGGGTATATAATGAAGTTATGGAAGAATAAATATGGAAAAAGTGATTATACAGAAAGTGAATTATTGGTTTTTATACTGGGTTTGGGAAAAGATAAAGGGGATTTAGATATAAAGGTTATAGAGTTGACAAATATTATGTTGTGGAAATGTGATGGAGCAGAACATGGAAATTGGGCATAATTGCTTAGATATTCTTGACTTCGTTTAATGAGAAGTCACAATATATCACATCACATCACATCATCATCAAATGATAGAATTTTATATATATTATAATTTATATATTTTAGTAAATGTTTTTCTTTTTTGACTATAGTGGGTTATATGATGTCATTTGATGATGCTCTTACTTCAAGTCACATGTAGCTCACTATTGTTTAAAATATATAAAACCTTCGTACCAAATAGTTAATATATATATATTCAAATCAAAAGTTATCTTTCTGATTATGATTATTCATGGTTATACTATTCAATAATAATTAAATCAATATATTGATTTTATAATTAAAAAATGTTTATAAGCGTAAAAATTCTGTAAAATTAATATTACGCAATTGTTATATGCAAAGCTTATAATATTTAATAATTGTATTAAGGATTCTAATGGATCTTCATTGGTTTGCATTTTTTTATTTTCATAACTTATAGAATTTAAAAAAACTTAGACATGTTATATATATATATATTTGGATAGATAGTAAAAGATGAATCTATAGTTATAAAAATTAAAGATAATTATGTGAAATCGAAAAACTTGCCGACAGATATAAAAGTAATTCAGCTTATATCTTTTTTAAACAGATCGGAAAGTCTTTATGAAAAGTTCATTTTCTACTTAATTAAATGAAAAGGGAATATATATGCTAGTTTGAAAAAACATTATAATTAATTATTTTTAAATTAACATTTTCTAATTAAGGAATTGGTTCTAAAAAAAAAAAAACCTATAAACAAAACAACTTTTCGTAAATAAAAGCAGGGGCTTAACGTATAAGAAAAGAACAAAATATTTGCCATGCATCAAAGAGACAACGTAAAAAACATTAAGTTGAGATAATGCATATAATGAATAATATTTCTGTAATGTAATTTTCCCCATACCATTCTCACACAAGGTAGGGGACTGTTTTCTACCTGCTTTTAATACTTTGTGGAGGGATGTAATCATAAACATGTGACCAAAGACATGTAAAAAAGATGTATGATCTCCCAGATGCACATTTTGCGCTAAAACAGCGCTCATCAGTTGGCCCAGATCATATCTTTATCATTGTTTATTATATATGTATAGTCAATTACTATAGTTTAAATGAATTGTCAAAGTTACTGCTTTTACAAATTTCACAATACCACTTGATAGTTTCATTTAGTGGATAATCTCTAGTTTAATAAATAACTAATAAAAATTATTAAAATAAGATAATGAATTCTCTTATTCATTCAAATTCTTTTATTTGAGATAAGAGTCACCTTCACTCTTTCCTAGATTCACAGGCTGTTTCATTCTCCTATAATGCTGCAAAAAGAAAAGCAGATATAACTACATTCAGATAATAATTGCCTGTTTTAAAAAATTATATAGCTAGAAAGTACATTTTAGTGCTGATTTCATTCTCTCTATAATGGAAAACTTCTATTTGCAAATGATGTGCTAAGTACAGCCAGATAAACACAATCTAAGCTTCTCTGAAATATATTTTTTATAAATAAAAAGATGTGCAATCCTTCAGAGTTAGTAATAAATATTAGTCTAAAGATAATGATAATATGAAGCCTAGGCTGTCAATGTTTTGATAAAAGTTTGTTTCTGTTGCTCAAAACTTGTTCAGCTTGTTGGAGTAAAAAAGTAGACAATATGAGAAATTCAAATAGATCCAAAACATGAAAATTAAAAAATGTAAAATGAATTAAAAAATACTTATAAACAATTATTATCTTAAAACGATACCTGGCCAGTCAGCTTGCGAATTATTAAGCTTATGATAAGATTTTGTTGTTGTTGTTGTTGTTGTAAATAGTTTTACTTATTTTTTAATATATTTAATAACTGAAACACAGGCTTATTATATACCTGTGTCTATATATGTAATATAGGGTATATGAGCGCAGACTTTCAGATGACCCATCACACTCTTCTTTCTATCTAATAACACTGTTACACTCAAGCACATATATGCTAAAAAGATAAATAATCACCAATATACGTATTTCATGCTAAACCAGCAATCATCAGTTGGTCCAGATTATCATCTCCCACACATATATACTATAAGTGCTCAGATATATATTAAGATAGACAATCCTCATACTTTAATGGACAGGCTCCAATCTACTATACACTCCAACTCTTCAACCATCCATCCAATTGAAAATCTGATGATGGAATGCTCGAAGACCACCCTGAGGCCGAGATTCTTGTCACACCCATGTTGACCTAAGGTCAATCTGAACCCCACATGTACAGGACCTAATCCATTTAATACATATGCAAGGATGGGCAGACATCTCTACAATGTAATAACTGAAACACAGACTTATTATATACCTGTGACTATATATGTAATATAGGGTGGCCTTCGAGCATTCCATGATCAGATTTTCAATTGGATGGATGGTTGAAGAGTTGGAGTGTGTAGTAGATTGGAGCCTGTCCATTAATATATGAAGATTGTCTATCTTAATATATATCTGAGCACTTATAGTATATATGTGTGGGAGATGATAATCTGGACCAACTGATGATTGCTGGTTTAGCATGAAATACATATATTGGTGATTATTTATCTTTTCAGCATATATGTACTTGAGTGTATCAGTGTTATTAGATAGAGTGTGGTGGGTCATTTTTGATATATTTGTAAAAAAAAAATTTTATTATTCATCACTAATGCTTTATTGAAAATGAACAATCTTATTCGATAATAAAAGTGTGTTTCCCAGCAAGATATATGGAATCTCATAAATTAGGTTTTTTCCTCTCTTTATTTAAAAAGAGTGTGCTAATATATTTTTCTGCACATTAATTCAGGGTTAAATTATATTATATCCATATAAACATAATCAAACAGTTCTAATAAAATATTTTTTATTATTCACAACTAAATTTATTGTCTGTGTCATTTTTATTTAAGTTTTGCTTCAGCTCTAAATTCTCCCATGTTAGCAATCAAAAATAAGCAACTATTATATAAATGCTGGAGATGGTCATTTGAGACAAAATTATTTGATTTTCTAATCTGCTGCATGCCATATTTATTTTATACTATATCAGATATTGACAACCATACAAACGCATTGATTTATTATGTGCATTGTGTCATGTATCTGAAGTAACATAGCAACATATTTTCTACTTGTGTCAAGCCTTGACAAAATTCACATTCTCATCTTAAATACATATAATCAACCAAAACTCTCACTTTAGCATATATAAGTGCATATTAAAAGTCTACCATCCCATAGCCTGGGCTAATACATTTATACTATTTCCATTTTGATGGATGCAATATAGATTTATTTTACGAAATAATATTAAGTGACACCTATCAACATTTATAAACAAACTTAAGCAACTTAAGGATAGGGGTTACAGAATTGTTCCTCCAGACATCTATGTGGCAACTTGGTTCCTTCTCAAGCAACCACTGAGCCTCTAATTTAAAATGGTACAAACAACTGTACAATGGTTCATGTTGTTTATTTTTATATATTGAACTATGCTCTAGCAACCTGAAGTTTTTTTGTGGATATATTAATAATTTAGAAACGTTGATACGCTCTAGCAACCTGAAATTTTTTTGTGGATATATTAATAATTTAGAAACGTTGATACTTAAATATAAATTACAAATGATTGATATGAATTTTAAATATTCGACAATTAGAATCAACAGAAAAAAAAGATAACATTGCAATCAAATTTATGTATTTTTTTGTAAACAAAGTTAAATAAATAAAACTATTATTGAAACATCATTATCATCATCATCATAATAATAATAAGAAGAAGAGAAGAAGAAGAAGTTTCAACAATATACTTTATTGATCAAACAATGTGTTACGTAGGTTTTACAAATGTTTTACAAGGGTTTTGCCAGGATTATAAAGGCATTTCAAGTATAATGATTTGTTTATTATTATATAACTACAGTATAATAATATGAACACTGGTAATTGTACATGATTGTTTTTAAGGATACTTTTTTTTTGTATAACATAGTATTGGATGTATAAAAATAATAATAATAATAATAACAACAACAATTAATAATAACAATAACAACAGTCACAACAACAAGTATGACAATAATAATAATGATGATGATGATGATGATCATAATAACAACAACAATAATAACAATAATAATAATAAAAATAATAATATACAGACTCATATACAGACATATCCAGTGACTCATATAGCTGCACAAAAACAATCAGACATATCCAATGACTCATATAGCTGCACAAAAACAATCATGCTGCTTATAATTATAAACAAAACATCCACGAATATTGTGGAGTCACTAACTCCATGCCTCCCTCCCATAGAAGCAATATCAACAGAAGTCAAAAAACCTGGTCACCAAGGGAAAATAAATCTAAATGAGCCAAAACAGATGGCAACAACACTTGGCAGAGAACTTCGTACCCATGGAGTTTGATGATAATCAAGCCACTGATAAATGTTCACCAAGCTCTAGAGAATACACAAAAGCTTCACACAGACTTCAACACTTTGAAACCAACTTGCATCCAATTATACTAATGAAGTTAAAAATATCAGTGTTTAATATTAGAGGACTTAACTCAATCACAAAAATACATCAGTTAAAACAATGGATAAAGATCACACAACCTCATATACTAGGACTTCCAGAAACTAAAATCTAGAGTGGTTCACAAATTGATCCCTCAGTACATCTAAGTAGGGAAGCCTACTGTGCATGCTCTAGAGACACATCAACTCTCTTGGGGGTACTGTAATAACACCAGATTGTCCATTTAAGTCATTCAAAATCATATATATTGATGCAAATATATGAATAGTAACTTTTATGTCATCAAATCATCACACTAAACATTATATTAATGTATATCCCATGTGTTCCTGCAATTGTCCCAAACATTATATTAAACATAAACTCATTACTTGGTTCTAGTTTACAACCAATTATACTGTATTAATCAGGGATTTCAATATGAAATATCAACATTTTATTTCAAAGTGGCTACATCAAATATTGATACCACTTATGAGTGTCAAGGGTTTTCTGTCAAGTGATGCAATTATCTTTCACAATGGTCATCCTAATCAAGTACTGATTTGTGTTTTTACTCACCAATATTACACCATCAAATTAGCCTAAACATCAACCCATCTCCTTTCTCTGATCACTCTGCACAAACCATTTTGATTAATCTGGCAGAAATCCAAACAACTGCATTGTAACACATAGGAAAACAATTAGAATACTGCTTCCAACTGCCACCCCAGAGTTTACTTTTTCAGAAAAATATATAATGCTTCACAAAATCAAAAATATGCAAACCCTCATCCAAAAATACCTAGCATTCATAAAAATTTATCATTTAACATAGGTCACATTACACACAAATACCCTCCACCATCAAGATTACTACCTCAGGCTGATGAAATACATAGATGTATTACAATGATAAGCCAATACACACCAGTCAACAACATATACCCAAGCTTACACAAGCATACAGTAACATCTGTAACCATTTAAAAAACTACCTGGCAATTACAAAAAGTAAAATCTGCCTCAGCCAATAACATACATGGACAATGAAATATATTTTCTGGGACATGGGCTACTCATTGGCTGTCAGAGTGCCAATGGTATTCAAAGATCAGGGGATCACATATGCAGGAAATAAGATGCTAAAATCAATTTATTGTCATTTCAAACAAAAGCTACGAATATACTGCCCAATCAAATTTATTTCTGATGCTTTTAGAAAACAAGAAACACCCTCCCCATTTAACATCACAGAATTTGCTATTAAACTAGCAGCAATACCTAATGCATGTTACCCAGGAGCACATGGAATCCCAAAATTCATCCTTGAACATCTCTGTCAGTTCACTACTCAATATTTGTGTGACCTTGCAAACCACCTATCACAGAAGTTACATGAGGATCCAGGATTTATACCAAATTGCAATAGTCCCCTTCAACAAAAAACAAGTTCCCAATCTCTGACCCATCTCAATGGGGCCAGTTACCATTAAAATAATGGGAAAAAATACTCAACTTAGCCAAGTGACATACATTAATTTCACACATCTGGCTTGCAATGAAGCAATCATCTACTTAAAACTGTGATAATATTCAAAACAGTCATGAACTCAGTTCAGAACCAAAAAAGAATGCACCAATTGCAGTTTTATCTTGATATAGAAGTGGCTTTTGACTCAGTTGACAGTAATACATTAATTAACATGCTAGCTGACACCACAACACCATGAACTCATCTGAACCTGCTCCCAAACCTACTACTTAGCAGAGAAATCCATATCACACTCAATGGCAAAAATTATCCATCATTCATTTTCACACAATCCATATCCCAAAGCTCCCCATTCAGACCACTGCTATTTATTTTTACATCAATCCACTCATACTCAAAATCCAACAGAGTATCAAAGAGATCCTGATACCAGACATATTGCAACATATAGCCTGCATTGCATATATGGATGACATCATGGTCTTCCTTTTAAACCTAGAAAGCAAATACCAATAATACAGAAAATACTTTCACTTGAAATCAACACACCATCTAAAATTTAATCAGAACAAGACTGTTGCCTGGTCACTATACACAGTAAGCTGATCACTTTACATCAGTAAGCTGGTCACTATGTACCAGTAAGCCATGAACACAAATTTTCCAAGGCAAACCATCTGTTTTCTTGGTGTTTCTTTCTACATATGGACAAAAGCAATGAAACAAAAAATACAGAACAAGTTAAAAGATGAATCAGAATAGATCACTGCTTGTTTATATATGCTAAAGTATAATTGTTCAATCAGCTGGTGATCACTAAGATTATCTACTATTCTCCCATAATTCAATTCTGCAAAGCTTTCATTTCAAAAATCTATTCATATAGCAATAAACTTCTATGGAATAGAAAGACAGTGTCCATATCTGCAAAATGCCTACACAACATTGATATTTTTCAAATACAGAAGACTGCACACCTTATAATAGCCACCTTCAGACATTTTCCAGAACTTCAATGTCTAATCCAAATAATACCTACAGGCAAGCCTCCATCTTTACACTGTTATCTAATATCAGTTATAAATTAGTTTAGACTCATACATACTCAAATATCACTGCAAACAACAACAAAATATTCATATTGTCAGATCTATGCACTGGTATACCTGGTACATAATCCAGATATTTTCACCCAGATACTCAAAATAAATAACTGAAAGCTGCTTAAAAAATTTTAAAAATGGTCACTGGAGCCCTTTTTTTTTATTTCCTTCCTAGACTAAATCTATATGCCTATCCAACATCATACTTTCTAAGACTCAGATGCTTGTATGCAAAAATAGACCCCTCTGCACACTATGCCACCAAGCAGAAGAAACTCAACAACATCTGTTTTACAACTGTTCAGCATTAAACTATTTTCAACATGAAATAACTAATACATACAACCAAACATCTTTCTGCTGTTTATCATCAGCACATTTCACAGATCATCCACCCCTAGTCTGCGCAGCAACTTTCATGCTCTATGCATTTTGGTGCAATGCACATTCACTTTTGGCAATAATACAAAGTGATATACATCAATATTTCATAACAAATTGCCACCATTAAAAAACAGAGACAATAAAATAGCACACCCAGACATTTTCATGGCCACTTGGTCACTCATAAAACAACACTCATATCTCTAATATACTCGAAAAGAGAATGCAAAAAAATGACATCACAAAATCCAAGAATCAATAGATAATAATAAAACATACAAAATATTGCCAGCAGAAACTTACCCCAGCTTACAAAACCAATATGTAAAGACTAACAAACTGTTACAAAGCATAAACTCAATTTATTATTCTGAAGCAATTAATTATTTGATATTAAGTAAATGGATTTGTGGGTAATGTTTAATATTTATATTGTGTAAATCTAATTTGATATGTATCTTGTTATATAATTTTTTTTCAATTATTGTAAATCATTTTTTCTTTCCTATCAAGATTGTAAATCATTATATATCATGAATCATGAATCAATTTGTATTTAAGACCTCATGTTTTCAAATGTAACTTCTGTAACCCTTTTTGAATCTCAATAAAGTTTATCTTTTAAAACATAATAATGATAATAATAATAATAATAACAATAGTAGTAGTAATAATAGTAATAGTAGTAGTAGTAGTAGTAGTAGTAGTAGTAGTAGTAGTAATTATGATAATGATGATGATAATAATAATAATAATAATTATTATTATTATTATTATTATTATTATTCAGCAGAAAACCATGATACTACTAGTAAGTAAACCAAAAGTTGTTGTGATTCAAACCCTTAAAAGAACTAACAAAATCTTCACAATATAATAATTTATACACTTTGAGAAAACAAAAATAAATGTTTTGAAATAATAGTTAGTAAAAATTATAAACTGGTTAGATAATTTTATCTAAAAACTTTTAACATTACCAAGGGAAAAAATGGATATAATGAAACCATGTGACTGATTGGGTGGCATCAATATAGTTGCTACAGTACTTCAAAATTTAAACCCTGGTAAATCAAATGCAACTGTTGCAAAAGCTAGCATGCAAACAATCTATATCAAAAATAATAAATATTAAAATGGTCTCTGGATTTAAAAAAAAACAAATTTGAATGACATAAGACAACTAGAATTGAAGATTCAAGAGAATCAATCTCCCCCCCCTTTCACATACTGGACCAATGATGCACTAGAAATAAATCAATGAAGACTTTAACAACACAATCCCAAGGGGACTATATTCATCATTTAGAAGATTTTTTCCCCTTGTTGGATAGTAATATCCACCACAAATATAAACATATTGCTCTATCATTTTCTGTGATCTTTGTATATCAAGTGATAACTGAAGTCAGACTGAGAGAAGCAATTCTAAAAATCACAAACTACTCTAATCTAAGATACCTTGCTAATGAGTTTGTTGATATTAGCCAAAAAAACTTATTTCAGAACAAAATCAAAACATTAGGAAATTATGTGATTGTTATAGTCGACCAAGATCATCAAAACTATATTACATGAATAATTAAAAAACACATACTTTAAATATATCATACAGGATTTCCAAAAAATGATGGGAGCCATTTGATAAAATAATAGCATTTCAACCAATATATCTCAAAGACACATTGAAATTATACAAAGACATTGATCCAGAATCCATACCAAAACAGAATGCAGATCAATAGGCTATTCTGTGCCTATATATGAGGTTTAAAAACAACAATGCTATGCATGTGGAACATGGCCACACATTGCATTAATAGTCAAGTCATACAACTTCAGCCAACAAACAACACAACTGACATCAATATGAAGATAACAATCCATAGATTTACAGATTATTACTAGCAACTCAAATAATCAACATGAAATCAAAAACAATGTGCAAATGAGCTTCTGAACCAGTCACAAAGAAGAAAACATACACATATTTGATTCTATATTAAATAGCTTGAATAATACAAATGCAATCTCTGATCAAATGGCTCAAAATCAAACTCACATCTTACCTGATATATCACAAACACTAGTCATATCAATCAATGATATAACAGACTCAAATCTGGATATATCCAATTACACACATAACTGCACTAAAACAAGCAGATTATATGTAATTATAAACCAAATGCCAGAAAACAACATGGAGTCACTAAGTACATGCCTCCCTCCTGTAGAAACAGTATTGGCAGAACCCAAACAGTGACTTGGTCACCTGAAGAAAAACAATCTAGAAGAACCAAAACAGATGGAAACAGTACTCTAAACGAAATAATTGACTACTTGGCAGATGACTTCATACCTATGGATTTTGATTGCGATCAAGCCATTGCTAGATGCTCTGCAAACTCTAAAACATATACAGACATTTCACAGATATTACAGCAACACCATGTGAAACCAACCTGCAGCTGAATCACACTAATGAAGTTAAAAATAACAGCATTTAATATTAGAGGACTTAACTCAATCATAAAAATACATTTTCTGAAACAATGAATAAGTATCACACAAGTTCATATCCTATGAATTCATAAAATTAAAATCCATAGTGGCACATAGATTGATCACTCAGCATACCTAACCAGATACATTTTATTACACATGATCTAGAGAAATATTATCCCCCTCAGGGGACCCTGGACTGCTTATAACATCAGAATGTCCATTTCAGTCCAAATATGTATATAGACACAAGCCTAATAATTAGTAACCCTTTATCCTCATATTGTCACACTAAACATCATATTTGTATACATACCAGTAGGTCCTGCAATCATATCAAACATAAACTCATCATTTGGTTCTAGATCATGTCCATCCATACTAATTAGTGATTTCAAATATAAAACATCAAGAATTTATATCAAATGACTACATCAAACATTGTTACCACTTATAGTGATACAATTATATTTCATAATGGTTATCATAAATCAAGGATTGACTTCTGTTTTAACTTACCTATGTTACACCATCTAATCAGCCTAAACATTATACCCTTTCCCTTTCTCTAATAACTCTGCACAAACCATGTTGATTAACCTGGTGGAAATTCAGATAGCTGCATTTATACTTAGGAAAATAATTAGAATTCTTCTTGCAACTGTCTCCACAAAATGCATGTATAATGCTTCAGAAAATCAAAAAAATGCAACATCCCCATCCTAAAATATCTAGCATTTATAAATATTTTATTATTTAATATGGACTGTATTAAATGCAAACCCTCCCACCCTCCAGACTACCAGCTTTGGCCAATGTAATACATAGAATATTGCAATGTTCAACCCAACATGCACCAATCAAAAACATATATAAAAGTTTACTCAAGCATACGCTAATGTCTGTAACAATCTTAAATATTACCTAGCAATAAAAAAAAAGTAAAATCTGCCTCAGCCAATAGGCTGCATGGACAAGAAAATGCATTCACTGGGCCTTAGACTACTCATCCATTGTCAGAGTACCAATAGCACTCACAGCTGAGGGGTCATATATGCAGACAATTGCATGTTAAAACTAATTTATCATTATTTCAAACCAAAGCATCATCATTTCAAATAAAAGCTACAAACATGACCCACTCAGGCCCCTTTCTAATAGTTTTGGAAAACTGGAAACAAAGTCCCCATTTAAAATTACAGAATTTGGCAATAAACTGGTCACAATACCTAATACAAGTCACCCAGGAGCACATGGCATCTGCACATCTCAGTCAGTTCATTACTCAATACCTATGTGACCTTGCAAATTGCCTATCACAGAAAACATAACATTCAGAATTTTATCCAATAACAATAGTCCCTTTCAATAAGCCTCCATATCAACCCTCTCCAACCTCTGTGCCAACTCAATGGTACCATTTGGCTTAAAATTGAAAAACTATTCAAGGATAGCCTAAGGACATACATTCTATCACTAACCTTACACAACCAGTTTTCAAGGAAGCCATCATCTATTGCACAAGCTGCAATAATTTTCAAAATAATCTTGAAGGACCAGAAAAGATATGCACCAATTGTAGTTCAATTTGATATAGCAATGACTTTCAACACAGTCAGCATTAATACATTAATTAACATTTTGGCTAACACCACAATTAATCCCATGCACGCCTCTGTATCAGCTCACTAACCTGCTTCTCAGCTGTGAAATCCACATCATGCTCAATGGCAAAAACTCACCATCATTCAATCCCACACAATCCATTTCTTTTGGTTCCCCACTCATTTCCCTACTATTTATCTTTTACATAAACCTACTTATACTTAAAATCCCAAAAAAAGTATCAAAGGCATCCAGATACCAGGTATATCACAACATATAGCCTACATTGCATATATAGATAAAATTAAAGTCTTTCTCCCTTCTAGAAAACAAATAGTAATACTATAGAAAATACTTCAAGATTTTAAATCAACGCACCATCTTAAGTTTAATCAAAATAAAACTGTTGCCTGATCACTCTACTCCAGTAAGCCATGCACACAAATTTTCCAAGGCATATCATCTACTTTCCTTGGATTTTTCTTTTACATGGCAGAAAATGCAATGAAAGACAACATCATCCAGATACCAGGTATATCACAACATATAGCCTACATTGCATATATAGATAAAATTAAAGTCTTTCTCCCTTCTAGAAAACAAATACTAATACTATAGAAAATACTTCAAGATTTTAAATCAACACACCATCTTAAGTTTAATCAGAATAAAACTGCTGCCTGATCACTCTACTCCAGTAAGCCATGCACACAAATTTTCCAAGGCATATCATCTACTTTCCTTGGATTTCCCTTTTACATGGCAGAAAATGCAATGCAAGACAACATTGATAACAAGATAAAAGATGAAACAGAATGAATGACTACTGCTCTATCAAAAGCATATCTCTCAATATATGCTAAATTACAATTGCTCAACCAGTAGTGATCATCAAAATAATTTACTATTCTCCTATAATTCAATTTTCCAAGGCTTTCACATCTAAAATCTCTTAGTATTTTAATAAGCTTCTATAATGTAGAAAGATAGTGTCAATATCTGAAGAGGCCTTAGTCACTCAATAATATACAATGGTTTGGAGCTACACAACATATACATTTTTCAAATACAGAATACAGCAAACCTTATAATAGCATCCTCCAACATTTCTCAGAACTTCAACGTCGAAATCAGATAATATCTACAGATAAATCTCCATCTTCACACTGCTACCTATTATTTATCAACCAGTTTAGAACCATGCATACTCAAATGTCACTGCAAACAAAAACAAAGTATTAATATTGGCAGATATATGTTCTGGTACACCCAGGCCATGCACTAGACACTTTGACACAGATGCTTAGAATCAACAACCAAAACTCAACAAATGATCCAAGGAGCCCAAAGTTTTTTTTGTTTCCTCTTTAGATTAAATGCACATGCCTTGCCATCATCATACTTTCTAAGATACAGATATCTGTGTGCCAAAATAGACCCCTTCTGCACACTACACCACTAAGCAGAAGAAACCCAACAACATCCCTTTTGCAACTGCACAGGATTAAACTATATTTGGCATGAAATAACTAATACATACAGACAACTGAACATCTCCCTGAAGGATATCATCATACTGCAGATCATCCATCCCTACAGTCAGTTCAGCAATTTTTGTGCTTTATGCATTCTAGTGCACATGATGCACATTTACTTTTGGTAATAATACAAGGGACATACATCATTTTATAACAAATTAGCACAAGTAAAAACAGAAACAATAAAATAGCATACCCACATATTTTCACAGCCACCTGATCCCTTATAAAACAACAATCAAATCTCTAATCAGTTAATGTTTTATTATTTTTCAAATCAAGCACTTAAGCAGTGATTAACAAAAATCCACACAAATACAAAGGCTGAACAAAAACTCTCAAATAGAGGTTTAACTTAACTAATCAAGATTGCAAGCCAGATACTTAAAAGGCATAGTATTACTAAAAAAGAGAATGCAAGAAAATGGATATCACAAAAACCAATAATTAATATATGATAATAAAACATACATAACTTTACCAGCAGGATCATATGCCAGCTCACAAAACCAATATTTGAAGACTATCATGCTGTTACAAAGCATATATGTGAATAAAAATGTGTACCGTATACATGTGTATTAGTTATAACCAAATGTACAAAGTAATACAACTTTGAGAAACAATTTTAATCAAAGGAATGAACTAACAAATCTTAACTAAAGCCATATAAATTTTGTAATATAAGTTATTATGGACAATCCATCTCTTACCCAGTTTATATCTCTAAAGACTCATAAAGTATTTATTTAAACACATTATACACAATCCTCAAGAACATAAATGTAGGCATGTGCATGTGGAAAGTATTAATGTAACTTTGTTCTTTTAATCTGAATAAAGTTTCTTTTTGAATAATAATAATAATAATAATAATAATAATAATAATAATAATAATAATAGTAATGGTGATGATGATGATGATGTAATACACTAAACATAAAATAAGAGTTAGACTTATATACATTAGCAAAAATAACCTTTCTAAAACTATAATAAGTCTGTTAACATTTTTTTACTCTTTTCTATAGTTTGCTGATCTACAGTTTGGATTTCTTTAAATTTTTTGTGCTGAATACTTTTTTCCCCTTCAATAAGCTACTTTTAAGGAAAAGAAACAAACTTTTATCAAAACATCAGGGCTGGATATGTTTTACATCATCTTCAGGATATTTGCTATTATTAATTCTGAGGCATCGCATGGCATATTTTTACTATTAAGAAATTACATTTTAATTGAAATGGTACACATCTGCTGCACTTTGCACACCTTGTTGGAAATTATTTTCATATAAAATTTTTCATCATAGTCAGAATGAAAAATCAGTACTGAAAAGTACTTTCTAGCTATATGGATAATTATTACTGAACTGTAGTGATTAACCCAAATTATTCTCGACTCTCTTCTTTAATTTGGGTGTTGCAGTACAGCATTATTGTTTTATGCACTCTCTAACAATATGGCAGAATTAATAAATCTCAGAATCCATGGAAGAAAAAAGATGACTCTACCTCCCTAAGTAAAAAACTCTGAATTCATGAAAGAATAAATTATCTCCGCCTTAATTACTTTATATAGTTTTTTCTGATATCTGACAAAAACATGTGTTTTTTCCCTATGTATCATGCTTCAGATCTTGCTTATCAAAAATTGTTTTTATTGGTTGTTTTTTTTTTTTCATTTTTATACCTAATTCTTTAATTATAAAACATTATTTAATTTTTTTTTAATTGGCATATATCTTTTTTTGTTATTGTTTAACTAAACATAAAATAAATTTTTCATAAACTTTTTTTTATTTTTTTTTTAAATATATAACCCAAATTTTTATATCTATTGATAAGTTCTTCAATTTCATATTTTTACTTTTAATTTTCACAACTATAAATTCTTTTTTTTTTTTCCTCTATTCAATTTTTTTTTTTTTACATATAACATCTCCATTAGTTACGAAAATAAAAAATGTGAATCAATACAGAATTCTCTAGAATTTTTACTACAATTATGCTTTGCATATAACAATTATGTCTTATAAATAAAGCATGATTTTATTAAATATGTAATACTAGTAATATAAACTATTTATAAAACAACCGAGTTTGACAATGGTAGTACGGTATAGTATTTGGCAAATAGATTGACATTGATATAAAAAAAAAGGCATTATTATCAAATTCACTTAAACAATTCTTTGGGACTCTGGCTTGTAAATTAGTATATAGCAATATTTTCAGACAGTGTTCCATGAATAGATTTAACAATTGTTGTATTTATTAATTATACAGAATTTTTATCTTTGCAAATATTCATTTATTGTAAAATCAATATATTGCTTTAATATTTATTAAATGGTGTATCCATGAGTAATCATCATCAGTAAGGTAAATTTTGATCTGATTTTACGTTCTTCATAATTCATTTGCTTTTTTTAATTTTTTATCTGTTTAGTGCAAAATTTTTATCTACTTTAAATTATATTGAGCTCCTTGTGATTTAAAATAAATGAGCTCATATAATCCCAATATATATATTGTAACTGTCCAAATTGTACAACCAACACGAAAATCACCGAAGAGCAATCACGCATGTGCATTCCACAATCTGACGTCACAGAGCAACAATTTCTTCTTTTACACCCCGCAAAAATCAGTTAGATACGAGACTTTCATCTTATTCTAATTAAATGATTGATTGCAAAATAATAACAAATTTCTAAAAAATAATGAGTCATTACAATTTATTTACATATATACTAAATGTCAACACATACAATAGCATAACTGGCTCGTCACCTTATAAGACACGTGCATACAATTATTTATTTATGAATTCTATTATTAATTTGATTTATTAGGTTTATGAATTTTATGTACAGCTAATATATATACTCTAGTATAATATATTCTTATATAATTCTGAAAATATATCAACCCGGTGCATAGATTCAGGATCACAAGTAATTATTCTTACAGTTTTAAGATGTAACGACCTAGCTAATTGAGGATGTGATACTAGAGACAGAGATAAATCATTCTAGAAACGATTAAATAACTACTTCAGTCATTAATACAGATAAGTAACTAAAATAATATAGAAAATGTAAAGAACAGTAAATAATATCAGTATTACATTCATCTATGGAACACTAATAAATACATGTACCAGGTATACACAAATGGTAGGAATAAGCTTCTACCATGTACTACTCAAATTAAATGTACAATGCATAAAAGTGACTGGCAGTTGCATACATATCTCATCAAAACATGTACGAAGAAAAGGCAGATAATATATAGGTCATAATTTTCATCTACTGCATACTGTTGCACTAAATAAAACAATGAATGTAAAACGTCAGCAATTTCAAATGGTATTGTAATCATCTAAGATAAAAGTCACACATCCTGAGACAAAGACAGCCTAAATTAAAGCAGCTAACTACAGCAAATATTCTAAATTATGCTTTCTCAAGCCTGAAGTGATGGTTTGCTTAAAACTAAGAATTATTCATATATAATCAATTACAATCTTAATCTAGCCTGTCTATTCAGCCAGATTGAACTCCATTCAGAATTTGTTCAATTACAGGTTTACAGTGTTATTTACACTTTGAATAAAGTGGAAATGATGGGGTTAATTGATATTAATAAATCATAAGAATGGCCAAAGATTGCTGTAATAGACTTTAATTGCTATATATAAAATTACTAGTGACCAAATTATGGCATAATAAGGAGAACAATACAACAATTTCTTGTGATCCCTGCTTATAAACAGATTTAACAAACAACTGCGGCTAAAATATTTTCATTAGAGAGAAGATAAAATTATAATAAATAATTGTGATTTATAATATTCTTTCAAAATTCATATCTATTTCCTTTCAGCAGTAAAAATTCAGGTTTATTCGTTAGATGTTAGCATATTTCAATGGATCTTATCTGGTAAACCATAGCTATGGTGGTGGTAGGTTTTGATCAGCATTCACATTCATGAAGTATCTCCAGTGTAGTTTCTTTTTTGCTTAATGGCTGATTTCTCTCTGAAGCTTTGGACATTTGAAATTTATGCATATACAGCATAAATATACTGAATAAAATGTTCAAGATGTTTCTCCATTAGCTTCTCTATTTTAGCATGGTATTGGAACCAAAAATACATAAATAAACACAGTGGCTGAATAAGATAAGCTGGATTATTTAGAGCTCATTGCAGAATAAAATCAGAATAAAATTAATCAGAATTGACTTATAATCCCTATTTATATCTATTTGACCTGGCTGATTAGCAAAAATAGGATCCAATGGTAGTCATTTGAATCCTTGCTTATTGGTTGTAGATAATGTCTGATCTCATTTTGATCTGCAGTGTGATTTTTCCAAATTTTTATCTTTGAAAGGGATTAATAAAATAGCCACCTAAATTATGTCAGATATTTATCTCCTTACTTAATTAATCTGTTTACAAGCATTTCAAATTATTTTTCTAAGAATTTCATTTCCACTTTGTAATGGTTAATTTAAAAAACACCTTTTGTTTTAATATGCTTTTAAAATAAATTTTTTGTTAATTATACTGCATACCTTTATTTGTACATATAAATTATATATATATAATAAAAATTGTTTAAAACATTTATTTTTAAAATTCCCTCGAATTTTTTTAATTTACGAACATGAAGCATATATAAATATCGCCTCAGTATATATATATAAATGAAATAATGCTCAAGGCTAAATGGGTTTGTAAGTAACCATTAGAAATCAATCAACACTTAGATAATCCCAATATAGATAACAAATAGTTAAAAGGAAATTGCCATGACAACACTTTGAAATTGTTGATTGTTATCTATATCAGGATTGTCTTGGGTTGACTTTTTAATGATATATATAAAGAAAGAGAGGGAGGTGAGAGAGATAATATTAATTTTTCCCTTCATTGTATATGTAATTCTTTTTTTTTCATATGTTATAGCATCGGCCGGGAGGTGAACCCGCAACAACTGTCTGCAACCAACTGCTTGCTTGCAAGACGGCTGCACTGACCTTTCAGCTAACAATGCTTGATTATGTAATTCTTTTGTGTATGTGAATGCATTATAAAGCAGTTTTTATATTTTTATTTTATTTTATTTAGCTGAGTGCACTTTTATGATAAGTACCATAATACAGCTCTTGAGTTTTAGTGTCGCTGCTTTATTATTCATATTCTGTAAATCAATACATTTAAATATTCCATCTGTGTGATAATTGAATGCTATTTTCTCTTTTATTTCTTGCATTTTTGTGATTAGCTATGAACCAAGTTTCTTTTACTTTTTCAGTCATCATATTCTATGTATACCACATTGACAGACCATGACTCACTGCTATGATTATGTTGTTTTGGGGATTGTGCTGTGCTATTTTGTTTGCAATGTTAAATTTTGGATTTGCCATTGTTTATGGCTGTAAACCTGAACCAGAGGTTGTCTGGTGTTCAGTAGATCGCATTGTATCTCAAGCAAAAATACAACATGATCTTCTGAATGCCACCAAACCTCAATAGACTGATAAATAAAACAAAAAAAAACAGACTTAAAATAAGAGACATCAAAGATTGTGTATAAAGTTTCATTGCAATGGCCCAGGTTGCACAGTCATATACTAAATCAAAAACCAGCATAGCAATCAGAATAGCAAAGAAAAAATATTTATATAAGCATGCTAAAAGTAGCTTAAAATATAAATAGGTGTTCTGGGACAATGAAAGATAACATGATCATAAATTTTATCCAAAGTCTATCTACTTAGTATGCTTAGAATATGACAACTGAAAACGGAAACTATAAAAAGCTTGGTCCATAGCCAACCACAAAAACATGATAAATAAAATAGAAAACAGCATTTAATTATCATACAGATAGAATGTTTAAATTAATTGATTTACATAATATGCATAATTAAGATGAAGCCACAAAATTATGAAACATGAAAGCTATGATTATAAAGCACATCGCTGAAATGCACTAAAAAACAAATAAAACCTTCTTCATAAATCATACACACATATGTACACAAAAGAATTATATATATATTCTAACCTCCCCCACCGCTCGTCCTCCAAAATTATATATACTGTTTACGAATTCCGGGTTCTAGCTCAGTTAACAAATAAATAAATGAAATATTCAGCATT
Organism: Epiperipatus broadwayi; assembly: GCA_028023455.1. Lineage (NCBI taxonomy): Eukaryota > Metazoa > Onychophora > Udeonychophora > Euonychophora > Peripatidae > Epiperipatus > Epiperipatus broadwayi. The sequence goes on from JAQFVV010012449.1 coordinate 143,327, forward strand.
AATTAAAATGATTACTAGCTCTAATCTTTAAAATACAAATACAGTTATATTTTTAAAATGAATTAACAAATATTTACTATTTTCATGAGACATGGAGTGACGATACGGGGAACGAGATAGACTACATTGAGATATTATCCACATGATACTATCTCAATGGCATAAGAACACTATACTCCCTTTTTACTATACCAAATAACTAACTCATAGTATTCTTACGACTTTCTAAGCTCTATTCACTACGATTAAAATAATAATCATATCTTAATATTCTTTGTAATAAGAATCTGGCTCAATTAAATAAAATAAAATAGAATAAATAGAATAAAATAAAATCTCAGGTTCATAAATTGTATTCTAACTGATTTAAAATTACGGTAGTAAACTATGAAAAGGGAATTTTATGTCATAATTCACTACACAGTAACTAACGATAATAAATAATAATAATAACAACAATAGTATAATATAATCTTATTACTTCCTAAATGAAATAAATAAATACGTACGTGGTAGTATTTTAATAATCTGACAACAGAATACGTGTGGCAACATTAGCATATAATTTAATGTAATGTTGTGGCAACCTACTTATGACCAATAAATAATATAAAATTATGATCTTTTAATTTTTTAATATACCAATAAATTCTCAAAATTATTATAACACTTTTATGTTTACCCTTTGTGCAAAATCTATATGTCTGTTTCAATTATAAATGTATTGTGATATCATGCATCCATGTGGAGAAATAACAACGAAGACACAAAACTTTAAAATAAATTTACAACAAAGTTTATTAATAACATAAACAAATAACAATATTTTACATTATGTACATTGGATATCCTTACTCTCCTATCACAAATTAGTTTACTAGTTTCCTAGTTAACTCTTATCTTTTAAATGCTTAAGAAAATACAGTATTATTATTATTGGATTTCTTATTATGGTTAGCTTGTTACAAAATATATTTCTTGTATGATTATCATTAACACTTTATATCCCTACTATTATTAAAATTATATTTTTACAAAATTACATTCGTAGTAAACATTCTACAAAACAATAAAATTCTAGTTTTATATTGGTTGTATGGAATCCTACAAATTCAAAACATTTTTATACATTCGGTATTAAGTTTTATTGTTCATTATCCGATGTTTATTAATCTTAATATACTCATTCAAGTCTTACTTCGGATGATATTTACAACTATTAATATACCATGCACAAATATATGTTTATTACACATTATTGAATTATTTTCTTACTAAATATGCAATATTTATTTTCTAAATATTATTTAAAACATTCAAATTTTATTATCACTTAAAAAACTTTGTTTAGATTTCTCTTTAAAAATTTTATATTCATTTCCGAATTAATTTATAACTGTATTATATGATTCTTTCACTCTTTATGATATTTTGTACTTTCACTTTTAAAATTACACAATTCTATACATTCCAGTAAATAAACTATTCTTACATAAACGATAACATATCTTCGGTTCTATTTTATTCATTATTTCTTTGAAAATATCTCTCTGACCGATGCAGATTCAGGAAATAAGGATAGCGAAGATCGATGCATAGGATCAAAATATAACTAGAATATTACTCATCATAAACCTTGACAATAATGGCACAGTGAATTTAAAAGACACTATAGAGGAGTGACCTTTATCTGTCTACCAACCTCTATTATAGGAGTGATGCTAAAGCTATTTCTTCAGCTTTATTATAACATCAAAAAGTTTAAAGATACGCAAAAACACTGTCCAAACTATATGTGTTCAGTCATAGGACTTAGTTAACTATACTGAAATCACACAAACTAACTATGATCCAAATACTTTATTTTTTCTATTTCTTAACAAAAACATCATCTTGGTTTCCTCTCCACTAGTACTACCAAGTCACTATCCGATCTTATTTCTCAAGATTTTTCTATATAGTACATCGACAAATTCCTATCTGCATTTCTAACAATAATAAAATTCATTCATTTCAAAACTATTCCGCTGTTCTTTAAGAAAATCTTTTTACTACTTTCCTCGTATATTTTATCATATACACACTATTTTAAAATATCTGAATACTTTATTACATGAAAGTTCAAAAGAATCACACAATTGTTTTGTCGAATTATATTATTAATATACTTTAAATAACTTATTGCATGCATATTCAGAATTACTCCTATCTCATAATATGTTTTAAAATGTTGTATATAATGTGTACATATAATTTAAACTTTCACACATCATTCTTAATCAATAGATGATCTAAAAAAAAAAATATATTATGCATTATAAATAAATATCAAAATTACCAAACGATCTTTATCTTCTCGATCGCGTTCTGTAGGCTTCACCATCCATTTGATTCTTGTAGATACAATACTCTCATACATACACTTTATTTTTAAACAATATACCTATCATTATATCAAGCTATTATATTTAATTTTTTAATATTACTAAATTTATGTTTATATGTTTTCCCTAATCTCACATAGCATTTTATATTTAAAAATAAATTAATAAAATATTTAAATTATATTTACGGTACTTCTTCATAAAACTTTCTTGAAAATCGTTCATATTAAAGCTAAAAAAAAAAATATTATTTCTTTTTCAGTCACTTAGTGTTCTATTTTAAGGCAAAACAATTATTGCTCTGTTTAATAAATATTCATGGACGACAATCCTTAGTTTTCACAATATTGAATACAATTATTAATTCATGATATCAAATCTATCCTGTAAAGAAAAACGTCTCCATATTCTCTTCAAATATTGTCTGCTAATATTTTCCCGCGCGACTTTTACGATGCATCTTCTAGGTACTTTTATTTAAATATTTAATAAAATTTTTCTGTTTCCATGGATCCATTTTCATTAAGTAATTTAATTTCATATTTTTAAAATCAAGCATTTTTCCAATGAACACTTTATAATATTTTTCTAATTCCTATTAGATAAAGTTTTTCGGTTCCTTTTCTATAAAACGCATAATAACACTTTCATATTATTCTATTACTTTTTTCTTTATTTAAAATTCTGGTACTATATTTTGTAATGTCTCTTTTTAAAAGATAAACATTCTTTTTCATTATACTTTTACATAATTTTCTTTATAATAAAATGCATATTAAATTTTTCCACAGAGAAGAATAAAATAACTTCAAAGTAGCCTTATAAATTGTGCGTCATAATTTTTTCCTGACGGCAAGTAACTTCTCTGTTAGGTTTTCGTATAGCGTCCCAATCATATTTCTCTGAGTTATAATAATAATATGTTTCTGGTTGAGCATAAATAAAGCTGTATTAAGACACTTTCCAAATATTTTTCCTTTAGCAATATTTTTAGGTATTTTTCCTTGTACTTCCATTTTACTGTAGGGTTTTGGTTAAACTCGAATAAAATATCCTGGTAAGATAACTTTTAAAAATTAGCAATCCATATAGAGGCAGTCAAAATATTATATGTTACAAAAGAACTTTTAAAATAAATACAAAATTTTAAATTTATATCACTTTTTCTAGCTACGGTGTTATCAGCTAAAAAAATATGTTACTTTCTCTTTCACTTACACATTACTTCTCCTCTGCTTCGTCTAATTCTGATATTTTTGTCTGCTAAATTACCTCCATTGATTGGTTAATGACTTTTTAGCGCGAACAGATTTACACATTTTAGTTTTATAACAGACTAGACTTTTAAAATAAAGAATTGATGACGTAATGTCTTAAATATTATTTAGACTAGTATTTTTAAATTCAATTATAGTTTTATAAAAATCATTTAAGCTTTTAAAATAATTATTAAAATAATATTTAACATTTAAACTTTTACTTTAAGGATCGATGGCAATCATATTTAGTTTCCTAATTCACAAAATTTATTATTATTTTAACAAGTGTGTGTGTGAAGGTATATAATATACAGTCACGTGATTACTAACTTTATCAAATGATTTTTTATTTACGTCTCGGTCTAAATTACCAAAACTGATATATTTTATAAAAATTTTGGAAAATAATTTAAAAATGTTGAACTAAATATAATTCTCACCATCCTAAAGTTTATTTTAAAATATAATCTATTAATTTTGACTATTAAATATAATTATACACTACATATAGTATTTATTTAATTTATTAGTTTTAAAATATTATACTCAAATTATTAATATACTTTTAAAATATTTATAGCTCAAATTATTAAGCAAGGATATCATTAAGCTTTATTTAACTGTTTTCTTTTAAATAATCCTTTACATTTTTATATACCAGGTATTTTCAGCTTTCAATTGTACTCTAAAATCTAATTATCCTACTATTATTTATATATCCTACAAACATATCTTAAAATTTTAAATTTTTTAGTAATTGACCTTTCTACATTATTCTGACCTATAGATAAGGGCACAATATATATATATACACACACAAGTATATTGTCTGTACTGAACTTATAATTAGAAAAGTTGGAGGGTGAAAATATTGAAGTCTCTCCACTAAAATTTAAAGATTTGCTGTTTAGTATAAACTGAGCTATGATTATATATGTGTGTAGGAGAAGATAATCTGGACCAACTGATGACTGCTGGTTCAGCATGAAATGCATATATTTAAGATCATTTATCTTTTTTACATGTTTGTGGTCATGTGTATCAGTTATATAATGTGGAGTAGATAACTGTAGGGAGCTTGAAAGTCTGAGTACAAATTCCTTCTAATTGCATTAAGCTCAGTGTAATCAATATACTTGTATTTAAATATTACACATTCAGCCTGTATTCTGCCTATCCCTATTCTGTGTATTGAGGGAGCAAAAGTAACTTAAAGATGACATAAATATGACAATAATATTGACATCAACAAGGGCTTTGAGAATTCTATCATCAGATTTTGAATGATATGGATGGCTGAGGAGTTGTAGGATGGAAAAGATTGAAGCTTGTTCAATAAAGTTTGAAGATTTGCTATCTTAATATAAACTGAGCACTGATTATATATATGAGTGGGAGATGATGATCTGGATCAACTGATGATTGTTGGTTTAGCATGAAATGCATATATTGGAAATCATTTATTTTTTACATATATATGGTCATGTGCATCAGTTGTATAAGGTGGAGTGGATGGCTGTAGAAAGCTTGAACGTCTGAGTTCAAATCCCTTCTATATTGTACTGGATTCGAATATGTGACTATCAAAACACCGGCCTCTTAGGCAGAGAAGAACATACTCGGAGAGTATGTATGCCCAAACGATAGCTATAACGTATATAACTAGCATTACATTTCCAGGATATAACTTCTTCTTGACTGTTGAGTTCAACACCAAGTTCAAAGTACTTTTTTGTTTCGTGTAGACATGGGCGCCAGCTATCTATTCAAGGATGAATAAATAATGCACTTTGGACAATGGCCACTAACTCAACACCTACGCATCCATCACTAGCTCAGCTGTTTGTAATCACTAATAGATTATACATAATTAGTGGTTAAAAGAATTGATAAAAGAATTGTAAAAGGAATTTATAAAAAGAGATTGATAAAAAAGAATTGACCGACAAATAGAGTTTAATTTTAAAGACAATTTATTAACTAACATTAATTTACTAAATTTAAACATCTTTATAATTTTTTTTAACTAATATAACACACGCACATTTTAAATTAACACATTATGATATATATCTTATGAAAGCATAAATAATATTTGACATCGATAAATTATCTCACATTCACAAACACGCACATCAATAGTTCATTTTATGCATGCTTAATAGAGTTCAAATTACTTGTCTCTGGAGGCTTTATGAATTAATGCAATGCAATGGCTATTATAGAATAAACAAAATAAGCAAATGTTTTACCTAGGATTTTGAATGTAGAGGTAGAATTTTGTTCTCTTTGGTTGCTGCTTTCGGTGAGGATATTTCCATTACAAATACTTCCAGTCGGCTGGGACGTTTCCTTGATCAGTTTCCTTATTATTCATGATTATTACTATTGGAGACAATTAGATACAGACGGAGATTTCCAAGTTGTTAAGCTGACATTATTTCACGGGCAGATCTGGCTGTTTTCATCGGACATTTAGGTTGTGGAGAAACGCGTGTTCCCAAAAGCTGCTCAACACTGCATTTTTTTGTTTCTGGATACAATTAACTTAACTGATTGAAATTAACTGACTCAATTGATTTGTGAACTGAACTCAACATCCGATAAAATTTTACTATTTATATCTGTGACATGTTGTCCTTGTAACATCCTCTGGCAAAATCTGTTGTCGAAATTCCAGTGATAATCCTTTGACAAAGTGTTTTGGAAGATTGTTTAATTAGTAATAGCCATGCAAAATGTGTTGTTTTATATTTTAATTAATATCTAATCCTTTGGAGACAAGCTTTTTAATCTTGTTGTTTTTTTTTTTAATTAATAGCCATTGCCATGTTTTTTAATGATAATCTTCTTTAACTTTCATTTATTTATAATAACATTTATTACGCATACATTTATTCTATTATTGACAATCGCACATATATACGCACATATATTACTAGTTTTAAGATTACTTTTTCTTTAATTCGAATGAAAAGAGATTTGTATTTTTTTATATTTTACAAATACTAATAAAAAACTCTTTACTTCCTTTTTATAAAACCTTTAGTTTAACTTTTCTAACGAAACACCCCTCTCTCCTTCTGATTAATTAATTGTAGCTTTTTATTTCAAAACTAAAGATGGAAAACTATTTGATTCATATCTTTTTTGAAAACAAACTGTAATAAACTCTTAAACATTTAATTTTATGTTTTTCTTTTACGAAAGATCATTTTAATAATTTTTTAGATAAAATGATATGTGCCAATTTCAATATTAGTACATTACACTGCCCTCCCTTTGAGAGTAAAATGCATCTAATTTTGACCATTTTATCTCTGACAACTTTAATTCTTAATTTATTATTTTTTTATTTGATTGACATGTTATTTGTTTAATTTGATCACTTTAATTAAACCTTTTATTTTATTCATTTATTTAATCCTATAATTGTTACTCTTAAATCATTCATTTGACCCACTTATTTAACTTGATTTTATTGATTTTTTTTTCAACTGTTTATTTACAAGCATTTCTTCTTACTTAATATGTGCGTGGGGAAAAAAAATCTTTTATTCAATAAAGCCTCCTTGTTATTATTATTATTCTTAAATTTCATTTAGTATTATTACCGCCTGTCCAGTGGTTGTTTTTCTCTTTTCACTAACCTCAATGACCGGGCATTATATGTTCCCTTTTCCTCTATTCCCTGTGCTATCACAAACACATTATTACCGTATTGCCGCTTGATGATATAGGGGCCATCATATATTGGCTGGAATTTCTTGTATATATGTTTTTCAGGATGACTCACCAGATGAACTCTCACCATGACCTCATCTCCCCTCCTGAATATGGCCTTAGAGCTTCCCTGCTTCTTCTGCCTTAGCATGCCCATTTTTCTTAACTGATTAAGTGCTTGCTTAGCATCTCTTCTCTGGTTGATTGGATTTATCCCCACTGGCAATTTAGTCTCAAACGGATATGGAATATTTCTTCTGAAATGTAGCCGAACAGGTTCAAATCCTGTAGACTCATTTCTTGACCAGTTTATCATATTGATTATTCATGATGTTTTTTTTTACCCATTTGCGATGATTATCCTGTATATAAACCCGAAATAAATGTCCCAACTCCCTCATAACCCGTTCATACGGATTAGACTGAGGGTTACAAATCGATGTAAGTATATGTCTTATCCCATGCCTGTCCATCTATTTCTTCCATTTGCTAGATATAAAGGGCGTTCCATGATCCGACAGAATTTTGTCTGAAATTCCTACAGTTTTAAAGTATTGTTGCTCCAAAACTTGAATAGTTTGTCTTGCATTAGCTTGAGCTACTGGATATGCCACTACCAGCTTCGAAAACTCATCATATGTTACCATGAGATACTTCATTTTATTGAATGAAGGCAGAGGTCCATAGAAGTCTATCACTAGTAAGCTGTTCAGGTGTTGGGCATATATAGGTTGCAGTGGCCCAACTCCTGATGTGTTAGCAGGCTTGGTTGCTGAACATATGGCGCATCTACCAATCACGTCTGCAATATTGGCATTTATTCCTGGCCAGTAAAACCAATGACTCAGCCATTCTTCCACTTTATTTGCCCCATAATATCCATAAGTGTTATGCACATATTTAATTATTTGCTTTCTCATGGCAACCAGAAGAATAATGCATGTTTGTTATTTTTTGTAATACATGCTGTAAGAGTCCTCCCTTTAAACAACAGTGATTTCAGTTCCTTCTCAGCAGATTATTGGCTGTTTTCATTGCAGGCTGATTGCATAAATACTCCATTATTTGTCTGCAATCGTTATCTTCCTCTTGCTGTTCTTTAATCTATGCAAATCATCTTCTATCCCATTTCTTTTATATATTTTGGCAGCAGCTATATACGCTCTGTCGCAACTCAAGTGTTGTTCTTGAGCTACTGGATATCGGCTTAAAGTGTCTGCCACAATATTCTCCTTGCCACGACAGTAAACCACTTTGTAATTAAATTCTTGCAGGAATAAGCTCCACCTTATTAGCCTGCTATTATTCAAGAAGCTGTGATTAATAAATTCGAGGCTCTTATGGTCAGTGATTACTACTACTTCAGAGCCTACTAAATACTGCCTGGTTTTCTTGAATGGCCACACAATAGCCAGAGCTTCCTTCTCGGTTACAGTGTAGTTCACTTCCAGTCCCTTTAGTAAATGGTTAATGAAACAAAGAACTCTGTGCTGTCTCTTTTCCTGTATCTGAAATAGCATAGCCCCCAATCCAAACCCGCTGCTGTCCTTTTGTATGAAGAATGGTTTGTTGAAATCGGGATATGACAGCCTAACTTTATTTAAAAATCCTGCCTTCACGCTCTGAAAACTACGCTCATGCTGTTCATTCCACACCCACGATTTCCCTTTTCTTAATAACTGCAGTAACGGCTCCATGTCAAGTGAAAAATTTCTATAAAATCAATTATAGAAATTACAGAGTCCGAGAAAAGATTTAATATGTTTTTTATTCTGGGGTGTGGGAAATTCCTGTATTGCTCAGATTTTTTCAGGATTAGGTAATATCCCTTTCTCTGTAATTATATGACCTAAAAACTTGACCTCGTCAGTCATTATCTTACTCTTATTTAAATTAATTTGAATCCCCTTTCTCTCACACTCCTCCAACAACATTTCTAAATGTGCAAAGTTCTCATCTATACTTTCCGATGCCACCACGATGTCGTCCACATACATTATAACTAAATTTTTAATATCATCTGACAATACTTAATCCAGACATTTATAAGCCCTGCCCCACTATTTTTTAGCCTGAAGGGAATCTAGTTAAAATTATATGCATGTCCGTTATATTTAAATGTTGTATATTTCCGATCCTCTGGATGAAGTTTGATTTGCCAGTAGCTGGCAGTTAAGTCGAACGTCGAAAATATTTACTTACTTTGCAATTTCAATAACAATTCACTCATATGCAGCAGAGCATTAGTATCAGCTATTGTTATCTTATTTAACTGCCATGCATCCAAACATAACCGAATTGATCCATCTTTTTTTACTAATAAGAGGGGGATTAAAAAAAAAAAAAAAAATAAAAAAAAACCCCCCCTAAGGATTTTGTCTAATTGTTCTTCTACTTCACATCTATATTGATGAGGTATAGGATATGCACGGGCTTGATATGGTTGGTCTTTCATAAGCCTTATCCTGTGTTTATATCCTTGGATTACCCTAGGAACCTCAGAAAATACGCTTTCGTATCTATTGAATAGTTTCTTCAGTTGGTCTCTTTGATTGTCATTTATGCATCTTGACTCATCCACCTTTTCCCCTATCTCTATTTCCATTACTGCGCTTTGTGCATCACTCTGTTTATTGATCTCATTCTTTTGGTGTTTTATAAATGGAATTATTACATTGTTTATTTCTGCCCAACTTCATTTATAATCCAATACACAGCCTGTTTTGTACATAAAATCCGAGCCTAATATAACCTCGTGAATCAGTCCCTCCAAAATCAACAGCACATGCATATATTCTCCCTCTGCCATGTGTAATTTCACCCATGCGTGTTTGGATGCCAACTTCGCCTTCTTACCATTAGCCAACAAAACATATACTGTTTTTAAAGGTAATATTTTAATTTCCGAGTCAATGTCACTTATTTTATTAAACATTTCCTGTGACATTACTGATACCTGACTTCCCAAATCAAACAATGCACAAGTTGCAATCCCCCCTACCTTTATCTCTATCTTTGGACAGCCCTGAGGTGCCATTACAGGCATGCTCTCTTCTCCCAATACATACCAGATTCGCTACTTGCATACAATCAACTTCTGCATTTCCATTCTCATCCTGACCATCCACCATCCCCATATTGTTGTCCAATGCCATTAGTATTTCAGCCATCCGCTCTACCATTTGCTTTCCAATAATTATTTGTTCCACCTTCTCAGGTAAACCATACCTAACTATACACATAATATGCTGCTCTGATAACTTGTATGCTGTGATTGATCTCAATTTCACTACTTGTCTACAAAAAAATGTAATACATAACTCCCCCATCTGCCACCTGTTCTGCTCTACTTGAAACTTACCTTTTCCTGTAGCTCCTCCCCCCAATAGTTTGCCAACAATGAACACTTGTATTCACCAAATGTTGCCAGTTTTACGTCATGAATTCCACCAGAGCTGAGCTTCTCCCTGTATGTGACTGCAAGCTAAGGCAATTCTTGCTCCCTTGCTTAATCTATTCAAGGTGCAATAACATTCCAAGCTCTTTAAGTGATCACTCGGATTCTCCCCTCTGTTTACTGAGAATGCTTTTATTTTTAGCAGCTGATTTACTGCCTTCATTTTTATGTTTGTGCATCCATGTTTTTCCATTCTCATGTTCTGTTTCTAATGCCTCTACTCTTTTTCTTAATTCCTCCAGCTCTATATCTTTTCCCATTTTGAAACCATATATTTTACTTTTTCAAACTAGTGCTTATGTTAAACTAAATTTACTATACGACTTATTTATTTATTTCTTACTAAAACCGAAACACATGCTGACCATCCATTTTGTCCATTTTTCTGTCTGATCTTAATGCTTCATCTCCACCCATAATACCCAATTGTCTCTGATTTAACATAATGATTTATTTTAAATAACGTAAATAGCATAAATCTCTTTTCATTAAAAAAACAGTTTTCGGTCAATTCTTTTTTAAAAATTAAACAACTTTAACATACATAATTTAGCTGTTATATTAAAAAAACTTTTTAAAAAAGAAACAAAGTATTTGGTTACTATTGTTTCTTAAGTCCATGTTGGGTGCCATTTGTACTGGGTTCAAATAGGTGACTATCAAAACACCGGCCTCTTAGGCAGAGAAGAACATACTCAGAGAGTATGTCTCTGAGCATGTATGCACAAATGATAGCTATAAAGTATATAACTAGCATTACATTTCCAGGACATAACTTCTTCTTGACTGTTGAGTTCAACACCAAGTTCAAAGTACTTTTTTGTTTCATGTAGACACAGGTGCCAGCTATCTATTTAAGGATGAATAAATGATGCATTTTGGACAATGGCCACTAACTCAATGCCTATGCATCCATGACTAGCTCAGCTGTTTGTAATCACTAATAGATTATACATAATTAGTGGTTAAAAGAATTGATAAAAGAATTGTAAAAGGAATTTATAAAAAGAGATTGATAAAAAAGAATTGACCGACAAATAGAGTTTAATTTTCAAGACAATTTATTAACTAACATTAATTTACTAAATTTAAACATCTTTATAATTTTTTTAGCTAATATAACACATGCACATTTTAAATTAACACATTATGATATATATCTTATGAAAGCATAAATAATATTTGACATCGATAAATTATCTCACATTCACAAATATGCACATCAATAGTTCATTTTATGCATGCTTAATAGAGTTCAAATGACTTGTCTCTGGAGGCTTTACAAATTAATGCAATGCAATGGCTATTATAAAATAAACGAAATAAGCAAATGTTTTACTTAGGATTTTGAATGTAGACATAGAATTTTGTTCTCTTTGGTTGCTGCTTTCGGTGAGGAAATTTTCATTACAAATACTTCCAGCTGGCTGGGATGTTTCCTTGATGAGTTTTCTTATTATTCACGATTATTACTATTGGAGACAATTTGATACTGACAGAGATTTCCAAGTTAAGCTGACATTATTTCATGGGCAGATCTGGATGTTTTCATCGGACATTTAGGCTGTGGAGAAATGCATGTTCCCAAAAGCTGCTCAACACTGCATTTTTTGCTTCTGGATACCATTAACTTAACTGATTGAAATTAACTGACTGGCAAAATCTGTTGTCAAAATTCCAGTGATAATCCTTTGACAACATGTTTTGGAAGATTGTTTAATTAGTAATAGCCATGCAGATGTGTTGTTTTATATTAATAATTAATTAATAGCCATTGCCATGTTTTTTAATGATAATCTTCTTTAACTTTCATTTATTTATAATAACATTTTGACAATCGCACATATATACGCACATATATTACTAGTTTTAAGATTACTTTTTCTCTAATTCAAATGAAGAGATTTGTATTTTTTAAACTTTAAATTATTTATATTTTACGAATACTAATAAGAAAACTCTTTACTTCCTTTTTATAAAACCTTTAGTCCGATTAAGTCAAATAATTTTACTTTTGGGAAATGTATGTATTCAAGCACGAGTGCGTGTGCGGCGATTATGAAGGCAAGATCCGTTGAAAGCGCTCAGCTGTTTTAATATTTTTTTAGTTAGCTATTTGTATTTGTATTACAGCTTTTGGGAGCAGTTGCGCCGCACCCGCACTCGTGCTTGAATACATACATTTCCCAAAAGTAAAATTATTTGACTTAATCGGATTATTACGTGCATGGAGAAACAAGTTGCTGACAGGCAGATATTAAAAATCAGCTTGTCGATTTGCAAACTACAACAAAGAATTATTTTCTTAAAAAGATGCAAACAATTCCACGTATTTCCTAGATTTTGCAGCTTCAATCTCAATCGAGCAGTGTACAACTATAACAGCATTTACTGGCAAATGAGAAAACATCTTTTAGATCTCGTTATCAGAGGTTGCCAGAGGGCTTTGAAGAAACAGAGCAAAAGGAGCCGTAGAATTTTGACACATTTTCCCAAAGACCCACTTGTCATCCATCACTGCACTAAGTTGGATAGGAAGTTGGCATTCAAATACCACAAGAAATTTGCGTTTCTTGCGCACAAACAAGGAATTATCATCCCCGATGACAACAAGCAAACATTCGTGAATCTAACACAAACAATACTCCCTAAAGAAGTAAAGGATGTGCTGGAAAAAGGCCCCAGATTCGTCGGAGGGACATGGAAACAACCGGATATGGAATTAATAGCGGACACAGAGGCTGGACTCAACCAAGATCCGCAAAAGGACGAATATATAGCACAGACCAACATAGCAATGAGACACATGGCTTTAAAACCAAATACCAAACAGTGGGACATAAAAGTAAAAACAACCAAGCAATTCTTTGAGTTAGAAAGAATCACATGCATGCGTGAAGACAAGGGAAACAGATTTGTGTTGATGCACACCCAGGAATATATTGACAAGATCAACACACAGATTGATAAGTTACAATTTCAGAAAATTGAGCAGTTCAGTATTGCTAACAATAGAGACAAATTCATTTCATCCATTCTTAAAAAACATTGCAACAAAGCCTTCACAAAAGCAGAATATTACAGTCTATACCCATCATCATCAGTGCCACCCAGGATTTTTGGAAGTGCCAAAACGCATAAAGACAACACACCGGTCTGATTAATGCTGGATTTCAGTGGAGTACACTATGCAAAGACAGCCAAGTGGGTGAACAAAAAACTCATCCAAATGTTAGGCTTTGGAATATACACCATCAAGTCATCTGCACAGTTCATTTTCTCCGTCAAAGATTTACAATTAAACCCAAACATCAGACTGGCCACTATGGACGTTTCCGAATTGTATGGCTCTGTCAATAGAAGCACATCGATCCAAATAGTCAGAAATGAACTTTTGACACAAAAAATAGCTCAACCACTGGTTGACTTCATCCATGACTTTCTATGTTGGTTGGACAGCAACATTGTGGCATTCTTCAGAAACCAGTGCTTCTCCATGAAACAAGGCTGGCCTATGGGACTGCCACTGAGTGGTGTAGTCATCAGCATCTTCCTAAACTATTATGAGAAAAAAATCATACCTAGTCTAAACCCACCATGCTTTCTAGCATACACTAGATATGTGGATGACCTGTTCATTGCTGCCACCCCCGAGATCATCACACAGATCAAAACCGAATTAGAAGCCAACACAGCACTAATTGTTAATGTCACAACTGAAGACACTCATCAACAAGTCAAATACCTTGATGTCAAAATAAAAAGAGAAAATAACCACTGCCATTATAGCATGGCCATCAAACCGTTGGAAATCAGATGCCATACACACCCCCAATCTCACACACCCACAGCACATAAATTATCGGGTCTAGCATCTTTTTTGCATAGAAACAGATTGTTGTGTAAAATCGAGGCAGATGCAAAAACAAATGTAGCAGAATATAGACATGATCTACTGAATTTAGGCTTCAGACAATCCATCATCGACAAAAAAATCTCACACATTCAGAATAAACCTCTCAACTCTCACACCACACAGGATAAACCCAGGTTATTACTTCCATACATACCCAACTTACACAAGAAACTACATTCCATCTTTAACAATAAATATCAGCTCTGATTTCGAACCCCTCCAAATTCTAACAATCTAATTAACAATACCAAAGATCAAACTTCGCTGTTACAGACCCCCCATACAGTATATAACATTGCTTGTCCAAATAATCATTGCAAAGGCACATATTATGGGGAAAGCAGGGCATCTCTGGCCACACGATTGGCACAACATAGGTATTCGTACAATAGAGCTCGCAACGATCCTTCTAATTATTCAGTTTTTTATCAGCACCAGTGCACAAGTCACCATGAGTGCATTCCGGACAATCCTACCATCGTATGTAGAGAGAGACATGACCTCAAAAGAAAGATCAAAGAGGCCTTATTTATCTCTCGCGACAGCGATCCCATAAACAGGAAGGACACATGTTTTTCTCTATCAAAAAGATGGAATTAGCATATTTGCATAAATTTAAACGTAAGCAAGCTATGATTATGAAGGCAAGATCCTTTGAAAGCTCTCAGCTGTTTTAATATTTTTTTAGTTAGCTATTTGTATTTGTATTACAGCTTTTGGGAGCAGTTGCGCCGCACACGCACTCGTGCTTGAAAACCTTTAGTTTAACTTTTCTAATGAAACACCCCTCTCCCCTTCTCATTAATTAATTGTAGCTTTTTATTTCAAAACTAAAGATGGAAAACTATTTGATTCATATCTTTTTTGAAAACAAACTGTAATAAACTCTTAAACATTTAATTTTACATTTTTCTTTTACGAAAGATTATTTTAATAATTTTTTAGATAAAATTATATGTGCCAATTTTAATATTGGTACAATATATATATATATATATATATATATATTGAATCAATACAAAAAATGCTAGAATACTTTAGTAGTGTACAAAGTCTGAATAAATCAATTTATATTTGTAAATACAGATAGTGTTGCTGAAGTATTCTGGCATTTGTTGTATTGACTTGCCACATTTGAATTTCAGATAGTGGCATGCAACTATTTATATAATATGTTTATGATGTTTTGAGTTTTTATCTATAATTACATAATTAGAAAGCTCTTTACTTGGAACAATAATTAATCAAGATTAACTGTCTCAGACTAAGAGTGAAAATAAAACTGTCAGACTGTTGTAATCAAAAGGAGAATTCTTTCTTGATTGTCACTCTAGATCTAATATAGAGGCAAAGCATTGCCGTTTACATATATAGATATAAGAAATAAAACAAACTAACTCCTTTTTAAAACTTGATTTTTTTATGACTATAATCATGAAAAAGAAATCCAACATTTCGACTATTTTTTATAGTCTTTTTCAAGGCACACTAAAATAAAATATATATACAATAAATATCACATATTCCAAAAAAAAAAAAAAATTAAATTAATTAAAAATTACAAAATATATTCATAACCAAAATTTTCTTTTTTTTTTTACCTTATCTCACTCCCTTTTCCTATTACAATCACACACAACTAATTTCTTTTTAAAAATCTATATATATCATATAAAAACTTTTAATTAAAAATCTATTTTTTTTTATGTTTTTCTAGTAACATCCTATTTAATTCTGTTTTTATGTTATTTATGTATACACCCTCTTTTATTATCTTTTCATTATATGACTTAATACATTCCAAAGGTTTTATTTCAAAATCCCCATGCTTAAATTTATTCTTATGAATGTAAATAGCAGAATTTTTATTCATAAGAATAAATTTAAGCATGGGGATTTTGAAATAAAACCTTTGGAATGTATTAAGTCATATAATGAAAGGATAATAAAAGAGGGTGTATACATAAATGAAATAAAACCAGAATTAAATAGGATGTTAATAGAAAAATATAGAAGAAAATAATAGGTTTTTAATTAAAAGTTTTTATATGATATATATATATATATATAGATTTTTAAAAAGTAATTAGTTCTGTTTAAATTGTGATTATAATAGGAAAGATGAGTGAGATAAGGTAAAAAAAAAAGAAAATTTTGGTTATGAATATATTTTGTAATTTTTAATTAATTTTATTTATTTTTTTTTTAGAATATGTGATATTTATTGTATATATATTTTATTTTAGTGTGCCTTGAAAAACACTATAAAAAATAGTCGAAATGTTGGATTTCTTTTTCATGATTATAGTCATAAAAAATCAAGTTTTAAAAAGGAGTTAGTTTGTTTTATTTCTATATTAGATATATATGAACTATTTTAAAAAGAAGAACTGTGTGCTGGATATATTAAATTATAGATATAAGAAATCAAAGCATAGCATACTTTTGAAATTTTTTACTTATTATAATAAGCATGTCCATTGGTAGGCTAATTAAATAATTATAAATGGAAAATTCCACATACTAAATATTTCCATTAAAAATGTTATAATATTTAACCTACCAGTGGATGTGTTTACTAGCAGTTAGCATAACTGCTTCCAAGCAGCTGGCCTGGGTTCACTTCCCAGTCAACGCTTTGACATATAAAATAAAAATGAAAAAAATAAAAATAAGAAAATTAAAAAGTGTATTTATTAAGCTTTGATTTCTTACATCTTAAACTGCAGTGTTTTTTTATATATTAGATCTAAAACAGAAATCAAAAGAAAATTCTTCTTTTGATTGCAATAGTCTGGCAATTTTTTCTCTCTCATACCCTGGGGCAGTTAACCTTGATTGGCTACTGAAAAACTCCACATACTAAATATTAAATATTCCCATATTAATGTATATATAACACAAATTCATTAAAATGTATATTCGTAATATCAATCAATATGAAAACATTTGATCATTATAAATAACAGTTAACTATAGTTTTCAATCTAATCCAAAACAATATAACTATTGCTTTTAGTTTTTTTATAAAATTACAAATTAAGATTACAAAATGCATACATAAAAAACTAATTATATGGATGACAAAGTGTGTGTTTTTATTTAAGTACCAACTCAAGATGGGATCTCCAAAAAACAAAACATCTTTTTTTATTGTAACAACTTACATTTATACTATAACTTGTTGTTGCCTCAAGTTTTCTATATCTAGCAGATCGATTCTATATAATATACATAAAAATATATAGAAACATAAACTAAACATTCAAATGTCAATAAACAAGAAAATAATAAAATTGTAAGATGAGTTGGACTGCTATTTATGGCTTTAGCTTTTTATTGATGTTAGTATTTATGTTACGATTGTATATAAAAAATACAGAATGTTTTATCAGGTTTTGCATTATGTTATTATCATTTTACTATATTTTTAAAAAAAACTAATTATCGTAATAAAATTTTCCAATTGACCTCAAAGTTGCTGGAAGCTAATCAACAATGTAAAAGATTTTCTTTTGCTTTGAAGGCTTATTTAATTATTATAGTAAAAATGTAATTTCCTAATGTCTATTTTATTAAAAAATACTACAAACATTAATTTTTCAAGTAAATGGATTTATATATATAGTTCTAAGTTAATTATTGCAACCTGTAGTCATAAATTATAATCTTGAACTGATATAAAGAGTATTAACACTAATAGCACTCAATTAGTTTTCAATATTTTAATATAAAAAGAATGACATAAAGATAATATAAACGGAGAAAATCGTTAAAAATAAAAATCATAAAAAATTGATATATTTATTGCATTTTTATAATAATACCTGTATTTTTATTTTAAATTTTGTTGACATAACTTTTAGTATCAGGACAACATTATAAAATTCTTTAAGTTTTTATGTCAACATACTTTAATTTTTGTGTGAATTACAATTTGATTTAACTAAGTAGAAGAATTTGAATTCAGAATTTTTTAGTCTATTCATCCTCCACTCTTTCTCAAGCAACCAATACACGTGACCACACCCATGCGAAAAAGATACATGATTCCCAATATGCCTATTTCATGCAGAACCAGCACTCATCAGTTAGGCCAAATAGTAATCTTCCACATATATGTACATTCAGTGCTGTTATATTAATATAGCAATTCCTCAAAGTTTAATGGACAGGCTTCAGTCTTCTCACCCTTTCAACTATTCAATCATCCATTTCATTGAAATACCAAGATGCAATGCTCAAAACCCTTGTTAGGTTTAATATTATAGTCATGTCCATGTAGATATTATGTCAATATAACCCCTCCTATTATCAGACATTATGTATTCATATATATTAATAAAAGAGGGATGGCTGAACTAATATTAAGATGTAATCTATTTCCCAAACAATAAATAATTCTAAGGCAGTATGTTATTTGCTTATACTTAATGTTTCCTATATATGCAAATAGAGGGATTTATTTAAACAAAAATTTAATTTAAATATATATGACTTTTTAAAAAATATAATAACAATAAATAAATTAACATATAGTAGTACACTTATATGGGCAATTTTCATATCCATGGTTTTAATGATCTGTAATTTGAAAAAAGTAGATTAAAAAAATAAAAATTAATAAAAATATTTTGTCTAATTTTCTAATTTTTAATTTTTAATTCACAATATAAACTGGGTGTTGTAAAAATAAAATCTTTTTCAATAAAGTGTTGCTTTTTTAATTTACTATAAAATAAGTTTGTATAATTTATAAAAATTTTATTATTAGTTGTCTACATATTTACTTCATCTTCCCAGTGATAATAGACTTCTTTTTATAAGTCTACTATAAGATTTGAAATACAGGCATTCTTCATATACCTGGAGCTTAATTGTAAATATAGGGGATTTGAACACAGATCTTTAAGCATCCTTCAAATAACCACACTATCTTATACCACTGATACACATGGCCACACACATGTAGAAATAATAAATAATCACCAATATTGTATTTTGTGCTAAACCAGCACTCATCAATTGGTCCAGATTATCATCTCCCGTAACAGTGCTCATTTTATCTTCATATTTTAATGGACAGACTTCAATCTGCTCCAATCTCCAACTCCTCAGCCATTCATACCAGTGAAAATCTGATGGTGGAAAGCCCAAATCTCACTATAATCAAAGTCTATTATAATTAAGGATAACTGTAATTTTATTTTCTCCAAAAACTATTTTTATTTTATGCCTAAAAACAAAATTAATTATTACATTAACTGTAAAAGAATTTTCAGTGATTACAAATTATTATATAATTTTAAATTTATTTTTCTTTATATCCAAGAAAATTATTTATAAATAAATAAAAAATAAATAAATACTATTCTAATAATTCTAAAAGTTTTTTAAAAAAATACATAATTAAATTTATATAATATAAATAAAATATTTAGAAAAATTATATAAGACAACTATTTTTTTTATAATCAATAGCTTAATAAAGTTATGAGATATGATAAAATATATATTTGTCAAATTATACATTATATTTTATAAGGTTATTAAACTTTTCAAATTATAAATAATTAAAAAATATCATAAAAATTATTTTATGTATATATATATTAATTAAAAAAGCAAGTCATATATAACGTGACATTACTTTTAATGAGCTTGTAGTTACAAAAATGCACATAGAGAGCATACCAATAGCTCAAACAAGCTTGTAATTAACAAGTGCGGTTATGAGAAATATTTAAAATCTCTATCCAGAACACTCTTATCTCCAGCCCATGGTTTCGAGCTTATGGCCCACGTCAGTGGAGAGCTAGAATATTTGGACACTAGACCTAAAATATCAACTCAAAAAAACCAGCACTTATTTCAAAAGTAATGTCATGTTTTATATGATTTGCTTTTTTAATTATTATAATTTTACCTTTAAGGCTTTGGCTATACTGAGGCTATTAGAATATGGTAGATCTGAATTTATTTTAGTTCCATATAGCTATTTAAGTTAGATAGCTGGATTTAAAGACATTTTCATGTCCTAAAAATTCAGAGTTTCTTCTTAAATATACGTTTGAAATAAGTGCTGGTTTTTTTTGAGTTGATATTTTAGGTCTAGTGTCCGAATATTCTAGCTCTCCACTGATGTGGGCCATAAGCTCAAAACCATGGTCTGGAGATAAGAGTGTTCTGGATAGAGATTTTAAATATTTCTCATAACCGCACTTGTTAATTATGAGCTTGTTTGAGCTATTGGTACGCTCTCTATGTGCATTTTTATAACTACAAGCTCATTAAAAGTAATGTCATGTTATATATGACTTGCTTTTTTAATTATTATAATTTTAACTTTAAGACTTTGGCTAAGCTGAGGCTATTAGAATATGGTAGATCTGAATTTATTTCAGTCTCATATAGCTATTTAAGTTAGATAGCTGGATTTAAAGACATTTTCATGTCCGAAAAATTCAGTTTCTTCTTAATTATACATTTGAAATAAGTGCTGGTTTTTTTGAGTTGATAATTTAGGTCTAGTGTCCGAATATTCTAGCTCTCCACTGACATGGGCCATAAGCTCAAAACCATGGTCTGGAGATAAGAGTGTTCTGGATAGAGATTTTAAATATTTCTCATAACCACACTTGTTAATTACGAGCTTGTTTGAGCTATTGGTACACTCTCTATGTGCATATATATATATATATATATATATATATATATAGATATATATATATATATATATATATATATATTATAATGAGTATGCTAATAGGTCTAAACAAGATTTTCCAAATATCCCTATCCTTGGACCAGTTTTTAACTCTGACTGTCATCAGTGATGTGAATTAGATTTAAAAATACCATGTCAAGCTCCAAAATTTATCTAATAGTTAACTATTAAGTAAAAAATCTAAAATTTTCATACATACATAAGTTTTTATATCCAAATATCTAACTTAAACCACCATGTGGGACTGGACTAAGTTCAAATACACCATATATTAACAGCTTTGGCAATAAAAAAATCACCAAAACCTCATGTAACTTAACTTAGTTCAGTCCCATATGGCTATTTAAGTTAGATAGCTGGATTTGAAGACATATGAATGTCTGAAATTTTTTAGATTTTCTACTTAATAGTTAATTATTAGATAAATGTGTTGGTTTGACCTGGTATTTTTAAATCTAATGCCTGAATATCCTAGCATCTCACTGAAGACAGCCAGAGCTAGAAACCAGTCTGAAGATAGGGATATTTGAAAAAGCTTGTTAAGAGCTACTAGCATGCTCATTATATAACATTTGTAGTACAAGCTTATTAAATTAAGTCATGTGATGTATGATTTGATTTCCTTGCCATATATATATTGAACCAGATCCCATAAAATATTTTAATGAGTTTAAACACCTTTTATAATAATTTTAAAAAAACAGATATGGACCAGACCTTCAAGCAGAGAAGTAGAATACTATTGAGAGGTAAACCATCAACAGTACCTATAACCAGATTGAGACTATACAAAGTATAAGCTATGATTACATTTCAAGGCTATAGCACTTCCTCAACTGCTGAATTCAAATTCCTGCCAGCCCAAACATTTTATTTGTTTTGTGGATCAACCTCAAGTGTCAGCCAACCATAGGTTTTATAGTTAGCATGTTTCAGATAACAGACACACAATCCAACGCTTAACATATCCTATGACTAGCTCATATTCTTAACCAGGGTCCAGCACATTTAACTTAATAGATATAAAAATAACTATACTCTTAAATTAATAGTGATGCAATGACAAGAGTGAGAGAGAATACACCAACTTATATTTAAGAAAACATTAATATTTATTCATGCACATACATATCTAATATAATATAAAATAACACAATAAAAATTTTACATAAAAATATAAATGATTACTTTCAGGCTAAATCTATGATACTCCTTCATTAATTAAAGTTCATTTAAAATAAGACCATTATTTAAAGTATCTTTACCTAGGTAAGTTTCCAACTTGTTGGCTTTTGGGTTTCCATTAATAGTTTCAGGGCTTATTTTTTATTCTTTGTCTTGACAATGAGCAAGAAGGTTTTGGCAATGTCTACATCACCATTTTGGCATTAGTTTCCAGTGAGGGTTCATGCAGGGACAGTTGATTTGCAAAAAATTTTGGGGTCTGAAACCCAGTCAAACATATCTAAAGATAATCTAGAAATGCATTTCTGGCTAGATCTGCAGCTTTTGAATGGATATTGACTGCAACAATAATTGATTGTCTTATCACTGCATTCACAGTTTCTACATATCTGAATCTCTGGAGCAATGAATAATGTAATGCACAAAATGAAGACTGTACTGAATTCAATCACAAATAAAGGCCAGAATAAATAACAATAGATGGTGACAACTTTATATACCATCCTCTCTCATTGTTTAATTTCTTATCATTATTTTCAATTTTCATTGTATATTTTGGTTTTAATTAATTTTTACATTTTGTTAATCTAATTTTTTTTACATTCCACATTAATCTAATCTTTTGCTTAGATTAATCTACTATCTCATTGATAGTTTACATAGTTTTTTAATTAATACAAATTCAATATTATTATCAATTAGAAATCTTATAAACTAATTACCTTTTTTGAAAGTTTTATTTTACAAACAAAATTTTATTCTAACTTTCCACTAACATTTATTTATTTTTGCTTTATAAAGCAAAGAGTTTTTTTTTAAAAAAAACAAAGAGAGAAAGTTTTAAATTTTTTACTTTAAATATTTCCCCCAATTGCTTTTTAGCAAATAGTTTTATTCTATTTTAAAAGCCAAACATATGCAATCTTTTATTTTACAAAATTGCATTTTAAAAATCTTAAAACAAAAGAAAACTATTTGAAAACATTTTATTTTTCTACTTTCATTTTTATTAATAATTTAATATTTTATTTTTAAATGAAAAATGTGTAACATGAGCTACATATGTGTGCCTGGTAACATATATTTTGCTGTGGTACATCATATATATATATAAATATTATTCCGGTTCATCCCTGCATAACTTATTGTATATATACCAACATTTGACCAGACCACACTAGTCATCAACTGGGTAATAAATATTTTAAAATAATTGTATTTGCACAGTGAATTATTAGAAAATTAAAAAATATATTTCATTTATATCTATTATCCATCTTTATATTTTGTAGTTATAGTTTTTAGGAAGGATTTTCATAAATATGTAAGAGGTTGTTAAAAAATTGTCAAACATTTAATATAAAAAAAACTTTACTACCATATTATATGGTGTTTGAGATATTTTCTATTAGTGATGTTAATTCTTCAAATATTTTAGTTGTGTACTTAATCACTAAAAATATTAACACTGAAAAGAATATATGACAGGATGGAGTCCATATCATCAAAACTTTTTATAGCAGTTTAGAAAAAGTACTTTGTGGATTAAAATGGAAAACCAGAGGAGTAAAAGTAAGCAGAAAGTATTTAAGTCATCTGGATTTTACAGATGATGGTATTGTTTTAAAAAATAACACTTCAGAACTTCACAAAATGTTGCAAGAGTTTTTAGATGTAAGTAAGAAAATATGACTAAAGACAAATGCTAAAAAAAATAAAGTGATGTTTAATAAATTTTCTCAGAAAAAGAAAATAAAAATTGATAATAATGAAACCTTTGGTCATATTATTAACAGATATGGAAACATATTGTGTAAAATGTGTTTAAAAAATAACTTTTAATATATGCATTTTACTATTTATTATTTTTGGAACTAAGACTTGGACATTTAACCTAAAAACTTCAAACCACTTAATAAAATATTGGAGAGATGTAATAAGACAGAATTGAAATTAAAATAGGATGAGAAAAAAACATTGGAAGAATTAAGACACTGAAATGGAGATGGGCTGGAAATATTTGTAGAAGAGAAGGTTATAGATGGATAGTTGAAGTCTAAACTGAATCCTAAGAGATTGTAAAAGACCTAGAAAGATATTGCATGTGGAAGTGATGGATAGAATATTAAGTTTATTTGTATGTTGTGGACAATAGAATCTAGGATCAGAGAAATGGGATTAAACATGATGAGACCATCCCATCTCAATTGATAGTCATTGAAAATGATGATAATGATATGTTTTATATAGTCTGTATTGATAATATATAGTTATTCTTTGTTTTCTCCATTTATAGAAATATTTTTTTTTAATTCTCACCATTTTCTTCAGTTTTTGAAGTTATTTTAAAATATTTTTCTCTAATATAATATTTTAACATGAATTTACTGCTAATAATAAATCAATATTTTTTTTTATTTTTCATAAGCAAATTAAATGTCTTGTGCAGTTTATACTAATTTAGAGTGGTGGATTGAAGTGCAATACATCTCTGTCACTCCTGATATTCAAATGTCTTGGGAATCCATGAGTAACAAAATATGATTTGGTTATTTTTTTAATGTATAAAATAATAAAATTATAATAAAAGTACTACTAAAACCGTTAATATAAAATTAGATTGTTCTATGCTGTCATCAGCCTCCTTCACAATTGCCTAATTTAGATTAAATGTTTTATAGCAGTTATTAAAAAAATAGACATTTTCATAAGCAAAGAAAATCATTGATATCACAAATTCTTATTCCAAAAAACATAACTCAGTGATTAGCAAAAGTAAACAAAAAATAAAGTATTATTTTGTAAATCAACGTTATCATTATGAAATTACATAAGTTTAATTTGCATTGACTCTTTTTAACAAACTTGGATGTATGAAGATAATCCAGAAAGCAATAAAATTTAATAATTAGTCCAGCATTATTATTTAATAGTTCGTAATAAGTTTTATATATTTTTAACATATTATCAAAAAGCTATTTAAATACTTTTTATCATTGTCTTAATTTATTAACCACCCCCAAATACATTCTTGTTTACAATAAAATAAAAATCACTAGATGCCATAACCGACTTATACAGAGGCTAGTTAATTGACAATTTATGTGTTCCAAAACAATTATGATCTGTCTCTATATAATTCAAAATAATTTTTTAATTTTTTAATTATATATATATAGTGACATGTAAATCCATCACATATCCGTGTACAATATTAAATTGTAAATAACGAAAACAATAAGGAATCGTTTGTTTATATAAAATTTAAAATAGTTAATATTAAAACAGTTAAGATAATTTTAAAAAATATCAAATAGAAATAGGTTCAAACTCAGAATAATGCAAGAATAAATATAAATGTAAATAAAATATTTTTGTTGCCTAGCTGTTAGCATAGCTACTTTCCAAGCAGCTGGCCCGGGTTCGTTTCCCATGGTCAATGCTTTGACATATAAAAAAATATATTTTTTTTTAAAAAATTATATGCATCTTAATTTTAAAAGAAATATTTTATTTGAATTAAAAGAAAAATAAAAATGATTTTTTTTTCTCATGTGTCATAGCATCAGCCGGGAAGTGAACCGCTAACCCGGGACAACTGCTTGACAAAAATGATTATTTTATTGTATTAAATAATGAACCTTATTTTACTGTATAAAAAAAATTTCATGTGCAAATTTTTATAAAACAAAGAAAGCATTGTTGCTAAATAATGAGGCAGAACTTTCTTTTTCACTTTGGTGAGATTAATATTTTTACATAATTTAATATTTTATGAATTTATCAAACAAATCAAAATGACCTTGTGATTAAATTTTGCAAATGAGGTACATGGGTTCTTCTTAATTAACATCTGCAAGGTCATAAATGGAATGAATGACAATCAAAAAAATTTCTTTAATGTGTGCTAATACTATGGCAAGAGATTAAACCCATCTATATCTGGATATGTATATGAAAAGAAAGAACCTAATAAAGTTAAAAATACCTAAGAATAATATACATGGAAAAACCATTATCATTATGATTATTGGAACTCTACAAGAAGACTTAAAAGGAAATGGATCTGTAGTTGAAAGAATGCCAAAAGATGTCAGCTGGGATTTACAAATGATGGTGAACTTTTGAAGATGATTGTTAACATTTTTAAATTTTCAATTTAAAAAAATAAAGTTTTTCTCTTTCAAATTTTAAAAAAAAAGTGCATAATTTTTACTTATCAATATTATTTAATGCAAAGTTATATCTTGATAAAATAATTAAGGCTTAAGCTAATTTAATATAAATAAGTTTAATAAAATAATCTAAGTATATTTAATTTTTTTAAAAAAAAATATGTCAAAGCATCAGCCGGGAAGCAAATCCCAGGACAACTGCTTGTAAGGCAGCTGTGCTAACCCAGCCACCAATGCTTGACAAAATTTTTTTGACCATATATATTTAATTTTATAGAAAAGATTTACTTGATTTAAAAGAATAAATACTTTTAAAAATTAGTTTCATTTATGATATATTTATATTTGAATATTAGTGTGAAGAATGGTATATACTAACCAGTTGTTGTGATTATAGAAGTGTGTATATCAGGATATTATTTATATGCAGGTGGAAATTTTAGAAATTGCAAGTGATTCAATGTAGATTACAATTTGTGAAATTAACGATTGTTAGTATAATTTTCTTTATGTTATGATATTAATAAATTTGTATATTATTATTAATCAGTGCATTAT
This sequence comes from Epiperipatus broadwayi, assembly GCA_028023455.1. Lineage (NCBI taxonomy): Eukaryota > Metazoa > Onychophora > Udeonychophora > Euonychophora > Peripatidae > Epiperipatus > Epiperipatus broadwayi. The sequence goes on from JAQFVV010012449.1 coordinate 170,711, forward strand.
TTGGTTCTCTTTTACAAAGTATTGACTCATCTATTTCTCGATTTATTTATCATTAAGTGTAATAATAACAGATATGTAAATTTCCCTTAAACGAACTGTAATATATTTATAGAAAACAAAACAGGCAAAACTCTCTATACATGTTGACATTCAATGCAAAACAGAGTAATCAATGGATGCCAGGAGGCTTGTGCATAAAACCCTCATCTAGTGCCTACTCATCCAATACCCCCAGACTAGTTCCAGGCTTGTGATCTTCATAAGTGAGGAGCAGTTGTGAGCAAGCATAGGAAATGGTAATCATATGATGTTTATTGGCTTATTATATTTATAGGTGCTCACCTATTCCTCAATTTACCTATTAAGTGATAGATCATCTAATCTTTAATTACCTATCTATTAAGTGATAGATCATCTTATTACTCAATTTAAATATCTATTAAGCTACAGATGCCTAATTCTTAAATTACATATTTACTGAATTAAATATTTATTGGATTCATTGATGTCTTATAATTGTAAGAATTTTTAATAACTCTGATTTATATAAATTTACTTGCAGGCAAAATATTGTAATGAAGTTATAGTCTTATATATGGGATTTATATTATTAAGAGCAGTAAGTTGAGATAGCTTATAAATTTAGATACATATATACAGAATTAAGTTTGATTTTTAATCATTATCCTTTACGTTTTGACTAAACCAATGTGTGGCTTAATAATAATATTGTATAATAAGGAATAAATCCTTATATAACTTCTGGCATCACATAGTTATATCTGTTACATTTTTGTTTTAGGTGCCTAATCTGAGGCACGAACAAAATCATTTACTTGCTTTGGACAGAGATATTTTTAGCCACTAATGCATTAGGCAATTTATAATAGTAATTTATAGTAATAATATTTATTGTTACATTTTTGACTTCCCCCTCCCCCCAATGAATATCGATTAATATAAATTTATGAGCATTTGATCCTTATAGTATATTATATAAGAAATTGTGATACATTCATTGTTATTAGTTTGATTGCCATGTAAAATAGAAATTATATTATAAGCAAAGTTATATTGAAACAAATTAATTGTACCTGAAATATTTTCTTTTTTTATATAATTTGAAAATGAATGTTAAAAATAACCAAAACGTCTCGTAATAATAAGTAAATATTATTTGGACATATTTTTGTTATTGGTGCTATAGGAATAAATAATGTGAATATAAACAATTACTATGTCATGGTTAATTAACAGATGAAATAAAACAGAAAATTAAACAGATTTGAGGAACTTTCAAACAGGGCAATGGAATATAGAGAGTATATATTATTTTATTATAACTCTTCTTTTATTTACTTGAATGCAATTTTTTTATATATAATTCCTCTTTTATTTTTCTAACAGTTTTGACTGTCTTGCAGTCTTCATCAGAGCTATAACATTTAAACATATAATTATATTACCATTATTTTATATACATATAAAAATTTTATATTTTACAATATTATTCATAATCATATTTTATTTCTAACTCTATATTTTTTATTTACTAATTATTATTTTTTTATTATTTCTTTATTTCTATTCCTTTTTTATTTTTTATTTCTTCTATCCTATCTATTATTATTATTATTATTATTATTATTATTATTATTATTATTATTATTATTATTATTATTATTATTATTATTATTATTATTATTATTATTATTATTATTATTATTATTATTATTATTATTATTATTATTATTATTATTATTATTATTATTATTATTATAATAATAATAATAATAATAATAATAGATATCTCTGATCACCTTTCTATTCTATTTTTTAAACCTATTAATCTAATTTGCTTTCTTTCTATTATTTATCTCTACCTATTCTTTTATTAATAATTTCTATTTTATAGAGAGTAATAGAAGAGAAACATGATTATTAAAAGATGTTCTATGCTAATATTTTTGACATAATTATTATTAAGATTTTTTTTAAATTATGTAAAACTTAATGAAATTTTAAAAAAAAATAATGATCGTGAAAAAAATTCACTGATGAATGACATTCTAGAATTATTAATTTCATCATTGCAAATATTATTCGTTATCAATAGAATAACAAAAATGGGAAAGGCTGAGGCTTTCTTACCTATCTGGTGTTTAATATATATATTTCCAGTTTCTGTTAGACAAAGAGTTCTCAAAAATACTGCAATGTTTGATTTATATTTATTTATTTTCGAAGTTTAAAACAATTTATTCTCAGTGGTAGAATGTTTTCGTTTTTTTTTTAAGTGAAATTTTATTATTATTATTATTATTTTGGAAAACATTTTTTAAACTAAATATTTCTCTTTATTAAGCGAAATTAATCTAATTATTTTTTTTAATTTCATGATAATATTTATATTAACTTTCACTGATTCTTTCTTCTATTTTTTTATAATCATATGCAAATTTAAACATATTAAAATGAATTATTATTTTTAGCTTAAATAAATTTTTGCTAGTGTTTTTTTATATATTTAAAAATGTTTAAAATAAAATTTATAAAATGGAGTAGTTATTCCGGTCACTGAAAAGCTGTTGGCCTTGAGCTCAAAATTGGACATTTTATTGAAGGTAAGGAAATTATAAAACTAGACTTTAAAAAATAGTATTAAAGCTGACATCTTTTTTTAAGTTCAGATAAAAATAAGGCGTAGTTTTGAAACTCTGTTTATGAATACATATAAGTATGTGCAGAATCAAAGCTGGCGCTATTATTAGACCAACTAGGCGGCTGTCTAGAGCATAGACTTTAGTTAAGAGCATAGTATTAATTTTCAAGAGTGACAAATAAGTTGTCAAAATAAAAGTCATAGATCACATGACCCTATCTCTTAAGCTTGTATGTTATAAACAATGAGGATTGCCAATTCCTCTACAAGCTATGTGATAAATGCTTAGCCAGAGCCAGCACTTAAAATATCTCTGTCAGGAACCAACCCCTCCCCAAACCCCTGACCATGATTTCGTGCTTTGGCACTCCTCAGAGAGGTGTCAATTAGACATTATTTAATTCTATACCAGTATGTCATTTGCTTATACTGAATGTTTCCTATATATGTAAATAGAGGAATTTAAACTCAGGATTTTTCAGTCTATTCATCCTCCATTTTATCTCAAGCAACCGTTATACATGACCACACACATGTAAAAAGATTTATGATCTCCAGTACACATATTTTGTGCAAATCTGGTCCAACTGATGATGCTGGTTCTGCACGAAATATGTATATTTGGGATCCTGTATCTTTTTCACATATATGTATGTAGTCATGAGTATTGGTTGCTTGAATAAAGTGAATGATAAATAAACTGAAAAATCCTGAGTTCAAATCCCTCTACTTATATGAAGATATTGCTGCTTTAGCATGAAATACGTTATTGGTGATTGTTTATTTTTTTGACATATATGTGTTTGAGTATAACAGTGTTATTAGAAAGAGTGGGGAGTGGTGGGTCATGTGAAAGTCTGTGCTCATATATCCTATATATTACATATATATAGACACAGGTATAGAATAAGCCTGAGTTTCAGTTATTACATTGTAGAGATGTCTGCCCATCCTTGTATATGTATTAAATGGATTATATCCTGCACAGGTGGGGTTCAGATTGATCTTAGATCAACATGGGCTTGACAAGAATTTCAGCCTCAGGGTGGCCTTTGAGCATTCCATCATCAGATTTTCAATTGGATGGACGGTTGAAGAGTTGGGGTGTGGAGTGGATTGAAGCCTGTCCATTAAAGTATGAGGATTGTCTATCTTAATATATATCTGAGCACTTATATTATATATGTGTGGAGATGATAATCTGGACCAACTGATGATTGCTGCTTTAGCATGAAATACTTATATTGGTGATTGTTTATCTTTTCGACAGATATGTGTTTGAGTGTATCAGTATTATTAGATAGAGTGGGGAGTGGTGGGTCGTGTGAAAGTCTGTGCTCATATACCCTATATATTATATTATAAAGATATTATATATCTTTTCTTACAATTTATAATAAATTTAGCAGTTTTTAAAAATAAAAATTGGTAGCCTTTCTGGATACAAGATAGTTGGTTGCCAATCAGAATTTTTTTTTTCAAGTATTTAAAAATTTCCTGTAAGCTTAGAATTTTTTCAGGTAGCTGAGCCATAGCTAAACAAATTGTTAACCTATTTATTTCTTGTTAACCTTAACTAGAAGCATAGTTGCTTTCACCAACTGTAATTTGTCTAACCTGGCAAGTTTCCTTACTGTTCTTCTAAGAAGTAATCCTGTGTAAGCTGTTTTTGCATGTGGTTTTTTAATGTTCTTTTTTTTTACTTTTTATCTATAAATGTATATTATGATCCTATTTGATTTTAGCTTTATGAGTGCCACAACCAAGCAACAATCCTTCATTATCATAAATATTAGTAGTTTTTCATTGATTACCACTTTACAGTATAACATATTTTGGCATTTCAATTTTACAAATACTTTATAAACTTTAATGAATGACACATCTTTAGTATGTATACTCGTGTGTAATATATAACTTATTTTGTCAAGAAATATTTTTAGCCTGTATTTATTGACAATAATCACCTCTCATGAACTACTAAATAATTATTAATGTCTTTGTTAAAAATTATTGTAAATCTTGATTAAATAGACCAAGAGTTCCCAAAGTGGTCGATTTCGACCTCCTGGATCAATTTGAACTTTCTAGGAGTTGATAGTTTCAATAAAAAAAATGGGGATTGACAACAGCAAAAATAGACCTCTTACTACTATTTGTTTGTTACTTCAAAATATCTATGTTTCCAATATGTACCTTAATTAAGAAGCAAAATAATTTAAAAAAAACACTTTTTTGATAAAAACACATTACATGCCAAACTTAGTCACCCATAAGAATGCATGAAAATACAAGTAGCACAAACATGTCTGTGCATTGTCTTATCAAATGTATCAAAGCAAGTGTGGACATAAAAAACTGTTGCATGTCTGTACTTGTTTGCAGTGGGATGAGACAATATTCACTATTAACAGAATCTATCAGTCTTGTACAGTCATGCTTTCATAAAACACTATAAATTGGTTTGATGTGACATGTACTTATTTGAGATTTAAACTTTTGAATATAATTATTTATTGAGGAACTGTACTACAAAAAATAAAATTGGAGGACATAGTTTATTTATTCGTGTTTGTACAAAAATCTGTTTCAAGTAAATATATATTTCTTTTTTTTATCACAGTGGCTGTCAAAATTGTTTGTTAATAAAAGTTTTTATGTCTTACAATAATAATACGATTGACCCAAAAAAGAAATGCAGGACTATTTGAAGCTAGGATTTGTCCCATCATTATCAAACAAACATTTACCAATGTGCCTCATATATAAAAAAGACTTTAGCAATGAGGTTATGAAACTATCAAAACTATCAGATCATTTAAACAGAATTCATCCTGAAAAAAAAGAAAGATTTATTATACTTTCAATCACTTAAAGATAAAATTCTGAAGTGAACTATGATAGATAATATGTTTGCTTCATCATCAAACCAAAATGATGATGGATTCAAGGCATTGTCCAACATATTCCTCCTCGTCATGAAGTTTGGTGAGCCACACACCATAGGGAAGAAACTGATTATACTGACCATCATGGAATTATTGAAAACTGTGCTCCACAAACTTGCACAAAGATATTATAAAAAAGATTCTTTTGTGCACTAACGCAGTTCAAAGATGTATTGACGAAATGAGTCACAATATCAAAAACTGTAATCATTTGCAAAAAATGTTTTTCCCTCCAAATGGATGAATCAACATTGACCAGTAATGAACCTTTGTTGCTGACATACATCCATTTTATTCAAGATCAGAAAGTTTATGAAGAGCTGCTTTTTGCTAGAACTTTAGAAACTGGCATCTTAGTCAAATCGACTTTTAGTTTAATGGAGCTATTTTTTCAGGGAAAAAGTGATTCCATTGACAAATATATGTTGTGACAGACAGAGCATCAGCTATGATTGGTCATTATCATGGTTTCAAAAAATACCAAAAACAACACATACCAGAAATGGTTTCAATTCACTGCATAATCTATAGGCAACATTTAATAGCCAAGTGCCTAAGCAAACAGATTGCATCAATCATTTCAGTTTATTATAACAGCTGTGAACAAAATTTGAAGTAACGCTTTGAACACTAGACTGTTCATTCAATTATATCAGGAAAGCAATGAAGATTTCTATCAATTTATTCTCCATACCAAAGTCCATTGGTTTCAAAAGGTTTATATTTGGGGAGATTTTTTGCATTTTTTTCAATCTGTTTTAGAGTTTTTCGAAGATGAGAATTCCAGTCTGGAAAAAAAATTACTTAAGAGTAAAATGGATACTGCTTATTTAACCAAATTATTTGGCAAATTTAATGATATTAATTTACAACTATAAGAAAAATACTGAATTTCATCAAAGCAAAACTGTCATATCAGTTTTTGTTGCCAGATTAATGTTTTAAAGCAAAATATTGCAAGATCTGAGCTTTCACAGTTCCCCAACTTATTTAAGATGGGCATAATCCAAAAAGAAAAAATCTTGCAGTATGTCAACAACTTGGATGTTCTTCACTTAGATTTCAAAACTAGGTTCAAAGATATTCTATTCTTGGAAATACCAGACTGAATAATAAACCCATACAGTACTAGTGCAGAAGCAAATATAATTTTTCAAAATGAATGGAAAACCCTCAGCATGAATGAGAATCTCAAAATACAATTAAACCAGGGTTAACAAAAGTTTTGACTGCCATGAGATATTCTACTTCCATACCTAGCTCTATGAATTGTTGTACAAAAGTATTTCTGCCATTTCCATCATTGTTTTTGAGGCTTTAATGTAGTTTTAAAGCTGCTTCAGAACAGACATCGATTGTATATCACTGAATGTGGAGATTTGGGAATGCAACTCACTAATTTAAAACTGGACATAGATAAATTGTTAATAGATCACCAAATGCACCCATTTTACTGAATTCAGTTTTCCAAGCTAATTTATTTGGTATTCTTACTTTATAATTCTGAATATGTTGATTTTTTCACTTTAATTTGTTTGCTAAAATGATTTCAACATTTGTACTTATTTTGAATTTACATATTTATTTCATAAATGTCAAAAATTAAAAAAACTCTGCTCATATTTTTTTGCTTTAATTTTCATTAGTGCAGGTTTCAGTACTAAATGTTGCACAAGATAATGCATATTCTGTTGTCCTTTTATCTTTTTCAATCTTTAATTACAAATGGTTAAAATGAAAAAGTTTGATATCTAGTGAAATATTTAATATTGAGTACTGTACAAATGTATTAATTCGAGTAAATAAAGTAAATGATTAGGGAATCAATGGCTTTAAAAGTTTTTGATAAAGGGGTCTGCAGCCAAAAAAAAGTTTGGGATCTCTTGATGTAGAGTAATTGCAACAATGGTATCTTTACTTTCTCATAAGTGCTGATAAACTCCATAGTTTTTCTTTTCTTATTTCTTTTTGTTTATGAACCACAATCTCTTCATATTGCAAACGTCTATTACCATAAGTTTCAAATATGAATTTATAAAATTAGTACATTATCTATTTTGTTAAGTAAAACACCACAGGATTCCATTGTCTCAAACAGCTAGTAAAGAAGATGGCATTATTTACTAAGTTAGTCATTGTCATACACTGAAAATTAAGTCATCATACTTTCTTCTATTATACTCTATTTAGCAAAATCAAGATCTTATTAACTAACCAATAATCAGATTGTGTGTTGTTCCTTACTCAGCTTGCATTTTGAAGCTATGGATATGGTAAATGGTCATGGAAATCTTTGTATGATAAGGTTCTTTATATATGTATTGGAAATATGTATGTTTATATAAAAGGTTACTATAAAATGTTTAAACAATTTTTAGAAATATTTTAAATAGTACAAAAATATATACAAAAAAAAAAAAACAATTTGTCACATTTTACATTTTTCTAAAGATTGTCATGACACATAAGTCTCATTCTTTTCATATATTAAATGTATTCTTAGATTGTATGATAAGCTGAACAAACATAGCATATTGATTTTTCTACGATAGCATATTGATGTCTTTTAAAAAGGATCTTAATTTTATATCTGATGAATATGAAGGTCATTATATGTATCCTGCTTAAAGTTTATTCTAATAATACAATTTTTAGTAAAGAAATATTAATCTCATTTTTTCTTCTTAGCATAACTTCCACACTGCTAATGAATTCTTCCGAATTGTAAAATTATCAAACAATTATGAAATCACTTAAATACTTTATACTAATTCTGTATTACACATATCTGTTACTGCATATGTGTAAATAATCTGGTATCTATGCCAATGAACTAGGATTTGAGTTTTGTAAGTAGAAATATAAAATATATGAAATAGCTGAGAATTTATAAGTATACTTAGCGTGATTTTAGCTCATATCTAATCTAACTAGTCAAATAATTATTGGGCAGCAAATTTATAGATAGAAAGTAAATCAAGGAAGTAAATCCTATAAACTACCACTAACTAGTCTGTTAAGTATTACTGTTTTTCTGAAGAGGATAATGGAAAACCTTTTGATTTGTAACAGACTATTTAAAGAATGATTCACTTTATTTTTTTTAGATGTTAACTGAATTCTCTTCTTCATTCTCTTTACTCTTTTTCTCTTTCTTTACTCTTCCTTTATCTTCTCTCCTATTTTTTCTCTCTTTTTATCACCTCTCTCTCCCTATCTCAATTGTTCTGCTTATTATATGAATTATTAAATTTATTTCCATAGTAATATTAATTTATGAAATCATTAACTTAAAATCTCATAGAAGTCTTTAAAATAATAATTTCTATATATCATTTGATATAAAGACAACTTAATTGCGATTTGGTTTTATTTTAATCTAACAAAATATGTATTATTAAACTTTAAAAATAAAATAAAATGAATTGTTATAAATCCTGGTTTAATTGTTATTAAATTTCTAAAAAAAATTAATTAATAAAACATAATTATGAGCTTTTTAATTAAATAGTTATAACCTATACTTTCATTTTGATTTGAAATTTTATTTACTATAATATTAAAAAATAATGCTTATACATTATTAATTTAAATTTATTAAACGCACATTGATTACGTAAGTAATATTTACTGATACTATAACCTTGAGAATATGCATGTAAAATGCAATAGTAGGGACCTCTACAGGTGTTTAACCACATGCTTACACCATGGAAGAAAAGAGGGTCCATAGTGTAAGCTTGTGGTTAAACACCTGTAGAGGTCCCTACTATTGCATTTTACACGCATATTCTCAAGGTTATAGCCTCAGTAAATATTATTAATTTAAATAAAATAAAATGAAATTTTCTAAATTCAATTTTCAAGCTAAATAAAAATTATGCCATTTTACTTATCCTAAATTAATGAATTAATGTATTTATGGGGAATAATGGTTGAAGTTCCATAGTAATAACATTAATAACAAACTATAATACAATAAAATTGTAAATCTATTTTATATGCTGATATTTTTTTTAAAAAACATTTTAATATATACCCAGAATTAAAAAATGTCTTATGGTTTTTAAAAGTTTATTTTTGATTACAGTTTAGTTAACATTAAAAATACATACAGTGGAACTATAAACTATGCAATATCTACATGATTTCAATTATATGCTATCCAAAGAAAAGTTAAACAAACAAACAAAAATATAAATAAACAAAAAAAATCATTAAAATTTGCAAACTTTATGATAAGTCTATCTTCTCTCTCTGATTACAGTGCATGATGGTATATATTGTATAATTTCTTTGATATATGTTGAGAAGGACCATATATTTTGTTCTGACTTTAGTTTTACAAAATTTTAAAACATAATTAAATATAATACTAGTTGTTGTTTTTTTTTAAAAAAGAGATCATACTTTTTTATTAAAGAATTTAGTTTATTATGTTTCTATAAAAAAATAAAAAAAAATAAAATTGCCCAGAGCATATTTAATAACCCAAAAGTCATATATGTTACTATTCACTTTATTTTAAAAATAAAAATACAATAATTAGTTTTGTTCTTCTTCTTCTTGCATCAGTGAATGCATGAATGAATACACACTCAGTAAAATATGTGTGAGTCCTCAATATTTTATTAATAATTATATTATTTTTTTAAATTTTGTTTATACATATGTATAAAAAAGCATCTGTGTTATACTTATATGTGGGTGCATGTTGAAAATTACTACACTCTTGCAGTTCAATGTTAATTAAACCACTAAACATCACGTGATCACCATTTCTTAAGCTTGCTCATAACTGTTATTAAAACAGGCAAAACTCTCCTTACAGTAGTGCCATTCAGTGCAAATCAGAGAAACTAGTCTTGAAATATTGGATGAGTAGGCACTAGATAGGGATTTTATGCACAAGTCTTCTGGCATCCATTGATTACTCTGGCTGGCACTGAGTGGCACTACTGTATGGAGAGTTTTGCCTGTTTTAATAGCAGTGCAATGTACAATGTATATTCTATTCTAATCAATATTTATCAACAAAATGTCAGCTATTTGTACTCTATATACATTGAATGTCAGGGAGCTTGGGAAAAATATGGCATAATAAAATAAATATTTAATTAAAAAAATTAAAAGACATCTCTTCCCTTTTTAATTTGTTTCAATTGGCTAATCACTTAGATAAGATTGTTTATGCATTTTCGGTTAGAAAAATAAAAGTTTGATACCTATTTTTTCATTAAAAATAACAACTTATCATTTATGACTGAAAAAATTATTTTTAAAAATTATTTTAGCATAATTTTTGTCAAAAATATAAATGATTTTTTTTTATTTAGATTTATTATATTATCTTATTTATTCATTGTTAGTTGTAGAATATTTTATGATTATACTTTAGAATAAAAATAAAAAAAATTTTTTTTTGTTTTATCATTGCATACTAACAAAAGGTGGTTATCATATTTTAAACTCATTTCTCATATGTTTACTGTTGCTTTGAGAACTTGTTTTGTAGTAAAATGGTTATATTTAGTGAGATTTTTAAAAACTGCAAAATTTACTATAAATTATGCAATTACTTAATCAATACTATGCAAATTAATTCATGATAAGATCATTTATGAGAAAAGCTTTATCTTGTTATAAAAGTGCAAAAGCCTTCTGGCATCTATTGATTACTCTGGCTGGCACTGAGTGGCACTACTGTATGAAGAGTTTTGCCTGTTTTAATAACAGAAATGTTCTAGCATAAGAAATAGTGATCATGTGATGTTTAATGTTAATATGTGATAATGAAGTCATTATAGTTTCTAGTTAAACTTAATGCATTTAATTAATTTATATTACTTATATGTACATAATCTGTTTGTTTATAAGGATTTTAGCAAGTTAATAATTTCTTTATTTTTTATTTATTTATTATTATTATATAAATTCAGTTATAATATTTTTATCAAGTATTATATTATGCAAAAATAACAAAAAGGAAAAATAGACCTTAATGTCATACCAATGGCATATAAAAAAATTACTACACCTTTCTTCATTCCTAGGAATATTATATTATTTTCAGTCATTAACATTCTGTTTACTTAATAGATAAACATACCTTGAATTAGATGTAAATAATTCTGAAGATATGTCAGGTCCAATTATTGTGTGCAATACATTTTTATTATGGCTGCATGGTATATGAAATAACAAATTACCCTGCAATATACATGCATTTTAGAAATCACTTTCTTTGTCAGTTGCCAATAATCAGATAGATATAATAGTTGCAATCTCATATTAATACTGAAATGTTTCCCAATTTGATATGAAAGTTTGAATATTTAGTATTACAATCTCTTAATATAAATGAGCCTATTCTAACATGGTTATATAATGATCAAGACAGAATCGGGTATTTATTTTATAAGAAATCTTAATTAAGAAATCCAACATCAAAACATGTTATTAATAGAATAATACATCTTGAATTCCATGTAAATAATTTTGGAGAACTGTAAATTCCAATTATTATGAGCAATATATTTTTACTTTAGCTTTATATTACATAAAAAATTGACAAATAGCTTTGAAGTATACATGCATTCATGAATAACTATTCATCAGCTGCATTGGGAAATTTCCATATAAATATAACAGTTGTATGATTTACATTAATACTGTGATGGTCATTGATCTGATATCAAAGCATAAATATTTGTGTTCTGGTTACTACTATAAATTAGCCTATTCTAACATGACTGTATGCTAGAGAAAAATCATAGGTTTATTTTATTTAAAAATTTAATTAAGAAATTCAATATCAGAATAAGTAAGTAATAAATAGGTAAATGCACTTTGAATTAGATATAAATATGGAAAGTAGTCAGTTCCAATCATTTTGGGCAATATATTTTTGCTATGGATGCCAAACTACATTTTAAAAAAGTTGACAACACTGTATACTTTAAAATGTATACTGTTAAATTTGTATGAATTAATTGGCAATGTTCCAAGAAAGTTGACAAAAGAAATTATTCTTAAAATACATATATATTGCTGATCAGTTTGTTATTTTTTTATATAGAATCACAACCGTAATAAAAATGTATTGCACATAATAATTGAAGATGATGATTCTCTTTATATTTAATTACAACTAAGTCAATATTTATCTATTTATTACATGATTTAATGTTGGTTTTCTTAATATACAATGGCTACAATGCAGTCTTGTGACACTCCAACTACAATGGGTATCTCATACCACTCCTAAGATATGTGTATTCATTTTATACATATACATATATCATTTCAATTTTGACTTTTATAAGCATTAAATGTTAAATTATTTGTATAAAAAAAATTTAAAAATATAACCAGCAAATAAAATAACATTATTTTTATTTAATTGCATTCAGTTTACAGCTTTTTTCATAATCAATTGGTTGCTTTCTTATAATCAATTACAATAATAAATTAAATTTGTTTTTTATTATTGTTATCATTGGTTACAATAAATTTTATTCTATTTGTCCTAAAAATAGGAAAAAGTATTAACTTTTTGGAAAGAATATTTAAATTTACAGCCATCTAAATTTTTTAAAAGACTTTATCTTGTGTTCGGAAAGGAGAGTATTCAGTTTAAATAGTGTTCCATCTTTAAAATGCATGTGCCATGGTTTAAGCCACGTTATTATTTATAATTTGTATAAAAACATCACACTACATAAGTAAAATATTTACATATGTTTAAGTTTCTATCTAATAATGGCATATCATAAATTGTTAAAATTTTACAAGTGGCATTAATAAAAATCATATGATTACTAATTTAAAGTGATTAATCAAAATCTTCATGCTCTCAGTTCCAAATTACTTCAGATTGGCCTATACATATAGTTTGGGTGAAAAAGGCAGAGTAGATCCATTCTATCTTTTAAAAATACTTTATCTTGTGTTTGGAAAGAGTAACATTCAGTTTAAATAGTGTTCCACTTTTAAAGTGCATGTGCCATGGTTTAAACTATGTTATTATTTATAAGCCATCTAGATTGTAAGTAGTATGAAATTCTGTTAAAACAGAAAGGCGGGTTATAAAGTTAAAACTATATGAGATAAATTTATAATAATTTGATCATTGCAAATTGGAGAAATACTTAGAAAAGTATTGAGAGTGATACCTGTTCAATTTAAAGAATAATATAAAATTAAAGCATTTAAAAATTGATAGAGGTATCACATACTGATTGTAGTGATTAAGGGTTAAGTTTTTTAATAAAATGAATGTTTCATTCTTCATTGATTAGCATATAATTATGTTGGAGTAGACTATAAAAAGTAATCATAGCACTTAATAATCATCCTTGACATCAAGTAAATTATAGTATTATCACAAAATGAGTGGCTGTTGTATTTGTGCATATTGTTGGCAGTGCTGCTTTTGAAGAAAGTTATTCCTTAAATGCATGGGCACTGCAAAGTAGTGTTGTGGAAGTTATTGTACAATTGTCTTTCACATAATGAAAAAAGCTGAGCTCTATCTCAACAAAAACATCTCTTGATAAGTATTAATTTCATAAGAAATGAAAAAATAAAATAAAATTTACATTATTTCTCACAGTATAACAAATCATTGTTATCTATCAAGTCAAAAAAGATATTTTGTTTCACATATTATTATTCTTTCTTCCCATGGAGTTATTATCTTAATATTTTCATATGACTAAAATAAAAATATAATAGTTGTTAGTTTAAGTCAAAACATGAGAAAGAATTGTAATTAATCAATTTATTATATTGATTTAATACTTTTTTTTTAATTTAAATAATAGTTATCATTAAAAATATGTAAATATTTTTAAATACTATCAGATAAAAATAGAAAATGAATTAAAATTATATGATTACATTCTAATTTTTGTATACTCTCATAATTAATTTAATATATTACACATTTCACCTATGTCACATAGACATCCTCAGAGCACACCATATTAAAGGTAATAAATCTAAATAAGCAGTATAGTCATATACTTTTTGACTCAATCTAACTAGTGCATTTGTCGCAATTTTTGTTTTATATTATATTAGTCTTGATAACAGTAGGTTAAACAAATCATATTGATTATTATGTGACAAATAGACTTTTAATTACAATAAAATAAATTTAAAATGCAAAACCCCTTTTTCCACAGTTCTATTTTTTCAAAAATGTCACTCTTTTTAGTTACATTAAGCATGTCAATTTGACTGATATCTCACATAATGCAGAATTTAAGAAAATATTTTTACTATGGAAAATTTTTCATATCAACATTTTGCCTATGTTATTCTGTCTAACTAAATGGTTTTTTTTCTTATTCATTATTTTTTTAAAAAAAAACCTGAAAAAATGTTATTTTGAAATACTGAGCAGCCATTTATTTAAAATTGGCTTTAATAGTCATCATTAATGATGTTAAACCCATTTAGAAGATAAATTATGTGCGGATCTTATTTAAAAAGAAAGATATGTGCTAGAAAAGAACAAAGTGAAAAAATGGAAATTTGGCCAAACATAAACAAGAGAATGGTTGTAATGACAGGAGTAAAAGGTGAATTTAAAATTTAGTGAAAGCAAAAAAAAAAGTATAAATAATTTTGTTAAATCTAGAAAAAGATCATTAGGAATAATGATATAACTTTAAAATAAAAATTACAATGTTAAATGATAAATTTTCTTATAGATATGTATGATTATGAAAGTTGAATATTGAAGAAAAGAGCAGAAGACATAATGACTTGAACTGTGGAGCTACTGAAGAAAGAATGAAAACTCAACAAGTAGATATTCAATCAGATTAGACCTAAACATTTACATGAAGTGCAAATAATCAGCAAAAATTTCTCATTATGAATTGACCTAATTTATTATAAAATCATATAATGCTTTAAAAAGTTGTTGATGGTAAAAAAAGAAGACATCTGGCAAAGGGATAAATGGATTCTATCATAACGATAATGAAAATGCCATTCAAAAGTCTAAAATTATAAATGAGAAGATATTCTGATAAATTATCTCCGGAAGTTGGAGTTGACAGAATCTAACAGTAATAATTTATAGAAACTGTTAAGCAAAAAATTGTTTTTTATTTATATTCTGTAAGATTTCTTTTTCAGAACAACTATGTACTTAGATCCTCGTTTACAAAAATGTATATATATTATTATAAAGCGCTGGAAACTTGAAATTATTCAAACGGAAGTCAATCTCCGATAATGTGCTATTTCTTAAATATTATAAATTTCCACGCACTCGCCTGCCGGTAACAGTTTTAAAAAACTTAAGTGAATCACTTGAGTTTAGAGCGTACATTCGATATATACCAACTCTTACAGACCATGCTTAAATCAAGGCTTGAGACTATTGTGTGCTTAATGTTATAATCAAATATTCAATTGTACAAATCCATTTAACCCATCGCAGGAGAAAGACAGTGTCTCATTTTTAACCACCTACGATTAGACAAACATGACTTACAAATGTAAATCTATTATTATAAAAAAAATGTATAGTTGTTTCAAAGCTTTACTGTCTTATTATTTGCATGATAACCTCTCCCCTTTATTACAAAATATATAATAGACTGAATGGTAGTTTTTATTCTGGTCGGCACAGGGTGGCACTACTGTTTGGAGAGTTTTGCCAGTTTAAAAAGTAGCAATTGCATTTACAAATGAATTATTTATTACGAGATATATGCGAATATTTCACAATATTTTACTGAAACTAAAAGCAAGAAATTTTAGTCTCATAAAAGCCGAATCGCTAGAGATATTAGTTAATTGTATGAACATCAAAATATTAACATGGAAAAAAGATTTTTTGAAGTTTGTAGAGACAATGAATAATAGAAGAACTGTAATTAAATGAAATTGCATACAGATTTTTTTAAAAAGTATAATATAAACTAAGTAAATTCATTTGACATTTTTTCTATTCTTTTCCACATTCACTGGAGTTATCTAATACTTGCTGAAATTTAAAACAATAATCTTTGATCTAATAAAATGCAAACAATAAATCATTTTATCAAAAAATGATTTTTATTTAATTTGTCAGACATTTGATCAAATAAAGCTTTTTTTAGTAAAAAAGAATGTCAGTTAAAAAGTCGAGCATTTCGCCCTTCTAAATGATAAAAATACATTTGATCCACCTTTTGTCATAGGAGTTGTTAAAAATATTACATTTTTTTTTGTTGGTAAAGTATATTATTTATAAAATAAAATTTGATAGAAAACAGCTGCATAACCAAATACTAATTTAATGTAATTAACTTCTTATATAATCTGAAAATTATTATTTTTCCATTCTTTTAATGAAAATATCCCAAGATGTCATAAAACTCCTAGAAAAAAGCCACGTGTGAGATGGATAAAATAATAAATAAGCTTGTTGATGTGTTATGAAGAACAAAAGATGTAGATCGAAAAAAATGGATTTAACTTAGAGATGTGTTCATCTTACACGTTCATCTTACATCGATAGTGCTTGAAAATGATAGTAATTGGCACTAAGTGATAGTCATAAAGAACTAAAATAACAAAACATTTTCAAAATAAAAATTTAGCCGCAACCTTTTTATAAAGAAACAAATATTTTGAATAAGGCAGGAGTGTGGAGAGGCTTGTTTTTTATGTGGTTGAGCGTATATTGAATTGTATCCTCAAAGAATTTTTGTAAAGTAAAATTCTTGGATATAATAAAAGAATTCTTGCTTTAATTTTTTTTCGAATATTTTTTTAGCGATGATTTTAGGTAATAAGTAATTTATTTCAAAAATAAAAAAATTTTGATGACCATATTTTTAGCTTTCTATTGAAAAGTAAGAAAAAGTCCGTTTGGGAATAAAAAAAATTATAGGCTATCTACAAGGCATCTCAAAATGGACAGATTTCTGTACCAACACTACTTGATAGAAATACTAAACAATAGCCTTGCTGTCAATAATCTGACATTAGTTTAGGTCAGAGATCAGCAAACTGCAGGTCACAAGTCAAATGTGGCTCTGTTCCCCAATCTCGTGGTTCTTTTTATTACAATAAACATAAAACACATTTTTTTTATTTTTTGTAATTTGTACATTTTTATTTTCCATTATCAAACTTACTCCATTCACAACTTTGACACCATCCACCTCAGATTAATCTAATAATAATTATTAAACAGGCAAAACTTTCCATACAGTAGAGCCACTCAGTGCAAGCCAGAATAATCAATTGATGCCAGAAGGTTTGTGCATAAATTCCCTATCTAGTGCCTACCCCTCCAGTATTCCCAGACTAGTTTCTAGCTTGTGTCTTTTGTCAGTGAGGAGCTTTAGATCTGAGAGCACTGCACCTAGATCTTAGGATCTAATGCAACTCTCCAGCCCCCACCTTTTATCTCTACTTAATTACAAAACAATGAGAATAAAATTAAAAACACAATAATATTTTCAATACAAGCTCATTAGCTTCTATAGTCATTTAGTACCCATACATTTTGGTGTCTTTAGTTCTTTAATAACCAAACCCACCACTATCCTATTAGGCATGATTGGTATTAAACCACTAAACATCTCTTATGCTTGCTCATAACTGTTATTAATAACAGTTATGAGCAAGCATAAGAAATGGTGATCATGTGATGTTTAGTGGTTTAATATCAATCCTGCTTAATAATAACAGTTATGAACAAGCATAAGAAATGATGATCATATGATGTTTAGTGATTTAATACCATTCCTGCCTAATAAGATAGTGGTGGCTATAGTTATTAAAGAACCAAAGATGCCAAAATGTATGGTTACTGAACTGAGTTCAGACTTATATGACTATATAATCTAATGAGCTTGGATTGAAAATATTATTGGGTTTTCAATTTTATTCTCATAGTTTTGTAAATAAGTAGAGAGAAAAGGTGGCTGCTGGAGGATTGCATTAGATCCTAAGATCTAAGTGCATTGCTCTCCAATCCAAAGCTCATCACTAATGAAAGCCACAATCTAGAAACCAGTCTGGGGATATTGGATGAGTAAGCACTAGATAGGGATTTTATGCACAAACCTTCTGGCATCCGTTGATTACTCTGGCTTGCACTGAGTGGCACTACTGTTTGGAGAGTTTTGTCTGTGTTAATAAGTTATGAGCAAGCATTTATGATTATTACTAATCATTTTCTAAACTAGAGATTATCTCTAGCACAGATATAAACTTTAAATATCAATTAAAGATTAATATATTTGTTTTTTTTAATTTTAAACATATGCATACTTTTTTGAAGACTCTAAGCAAGGAAAAATGTGAATTGTTGTTTTTTTTTTAATTAAGCCTTATTATATAATAGTAATTATTGAAGAGTAGTAATTAATTTAATGAGTGCTAGAAAGCATATGTAAATACTTTAAACAAACTTTAACCTGTGTTCAATGTACTTTAAAATTCATAATAATCAAGCACATTTTGCCGCCAGAGGGACCTTCCAAACCATGACACAAGATAGCGACTTTTATAAAGATAAGAGTGGATCTTATCTTTAACCTAAATGTCCACTTATATAGGCAAATCTGAAGCATCTTGATTTGGAAGCATGAAGTTGTTGTTTTCTCCATTGTTTAAGTCCACTATTTCCTTTACAAATTGAATTACACGAAATCTTGCAATTTATAGCGAGTTAATATTATGTACTTAAACAGTGGAGAAAAAAACTACTTCATACTTCCAAATCAAGATGCTTCAAATTCCCCTATGCAAGTAGAAATTTAGATTAAAGATAAGATGGCCGCTCTTATTTTTATAAAAGTCGCTATCTTGTGTTGTGGTTTGGAAGGTCCCTCTATCAGCAAAGTATGCCATTATTACGAATTTTAAAGTGTATTGAATACAGGTTAAAGCCTGATTAAAGTATTTAAATAATAATTATTATATATGATGAATATTTAAATATTAGAAATTTGCGAATAAATTAAATTGTCAAGGTAATTTTTTGTATTTATTTATTTTTAAGAGAATTTTTATTTTCTTTAGGATGTATACAGATTCTATTATATTCTATTTACTTTTTTAAATGTTCAAATATATCCTCACTCATTTAGATTCCTTGCATCTCTTTAATTGGAGGGGGATACCTCTTTGATTGTGACTCTTTAATTGAGCAAGGGAAGAGAGATTTACACAAAATGGCTCTTCATGTTAAAAAGTTTGCTGATCCCTGATTATCAATAAAATATTGAGCATGAACAAACTATCTTAAGGGTCATTCTAATGTAATACAGAAATTATAATCGGGCTGTTCAATGTCAATATGCAAATTAATTCTAAGCATCTCATTATTTTAAAAAATCCAGGGAAAAATTATATTCTGCATTTTAGCATAATATAAATAGAATAATAAAATAAGTAATAGAAAATAATTTGAAATAAGTTTACTTACAAAACATTTATTTATTTATTTATTGGATATAGTACAGTATTAATTTTTTCTTTTGAAAGTTTTTATTTTTATTTGTCAATAGTCAATCATTTTTCTGGTTTTTTTAAGGCAGGGGTGGGTAATGACCATCCCTATGACCTGCAAAATCATTTTGGCTAGCACATCAAGGCAACCACAGGCAGGACTTGAAATTTAATAAATGTAATAGTATTTTTTACAGCAACATAATACAAATGATAAATAAGTTCCAAATGCAGAATGCAGAATTAGAACAGAGATCAAAGCAAAATAATCTTGTTGCTAGTTACACAAACTGTGTAGGTATTAAAACTTAAGTTATATAACATCCTACAAAAAATGACTGCAAAGTAAATTAATCTTGTATCTGGGGTTACACACTGGAAATTACTGAACCTTAAATGGTGCAATATTCCTTAAATGACAATTAGAAAACAAAATAATCTCATCACTGATAATATGCACACTGGATAATTATTAAAACTTAAATGTTGCTACATCTTAGTAATGGCAGCTATAAAAAGCAAAAGATGGTGCAGAGTGTCAATCTTTCCAAGAGAAATGGCCAAAAGATTTGTTATTGAAGTTAAAAACAAACATCTGAGCCTAGTTTGTGGCAATGGATTAGCAATAGTTAAAAAACAATTTGAAGCATCATTACAATTCAAAACATGCTGAACTCAATGAAATGGAAGGACAAATGTATTTGGATAAAGTCAGTGCTCTTGGAGTTTGGAATCACATCAAGCCACTTTCACTAGGCCTCATTATGACAGATACAATGTTATTCAAACAAATTATGTTGAGTGAGCTAATCTCAAAGAAAGTGAGATCTTATGCAGAAGGGTTTGTAACAAGAGTGTGTGATGGATACTGCAGAGTTGCTAGTGTCAGATAAAGTAAAATTATTTAAGTGTTAGTTTTTCTTGGAGAACCATCTCAGATTAAATTTCTGACATAGCACAAGATATTGAAATAACACTGAAGGATTCTGCAAAAGATTTCCAATTTTTTTTTAGCATTAATGCTGAGACAATTAACATAACAAATTCTGCTCAATTGAGCATTTTCATTCAAGGAATAACTGGAGAAGCACTACGTGAGAACTCTTTGAGAGACTTCTTTTATCAATAAACAACTTGAGATAATTTTTGAAAAGTTACATGGTTTTTTTACAAATAGAGCTACAGCCATGATTGGCTCACAAAAAGGATTAATTGCATTTGTTAAAAAACTCATTTCAATCTTGATTCACATAATTTAATTATATGCAATAGTATCATGAACCAAGAAAGTCTCACTCACAATCATTGTGGTTTAACAATGTGATGTCAACAGTAGTGTCATGATAAACTTAATCAAAACTAGAGGGTTTAGCAGATGCCAGTTTAAGAAGTTACTGAACAATATTTATTCTGAGTATGGTGATTTTAAATATTACTGTAAAGTATAGTTGCTGAATCACAGTAACATGCTTATGAGGTTTCACAAACTGCAAGATAAAATCAAGCAATTCATGGAAATGAAAGATAAACCTATTATGGAATTTTTTGTGGAGGTGAATGTCAATTTACAGGAACCAACAAGCTTCTCAGTTCCCTGATTTCAAATGTGAAATCATATAAAGCTAAATTAAGGCTGTGGAAAATACAGTTTAAAAGGAATAAGTACATTTTCTCACTCTGGAAGGACAGGCTTTCTGCAATGTTTAAATATGTAGGTTAATATGCAGAACTAATGGAAAATCTTTAATAAAATAGTCATGGATGTGAAAAGTAAACAAATAAAGTTGAACATCTTTCCTAGACCATTCAATGTGGAACCATATGGTGTGTTTTATAACCTTATGTTGAAGTCATTTAGCTGCAAAGCAGTTCTAAACTGAAAGCTAGATACAACAATGTCCCAATGCTGAGTTCTAAAAGTGTTATATAAGCAAAAATAAGTCTTTCACTTTGAAGAGATATGCATTGAAATATCCATATCTATTTGGACAATTTATTGATGTAAGCAATTTTTTTTGAAACAGTGTCACAAAGAACCAATTGTATCCTAGACTGACTGCTCAAACCTGGAAATGCAATTGCAAGTAGAAAAATCATCAAAGAAAAGCAGATTCAGATATCACATCTATGGTAAATTAAATGTTTTGATCAAATATAAGAGGTTAATTTTTAAGTCAATAATTTTGTATGACCTATAAATGATATTATAAATATTTATATGGCCCTTGGAAGAAACAAGATTTTTCACACCCTGTTCTAAAGTAGAATTAATGTTTTATTGCATCAATTAAGATATTTATCATGGCTTGATTTAGTGAACCTTAATTTTTTTTACTTAATTAATTCCTCATGGTCTTGATCATGATTGTACTATTATCATTTAATTTGATTGAGTGTAGTAATTAATTCTAAAGATATATCGAGATAGTATTAGTCTAAAAATTACTCTTCAATTCTTAATGTGTTGCAGTCTTTATTGCAGCTTGTGTTTACTTCTTTGATAGCATTTTTTAATTTATGATTTAGGCTAAATTTTAAGAATAAAATGTAAAATGGAGTTAATTATAAACCATCTATTGTTTTCTAAAATATTTTAAAATATTAAGTTTTAAAACTTATGTCTAAAATTTCTAAAACATAATATAAAAAATCATAATAATACTAATTCTAACACTAACTATATACCACTATCTAATTTTAAAATAGTATTTCCAAAATATTTCCAAATAATGTTAAATATTAATTATAAGAAAGTACATTCTTAATTCACTGGTTATTATTCAGATGTCAATTATAAAATTTTACTCAAGTCGTCATTTGTAAAATTAATGCAATGATTAATTCATTATAGCTGATAGGAATATTTGCATTTATACTGTAATTATAATTCAGTAAAGCAAATTATAATTCAAATGAAAGCAAATATCCACTGGCTGGTGTTTAAACATGTTGCTTCTATGATATGAGTCCTTTAAGAAGTAAACATTACAGCATTAAAACACTAAACATCACATGATCATTATCTCATACTAGCACATAATTGTTATTAAATAAGGCAAAACTCTCTCCATACAGTAGTGCCACCCTGTGCCAATCAAAGTAATCAATGGATGCCAGAAGGCTTGTGCATAAAATCCCTATCTAATGCCAACTCATCCAATATCCCCAGACTAGTTTCTGGCTTGTGGCCATCATCATGAGGAGCCTTGGATCTGAGAGCACTGCACCTAGATCTTAGGATCTAATGCAACCCTCCAGCAACCACCTTTTATCTCCACTTAACTACAAAACTATGAGAATGAAATTGAAAACACAATAATATTTTCAATCTAAGCTCAATAGCTTATATATTCATATGGGTCTGAACTCAATTCAGTACCCACACATTTTGTAGTTAAGTGGAGATAAAAGGTGGTTGCTGGAGGGTTGCATTAGATCCTAAGATCTAGGTGCAGTACTCTCAGATCCAAGGCTCTTCATTGATGATGGCCACAAACCAGAAACTAGTCTGGGGATATTGGATGAGTTTGCATTAGATAGGGATTTTATTCACAAGCCTTCTGGCATCCATTGATTACTCTGATTGGTACAGGGTGGCACTACTGTATCGAGAGAGTTTTGCCTTGTTTAATTACAGCAATAACCTATAAACAATATTATTTGAAAAATACCCTTAATTTGATCAAGAAAAACACTGTTCCTGACTTGTCTTTTGTCCTTTTAACATATAGGGCAAGAAGAGAAACCATTCTTCAAATCCTATGATTCTGATAATTAATCAAATAGTAGTATATATTTTAAAAAGAGAATATATGTTTAAAAAAAAACATTTTGTAATGGTGATGATTATTAAACTAAGGAGATCTTTATTGTGTATCCAGAAATGTGCATAACAAATTTAACCCCAGAGATTCTTTTACAAAGCATTCATAATTGCAGCTAATACTATTTTTTTCATTATTCTACTCTTATTTATAAGGAATTTAAGGTAAAATTCTATATTACCACCAAAAGTCTGTTTATAAACTAACAACTCTTCTAAAATACTTTTAGAAAATGAAATTAGATTATTAAATAAATTTAATATATTTATTATATAATTTTTAAATCTTTTGTGTATAATATGCAAACTTTGTAATGTCAAGTATTATATCATATGATTAGTTTTGCTTTTCTTGTTTGCAATTATAAAAAATATTTGAATTACAAATATTGTTAATGAACTTGTTATAATATGTATATATTATTAAAACAGGCAAAACTCACCATACGTATTGATCATGTGATGTATATATTATAACAAAAATGTTCAGGATTATATATTGAAAACAAAATATTTTTAAATTGACCACATATTAGGTTTCTGCGTAGAGATTTTTTGGAAATGTTAGAAACTTTAAACAAGATTCTTTGTGTTGGACAGAATAATTTTTCTATACAGAAACTAATACACAATATAAACCAAAAAAGATTTAATATACATAAAGATATAGAAACAGTCTTTAAATATTTTTCTGTATATCAAAAACCACTTTGACAACCTATTTAGAAGAGAGAACATTACCAAGTGGTTAGGGTTTGAATAGTTTTCTTTTTTGTTTAATCTACTCTTCAAAGCATAGTATGACTCTATATTATTTGTTTATGCATTATTCCAGAACCATTTATTTGTAATATTAAAAGAAAAAATTATTGCTGCTAAAATGTTGAAAGTAACTAAGATTATCATGTGATACTTTAATTTGCATCTATCACCATTACCAAAATTTAATGATGCTCACAGTTAATGTATGGCTCAGATAACTATGATATACAATTGTTAGTTTAATATTAAACCTATATAGATATTCAAGCATCTTAGATTTTAGCTTAAAACCTTAGGATGGTTGAATGATAGCTTATTAATGTGAGTAGTATGAAAGAAACAAAAACAATTACTGGATATGTGTCAGAAAATTGTGCAAATTTAATAACTCTTGCTGATTAAAACTGATAGATGATTTAAATGTGAGATTCCCATCAAGTATCTATGATTACTCATGCTTGAGTAAATAAAATTATTTTTCTTCATACTTAATTTTACACATTAAACTATAAATAAATAGATGTCCTTTTCTGATGTAACGTTAATATTAAATTTTTTAAAAAAAAAAATAGAATTTTTTAAAAAAACAAAAATTTTTTTTTTTTTTATTAAAAAAAAAAAAAAAGAAAAAAAAAAAAAAAAAAAAAAAAAAAAAAAATAAAAAAAAAAAAAAAAAAAAAAAACACAAAAGGAGGGGGGTTTGGCAAGATAGGAAAAAAAAAAAAGGGGGGGAAAAAGGGGGGGGGGAAAGGGGGAGGGGGGAAAAAAATATATATATTAAATAGTTAGCAGCATTGGGTGTGAATTGACTTACATGAAAAATAAACAGTTCTAGTCTTGTTGAAAACTGAAAAACAAATTTATTATTCCATACTGAAACTTCAGCTCATGAGCATGACATTCAGGTGTACTATAATACCCTTATTATCATAATTGAGAGCATTTACTTATAAATGAATAGAACTATTCTGACTCCAGAAGAAAAGACAAAAAATAAAGTTAAAGCAGGATATTATTATTACTATTCAAATCAAGTCATGAAACTGCAATTATGTTCATATCTATCAGTTCTGGAGCTTTAGTTTATTTGTTTATCTTTCAGTGCTGTTTTCTAATTTCTGCTGATTTCTTTCCAAAAGACTTCAACTCCATGCTAAGTTGCACCTTTCCATTGTATTCTATTTTGGGGCATATTCTCTCTTTCTCAAATTAGTTAATATTGCATCTCTTTAGTAGAATATCATTGAATCTGTTTTTAACAAAGCCTATAGCTAACTTCAGTAGAAAACATTTTATGTCTATTACAATTTGTTCACTCACAGGTCTAATGCAATAAATCTATAATAATGGGCTTAACACTGTCATATCAAACAAACTGATGAATTCTGTTTGAGAGGTTTAAAAATTTTACAAAAAAAAAAAAATTTAAGAGTCTAATTTATAACGCTAAAAGATTATTATCTCACTTTTCACGGTATATTTGAAAGAGTAATAATTTTGTTTATAACTAACTTTGTGAAGAAGTTATATAAACTATAATAAAAAATACCCAATTTTAATTAGAATTCTGTGTAGCTCTTTAGAGTTTGCAATTCTACATAAAAAGTTATGTAGACATTTAAATTAATTCACATTCTCAAGCTAACAATCATCTTACCTAAACCCGATAAATTATCATTTTTTTTCTATCATATCAGGCTGCTAAATTTCCTGAACTTTTTGAAAATTAATCACCAGACAAAAGACTTTGTAGACTATAATCAAAATGTTAAGATCACTATTTCATTCGTAAAAATAACACAATGATCAAAATAAATTTAGTAGACACGGGAACATCATGTTTTCATTGGACTTTTAATTCATTCCAGTTTAAAATTCCATTATCAAATCTGTATCATATCTTGATACTTACTTTATGGAGCTGATTATAATCTGTTCAATGTTGCGCATAAATTTGAAAAATAAAGTTAATATAAATGTATATTCTTGTTTATCATCTATTACCATTGCAAATGCATCAGATATTTTATCAACAATAATAACACTTCCTTTAAAGCTATATTATATGAAAATTTTAATTTTCATAAACTTTTTCAACTGACCGGGAAATGCTTAAAAGCAGTAGATAAACTGAATCTTCGTTTATGTTTTTTTTTTTTTTGTTTTTTTTTGGGGGGGATACAAAATCATGTCTATAAATCTTTTTGAATTTCTAAAACCACATTTAATCTCTAATAAGCATCTATAATTGGAAGCAAGCTTTTAATAAAATTCTTGAAAATACTTTTATGTCATGCATTGGTGGCCTAGCGATTAGCATAGCTGCCTTACAAGCAGCTGGCCCGGGTTCGCTTCTCGGGCAACGATTTGACATATATATAAATAATAATACTTTTATTATGATGGATAACAATGAAATACAGCAGCATAATTTATATTCTCTTTATAGATTTTAATATAAAAATACTCTTAATATTATGTGGTTTGACTTTCTGGGTTTTGTATTTCTAAAAAGTTTCAGTGTTTTAAAACTTTTAAAATATTTCTTCAAAAATCTAAAATCTTTTAATTTTAAAGATTACAAAAATATGTTTAATTTAATTAAATCTTAATATATTTGACAAAATTTAATAAATAGAGAATATAGATATATTATTAAAAAAATTATTTTGATTTTCTTTATCCCATTATTTAAATTATTATCAGAATAGCTTTTTCATCTGTTTAAAATATCATAACTGTGTCAACCATTGATTAAATAGGATTAAAAGATTTAAAGGGACAGTCATTACTAATCTACTTTTCAATTTTAATTTACCATTATTATTTTTTCATGTGTCAAAGCATCGGCTGAAAAGCGAACCAGGGACAACTGCTTATAAGGCAGCAGTGCTAACCACTCGGCCATCAACGTTATTATTTTTGGGGGGGGTTTTTTTTTTGTCAGATTTTGGATTTTTGTTTTTAAATCTCTACGTTGCTGCTTACGAAACTCTAAACAGAGAAGATCATGTTTTCTTACAAATGAACGATTAATAATACATTTATTGTTAGAAAAGCAGTCAGGGTTGTCAAGCATTGGTGGACAAAAGGTCAGCGACAGCTGCTTTACAAGCAGTTGTCCTGGGTTAGCGGTTTGCTTTCCAGCTGATAGACACATGAGGGGGAAAAAGAAGTCAGGGTTCATCTTTTTAATGAACCCAAAAATAAACTCTCCTATTCACAACAAACTTCTTAAAAGATTCACTATTTCAGAAACATAAAAAGTTGAAAATCCAAATTGGCAATTCTAGTATTTAGTAATTGTTGAAATTTATCAGTTGTAGTGTGTTTGGAATAGAACTTATTTAATGGTGCAATCATTTCAAACTTGGAGATTATTCGTTTATGATCTATTTATTAACCAGCTTCTGTAAGTGCTCACAAATTATGAACTCTTTTACATTCAAATTATTAACTGTAATGTTCGTCTGTATATTTGTGATGATCGCATTTTAGTTGTACTTAAATGTTGGGTTATCTCCTTCATCTAGCATTAAATATTGAATGTCTTTAGAAAAATTAACTTTATTTACATTTTCCAATTACATTCAATTGTTAATAATAGGATACAGGTTAGTATTCACGTAATATTTTGAGTGGTATTATTTTTATCCAAGTGTTGCTGGCTTGACCAGTGAGTGATAGTACTATCTTGATAAATGAACCTGAACCTTAAATTCTAGAATATTAAATTCTTAAGTAACACTCTAAGCAATTAAGTCATTTTTCAAAAGGCCACAATCAATAGAAATGTCATATACTTATCTATGAGGTTCCACCTGATTTCTTCACTTTTTCCTAAGAGCCAAGTGACAATGTCAAATGAAACAACCTAGTATGGCTAATATACACCCATATGGAAGCTACTCATAGATAGTATATAAAATTTCTATTGACTGTTGTCTTTGGCAA
Organism: Epiperipatus broadwayi; assembly: GCA_028023455.1. NCBI lineage: Eukaryota > Metazoa > Onychophora > Udeonychophora > Euonychophora > Peripatidae > Epiperipatus > Epiperipatus broadwayi. The sequence continues at coordinate 199,332 of JAQFVV010012449.1, forward strand.
AATGGCTCAGTTGGTTCAATATTTAAGAATCTAAAAGTCCAGGTTTGATTCCTATACTAGGACTGTTATTGGTTGTGCCAATAATATCTAAAGAAGAGAATAATACTACTTGAAAAATTGTGTGTATATTCACTTATATGCTATTATTAACAGTTGAATGTAATTGGAAAATTTAAATAAAATTTTAACAACAAATTCTAAAGACATTCAATATTTAATGTTAGATAATTGAAATAGTCCTAATATGCCACTGTTTTGAACTAGAATATGTTAAGTTTTTAATAATGATTTTCTATCCAAATATAGTATTTGTGATAGTTAATGGTGGGTTATGCTAACATTCAATTAATGCATTCAATTTATGATCACAATACAGTTTCACTATTTCCAGTGACTTTAGATTCATAGCTTTCTGCTATTACTCTACTGATACTATAATACTAACAAATAATGTATGAAAGCTTTCTCTGAAAGCTTTAAATCTAACGTTGTGACCATAATCATGGATACAATTGACTCAAATATTATTTTCAACAAATTAATTTTTTATTGTTAATATTAGCTCTTGCTGTTCTTATGTTAGACCTTACAGTGAATGCAACATTACATTTGTCAAAGGTCCCGGTTTTCCAGAATAGTTCCTATTTGTCCTTATAAGAGGTTTCATGACTGTTGAAGATCTTGATTTATTAGTTTAAATCAAAACAATTCTGACAATTATATTTTGTTGCTTGTATAGCTATTAATAATTAATTATTAATTGTTTAACTAAACTTAACTATCACTAGTTAATATTATCCTAATAACCCTTTAATTTATTCAATGTGATAGCTAGATTTGTATTATTGTTTTAAATTTTGTTTATTGTATCATCTTATCTGTGAAGCCCCTATACATGTGAATATTTACAATTTTAATGCACAAATCAGCGCATAACAGCTGAGCTTCTTCCAATTAAATCACAATTTATTATAAACTTAATATAAATTATAATACATAATAAATAATGCCCGAGCGCTTTCAAGAGAACTTAGCTCTCATAATCATGGGTAACAAAGAGTAAGCATAACAAGGTTGCTATGTGTAAATATATGCAGATATATGTAAATTAATTGAACTATATGCGTAAATCTAATTAACCCATTTCTTAGAAATTTTATAACACGCATCTTTCCTATTCATAGCCTTATCATCCATGGCAATAAAACATGCCTCCTTCACCTTTCTCTTAACATCATTTCTTTCCCTACAAACTATTCTTGGATTTTCAGGTTATTTATATAAAAAAAATACTTTTAATTTATGATATTTGTATGAATTCCTATTTTGTAGTTATAATTTTTTTCTTAGTTTATTAACTACAAAAGCAGGCAAAACACACTATACATATTGCCACACATTGCAATCTAGAGTAATCAATGGATGCCAGAAGACTTGTGCATAAAATCCCCATCTAGTGCCTACTCATCCAATATCTCCAGACTAGTTTCTGGCTTGTGGCCTTCATCAGTGAGGAGCCATGGATCTGAGAGCACTGCACCTAGATCTTAGGATCTAATGTAACCCTCCAGCAGCCACCTTTTATCTCTACTTAACTACAAAACTATGAGTCTTAAATTGAAAACATCTTAATATTTTCAATCCAAGATCATTAGCTTTTATAGTCATATAGATCTGAACTCAGTTCAGTACCTATACATTTTTGGTGTCTTTGGTTCTTTAATAACCATATCCACCACTATCCTATTAGGCAGGATTGGTTTTAAGCCAATAAATATCACATGATCACCATTTCTTATGCTTGCTTATAACTGTTATTAAAACAGGCAAAACTCATTATTCATATTGCCACTCATTGCAAGCTAGAGTGAGCAATGGATGCCAGAAGGCTTGTGCATAAAATCCCCATCTAGATCCAAGGCTTCTCATTGACAAAGGCCACAAGCCAGAAACTAGTCTGGGGATATTGGATGAGTAGGCAGTAGATGGGTATTTTATGCACAAGCCTTCTGGCATCCATTGATTACTCTAGCTTGCAATGAGTGGCAATATATATAGTGAGTTTTGCCTGTTTTAATAACAGTTATAAGCAAGCATAAAAAGTGGTGATCATGTGATGTTTATTAGTTTATTAACTACAATTTATAAAAAATATGTATTTGTTGGTACTATCTTTTTATTGAGCATACCAATTTTGAATCATTTGCTTAGAGTATTAATCATTTTATATAATGAAATGCATAAGTTCTGAAAGAGAAGGCAACAAATGTGTCAGCCCATACAAGATTTTTATCCTGATTTTTTTTTAATTGACTAACTCAATTTTTTAATTTTTTTTTTGGTCTTCTCCAATCTAGAGTATGAGCCATACATATTTCTCTTTCTTATATTTGTAATCTGTAATCCTACAAAACATCTCTCTTTTTTTCTTCCTTATCTATCCTCCAAAAAAAACTTGAAACAATCTACTTATAATCTTCTTTATGAATTACAACTTTAATTAAAAGTAACTATATCAATCTTAAACAATTTTAGTTCCTTATCTAAAAACACTGTTCAGACCTTGAAGATATAACAAAGTTTATGATCTTCACATAATTATATTTAAATAAAATTGATATACTTATCTTTGTGGTTGTTATTATTTCTTGCTTCATCATCTGAATATATTGATACAGAACTGTTTCAACCATTAAATGAGCAACTCTTCAGATGCAGGCAACTCATCCAATTCTGTGATACTTGTTGTTTTTAGATTATCTTTCTCTATTTTTGTGCTTGAAACTTCTACTCAGTTCCAAAATAATTTACTATTGATTGCACTGCATTGTGAAAAAGTATATCTAAGAACATTTAGTTCACTAAACATGCTTTCCTTATTGCTTTTTCAAAAATGTTGAAACTTTTTGCATAAAATCAGAAAGAACAATAATTGGAATCACAAGTATATATAATCAAAGCATGGTAGCATCATGATCACATTATCATAGTTCATGGAAAGAATTGCCTGATAGCATAAAAAGTTCATGATGATTGGATTCTATACCATTCTAAATGATTAAGATCAATAAAGTGAAAAAGTTAGTAAAAAGAATAAAATAAGAACATTAAAATAAACTGTGTATATAGATGGTAGTTAGTCTTTGTTGACAAAGCAAATAATCAGTTAACATTTATATCTGGAATCATTCTATTATTATCTACCTGTTGTGGACTCCATCAGTAATATATATATATATATAGTAGTTTGTAAAATCTTTTGAATCACATGATGAAAACATCATTGTTCAGTGTATGTCTACTAAGATCTCTGCCTGAAATATGTTAAGCACTCACAGCAATATGCTGTTTACAATAAAGCAAAGTATCGTTTTATATTGCTTGCTCTCCCTCCTTATACAAGTAATTTCAATATCTGATATATCAAACTATTCCATAAAATAAATAAGCTATTTATATAGTTATATGCAATTGATTTAAATATGTCTACAGCTGAGGCATTTAATTATTTAAATTTACACCCAATTGTGTTTACCGTTTGATATTCTGTCACAATCTCCAATCTAGTTGGGATTTATTGTGAAATATAACTTATTTTCCTTTTATAAAATGTACAAAATAATCATTATGATAATCATCATCATCATTATTATTATTATTATCTGTATGATTTTCTATAGTAGTGAGAAAGTGGTAGATATAAAATATGAAGATTTATGGATCAATTATGAATTGAAAAATAGATCAATATGGTCATTTGATGGTAACTAGTATGTTCATCCCATTATTTAGGAACTCAAATATAATGGCACTCAAAGTCTGATCATACGATTATTATGTCAAAAATTGAATCATGGTAATTATATAAATGAATTTTTTTGCTCAATAATAAAACATTATAATATAATATAAAGAAATAATTTGTGATTGCTTTTATCCCTAATCTGACATAACTGTGAACAATTAATTATTCTATATTTGTATAGATAAATATTAATAATAAGAAATTCAAAATAAACGAAAAAAAAATCAAGGCATAATTGAAGTAAGTTAAAAAACAAAGTCCAGAACTTACGAAAGAATGCTGAGAAAGGAAAATGAACCTAGGTATGGATTTTAATCAATAGTTGAATTGTGGTATTAGAGCTGCGACATGAAGAATTATAACCGTTTAATCATTAAATTAATTAGGTTATTAAATCAAAAACATATTTTAAAATCTACATTTTAAAAAAAAACAATTTAACAAAAAAAAATATGAAAAGCATTAATGTGAAGAATAGTTAAAATGCGTGTTTAAATCAAATTGAGTGTGTGTTTGCACGTGCATATTCTGCATAATCTATTTTAATACATTGTACAGGCTTACACCTGCATTTATATAGGTAATATATGCGGGATTCGAACTCAGACTTTCTTACGACCTACAACTCTCGGTGCCATCTTATATTGCTGACTCACCTGATCACACACATGTTGAAAACATAAATAATCACCAATTTATACGTATTTCGTGCTAGCCAGCAGTCATTAAAGTATGAAGATTGGTTATCTTAATATAAAGCTGAGTACTAATTGTATATATGTGTGGAGATGGTAATCTGAACCAACTGATGAGTGCTGGTTTAGCACGAAATACATATATTGGTGATTATTTATCTTTTCAACATGTGTATGATCAGGTGAGTCAGCAATATAAGATGGCATTGAGAGTTGTAGATCGTGTGAAAGACTGAGTTCGAATCCCGCATATATTACATATATAAATGCAGGTGTAAGCCTGTATAATATATTAAAATAGATTATGCAGAATATGCACGTGCCAACACACACTCAATTTGATTTAAACACACATTTTAACTATTCTTCACATTAATGCTTTTCGTATTTTTTTTTTGTTAAATTGTTTTTTCTTTAAATGTAGATTTGAAAATATGTTTTTGATTTAATAACCTAATTAATTTAATGAGTACCAAACTGTACCCAGCTATAAAACTGTTTGTGTTGAACAAATGTTCACTAGTATATTATAATTTACAATTTTAAATAATCTAACAGCCCCTATAAAATGTTTTGTGTGTTTTCTACTAATAAGTTATTCTATACCTGTTGTTCTTAAACTTAAATAAAATGGAAAATTAGCGTGAATGAAATCATGAAGTCATAACCTTTTGTTTATTATTGTTATTTTTATGAAATATTGTAAATCTAAGTATATTACTTTTAATGAAACCCAGAGCCATCTTTAATAGCAGGTAAGATGAGCCTTGGTATATTCTACGAGCTTTTCTTTAATTACTTGTTTTCATTAATAAATGATTTATGAATTTACAAAAGAACTGACTGCGTCGTACAATAGAAGGACTCATATTTCTTGTTTATATTAAGATAATGGAAAAAATCAGAGATCAGGAAATTGTATAAAGAATGGAAAAACTGTTTTACTGAACAAAGATCTTAAAGGTATAATTATTAGAAATGTGTTAATAAATGTATAATACAAAATATTATCTCCTCTTCCACGTTAAAATTTTATTTGCTTCATATTAATGCTAGTAACTAATTATGTCTTATATATATATGATTATTCATGTATGCAAATTAATTATTTTAATTTTATATATGTCTGTGCATGATCCTGGTAAGTGTTAACGGATTCAATGTTGGGTGAAGTATAAAGTTTTTTAAGTAAGCTAAAACTTCGTTAGCCAATACATATTCATGCCAATTAGACCTATTCTATCTAGGACAGCTCAGAAGAATTACTCAAAATAGCAATTAAAAAACATAGTTGCAGTTAAGCCCTTGATACTGATAATACATATATATATTATCAGTGGTAGATATATTAATATTGTGTCTAAAACTAAATTTAAAACGTAATGATTTCTGCTTTTAGGATTATAGTCTTTAAAATTCATTAGACCTGTCAGGCGTTGGTAGCCGAGAGGTCAGCGCAGCAGCCTTGCAAGCAACTTGTTGTGGGTTCGCTTCCCGGCCGATGCTTTGACATATAGAAAAAAAAAATTTTATTAAACCTAATGAGAAATTATAATAATTTATCGGCTATTGTTTAGTCAAGAAAGTTAATTTACTGTATATATAGACTCATAATTAAAATCTTTTATATGATTCCAGAACTAATTAGAGAAAAAAAAATAAATGAAAAAATCCTGGTGCTTATGCTCGCTCCTTGTTAATTCAAAACAAACTTTATTGCAAACTACAACATTTTGAAAAGTTATTGTTGTTGTAACTAATATTGATGAATAACAAAACATTTTATAACAAAAACCTCATTTAATATCATGTTTACATAAATTGCTATAATGATTAGTATTTTACAAAGAGAATCCTAATTTATATATATACAGCAATCTGAAATTACCATTATATAAAAAAAAACAAATTCCATTACAAATCATAAGCGTGTTAAAATAGAATTAATAGTTAAAATCTATAATACATTAGTACTTTTAGAGGTCATACAGTTTCATACCCAGTATCTTAGTCATACATTGTGTATGGAATATACTACTGAAAATGTATCTCTACATTTTACTTTAGCGCCATCTATTGAAAGCTTGAGTTATCAATGAACACCAGAAAAATATGATGCTATGATATCCATTTTTCAATCAGTTTTTGCTTTTTTGCTTCTTTGATGAAGACTAGAACTTAAAATTGCAACTGAACTATGGGTAGAAGGATCTCAAAAAATTAAGGTCTCAAAAACATATAAAAAATAACATGGGGTCTTTTTAAATGTGCAAATGGATTAGAGGGTTCAAAACCTTAATATGCTTTTTTTTTAATTTCATGATATTGGCTTGAATAATATAAAGGAATCAAATATAGCTGTTAGGTACCTAAGTGCATTATTTGAAGTTTTGAATACTTAATTTTACTGATCAAATCAAAAACCAGAAGATAGGATTTCCACATTGTACCACATGATGTCCATTAATTATTCATGTTTATAGATTGCTGCAGAATAGGTGAAGAGATCTATTCTTGATAACATAGGTATACATAATGCATATATAAAACACTGAATATGAAACTAAATAATCTCTTAAAGTATCAAAGTATTATAAGTTTCATAATAGTACTTCTATTTTAGCACAATTTTGATATACAACTTGTTTTTAATCTAAAATGGAATCCAGATTGCTATGTGTAGTGAAAATTTCATTCTCTTTACAAAATATTAATTATTAAGTCTATTTATATAAACAATGACATTAATTATCTATAAAATGTTTGTTACACTTTAACTATATTCATAATTACTTTTTAAAAATTATTAGTCTGCAATATAAATTTGTTTTGAATTAACAAAGAGCATCAAGCACAAACACCAGGATTCTTTGCATTTGTGTTGTGTTCTCTAATTAATTATGAAACTATAAAAAACATTCTAGTTATGAGATTCTTGTAATAATCAATTACTTTTCTTGGCTAAAAGTTAGCCAGTAAATAATTAGAAATTCTCATTAAATTTAATGAATTTTAAAGACTATGTACAATTCTTGAGGCAGTGGAAGTACTTAACATTTTTAGTTTGTGTACTATTAATTTATTTAACACTGGTATAGATAGATAGATAGATAGATAGATAGATAGATAGATAGATAGATAGATAGATAGATAGATAGATAGATAGATAGATAGATAGATAGATAGATAGATAGATAGATAGATAGATAGATAGATAGATAGATAGATAGATAGATAGATAGATAGATAGATAGATAGATAGATAGATAGATAGATAGATAGATAGATAGATAGATAGATAGATAGATAGATAGATAGATAGATAGATAGATAGATAGATAGATAGATAGATAGATAGATAGATAGATAGATAGATAGATAGATAGATAGATAGATAGATAGATAGATAGATGGATAGATAGATGGATGGATGGATGGATGGATGGATGGATGGATGGATGGATGGATGGATGGATGGATGGATGGATGGATGGATGGATGGATGGATGGATGGATGGATGGATGGATGGATGGATGGATGGATGGATGGATGGATGGATGGATGGATGGATGGATGGATGGATGGATGGATGGATGGATGGATGGATGGATGGATGGATGGATGGATGGATGGATGGATGGATGGATGGATGGATGGATAGATAGATAGATAGATAGATAGATAGATAGATAGATAGATAGATAGATAGATAGATAGATAGATAGATAGATAGATAGATAGATAGATAGATAGATAGATAGATAGATAGATAGATAGATAGATAATATTGTCAATATCAATTGCTTATAGAGACTAATTATCTTGAAAACATCATATACATATATTATTATTTTGAAAGAATCTATTATGAAAATTTTGTGTAAGATTCATACTAGGTATCTAGTGAAGTATGATGCATTCTGAATAATATCTAACTGAATTAAGTACAGATTATCTATTGGAAAAAAAACCTTGCTTGGCAATATTCCTAACTCCACCTAACCTTAAATGCTCTAACTTTCACTATATTCATACACAAACATATACATATATGAGTATTCATTTAATTAATAATTTAATAACTTATAAAAACTAAATTTAAAAAGAAAAAGTGAAATTTATAAGAAAGCAAGGGAAAGAGTATTTTATACTAATACATACATATATAAATATCATTAAAAACCAGTCATCACTTAGACAATTCTAATATCAATAACAATCAACAATTTCAAACTGTTGTCAATGCAACCTTTTATCAATAATATGTATTATGACATTCTGTCGTGTGAATATGTATATATATCTATATAGTTTTAAAAAGAAAAAAAATAGTTGTTAAGGTCATAAAATTATATTAGTTCAAGTTTATATTTGTGATTTTGTATATTTTTAAACAGTATTAAAATTAATTGTGGAAAAAATAAATAGTTTTAAAAATACAGTAGGTTTATTAATTTTTTGGCAGATATGTGATACCTTAATTAAAATGAAGAAAGAGGTAAATTGCTCTGTATTTTAAAAAACAAAGTAAGACAGGCAAAATGGAATAATTAAGAAATTTGATAAATAAAAGTAATTATGAAAAAATATTTATAGAAAAATGTGTTTTTCAAGACTTGAACTAACTGCACAAGCATATGTGAAAAGCCTAACTATTCCCATCATCATACTTTACCAAGGATTAACGTGATAACATAGGACTAGGTATATTGAAACTTTATCAATCAAAGCCATTCGTTATGTTGGGAAATTATCATATGCTTCCAACTAGGTAACTAATTAAAATTAATATTGAATGTTTAGAAAATTTACCATGTTAGAGAGGCCTTATCACTTGAATTTACTGTGATAAATTTGCTCTAATAATATTTATCAGTATTTATTTAAAACCTTTCTATAGGGTATATGAGCACAGACTCTCACATGACCCACCACTCTCCACACTATCTCATAACACAGACACATTTGAACACATGTGTTGAAAAAATAAACCAGCAATCATCAGTTGGTCCAGATTACCATCTTCATGCATATATGCTATAAGTGCTCAGATATATATTAAGATAGCCAATTCTCTAAATGTATTTCGATGAAAATAAGAAAGTAGATTTTTTTTTTAATAAATGCTGCAAGAAATAAGTAACAATTCATATCTAATTAAATCCATTTTCAATTAATTTTTTTTTTATTAGAGATATAAGCATTAGAAATATTTAATTAAAACTAAAACTGTTAAACCATATCCAGGTTAAAGAGATAATACAAAGGAAATTTAAATCCACATAAAATAATTAGTCAGATTTTAAAGTATTAAACTTATTAATAACACAAATCTTTCAAAATTAAATGAGAATAAATGCAAGCAATACTTAATGATATTTTATATATACATTTGTCATTGTTAGTCATATGACATTTAAAAAATCAGCAATATAATAATTATACCTATGCAAATACGTATCCTAACAAGAACTTCTTATGCATATAGAATCATGGAAATTTATTTGATATATAACATAAAAGATGGCAAGTGATACGTATACGGGTACAGATTTAAATAAAGAAAATAAATGATTAAAAATGACCTGTGCATTGTGAATACCCGACACACTGACTGGACAAGCCATCACTAAGTTTATCTATAATATAATTTTGTACATTACTGAAGGTTTGTGATGATGGTTGTTTTAGTTGTATTTTTATATTGGACTATTTCCATCATCTAATATGAGTATTGAATGTCTTTAGAAAAAATTAACTTTATTTAAATATTCCAAATACATTCAACTGTTAAAAAAAAAAACAGACTGAAGACGCTAGGAAACGGGCTAGTTTTTAATAAAATGTTAATTACACTTTTATTTAAGTTGGTTCATTGTTGAAAAATAAACAAATCGTGTTTTATTATCTTTCTAATCATTTTTTAAAGTTAGTTTTATTAATGTGCGCTTACTAACAGTTGAATGTATTTGGAATATTTAAATAAAGCTAAATTTTTCTAAAGACTGGTCTACACTTAAATTTGCCATCTCTACAAGAACTGAGATTGTTAATATTCATCATCAACATCATCAACCATTATCAATCCACTGCAGGATGAAGGTCTCTCCAAGTTCAATCCATCTTTTCCAATCTTTAGCTTCTCTTCTCCACATCACTTCTGCACACTTTCTTATTTCATCCATCCATCTAACATGTGGTCTCCTTCTGGGTCTTTTACAAGCTCTTGGAATCCAGTTTAAGATATCAATTATCCATCTATTATCATCTCTTCTAGAAATATGTCCAGTCCAACTCCACTTCAATCTTTTAATTTTTTCAATGAGGTCAGTAACACATGTTTGTTCTCTTACCCATACATTGAATTTTCGATCTCTTCTTGTTACTCCCAACATGCATCTCTCCATACTTCTTTGAGCGGTCTAAAGTCTCTGTATAGCTCTTCTATTAAGTGTCCAAGTCTCAGATCCATAAATAAGAACTGGTAAAACACATTTATTAAAAACCTTCCTTTTCAAACACATAGGCATATTTCCTTTTAGTATCAAATTATTTCTACCAAAAGCACTCCAACCAAGTTTAATTCTATGATTAATTTCATCCATTATGTTTCCAACAATGCTAATTTATGCATTGATAATAGCAGCATTTCAAAAAGTTGTCATTTGCATATATATATAGTTGGAAATAATGTATGCATTAATATTATATACTGGACATAAATTATTATTATAAGGATTTTAAAATAAATAGAAATAATTTTACCTTTTAAAATTTAATTATCTGATGTTGACTTGAATTATCATCTCTGTAAAAACTAAGATTGTAGATGTAAATGGTCACTTTACATTTTCTAGTTCATCTAACATTTTTTATGGGTTATCTAATAAATAAGGGAGTGGCGTATCAAGTAGTTGTGATTTCTGGTATTTACATACACACACACTAAATTATATCATCACATCTCTCATACTTAAATAAAATGATAGAACATTATCAATCTGTTGTCATAGCAATGCAATTGTGGTGTTTAACCATTAGAGTTGTAGTAACATAATTTATATAAAATAACCAATTAACTGTGGACATAATATTCAAATACTTAAAAGTATATATATATAGCAATAAATAAGAAAGTGTGCAAGGGTGATGTGGAGAAGAGAAGCTAAAGATCAGAGAAGATGGAGAGACCTTCATCCTGCAGTGGATTGATAATGGTTGACAATGATGATATATATATAGCACATAATTATGAAGCACTATTCAAAAATCAATTTGAACAATGAATACTAAATGCCATAAATAAATATTATTTGATAATCTAATAGTCTAAAAACACTAATAGAAAACTACCCAGAATTCCAGTTTTTACTTGAACAGTTTTGTTAATAAAGAATTAAATTATTTCATCTCTTAATCTGATATTTATGATCAACTTTTATATTCATATCAACAATTTTTAAATAGAAATCTAAATCATTATTTCTACTCACACATTTATTTATCTACTGACATTAGCGACTATGATGTCTAAATGACAACATCCACTTTCAATTCTACTTTTTGTTTTAGTTGATAATATTTTATCATAATCAGTATTTTTATTTATTGAGCAATTATTTTTACTAAGAAAAAAAATACTTAATATTTGAAACCAATACATCTGATCAAATGTTTTCTTCTTATGCCATGTAATGAAAGAACAAACAGTCAAAGAAATTTTGTTGCAAATTATAATTTTTTTATATATAAAATAGATTTATTAACAAACTTTCTATTTGATGAATTATTTGTTGGACAGCAATTTTAAAAATTCTGAGCTAACAAATAAATTTTTAGTTAATTATAAAGTTCTAACAATAATGAGATTTTATGTTTTAAAAAATATTCTTAAATCATGATTGTACGATGATATATAAATTATGTTTCAATAACTATTGCAAACTCTTTTGATATTAGTAGACTTAATTCTGTGCACAAATGTTGTTTAAATAATTTATACATATGCTATTTTTTAGCATGCGCTTTCGAGATTAGATTAGAATACTGAATCTCGAAAGCGCTAAGCTGGCATATTAAACATTATAGTATAATTACAGCTTCACTAACGCATGCGAAAAAATCGCATATGTATAATTACAATTTTTACTGGTGAAGAGAAAAACAATCTATTAAATAATTTATATAATAATAGATTGGTGTTACCTATTATCTTTTTTAAAATAAAATTGTACTCAATGTATAAATAAAAGATAATAATTCTGTATCATAATGCTACAATTAATAATGAACAAGCAATAATAACCAAAGACTAAACAAACAAAGAACTGAAATAATAAGACATAATAAACATATTAGCAGGAAAATAATATGAATTGAGACAATTCTAGGAGCTATCAACGCTTAAAGATAAATAAGTATAAATGTTTTTGTAATGACTCAGCATGTTTTTTTTTTTATTCCAAAATAATCAATATTTGAAGTTTACCATTAGAAATAGCAAAATTTCAGATGGAAGAAATTACATTTTTTTTATTTAAAATAACTGTGAAATACTTTGATATATGATTCACAATAACAAATAAAATATTTTCATTGTCTATGTAATGGCTTCAAAATCTACATTTTGAAACAGTGTAAATAAAGAATATAATTTGTGCTTACTAATGCTAAATATAAATCCAAATATTGAGTGTGGTGTTATATTTTTAAGAGTGATACTAAATTATAATAATTATTTAAGACATAATTTAAATAACAATTTAAATGTATACACTGCATATGTTGCAATTTAAACTAATAGATGATTTGATTCAGAATTATCTAAGGCATTCATATATGTCCCTGCAATGTAGAATGCCTTGGGTGGCCTACTTTGATAGTACAACTTGATCATTGCTGCAGTAAATGAATTTAGCTGAAAATAATAACTATGATAAAGAAATTATGAAAATCAACTGATAAATAAGTCACTTAAGAGTGACAACATAAATTGAAATAGATGTGAAAATGGCATATTATAGTCTTTTATATACACTTAACATAATAGATATTCCAATGTATTATTGCTACATCTTATGCTACTCTGATTATTTTTATTTAGTATGCTTGATTTCTCGTTGTCAATGAGATAGTATTCGTCTCATCTTTAAAATGTATCGCAATTTTAAAAAATATTCATAGATTACTGCAAGAAATATTTTAGATTAATTATTAGAGAATATTATCCTTGGCTGAGTGGGCGATATCTTAACATAAGGCATTTCTTTGTTTTAAAATAATAATAACGTGAAAGCTAAAACCTTCGACAGTTGCACCTTAAAAATACTTATGTGAATAATAATAATAATAGGAGGAGGAGGAAGAGTAATAATAATAGTAGTAGTAGTAGTCAAAATAATAATAATAATAAAAACACTGTGAAACAAATTAAAAGAAATTTCAGATATAATTGCAACACTGACATGAATTCTTTTATCAGACAAAAGTGTAATATCAAATTTAAATGAGGTCAAATTTAGATAGCCTACAGATTCTTTTGACACAGCAAAGCTAACATGGATATCCATCTGGATTAAAAGCGCTACATGATGAATAAAGATATCAATTCAAGTTGAGGGTAGGTTCGCCTATCTTTCTGTAATTAGTGAATAAATTTCTGTTGGCGGTGATGCAGTATTTTTTTTATGGAAATTACGCTTTTTAAAAAAAAAAAACAATTATTTTATTATATATATAAAAAATATAACGTATTCATTTTTTTTAATCTAACTTTTTAAAATTGTATATATTAATTTTTTAAATATATATTTAAAAAAAATTATAAAAATGTAATAAGTTTTAATAAACCTAATTAACAAAATTTTAAAAATAGTTTCCATTGAAAAAATATGTGAGAATAAAATTTTCATTCATAAAAACATCAAAAGATGGCAGGACACATCAATGATACTACGGTACAGTACTGTAATTTTATTTTAACTATATTCGCAGAATATTAAAAAAAAAGATGTAATTGTTCTCTAACTTCGCACTGTTTAAAAAAACATTTAATATTATTATCTATGAAAAAAAAATCATCAATAGGATTAATTAAAATATTTACTACAGTGATATATACATTCCTGAATTTATATGAATATATCTGTTATCATTCTTTCTAAGACAGGTTTTTTTAACCCTACTATCTCCATATTTTTTTAAGTAACTTTTTGTTTACATAAATATTTTCTCCTTAAAAAAAAATAGGAATAATTAATTTGTCTTCTCTTTAAAAACATTTAATACATACTTTGCCTTTTGTTATTCCTATCTCTCTTTTCAAATACTTTTAAATGTTTATTATACTGCCATAATTCAGAATTATATAGTAATAAAGAACAAGTACCTCCTATATCTATTACATCTTTCGAATTGCCCAGAATTTTAAATGAAGAAGTAAGACATCAAGCATTGTTAACCGATAGGTCAGCGCAGCCGCTTTGCAAGCAAGCAGTTGGTTGCAGACGGTCGGTGCGGGTTCATATCCCGGCCGATGCTATGACATATGGAAAAAGACATGCAATTAAATGTATGAAGAAAGGAAAGGCTCCAGGCAATGATGGAATTATAATTGATGTATTAAAACAAACAGGTGAAGAAATATAAAAAAAATTTAGCAAAATTATATACCAAATGTCTAAATGATAAAGATGTACCAGATGACTGGAAGAATGCTGTATTAATATTAATATTTTAAAAAAGTGATAAAGAAGATATATCAGTCTTTTATCAGTTTTATACAAAAATTTTACCAAGATAATTACAACTCGTCTACAGAGAACATTGGATTTCCACCAACCAAGAGAACAAGCTGAATTTAAAAGTGGTTTTAGTACAGTAAATCATATCCAGGTATTGAGAGAAGTTATAGAAAGGACAAATGAATATGAGTTGCCATTATGCTTTGGTTTTGTAGATTATGAAAAAGCATTTGATTCTATAAACATTTCTTCAGTGATTAAAGCATTGGATCATCAAGGTATAGATACACAGGATATTGTCATATTTTAAAGAATATTTATAAAAATGCAACAACAACAATTAGATTACATAATGATAATAGGAAAATCAACATTGAAAAGGGTGTAAGACAGGGTGACTCCATATCTCCAAAACTTTTTACAGCAGTGCTGCAAGAAGTATTTTGTGGATTAAAATGGGAAGCTAAAGGAGTGAAAGTAAATGGAGATTATTTAATTCATTTAGATTTTGCAGATGATGTAGTTGTTTTTGCAAATAATGCTTTAGAGCTGCAGGAAATGTTGCAGGAGTTATCAGATGAAAGTAGAAAAGTAGGACTAAAGATAAATGTTAAAAAGACTAAAGTAATGTTTAATGGATTTTCTCAAAATATGAAAATAAAGATTGATTATGATGAGTTAGAAGAAGTTAACAGTTACAAATACCTTGGTCAGATTATTAATACAGATGGAAACATAATGGATGAAATTAATCATAGAATTAAACTTGTTTGGAGTGCTTTTGGTAGAAATAACTTGATACTAAAAAGAAATATACCTATGTGTTTGAAAAGGAAGGTTTTTTAATATATGGGTTTTACCAGTTCTAACTTATGGATCTGAGACTTGGACACTTAATAGAAGAGCAATACAGAGACTTTAGACCACTCAAAGAAGTATGGAGAGATGCATGTTGGGAGTAACAAGAAGAGATTGAAAATGCAATATATGGGTAAGAGAACAAACAGGTGTTATTGACCTCATTGAAAAAATTAAAAGGCAAGTGGAATTGGGCTGGACATATTGCTAGAAGAGATGATAATAGATGGACAATGGAAATCTTAAACTGGATTCCATGAGATTACAAAAGACCAAAAGAGTCACATGTGAGATGGATGGATGAAATAAAAAAGTGTGCAGGAGTGATGTGGAGGAGTGATGTGGAGAAAAGAAGCTAAAGATCATAGAAGAATGATTGATTTTGGAGAGACCTTCATCCTGCAGTGGATTGATAAAGGTTGATGATGATGATGAATTCAGAAAAAAATATTTCTTTTTTATTTTAAGATTTTTTATCTCAGAGGCTAAACTCTCCATACCAGCCATACTCAATCCCAGCAATAGACTGACGGTTAAAAGATGCGACAACACTCTTCTTAATTAATGAATAACCATATGCGATTGATTTTTTTTATTGACATACTAATAACGTTATCTGTTTTTTTTTTTAATTTCACAGATCTGAAAAACCTGCCAAGTCTACACCAGAAGTGCCCGAGTATCTTCATATACAATTTGTACTCACTCTCAACCCATTATTTTAGCATTATTTTACTGATTTTAGCACTTTCAGTATTTTTTTACAAGTAAAAAATCAATAATATTTACATTTAATGGTATAACAATTATGTAAATTAGTTTTTTCAACCTTCTGATTGTTTTTTCTTTTCTTTGCAAGGGAGAGCCAATCCGTGACTTTGACAGTTGTATTTCTAAGTTTTGAATTCGAAAATGAAAACATAATTTGCTAAACTTTTTTTTTACTCACTTGTTTGGTTTCAAATTTTAATCAAAAATATTTATTTTTGCACCAAAACATATTAATAAGGAATTCAATGAATTATGGCTGGAATTTATAATTGGATGGTAAGCGTTTATTTTAATTTGATCGCATTAGAATTCAGGGGTGGGCAAATACCGACCCGAGGGCCACATGCGGCCCTCCAAGACAATCAGGAAAATCCATCTTGAACTGAGATTTCCTTCCTGTGCATGACCGAAGATTCATCTTATTTTCCATTAGAATGTTCACATCAATACACATGCACAGGGTAGATACTATGTGCAGGGCTTTTCCAGTTGATCTACTTAATTTCAATTTTGTCTTTGCATTAGCAAATATATACATTTCCAACTTTAGTGAAACCATTTAACCCTCCAAAAAAATCGGTGATGAATGTCATGTGTTTAATGAAGAATGGACAAACAAATATTTCTTTGGAATACAGGGAATAAAGCAGTGTGTTTATTGCATCATGAAAAAAAGGTGTGGCCCTCCGCTAACCTTCATTTTTGTAGTGGCCCCTGATGTGGCCCTCCACCAACCTCTGTGGCCTTCGAGCCAAAACAATTGCCCACCCCTATTATCATCAATTACAATCTCTTGGAATACACATAAAGAGGATTAAATACTATTTGTCATTATTATTAATTCAAGTTAATCCCTAATCAACTCATTAATCCATTCTTGAGATTGCTTATAACTTGGTCATTTATTATATCCAATCTTTGTTTAAAGAATTCACTATTCAGGAGAGGCATTTAAGTATTTCTTTATAATGCATTATCCTTTGAATATTATTCATTTATTTAGCATGGACAATTTTTAATATAATTCCTTAAACTTTGGATTCGCATTCAAAGTTTGTTACAAGTAGCAATTTAATTCCTTTAAAAAGATTTTATCATTTTTATCCAAAAAAGTTTAACGCTCAGTACTTGATTAATTAAAATTCATCCATTTATTTTTTGATCTTTAATCCATGAAGTCAATAATTCTGATCATATTTCTGATAAATCAAAATTTATTATCTATAACAAAATGATCTTCATCACTGTCAAATCAAAATTCATTTCTATAGCAACATGTTTATGTGAAGCTTATTTGAATTAATGAGATTATTATTTAAAAATATGTTCCTTTTATAATTGACGATGAGATAAATTTACATCCTTGAGACTTATTGATATCCTTTTTTGTAGTGAAGAAATATAATTATTTTTATAATAGTTGCTGGAAAATAAGTCAGAAACTTGTCTGAAATTAAGAAATACAATTTATCAGCTATTTACCATTATTTTTCATTTGAAGAAAATTCAGCGATTTGTTAAATATTGAGACTGCAATTCCAGAAGTCAGTTTGTCTATTTTCTACTAACTTTTGACTCTAACAAATGAGATTTCTTGAAATAAAGAATTGATATTTTCTGATTATTTGTTATGGTACATCGTTCTTATGATAAGATGAGGTCAGATGCCTAGCAAAGGCAGCCGCCTAGCTGCAACCTTTGTATGCCATCATGCAGTTGAAAACAAAATGGCTATTTAAAATTACGAAAAATATGTGAAGTCTCTGTGGATTTTTCCAGCTTAACTTTTATACCTGTTATCACATGACATCTGGATAACAATATTCTCCATCATGCATTGGGAGCTTCATCTTTTATCAGTAGAATATTGGAAGAAGTTGTCATGATTTCTGCTATGCAAAATGTTAGAGTTAAGGTTTTTAAACCAAGGTGTTAAAATTTTTTATTTCCAAGTTGTAATTACATTCAAATATCAGCCTATCAAGCTAATTGAGCACGTGCCTTTTGAGAGTGTTCAAAATAAATAAATCACAACTTTAAAGTTCTTAGCTATATATCCTAAACAACTTTAAATTGACTTTTAAATATTTAATTTATTAAATAAATATTTTTAGCAATCTAGAGCAATCTTTGCTAAATAAAATCTAAATCAAGTAATTTTTATTACATTTGAATACGGAAGCTTCCGCGCGCACACAACATATAGAATATAATAATGGGTTTTTTTTTACACATTAATAAAAATATAATGTTTTACTTTATAATTCTATTCTATATTTCTATTTTTGAATTATTAGTTTATGTGTGTGTAGCACTTTTTTTGATTTATACAACTGATAATTTCATTTCTCAATAAGAATTTTCTTTATACAAATTTAGAGGTCTATTAAAAAAAAATTGACTTGGAAAATTATTCAAAATGCTTTATAGTATTATATTTCTATAAGCATTGGTATGAAACTATTTAAACATAATAATGATTATATTCTATGCTCTAAAACCAATGAAAACACTGAATACATTTGCTTAACCATAAAAGGTAAATTAATTAAAGCCAATAAAATTTTTACAATTTTTAAATTTAGAATAGCCAATTTACAGAAATACTGTAATGATACAAAACAAAATACTTCAAAAATCAATTTCCTTTAACATCAAACGATGCCTTTATGAGATTAATGGCCTCAGATTCAAGAAAACTTTTCATCAGAGTTTCATTTGCTCTTTTTTTTATTTCACTTCTTTCATAAAAGATAACCTCTGTATTGCCAAATAATATTTTATGACCTGTACTTTATGAATATATTAAGCTGAATTTTGATATCTATTTTAACTCTACTCTTATGAAGTTAATTCTTTCATTAAGATTTAATTTACTTTGACCTATATAAATTTTATGACAACTGCAAGGAATCTTATAAACAATACTGGAAATAGATTTGCTATCATATGATTGTTTTGAACTATTTAATAATAAATTTAAATCAAGGACATTTTTCAGATCACTTTCATACCACCAATAAAAAACTATTCTTATAAATCAATATATAAACTGATGACTGGGTGTTATGAAAGTGGCCTGGAAGAAAAACCTTGATTTAAATTTATTATTAAATAATTCAAAATTGTCAACTGATAACAAATCTATTCCTGAGTTGTTTATAAAATTTTTTGCAGTTATTGTAAAATTTATATAGGTTAAAGTAAATTAAATCTTAATGAAAGAATTAAAGTTCATAAGAGTAGAGTTAAAAATAGATATAAAAAAGGTCATAAAATATTATTTGTCAATGCAGAGATTATCTTTTATAAAAGAAGTGAAATAAAAAGAAGTGTTAATGTTAAATTTTCTTGAATCTGAGGCTATCAATTTCATAAAAACATCATTTGATGTTAAGTAAAGTTGATTTTTGAAGAGAATGATGAGAAGGCTATTTTGTTTTGTATATGCATGTTGTATTATCTTGTTGAATTTCACTTGAAAAAGGTCTATTTGTTAATAAATGAAATCATGATTGTGAAAGAATTTTAATAAAATTCTGTTTTTTTTTAGTTTCTATTGTAATGTTTATGATTTTCCTATTTTATTTATAATTACTAATATAGTGGTAGGTGGTATTTAATTTTTATATATAATTCTGTACAGCATTGTAAAAAAAAATGCAGAGGTAAATTTTATAAATTTAATATTATTAGATATTAAACATGATGGAAAATTGCACTTAAGTTATTATTTTGCAGTTCTAGATATTAAAATGCTAGAATAAGGGGAATATTTTCTTAGTTATATAAAAATAACTATTGCTGGTTTGGCGATTATTATTATTATTGTCCTCCTGGGGAGAGATTCATCTCCTGATATTCCAAAGTGAATCTTGGGAACTTTTATACTGGCTGTTTTGGTCTAGAATATTATTTAGAAAAGTCTTTGGTCATATAGAAAAAATAATTAGAGTTATAACTAATTTATATTGAATATATTGTTAGCCTATAAGTTTGAATTCCTTATAATTAGAAGCAAAAGTAAAAAAGATTTATATTCTGCTATCTTTTAATGAATTTGTTCTTCTTGTCAATATATGCTAAATAAACTTTATAACAAGTATTCAAAAAAAATATTATCCAGTTCTTTAGATTTTATTAAATCAGATAGATAGTAATATAGTTTATTGCTTACCTTTTTTGCAATTGATGTATTCGTTATATATAAATTATATCATATAATCTCTTCCATTATTGCAGAAGAGATATGGCATATACTTACTTTAATCTGGTTATTTCTTAAATGGATTAAAGCAAAGTTCATAAATATCTTAATTAGTTTTTGAAATAATTTATTTTATATCTAAACCACTCTAATTAATTCAAGAAACATTTATTTGCCACTCAAAAACGTTTTAAATATTTTCGGAGATAAATATAATATTTTAAAACATTATGATTAGTTTAGAACATTTCTTTACATTTCTATAAATATTTATTTACTGCTACAATAGTTTTTCTTTTTTGGAAATTATTTATTTCATTTTTTTCTGTGTTCTAATATCTCACACATTTCAACTTGCGTTTAGGAATCTGAAACATGTACGCACTAGAAAAGCAATACCCTGACTATAGTATAAGACAGTGAAGTATAGAAACGTGTAATATAGTTCTAATCAAAAGTGAGATAGATAAATGAGAAAATAAATGGATATAGCATTGATAACAAAAAGAGACTTTATGGGATAAAATAACGCTGTGAATAAGTTTTTTAAAAATATCAAAGAGATTTTAGGAGACTTAGAAAAAGATCACACATAAAAAAAGAAGTTTGTTTGTTGATATTGAGAAGTGAAATTGTGAGTTGTAAATACTGAATTAAACTTGAGGAAACTTCTCTAAAATAAATTTAAAATAATGAAAATGAATAACTTCCCTCCATTTTAATTTTAAAAGAGTTTTGGAGACTTTTTAAAATACTCTAAACATTTTTAGAAAAGTTGGTTTAAATTTACGATTTTATATCTGATCTACTTTTAAAAAATTCTTTGACAGAATATTGGATAACAATTCTGAGATATAAATCGAAAGAAACAATAATTAATATATTTTTATTGTAGATAAAACAATCGTAATATATATTAGGACGTGACTTTATTTTCGTTTGATCTTTGTACTGTTTATGAATTCCAGAAAAATAAACTATTCGTTTATTTGTTTGTCTTTGAGAGTTGTTTTTTTTAATTCTGCCATCTATGGAGTTTTTATATAACTAAATTCTGAAGTATTGCATAAATATTTTTACTTCTAAAATATAATTTAAAATTTGTTTGCTAAACTCACCGTAATGTATTTCCACATACTTATGAACTATATATATACATCATAGGGTCAGTAAATTTGTTGAACATGATGGCAAAACTAACTTCTATTTTTACCTAGAATGTAATTTTTATTTTCAATAGTAACCCAAGATACAGTGTTTAGTATTTTAAAAGTTTGCTATCTTTAAAGTTTTGAAAATTATTTTCCCTTATTTATTTACATGCACTCAAAAATATATATGTAAGAGCTTTGTTTATTTTTCATATGATCTTTAATTCTAATAATAAAATATTCCAATCCTCATCGTCAAAATTGAGCTTTTGTTACCGATGGAATCAGGTACTTTCCATTTTAATTGATTCTTTTAAACAATACATCAAGATCATGAAATAATACTGAAAGAACTCATCGGTAAATTTAAGATTCAGCCTATTATATATATGTAAAATATGTGTGCTTTAAAAATGCAATAAAATATAAAAATGAAACACATGCATTACAATAAATAAATATTTTTTTTATTGTTTAGAAGTTAATCTAAAAATAAACTTTGTTTTCTTCATCAGGAAAATTCTCAATGGGTATAAAATCGCCCCTGTGGGAGTGAAAATTAAATTTTGAGGGACAAAAAAAATCTTGAGATTACATTCAGTTCTTCAAATCTGGGGCATAAGCAGCCACCCAATATTTTTAAATGCTGCACAAATAATTTTTTGCTTCTACCTTAATACCGCATAGTTGGCATAGTTTATTTATTCTCTTATTTAGCTGAAAAATTGTTTCAATTAACTGTTTTTGATTTTTAAGTGATAATTAATATTGATTTACTGTTTCTTTGTTGATTTTTTTTTTTACCTTTGTGCAGTTTAAAATAACATGGTCTATGAGAGTTAAATAAATATAGTCTTTTATTAGGATTAAATTATTATCTTTATTATTTAATTCCTAATAAATTTATTTTTTATTATTTAATTCTATGTAGTTTATTGTTTATTTTTTAATTCTTTATAGTTATTCAACTCATCTTTAATCATGACAAATTCTGATAAGAAGTTTCAACAATATATGGAGGAGTATATAATCTATGGTTTTATTGAAAGCCCTTTTATCCCAAAGCTGCCTATATGTCTTCTATGTAATAGTTTTCTTTTTCAAATGAGGCAACAAGGCATCATTTAAAAAGTAAATATCCAAGTAAAGTTCAAAAACATATTGAATATTTTAAAAATTTAAGATATAATTTTGAATAACATAACATAATTATGAAGAGCATACAAACAAATGATGATGAAATAATTGTGTTGTATGAAATTGCAGAAATCATTGAAAAAACTGGTAATGCTCATATTTTTGAGACTGAACAAGGCAAAACTCTCCATACAGTAGTGCCACCCTGTGCCAACCAGAGTAATCAATGGATGCCAGAAGGCTTGTGCATAAAATCTCTATCTAATGCCTACTCATCCAATATTCCCAGACTAGTTTCTGGCTTGTAGCCTTCGTCAGTGAGGAGTTTGGATCTGAGAGCACTGCACGTAGATCTTAGGATCTAATGCAACCCTCCAGCAACCACCTTTTATCTCTATTTACTATAAAACTATGAGAATAAAATTGAAAACAAAAATATTTTCAATCTACGCTCAATAGCTTATATAGTCATATGGGTCTGAACTCACTTCAGCACCCATACATTTTGGTGTCTTTGGCTCTTTAACAACCATAGCCACCACTATCCTATTAGGCAGGATTGGTGTTAAACCATTAAGCATTATGTGATCACCATCTCTTATATTAGCACATAATTGTTTATAAACAAGGCAAAACTCTTCATACAGTAATGCCACTCTGTGCCAACCAGAGTAATCAATGGATGCCAGAGGCTTGTGCATAAAATCCCTATCTAATGCCTACTCATCCAATATCCCCAGACTAGTTTCTGGCTTGTGGCCTTCATCAGTGCTAATATAAGAGATGGTGATCACATGATTTTTGAGACTGCTATTTCAAGAGTGATTCATCAAATATTTTAAATGATTTGTCATTGAGCAACAATTCTATTCAAAGATGAATCAATGAAATGTGAATTGACATTGAAGAGCAGCTAATTTCCAAACTAAAAATGAGTCTTTCTATTCAGATGGATTAATCCACAATAACTGACAATAAGGCCCTTCTAATGGCATATGCTTGTTATTTTGATGATGAATTGCAAGAAGAGTTATTGTTTCTAAAATGTTTAGAAACTAGTGATACTTGAGCATCTATTTTTGCTGCTCTAAAAATTTTGTTTGATGAAAAACAAGTATCAGTGGAAAATATAGCATCCTATGCCATAGATAGTGTCACATCCATAGTTGGAAGACATAAAGGTTTTATATCTCATCTAAATGTAATCTGTCCTAATGTTCTTGCAATATACAGTGTTGTGCATTGGCATAATCTGGTTTCAATAAATATTAGTTCAGTTCTTTATCAGTCTCTTAGTATACTTACTAAAACAATTACTAAAATAAAATCACATAATAAATATGATCATCTTTTCAGAAAATTTTGTGTTAATAATAAAAAATAATGTGTGCTGCTTCTTTTTCATACAGAAGTCAGATGGATGATAATTAATTTTCTTGAAATCAAAAGAAACATTGATTTGGCAAAGGAGATCAGTGAGTACAGAAACAATATATACTATATGGCTTGGATTTTTTTGAAAACTAAATAAAGTAGCACTTCCAAGGGAAATTAATTATATTGGTAGACTGCAAATGAGTATTGATAGTCTTCACTAAAAAACTGGAATTATTTCAGAGCAATTTAATGTAAATCAATATCATGCTATGGAAGAATTAGCTGAAATTAATGAATCTTTTATCAAAAATGATCTTAAAAATTATTCAGATTATTTGGTTGCCTATTTTTCAGAATTATTTTCTTTTGAAGTAAAGTCATGGATGTTAGATCCATTCGAATGTGATGTTGGTCTGTTAGAGAAGGTAGCTCATTGAATTACAATCTAGTGAAGAAAGCAAATATAAATTTGGAAAAGATGGAGTAGCTGAATTGTGGACATCAAAAACAAATAAATTTTTATATCCAAAAATGTAGTCTAAAATGGCCAAAGAACTTCTACATTTTTCAATGTCTTATATCATTGAAAGTGATTTTAGTTCAATAAATGCAATATTAACAAGGTAAGAAACAGATTTGATATATATTCAAGAGGAGACATTAGAGTTAAATTAAGTGGCATCAAACTTAACATTGAACTTCTAACTAAGAAGCATCAAGCATAAGGATCTCATTGAATGAAGAGAATAAATATAAAATATTTTCTTGTTTAAAATTTCATGGGGGTAATTATGAAAAATTTTGTCTAAAATCTCTTTAAGGGAGGTAATACTGCAGTACATTCAAGAGATATATTCCACATTATTTAGGAATAACACACAGCTTGTAAATAAATATAGATATTTATTAAATGTATTTACAATATAAAATATATGTATACAGTATTTTATATACAGAGTATGTACAAACATTTAGATATAATGGTTTGCTTCAGTTATGGTTGGCAAATTATGCAAATCTGTTAGTGGTGTGGGTAATGTTTGGAAAGAATACTGGAACTTTCTTTAGGACTCTAACACTTCCAGCCTATAGGAAACTTGTCTCGTGTGCAGGTATGGTAATAACTGGAGCAGCAGCTTCCTATTATAGATCCTGATCATGGAATGCTTCTCAGCATTTTAAAATATTGCAGAAAACTTTCAGATATTAGACAGCAGTGCTTATGTTGACCATAATATTGTTGAACCCAATTAGGCATTCTCAAATTTGGAACAAGAAACTGCTATTTACAGTCAGCACTTGAAGCAAACCACTCATAAACTGAAAGTTGTTAGGATTCTAAAAAAGTAATTACAACATTTTCCCCAAACATTAGTTGTACTAAACTGTATATAAAATTCTATATACATATTATAAATATGCTAACACATTTATTTGCAGACCTTGTGTTATTCTTAAATAACCAGGAATATTATTCCTGAGAATATTGTAGTATAAATACAACAGTTAACTACACACATAAGAATAATAATATGTATCATATGATCACAATTCCCTTGCTTACACAAGCTGGCTTGCTCTAGGTGGCACCACTGTATGAAGAGTTTTGCCTCTATATTATCAAAAAGAGGAAGAATGGATGGGGTGTAAGAAACAAGCAAAAGATAGTTGATTTAGATGTAAGTGTAAATGTGGAGAGGGAATGAATATGTAAGATTAATGGTAAGAAAGTTTTTTTTATAAATGTAATGGAGAAGAAAGAATCAAAAAAAATTATAAAAGAGTAGTTAGGAAAGAAGAAATTGTTAAAATTGAGTATTTGAATATGCAAAGTGGTAGGAGACCAGAAAAGTGGCTGGAATTAAACAAAGCAATTGAAAATGAAGAGCTTGAGATATTAGCAATAGTGGAAACACATCTAAGAGAAGAACTTATTTTAAAAGATTTGGTATGGCAGGGTATAAATAGAAAAGAAAAAGAAAAAAGGAGTGGTGGTATAGGTGCTATATTGAAAAAATATTTAAATATTGTTAAATGTCTAGAACATTTGTGGTTTGAAATTAGGTTGGGTAAACAAGAATGGATGGTGGCTGTAATGTATATAGCCACTGCAGATACTAAAACTGTAATGGAGTGGAACAGTAGTATATATGAATGCCTAGTTAAAGATATACAGAGTTTTAAAGAAAAGGGTCAGAGAATAATGGTTATAGGAGATGTGAATGGACATATTGAAGAAATTAATGATGTAGATAATAAGAATAGTCAGTTTTTGAAGAAATTTTGTCAAAGAGTGAATTTGAGTATTGGGAAATTTATCAAATATTTATGAGGGACAATACACATGGTCTAGGAATAATATATTTCACACAATAGATTATGTATTGGTAGAGAAAGAGGGAATGAATAAAATATGGAAAATTAAGGTGTTTGATAATGAAGAGAGATTATGTAATAGTGATCATATCTTTATTGTAATAGAAATGGTTGGTAATGTGATGGAGAATAGAAATAAAAGTAGAAACAATAGTGAAAGATGAGGATGGAGAGTGAATGATAAGAATAAGTTGGAAGAGTATAAAATATAAGTTAAAAAAATCATGGAACAGTTGGTTGGGGGTGAGTATAAGGACTGGTGTGGTAAAATAGAAAAAGTGGCAAATAGGGTTTTAGTTGAGAATATGCAGAAGAATAAAAGTAATAAAAAAATGAGAGTTAGTAAAAGTGTAAAAGAGAGGAAAGAAGCATGCAGAGAATATAAGTGTGCTATTGATAACAAAGAAAGTGAAAAAGATATTTATGCTAAATGGGGAAAGTACTTAGAAAAGAAGAAGTTGGCTAAAATTGATAATTATAGAGAGAAGATAGTAAAGTGTTGGAGGATATTAATAAAAGTGGAAGAGATGAGAGTAAAAAAATTTGGGATTACATTAAAAGGAAAAATGCAGGGGAAGAGATAATATTAATAGATGATGAGGAAATAGACTGTAGCTCTTGAGAAGAATTAGAGAGAATCTTAAATAGATATGTAATAGATATAAAAAATATGTTTGATGTGAAAGACTTAGTGATAGAAAACATGAAAGCATTTAGTAATGGGAATATTAGGTCACAAAAAATGAATTGAATGAGGCAAGGAAGGGATTGAAAAATGGAAAAGCAAGAGGTTTAAATGGAAGGGCAACAGAGATGGTAATGAATTTAGGGCATAAAGCAAAAGTTATTATCATATTTTAATAAGATGGCACAGAAGAGAGTTTTTCCAGGTAGTTGGAGTAATACAAGAATAAGATTATTATTTAAAGGAAAGAGTAAGGATCATAGAAAGTTAAATAATTATAGTCCGATAGCGGTAACATCAGTTTTATATATAAAGTTTTCTCATATATGGTGACTGGAAGAGTTGTAAAATGGATGGAAGAGGATAATGTAGTGGGGGAAATGCAAGGAGGTTTTAAGTCAGATAGGTGTATGGGAGATAGTTTATTTGTAGTTACACAACTTATGGATATGAGTAGGAATTTGGGTAGATCATTATATATGAGTATTATAGATATAGAGAAGGCATATGACAAAGTAAATAGAAATAGATTATGGGTTAAGTTTAGCAAATTTGGGGATGAATGAAGTTTTAGTAAATATTATTAAAAAATTATATGAAAATAATTATTATACTTATCAATTAGGGTATATAGAACCAATTAAAGTTAAAAATGGGGTGGGACTAAGGCAAGGATTCCCTATGTCACCCATTTTGTTTTTGTTGTATTTGAGTGAAATGAAGAAAGCAATAGAAAGACTAGGAAGAGGGATAGAGATACTCTTAATAGGTGGCAAGGGAATATATACTTTGTTGGGTTTTTTGCAGATGATATCTTTTTGTGTGCAGAAAAAAGAGAATATATGGAAGTTATGCTGAGGACATGTGCAAGGGTGGGTAAAGAAATGGGGATTAAATTTAGAAAAGAAAAATCAAATATAATGATGGTTAATGCTGGGGAAAGAGAAGATGTAGAATTTTTATTGGGGGATATAAAGTTAAGTGTGGTGGATAGATATAATTATTTGGAAATCATCTTAAGTAATCAGGAAAATTGCTTGGATGAATGGGAGAAAAAATTGGTAAATGAAGCAAAGAAAAGAAAGGATTTGGTAAATAAATTAACAGTGTTTACATATAATAAATATGATATAGCTACAATTGTATGGGAGTTGTAGTAGCAGGGTTAACATATGGTAATGATGTGTTATGTGTTAGTAAAGGGATATTAGATTACTTAGAGAAAGTACAACAGGAAATAGGAAGACATGCATTAGATGCAGAGATGTGGACAGCAAAGGAGGCAATTCAAGGAGAAATAGGATGGTCAAGTTTTTATATGAGAGATGCAAAAAGTAAAATGAAAATGTTTGGTAGGTTGCAGTTTATGGATAATAAAAGAATAGCCAAAATATTATTTAATTGGGCTATGAGTAAAGGACAGGCAACAAGATGGGTGAGAAAGTTAGTGTGGTATACAAAGGATTTGGATAATGAATTTATATCAGTATACTTGTATAAAAGATGGGATGATTGTGTTAGGAGGATTGTTGAGTGTTATAGTGTTAAGGAATGGGATAAAAGAATAGATATATTAATAAAGAATAGGGAGTTGGAGAAATGGAGAACTAGTATGGAGAGTAAAAAGTTTAAATATATATACAAGTAAACTGAACATTGGGTGCAAGTTAATTTATGATAATAGTAAGAAAAGTATTTTATTGTTTAAGGCTCGAACGGGATCTTTAGCAACAAGAGAATATACATGTAAATGGAAAAATATGGATGATTTAGTCTGCAAATTGTGTAAGGAAGGTATAGAAAATATTAGGCATCTGTTGATTGAATGTAAATGCTTGAAAGCAGAAAGGGTACAAATAATGAAGTTATGGGAGAATAAATATGAACAAAGTGATTATACCAAAAGTGGGTTATTGGTTTTTATGCTGGGTTTGGGAAAATTTAGATATAAAGGCCATAGAGTTGACAATGATTATGTTGTGGAAATGGGATGGAGCAGATTATGGGAAAACTTAGGGCAGGGAATGGAAGGGGAAGGTAAAGTGGCTAACAGGTTTCTTTGGGAATAGTTGCTGAGAGATTCCTGACTCTGTTTAAGGAGAAGTCACAGTACATCACATCATATCACATTCTCTGTAATAAACTGACTGATATGACACAGTTTTTGTGCTGCATGTAAGGGGCCCATAACATAGCTTATCTTTTTAAAATAATATGATCTAACTTGTAAAGTGGTAATATATGCACTTAGCTATCTGCAAAGAACAATTCTATACTATGTTAATAATTTTTAAAAAATATTAAAACTTTAAAAAACATTTTTGAAATATAATAAATCGTCATTTATACACACAAAAAAAAATCACGGAAATGTATAAATGGTACATGCAGTAAGCAATATTAAAAATATAAGTACTTCTCTATTTTTTATAAAAGAAAAAAAAACGTGATCTCCCCCAATATATTATTTTTTTTAATCCCAATTTTTTTATGTGTTTTTGCTTATAATAATCCTAAAATAATCAAGATTTTTTTTTTCCTATTATTTAAACAGTACCATGATTAAATGAAAAAACTTTCCAATCAACAATCTTTGGCAATTACAATAATGATATATACCGTACTTTTTTTTGTTTTAAAATGAATATATATATATTCAATGAGCTGTGGAAAGGAGTTTGCTGTTAACTGAAAGGATACCCTTTAATTCCTTTTGGGGAACTTAAAGGAACTGAGCAGAGCAAATTCCTAATATTCACTCCATACATTCTTGTCTTCTTGTCATTGCAGCTGTTGTGTGATTATTCATATAGTATATGAATATGGATGAGTTGCTCACTGACATGCATTAACCAATGTGGTGAGTTTATTGGCTTTTTACCTCTGAGTTTAAGATCTAAAAACACCATAGTATTTCTTCTCCGTTGCCTGATAAGGCAGAATGTGAATGAATATAATTTTTTACTAATAGATATTTACAATCATGACAGACAAAAATAAATCATGGCCCTTATTCTCAGCAAGCTATAAAGTCATCAGCCAAGGCAGCAGTTGGTAGTCAAAGACCCAAGAATCTCCTGATTTCAGACCTAGACTGTCATTTGATGGGGATTTTGTATTTAGCTACTTACAACTGCAGATCACTTTCAAGCAAAGGAAAATTGCAAGAATTGGAAGAAGAACTATCTAATGTTAAATGGGCCATTATTGGACTTTGTGAAGTTAGAAGAAAAGATGAAGAGACAATTGATTTTAAGAGTGGACATGCATCCTACTACAATGGAACGAACATTGAAAGTACAAGTGTGATAGGATTCATTATAAATAAAAATCGAAAAGAACATTGTGGAGATTGATGGTGTATCAGACAGAGTGGCAAGATTAGTTATTTAATTTAATAGCAGATACCAAATGTAGATAATTCACGTGTATGTCCCAATAAGTTCTTATAGTGATGAAGTAGTATAGGATTTTTATATGGAAGTACAAAAGGCTTTTGATCAGACTAAACAACATTTTAAAAATGTTATGGGAGATTTTAATGCTAGAATTTGTAGACAAATGAAAGATGAAAGTGTTGTAAGTAAATTTGGTTATAGTAATAGGAATGAGATAGGACATAGTTTTATGGAGTTTGCAGGGAAAAAAAACTTCAAAAAGTAAAACTACTCTTTCTTATTGCATTGACAAATGTATACCATATAATACTAAATTGTCCATTCACTTTACTACTGTTACACAATGCTTTATTTATTAACCTTTTTTACAGTTTTGATTGTCCCAGAAATCTTCTTCAGAACTTTATATCTCCATATAAAGTTCTGAAGAAGATTGCTGGAGCAACTGAAACTGTAAAAAAGGGTGGTAAATAAAGCATTGTGTAACAATAGCTAGGAGATATAAAGTTCTGAAGAAGATGTTGGGGAAACTGAAACTGTAAAAAAGGGTGGGAAATAAAGCATCCTGTAACAGTAGTAAAGTAAATGGACAATTTAGTATTATATAGTAAAAGAAAAACTTTATATGAATTCTTTTTTTTTTTTTTTTGAAAAAAATGTTATCCAAATAAAGTTATAGCAGAATTGAATTATATTTTGACTAACAGAAAATACATATTTCAAGATTGTCATGTTATTAATAAATTCAACACAGGAAGTGATCATCGATTAGTAGATGTAATAATATACATGTTAATGCAAAACAAAAGACAAAAATTATTAAGAAAAACAATATTTACAATTGATATTCCTAATCTTCAGAAACATTCTAATGAATTTAAATTAGAACTTGCAAATCAGTTTTAATGTATTAATAGATTTTGAACATGATTCAGTTTTGAATGAAATTAATAAGAAAATAACTGATACACTTTTAAAAACAGCAATAAAGATAGCTGATAGAAAAAAGGAGCAATTGACCAATAAAATTTCTGCTGAGAATAAAGAATTTATGAATAAGACATGGAATATGAAGATATATAAAAATGAAAAGGATTGAATATCTCGAATTTTGTAAAATGGTGTGAAAAAGAGTTGATAATGATATAAGAAAATATAACTGTGATGTAGCAAAGAAAGCTGTAGAAGAAAATAAATGTCTCAAGAGTGTAAAATAACATTTTAGTATTGATAGGAAACTTATATCTGCAATAAGAAAAAAATGGAACTATTAATAAAAAGAGAGATGACATCATGAAATGGGTAGAAGAAGTCTATCAAGAATTATAATAATAAAGAACAAGTACCTCCTACATCTACTATATCTTCTGAATTGCTCAGAATTTTAAATGAAGAAGTGAGACGTGCAATTAAATTTATGAAGAAAGGAAAAACTCCTGGTAATGATGGAATTATAATCAATATCTTAAACAAAGCAGGTGAAGAAATAGAAAAAATTT
Organism: Epiperipatus broadwayi; assembly: GCA_028023455.1. Taxonomy (NCBI): domain Eukaryota; kingdom Metazoa; phylum Onychophora; class Udeonychophora; order Euonychophora; family Peripatidae; genus Epiperipatus; species Epiperipatus broadwayi. The sequence goes on from JAQFVV010012449.1 coordinate 232,034, forward strand.
TCGCAAAGTTATATACCATATGTCTAAACGATAAAATGATATCAGATGATTGGAAGAATACAGTATTAATATTCATATTTAAAAAAGATGATAAAAAAGTTATTAGAAATTGAGATCTATCACTCTTTTATCAGTTTTATATAATTTTTTTACCAAGACAATTACAACTCATCTACAGAGAACTTTGGATTTCAACCAACCAAAAGAATAAGCTGGATAAAAGTCGTTTTAGTACAAATGGATCATACCCAAGTATTGAGAGGTTATAGAAAAGACCAGTGAATATGAGTTGCCATTATGCTTTGGATTTGTAGATTTAAAAAAGGCATTTGGTTCTATAAGCATTTCTTCAGTGATTAAAGCATTGGATCATCAAGGTATAGACCAGGATATTGTCATATTCTGAAAAATATTTATATAACTGCAACAGCAACAATTAGATTACATAATAATACTAGGAAGGTTAACATTGAGAAGGATGTAAGAGAGGATGACTCCATATCTTCAAAACTGTTTACAGCAGTGCTGCAAGAAGTATTTTGTGGATTAAAATGGGAAGCTAAAGGAATAAAAATAAATGGAGGTTATTTAAGCCATTTAGGTTTGCAGATGATATGGTTGTTTTCACAAAAAATGCTTCAGAGCTTCAGAAATGTTGCAAGAGTTATCAGATTAAAGTAAAAAAGTAGTACTAAAGGTAAAAGTTAAAAAAGATTAAAATAATATTCAATGGATTTTTTTCAAAATATGAAAATAAAGATTGACAATGATGAGTTAGAAGAAGTCAATAACTATAAATACTTTGGTCAGATTATTACTACAGATGAGAAACATAATGGATAAAATTAATCGTAGAATTAAACTGAATTAGACTTGTTTGGAATGCTTTTGGTATTAAAAGGAAATATGCCTATGTATTTGAAAAGGAAGGTTTTTTAATAACTGTATTTTACCAGTTGTTACTTGTGGATCTGAGGCTTGGAGATTTAATAAAAAAGCAATATAGAGACTTCAAACCATTCAAACAAGTTTGGGGAAATGCATGTTAGGAGAAGCAATAAGACATCGAAAATGCACTATACGGCTAAGAGAACAAACAGGTGTTACTGACATCATTGAAAGAATTAAAAGACTAAGGTGGAGTTGGGCTGAATATCTTTCTAAAAAAGATGATAGTAGATGGACAATTGAAATATCAAACTGAATTCCAAGAGATTGTAAAAGACCCAGAAAGAGACTACATGTGAGATGGATGATGAAATAAGAAAATGAGTGGGGGTGATATGGAAAAGAGAGACTACAGATCGGAGAAAATGGATTAAACTTGCTGAGACCTTCGTCCTGCAGCGCATTGATAATGGTTGACAATGATGATGATGATGAAAATGATTTTTTAATGATTGTTATATTTTTTCTATATATTTAAAGATTTTTATAAATTTAAACAGCGATGTGATTATCATAAATAATTACAATAGGCTGTAATTATCATAATTAGGGGGAAACTTTTAATTCAGTCAACAGACTCCGATTTATAAATTATATTTTAAATCCCATAATAAACTATTATGGTTCTTTAAATTCTCACGCGCAATTTTGTGCGCTAAATCAAATTCAGTGATTGCTGCCATCTAGTAGATGTTTTTCCTTTCATAAAATTTTTGCGTTTCTTTGATAATTTAATACTGTTTTGTTGCTATACAATATTAATCGTAATACTTTGCATGCAGTTTGTCTATAATAAGTTTTTTTTACTTTTGAGATTACTCTTGCCGCTGACTATAACCTACATACTATGATAGTTTCATTTCTCTGTTAAGCCTCTTCTGCTGAAGATTGAACGTTACATACCGAAGTATGCATGGGCCTACATCTGAAAGTTGGCGTCATTGGTAATAGTTTTATTATTGTTGTTATAAAAATAATTAAATAATAACATTTAAGTTGTTGGGTTTTTTCATCGTTTGCATTATATTGTCGTAAAAGTTTCAAACATGATTGAATGAGAACGATTTTAGAAAAAAATATTCGAAGATTAGTTATAAAGTTAAATTATATCATAATAAGATAACGTCTCAAAGTATACGACAAAGTTCTACAACATGCTAGAATAAACTTTTTTTTAAAAAGGCAAATATTGTGACTTCCTTCTTTCGAATACCGAAATTAGCTGTCAATCTTGTGCAATATTTGCTTGTCTACAAAATTTAATTTAAGAAATTAGCCTTGATAAATGTAATCATTAAATTTAAGGATAAAGTAAATGCTTATAACATTCGCATTAGCATCTAATAAATGAACCTCATAATTTGATAAATATGTTATATAAAAGGAGACTTAAAATATTTTTTACGGAAAAAATTTAATTGGGTAGTATATATTTTAGAATAATGAGTAACTGATATTGCGACCGGTAGTTAATAATAATGATCTAAACATAATCGAGCCCTTTTAATAATACATCCAGTTTCATATTCATGATATAGCACTCCTCATTTGATAAGCTTATTTGTTAATGTCTTAATAGCAAGTATACTTATTTTTCATGTATATTAAACAATATTACAGTACTTTTGTATTAGGGTAGACACGTTTGCATTCTAAATGCAGTATCAATATTTTACTTTCATAAAATAAATAAAACAACACATGATCCAAAACTAGTTTGGGGATATTGGATGAATAGGCACTAGATGGGGATTTTATGCACAAGCCTTCTGGCATCCATTGATTACTTTGGCTGGCACTGAGTGGCACTACTGTATGGAGAGTGCCTGTTAAAATAAACAAAATAACATCTTTTTTTTTTTAATAAATGATTTTCATTCCAAGAATTTTAGTTGTATCACATTCATTGTTCATTGCCAGTATTCAATAATACTTTGGCAATTGATTTAATTTGATGAATAGTTAAAATAATCTTTCATGATTAAGAAAAACTTCTTTTAAGAAAATGTCATTTCAATATAGAATTACAAAATGAATTAAAATATATGAAGTTTGAAGCAAAGATTATAGAGAATGGTATTGGATTTTGACCTGTTTTTTTCATTTTTTGTAGTAGTAAATTTTCTTTTAGATTCATTGTACAGTCTGACATTGATAACCCCTAGATTATTCAAAACATCAAAAATGCTGTAAGAGCAGATACTAGAAATTATCTTGCAGCAAAATTTGAGCACTACGCTCATGCAGTTAAAGAAATTGCATTTTTCACAGTTGTATATGATCAAAGTTTTAAATCATGATTGCCATCCAAAACTTATTTCAAAACTTTATCATTCCAATGCCAGAAAAAAAACAGAAGTCGTAGCTAATAACATAATTGTATTTTTCTGTAAAAGTTGAAATATAAAATGAATTAAATAGTGCCAATTTTGTTACTGTATTAATAGATATTTCCAAAAATATAGATATTGGAGAGAAAATATTACATATAAACTTTGATGATTTAACAAGAGAAACAACAACATTTTAACCCATATATGATTAAAACTTTTAAAAAGTTAGGTATACATCTATAAATATTTTAATTTGCATAATTATTTATAAAACCAAGCTTTAAAATTATATTAATCTCACTATAAACAAGGCTTTAGTATATATTTCACTTTCAATTGATAACAGAATTATCAAAGATGAAAATTAATTGACTACTTAATCTCTGGATATATTTGCAACTGCCAAGAATATTTGCAATGGCCAAGAATCTGACTATTTATTCAAGCTAAATAATTTAAATGATATCTCTTCATTTTCTTTGTATTTATTATATTTATAGATTTTTAAAAAGAATTATTGTTGGATTTTAACTGAACATGCTCTTCCAAAATATCAACAATTTTATTTTTATAAAAGCTGTTAATGCTGAAAATTTTTTTGAATCTTACATTAATTTAAATTACTTAAGAGGTTTTTTTTTTACTTTAAATACTAAAAAAAAAAAACAATGATTTACTATAAAAAGATCATAAAATAATTTCACTGAATTTTTTCTATGTTCTCTGCCTGAAGGCACAGATTAAAGTAAACATTAAATTGAATACTATGATAAGTTGGTGATAATTTATTATTGATTACCATTGTTTTATTTTAGCATCTCAATTTTAGATGGCTATCATAAGCTTTAATGATAATTTTATATCATTAAGATACTAGGTGAATTTTAAATTTATGTAACAATCTTATTATTCCGATTTATTGACATCTCTGACTGCTGGATTGAAATTTTAAAGAATTGCTTTTAACAAAAAACTGAAAGCATTAAAATATTTATTTAATATGTAATATTCATCATGTTCATTGTCAACCACTCACAGATGAGTATGACTCTTCAGAACTGATAGTATTTAATGTAATCTCTGTGCCAGAAACTTACTTGGTGGTGGTGTTTTAATTATTCATTTTCAGGGGCCTTGAATAAATCTTGCAAACAATATGGCTAACTACAAGCTATGGCATTTAATATTTTCTTTCATTTGTTTTTTAATATGATTATAAAACAGAAGAAATTACCAGAAATGTATCACAATTGATTGTAATTAAAATAAATATGATCCACATACTTATATCTGTGATTTACTTTGAAATATTCAAACCCAGCATTTAGTAATTTCTGTTTTATAGCCCTTCCAACAATCTGAATAAATAGTAAATCCTTCATCAACATTTTCTTTGATCACGTCCATAAGAATAGATGCTGTTCTACATGCAACAGTTACAATAGCTAGTCTCTTCATAAAAAGCCATTGAAATGTTCCTCTACTGTTTCTTTTTCCTGCTGAAAACACTTTGATAAACGTAAAAAAAATCACAATGTTTAGCATGTTGTAACATTTGTACATTATAATATACATAAAAAGAAATTAAATCTTGTGAATAGAATTTATAAGAGAATTATTAATCTTTTTTAAAATTAATTGGAAATTTATAATTGATTTCTTAATATTTTTTAAAGTTAACAAGTAACATGTTCGGTAAAATAATTTTGAGAAGAAAAAAAAAAACAAATATTTTGACTTTCATATGTTGTAATATACATAAAAAAAAAAAAAAAATTCATTAAATAATGAAATTTATAAGAAATTTCTTAATATTTTTTAAAGTTAATAAATAACACGTTTGGTAAAATGATTTTGAGAAAAAATGTAAACAAATACTTTGATGCCCCTTGAAATGGATAATTAAAAAAAAAAAGATCTAGCAAGCTTCCGGCACAGGGATTATAAGTAAGTACCTAACCAACATAGCTGGCTATAAGAATTAATATATAATTGATATTACTTAAAATGGTGATACGTCACTGTGTGGTTAATAGTAAATTCCCACTTTCAAATAGTTGTTTTTATTAATTTTTCTTCAAAATCATGTTCTCACATGTTTTTCTTTAACAAAATTAGCAGTTATGATGTTTAGAATTTATTTCCGTAAGAGATAGCACTGGTTAAAATTTAAACTACTTCATGGTATACATTACCACAATCTGTCAAAATGTTGTTTGTACTATGAGTTTTTGTTTTTTTTTTCAGACATCTATTTCAAACTGAAAATGAAATGCTACCTACAAAATTTTTTAATTCATTGTTTGTTGGCAATAGAAAAAAATCATTGTTGTGAGTTATATATTATCCATAACATTTTAAATAATTACTAACTTATGTAAATTTAATTTTTTTTTTTTTTTTCTGTCAGTTACTGTAAATAATTTACATAATTTAAGTTTCATTTAAAAAAATCAAATATCAAAAACTTTTGGATATCATCTAACATTGTATTGGAACATTATATAGTTTAAACCAATAAACATCACATGATTATCTCCTCTTATCCTAAGATCTAGATGCAGTGCTCTCAGATCCAAGGCTCCTCACTGACGAAGGCCATAAGCCAGAAACTAGTCTGGGGATATTGGATGAGTAGGCACTAGATGGGGATTTTATGCACAAGCCTTCTGGCATCCATTGATTACTCTAGCTTGCTGTGTGTGGCAATATATATAGTGAGTTTTGCCTGTTTTAATTATATAGTTTAACAATTAGCTATTAATGACAAGTAGTACATTGAAATTATGGCATCAGGTTTAGAAACAAACTGAACCTGTTTAATGCCAGACTTCATATTATAACAATAAAAAAATTTACGTATGTAAGCCTTAATCTCTTCACTTTATTTTTATTTTGGATATAATTAAAATTATAGCCTAGGTTGAAATATGTAAGTCTGTCATGTCCATAAAACTGAGACTGGAGTTTGGACACTCGTCTGAAAATTTTTTAAATTTAGAATATGATGTTAGGTGAATGTTGATGCATCGATCATAAAACAGAAACAATTGTCATATGTTGCTGCTTCATCCTGATTTACTGCTCTAATTTTCAACAAACATGATATTTTTTGAAAAATAGGGCAATAAACTTCAGCTCTTATTAATAAGGATAGATAGTTTTGGTATTTATTAAAGAGCGTTTTTGTAGGTTATAAATTGAATTGAAAGGGTATTCGTGAAATGTATATGTTCACAGACTTTTTTTACCCATTTTGCTACTGATTCCTAGAAACTGTAAGAAATTTTTTTTTTTTTGGAGTTTAAGTGAAGTTGACTTAATTTATTATTAAGTCGACACCAGTGAATAAAGATTGGTGCTCGTGTGCATTTATTATGTCTTAACAGTTTCTTTATTTGAATTATAAGAATTTTTGTGTGATGAAATTCATGTTTCACATTGAATTTAAAATTATTATTACAGTTTTCTAATCTTGCTCTTCTCTATAGCTTCATTAGTTTTTTATTGATAGCTTTCATTCAGATATGGTAGTAATTGTAATTTTCACTATTATCGATGGATAAATGCAACTGAATTCTATCGATCTGGAATATTTCCGTGGATAATGTGACTAAGGAGTTCCATTTCCATTTTAATATGACTATTTGATGTGAATTAATCTAGAAACCTTTGCTTTCCATTAACACTAAACTATATTTTAGCCTTTATATTCTATCTAGACGCTACTTAATGCCGCATTTGCTGTGAAATAACAGGATTCCTAACTTAAATTTATGTACACGTGTTAAACTTAGCAGATATTGGATTTCGCAGAAAAGCTATAAATTACTATATTGATTTACCTGATATTAAAATGGGGATTATTTACTTGTAGTCAACCACTTTTCTTTGTTTTGCAAAATAATAAATGTAAAACTATCAAGATACTAATCATCAAGCCAAACCAACGAAGCTATATCTTTAAATATTTTACAAGTTGTAAAGTTTGCATAAACTATAAAATTTCTTTTATTTTCAAGCTTAATCTTCATCACTCTTTCATCAGTGAATAGTTTTCTACATATTTAACTCTCTTAGATGTTGTTTGTTATGATATGAACAATATTATTGTGACACCTCCTTATCACAAGTGATATTCAAATGGATTTATAAAATTGCAATTCACAATTCTAGAGTAGTTGTGAAACATGACAAAAATATTATCCAATAGAAATAGAAATATATCGCTAGCTGAAAATTCAAACATAAAATGTCAAATCACCCTCCCAAATGTTAAGTTTTCCCTACAATGCTACCCTATGAATATATTGTAACGGGATGGGGTGGGTAATATAGAAAGGTGGGATGGATAGTGGTGAAAAGATTTGAACTGGGTGATGGCAAATCATCAACACCAGTAAAATTGAATTATAAGAGTATGAGATTAAAGAATCTCTGCGAGCATTGAGTGATCGACCAGCTAACTCAGAAGAGCAGCTAAAAAAAAACTATACATCAATCATATATCAACCAGCATTATAAAGTAAATATCAGTATAAGTAAATACTTGAGAGAAATGATCACTCATCATGAATGATCCATAATATAATACATCAGTACAGTAAATCAACAGTTCATCTTGTGGTTGGATTTGAACAATAAAAATATGAATCAACAGTCAACCTTGTGACTGGATTGGAAATGGGTCTTCTTTAGACCAGGCTAACTATTGAGCCTTTGCCAGCTTGGGCAATTATTTAAACATACTTGGATGCACATTTAAGTGCCCATCCATTAAAATACACAAGAATCAACAATAATGCTGGGACATTAAAACATGCTGATCATCATCAATGCTAAGGCCACTTGTACTGGCCAACTATAAACTTAAATTTTTAATAAGACTAAAGTAAAATAAAAAATAATAGTGCATGGGCTTTAAAGAATAGCCTCTTTTGCGTTAACCAGGATGATGATTGATCATCAATGGATGCCCAAAGCACTAAGTACACATCCTCATTTATATATTCATCCCGTGCTCGAATCTAGCCCAGAGAACACAAGATCTATTACTGTATGTGAACAAGAGATGATGAAAACAATTTTTAACAATTAAATTCAAGTTTATTAATAACAAAAAAAAAATAAATGATTAAGGTCTTATAAGGGTTCTGATTTTGAAAAGTATACAATAATAAAAGTCATTACACTGTAATTTACAATATTACTACAAAATTCATGTTATTACATCAATTTACATTATTTCTTAATTAGTTTCTATAAACGCATATATATATATCCGTACACAGACGTGCGTTTTATAATATACAAGGAATATATTTCAATTAACATAAAATGATTATATAAAAAAAAAAATTAAACTTTACATGTATATGCGCACAGACATGCGATTTAGATATATACAATTAATATTCACTAACAAAAAAAAATGATTAAATTGTACATATATCTTATAATTGACAAGCATTGGTATCTGCAATACAATTGACAGATATACGCATACATACATGCGTGTGATTTCTGAACATATTTAATTATTACATAAAAATACATGATTAAGCTTTTAAATTATGTTTTAAATAATACAAATACTTATGCTAGGTTTACCACAACACATATATAGAATCGCACAGATTATTAGCAAATTTAATTTTGTCAAACAATAAATAACAATACTTTTATAATTAATAATTTCATAAAATTTACATACTTGTTATGACAATAAAAGTTATTTTCACAATTATTCGTTGTTGAAAATGTATAAATTGCTTTTCTTATTTTATAGTAAGTTCCACTCTTTATCGATTAGTTTCTTAAAAGAAATAAATACTATCAACTTTTTTTTTTCTTTTAAAACTAAGTTATTTGCTTGTTTGCTTCACTTTTAAAATGTCTCTCTTTTTCTTTTTTAATAAACGAAAGATAATATTGTTTTATAGAATCCAAAAAATATAAAAATTTTTAAATGTCTTTCTGCTTGATTAGTTAATGCTGATGAAGTAGGCAAGCTGAGATAGTAAAAGTGAATACGTGAACTGCCATGATAAGCAGAGAGCCAAGCTGGACTATCAGTACACAAAGCTCCATGACGTCGTGAGAAAATACCTCATTTTTAAGCACTGCCCCTTCTAAGTACCTAAACAGATCATCCTCAAAGAGTAATATCCAGAAAAAATAAAAGGCATTGTGCCAACCCTGCTCATCTCTGTGAGACTTAGGGGTATAGATGAGGTCTATTTATGAGACCCAGGGCCTATTCATGAGGCCTACTTACACACTGCTGGACTAGTCTGGGAACTCAATATCTAGGTCCAAACAGTGCTGAGCATATACTTCGTAGCATCACGAACACACTCTGCATCCAAACAGCCGGGTCTAACTATATACTCACCAGAAGCATAAAAAGTACAAATTCACGCATCACTTTCAAAATGTAATTTTACATATGTGTGTGCGTGTGTGCACACGCTGACGTTTACATCATATTTTAACTTAACAGCAATAATATTATATTTTCATTATTAAATTCTTTGGAAAATATGCACAAATTTCTTACATATACATGCGTGTATAAACAAAATATAGATACACTGTAATTTAAAATTAGTTTCAATTTATAAGTTCTCCTTTTTTTTTCCTTAAAAAAAAGTATAGTAAATTTTTGACAGGTATCTGTTGATTAATTATCAATGTTTTTTTTTAAATTAAATTATTGAATCATCGATTCTTTACTTTTTTTTTTAATATATATATTTTTTTTAAATAATGTCCAAGAGGGTTATTGTTCAAAAACATCTCTTTTGCCTTTAAAATCAGGTGGTCAATGAATTATTCTTGACTCTTAATTATAATTCAAGCAAAATTACTTTATATTCTTTTAAAATATATAGATTTTTAACTGACTTAAAAATATTTTTCTATATATGTCTATTTTTATATGACTTATTTTAAAATAACTCACCAGCTATATATACGTTTATCCATGCTTTTCTGCATATATCTGACGCAGCATACGCGTAATTAACTCTTCAGCAAGCTAGAAGATTTTTTTCTTGGTGAGTTTGGTTTTAGTGATTGTCATCATCAGGTCAAAGTATAATCCATGTATAATGTTGGTCCATAATTGGTCTCCCATCTGTGTAGAACTGTTCCAGACAAGCAGCTGTTCTTTCCATGTTTAAGGCTATGAATTACAGCACAAAGAAGTGGGTCATTTTCTCCATGTGAATTCAAACTCCTACTAAGGAAAACAGTCTATTATCTTGCCTTCAACTACATCAGTCTATGATAGCTATTCTGCAAATTCTCTGGTCAGGTAAAACCAACTGCTGCACTTCATCAAGTTGCAGTAAAATATTGAAACCAATTTTCAGCTGACCGTTCTTACAAAAATTATTATCCAGATTGACTGATATTTTTAATCAGCTCTTTTTATAAAATCATCTGAGGTGTTATAACAACACCTTTTTTATAACAGAATTTTATTTTTATCTCTCTAATCCCTTGGAATCTATATACACCTGGGTCTCTTTTTATGCGGACTTATTTAACACGATTTTGAAGTTACGCGATTCATGTTTCACCGGAAGTAGAACTCCGATAATGTTCTATTACTTTAAATAATAAATTTTGTGCACTTACGTTATATTGAAAGTAATAGCACATTATTGGAATTCGACTTTCATCTTAGTAATTTCAATATTTTCAGTGCTTTATAATAGTAAGATTTTATGCAATAATGAAATTAAAATCATGATTTCCACATTTTATGTATACACACATTAAATTTTAGAAGATTATAATGTAAATTTGTTCAAACATTGTGCGTGTTAATTTTGCATTTTAAATCACATTCTGTTTTTGCTTTTTAAAAAAGAATGTAATCATTTAGTGTCCGCAAGTTTATTTTTAAAAGGTGAGTAATAGCAGTGGGCACAATTAAATTTGACAATTAAAAATTAAAATCTGATTTTTAATTGTAATTAACAATTTAAAAATTACTTACGGCGACTTGAAATTAATGTGATGTGAAATTTGATTTTTAAACGGAATTGAAAATTAAAGACAAAAATAAGAATTTAATTTTTAGTTATTAGTTTCATAAACAATAAAATCATCGTCTCAAAGATTAATTACTGATTACATTGTCACCAGAAAACCATTGACCAGTTTGCAAACGAACGTGCTTTTCGGCAAATAGCTATAATAATTAAAACGTGTATAAAAAAATGTAAATTATTGTACTGTAAATTATGCATAAAAATATATTATTTTGAATAAAATTAAATATTATAGTTAAAAAAAGTTTGCCTTGTATCAATTTTTTTCAAATTTGAAATTTTTTATTAGTCATATTTTATTTCCTTATTTTTTTTTTTGCGCGAATTTTAAAGTAATTTTACATTGATGCTTTGCTTTTATGCGAATTTTGAAAAATCACAGACCGCATCCCCCCCCCTTTTTTCAATGTAAGTTACGTCTATTTTTGCGTGATTTCATTTGCGCGTGTTTTCTGAGGAACCTATCTATCGCATAAAACGAGACCCAAGTGTACATGTTTTTTACTTAGGGGATTTCTAATAGATAAAAATTTTGTTTAATTAATTAAAAAATTCCAAAAATAAGTATGGTGTTTTTACATTTCAAAATCAGAATAATAATAATACAATATTTATATTTATTCGGACCTTTTATAAGTTTAATTTATAAAACAATATTTTAAATCAGAGTTATTATTTATTTATTTCTATTTCAGTAAATGTAGAAAATATCTACTATAATTTTTGTCTGTGTTTATTTCTACTTTTCCTTTACTTTATATATGTATATATGCACACACACTATATTATTATGGGTGTACCATGTAACCCAATCGGTTACAATATAAACTGAATTTTACCAGTGTGACAAAAAAGTAACCTCTTGAACTGTATGCTGCAATGTTGTTAACTATATTTAAATACAGACATTCAAACAAAGAGCATGAAATCAACAATGTTTTTAAATTGCTCATAAACAAACATTTAATTTACATATACAAAGAACAACTAATACTTTAATCATTTTTAATCTTTGCAGTCTTTCAACATAAATATATAAGAAATTGAAACTACATATTGCTAGCTGAAAATTCAAACATAAAATGTCAAATCATTCTTCCAAAGATTAAGTTTTCCCAGCAACGCCATCCTGTGAATAAATAAACAAGAAAAACTCTCCATATAGTAGTGTGCTAGCATGAGATAGTGATCATGTGATGTTTAGCTGTGAATAAATGTATAGCCTGAATTTCAAACCACACAGCTAAGAGGTTTACGTAAATTAAACATGTTTATTTAAGCTCATTGCTAATTTAAAGTTTGTGTTCCTTCATTGAATAAGTCTATTTCAATATTTAACAACATTGCCTTTTGGCAGTGCTGTTTGAAATTCAGACCATATATTTATTCATAAGGTATCTTTGCTGGGAAAATTTAATTTTCGGGAGAATGATTTGCCTTTTTATATTATCCCAGATATATATATATACTATTATATTTGAAGTGATAGGTATTTAAAATATCTGAGCAAGCATATTTTAACTATCTTATTGAAGAAGTTTAATGATACAAGAGCTCATTAAAATTTATCATGTAACTGAATTTGAAATACAAACGAATTATGTTGGTTGCAAGTAGTAATAATTCCTGTAATGATGATCAAGGATTATTGTTTGGTTATGTTAAGATGCTGAAAATCATCTGCTTTGGGCAGAGATTGTGTGTATAGTCTTGCATTTTGGAAAATCTGTTTTTTTTTTTATTTGAAAGCACTATTTATTGAAAAAATGAAATTTATCAAATCTATAAGAAATAGTCCCCAACTACTTTGTCAACCCTCATTTACTTTTAGTTCTAATATTTGTGAATTAAGAACTCATAGATATGATAATTGATGGTACCCTCAAGTCTTAAATGATTTTAATGAAACCCCACTGAAATCCGAAATAAAAAAGCTTTGCACAGAGATGATTTTTGGAGATTAAGATCATCCTCCATTTTCCTTTTTTATTTGCTGATTATATAAATATATGTTGTTTTTATTTGGGGCAGGGATCTTATATTTTTTCATGCAATATATTTTACATTCCTGTAATTTTTACACAATTTTATTTTATTTGCATTGTTATTGATAAATATTCTCTTTTAATGTTTTTTGTAAACTTTATTTGTGAGCACAAAATATTTCAACCCACCCTCACACTCTTCCTCCTCCTCATGATAAATTGTTCAAATTAGTTGCAGTTTTAAAAAAAGTATAGAAAATAATTATGATACTTTGAATGTCTTTTATTCTTTTTGTATCATCTTTCTTTATCTTGACACTCTTGAACATTACACCTTTTTGTACCTATAAATATTAATTTTACTATTTTTATTGATTTTTTGGTAACTTGCTTTTAATAAAGTTATCACAGAAATACTCAAAACTGTTTTATTTTTAAAGTATATTATAAAAGATAATTATAATTTTTAGCAATATAAAAAACTACTAAATAATTGTAATGAGTAAAATGATTAGAAAACGGTATAGATTCATTTTTTAAGACTGATGTTATTTACATTATTCCCCATTGAATGCAGCTTTCCAATTATGGTAGCAGATCGTGTCAGCATACTTTTTGAAATGTAATGTCGCCAAACAATATGGATCAACAAAAAATAACCATTCAACAATCAGAATTTATAATTATGTTTTTGCAAATAGGTCCCTATTTATAGTAGAAGGATACTCAATTTATATGATTATAATTAGGGTTGCATGAATTGGAAGAACTATTGAAAAAGTACAGTAGGGATTTGAAAAATAGAATATGTTTCATACTACAAAAGCTCATACATAAGTGGAATGGGATTTATTGTAAATTAATGAACAATATAGTAGATATTTATTTGTCAGATAGAATAGTTAAGATTTGACTAACTGAAAGATTTCAAATATTGATACTTCATATTTATGCACCAAAAAATTTAATTCTGATGAAAAAGTAGAGAACTTTTGTATAGATGTGCTTTTGATCAGGTCAAATATTTTAAAATTGTCTTACAGGAAGTTTTTAATGCTAGAATTGGATAAATATTTAAAAGTTTATAGCATTATGAATAAATTTAGTTGTCTGAAACAAATTAAGTCTTACACTTATGGAATTTGCAGGAAAAGAAAAAAACCATATATTTTGACCTTCCCCAATCTCTGAAAAATCCAAAGCAGAAATTAACATGAAAACATTAAAATGATGGCACAGTTGGATTATATTTTATTTAGAATATATTATATATACAAAAGCTGTAATATATTTGGTAAGTTCAAGTCGAGAAATGATTAGCAAAGTGGATAATGAATAAAAAAGAGCCATTTTCCAATAAATTTTTAACTACGACAGACAAATGTATGTAGAAGAAAAGGTATATGAAAATATTTAAAAATTGCCCATTCAGAATTCTCTAAATTGGTATGGAAAAGACATCGTAAGTAAATATCATTGCAATCTGCCAAGCAAAGCAGGAGAAGAAAATAAGTCGCAAAATTTTAAATGATATATTGGCACTGGAAGGAAAGTTATTTCAGTAATAAGAAGGGAAAATGACACTTAATGATAAGAATGTCATAATAAAGGAAAACGACACTGATAAGAATGTCAACGAAGTGTATATATATTTTACATTGTGTGTGGAAGAATTATTCAGACAAACTATATACTAAAGAAATGACCTATAACTGGTGAGATTATAGACATATTTAAAAAAATTAGTGAAAAAATAGAGAAATTATTGATCAGGATTGTACATAAAATATCTAAATAATACGGATATATCAAATGATTGGAAAAATTGCTGTCGTGATATTGATTTACATAAAAGGATGAAATATTAGAAATAAGTAGATCTATCTAGTTTACAAGATTTTTATTAAAATCATATATTTATCTAACTGTGAACTTTGAATCTAACTCAGCCAGAAGTTTAAATTAGATATAAAAAAAAAAAAAGTTAAGGACTGGATCATAATCAAGTATTAAAAGAAGTTATAGAGAGCACCAATGATTATCGGCTGCCATTTTGCATTTGAATCATAAGTTATGGAAAAACATTTGACTCTATAGGCATTTCTGCTATGATAAAAGCTTTGACCCACATTGGCATAAATTCAGGATATTGCCAAAATTTAAAAAATCTGCTGAAATGTAAAAAGCTAAAAGACTATATGCTAATACTAAGGGAGTTAACAAATGAAAAGAGTGAAGGGCAGGATGATTCCATCTCTTGAAAACTTTATATATCTATATTACAAGAATTATTTTATGAAATAACATTGGAAGCAAAGAAGATAAAAAGAAATAGAAATAATTTATGACATCTAAATTTTGCAGCAGTTGTTTTCACGAGAAATCCTTCAGGACTAGAAAATTATGAGTTATTAAATAAAAACAGGAAAATAGAACTAAAATATTTTAAAAGACTAAATGTTAAATTTTCAAAAGAGTTTAAAATAAAGCTGGATTGTAATATTTTAGTATAAATAAATAACTAATTGACTTGATGATAATATTAATGCAATGAAAGCAGGGATGAAATTTATTGTAGAATTAATCTTTTGATAAAATAATTTGATATTAAAGGGAAACAATAATAATATAACTTATGTGCTTGAAAAGGAAGGCTTTTAGCAAATGTTTTTAATAATATTTTCTTATGAGTGCTATTTGAAGTAATTAATAATAGAGCAATATAGAGAGATGGTAAAGTTTTGGAGAGGTGAGTGTTGGAATTGAAAAGGGTGATTAAATGATAAGTCCATGGATAGACAAAATAACATATCTCATTGAAAGAATTAAGAACTTAAAATAGATTACTTAATGTTATAAAAAAGATGACAACTGAAATCTTAAATTAATTTTTGTGAGATAAGAAACTATACATGAGGTAAATAAGGAAATGTATTGGAATAGTAAATGAAAAGAGAAATTTCATCAGAGAAAGTGGATGAATCTTGGAGAGATCGATTATTTTTTAAACAATAATGATGAAATTGTGTAATGTAGATGTAGAGTAACATAAAAGAGCTATGGCTTTAATAATGCAAAAGCAAAACATTGATACTTATTGATAGTCAATATTATAAATGTGCTTAACAATTAGAAACCTTGTGCAGTTACAAAACATTTTTAAATGTGATATAAAACCTATTCATTGAATCAAGTTTTGGTTTTATTGTGAGATAATAAAGTCCTATAACAATCTTTTTGCAATTTTTTCTAGTTATAATGTTATGTCTTCAATAAATAGATTGTATGGTAGAGTGATAAAAAAATGTTGCGAAAGAGAATTTGGGGAATAAGTCCAAAAATAATTAAGCAGAAATATCCTAACTACGAAGAATTGTAAGGTTATAATGGACAATAAAGAAAGAATTTTATCAGCCAGCTATGGTCTTTATCAAAGATGGAAGTAAATTTTTTAACCTATCCATATTACAGAAAATGCGCAATAGGGCCAAGTCTATTCTTCAGTTAATCTGACAATATGGAAGGTGGGGGGGAGGAGCTTTGAAAATTAGTTAAAAATGGTAGTTTACCTTCAAAATATTTCACTAATCTTGAATTAATTGTAATTGTTTAAATAAATACCGTGTATATGATGAGTAATTTAAAATCAATATTGATAATAACTAATAAAAAAAAATTTTCTGATACAAGATAACCAAAAAAAATGATACACTGATAATTCAAGACTCTGCCTAGTTTGTATTTTTAGAAATTATTTTTTCAAATAATGATTAAAGAGATGTCCGTCATATAGAAGAAGAGCTGTAGTTTAACTTTTATAATATGGAATGATAAAATTATAGAAAGAACAAAAATATTAACAATTATAGAATGAATTGTTATCATTAGATCTAAAACAGATTGTTGGTACAAGTGAAAAGAAGTGGAATAATAGATATAAGTTTTTGAAAATAAGCTTAGGTATTTCTAAAGAAGAAAAAATGAATAAGGAATTGGACTTGAGAAGAGCTTATGTGCCATTTTATAATTAACTTATGCAGTGTAGCCATTTCAGTAAAATGCTTCTAGAACAATAGCCTGTTCTCATCTGGGAGTAGAATCTATCCAAATCAACATGGGAAGCAGATCTAAGAAAAGCTAGCGTGAAAACAATGGAGAAAAGAGAGACGATGATAGGCCAAAAAAGAAGCCTTTGAAAGAAAAATCTAGAAAATGAAAGATACAACTTTGAAAGTCTTTCCATTATATATAAATATATTTATAAATTTATTATGGATTTTTTTTTTAATTCTTACTGCCCAAAATAGTTTACAAAAATATATGACATGTCATTTGCTGAATTTTTTCTGATAGTGTAAACTTTTTTCTTGAATATATGTGCTGTTTTATATGTGATCAGTATTTTTAGAGTAGTAACAATGTGCAATACTAAAAAATAATAATAAATAAAAAAGTAATAAATATTTACAGTTAAAAATGAAAAGGTTATAAAGCTTTAAACATAAATTGGAAGGCTTTAGTAAAGCTAGCAAGCAATGGCAAACATTCAACAAATGATAATTGTTTTTTTATTATTATTATTATTTTGTTGCTTAGAATTCTAAATTCCCCATCAGGCGGATAATTTACTATGCATAAATGCAAATCAGCGTTATTCATCAGAAACTGTTAGTAAATTATTAAGCAGTGATTATTATATTTTAATTACATGTAGATGTTACTTTGCTTTAAAATTAGTGCTTATGTCCAGTGAAGTGTATAAAATGTAATAATCAATAAATTTTATAAGCCAGTGTTTAGATTACACTTACATAAGAAGGTAATCCCAAGGATTTCATGAAGAGAAAAATAACAAATTTATCGTGGTATTTTCTGCATTACATAAAAGTGCTAGTGTTGGTTTTGAATAGATGTGAAAATATTATTTATACTCGACTTATTTCAAAATTTGATGACATCTTTGCTAGCATTTATATTTGAAATGAATTTTATAATGCTAAAAATATTATGATAAAAAGATGATCAGGCTGGGAATAAATTTCCACTATATAACTCAGTTGCTGTCATTATTATATGATCTTATTGTTATTTAGTCAGCATCACATAGTTACAAATTTAAAGAAAAATATGGGTATATGTTTGATTTTTTATATAAATATAATGCAGTTAATGCTTATCGGATGCTGATCATGATCATCACTCAGAATTATTTAATGATGATTCTTGTATTGTTCAAATATATGACAAATCACTGAGCAAATAATGTTCATTAATCATGGGGGTTCATCATATCATGAATGTACAAAACTTTATACAACTGTCCTTAGTGTCATGTGTTATATATCAGGTTCACGAATTTCATTTGTATTCCAAGATTTTCAGATAATCATTTTCCAATATGAGAATGATGTTATATAAATTTTTCATAATCTTTTTTTTTACATTATATTTAAATGTTACTGAGACTTTGTAGATCATATTTGAAGGAATGAAAGGTTGACATTCTCCTCTGACATCACTCTCCTAAGATCCCCCCCCCCCATAAGTAATTGTTTAATATTCTTCTAAAGGAATTCCATCCCACAGAGAAAATAATCAATTCTTGATACAAATGATAAATCTCTGTCTTATTAATAAAATTATTGTATCTAATTTTATTATTTTGCCCAGTTCTTTAGTCATAAATATATGTGTTCTTTATTTATACTCATAATAGACATTGATTATCAAAAAGCTGTTTGACTATCTTTGTTAAAAGCTCTTTGATAGTGTTGATCTGAAAGGTAATGAGTCTCATCATCTGAAGATAATCTGCTAATTTGCAAGAAAGTCCATAAAATATATTTTGAATTATTATGTTAATCAGAACATGTTGCGTTAGATCAACCTATCATAGTAGAAGTAAACAAATTTTATAGTTGTTATTTCATAAACATCAGATTCAGTTATTCAAGATCTGACATTTCATAGCTATTTTCAGAATCCAGAGATTCAGATTTGATTTTTTCTTTTATACTAATAATTGCATGTCCAGAAAAATAGTTTAGGAGTTATTATTTTTGATCAAATATTTAGTAATAATGTCATATCAAACTCTGGTACTACCAAAAGTGAATTGTATTTCTCTTGTAAATACATAATGATATTACTCCTTTTTTATATATATAAATTGAGAACCCATATTTAATTACACTATTAGATTAGTTTCTCATTTTTTGTACTAAGTCCACTGATTAATTTGCACATTTTGGTTTATTCCTTTGGTTTCTTATTTCGCAATTGTTAATAATTTTTTTGGAATTTGTCATGCATGATTATTCATATAAACCATCTTTCCATCATTTTTTTTTTATGAATAGATGCTACTTGAATATGATATTTAAAAATTATTTGGCCAAATCATATTAATTCTATTCTGGCATAAGATGTGAAATCACTTGCGTATAAATAAGTGTATTAATGATCTTTTATAACAAAGTATGACTTAATATAAGTGGTAAAAAGTCTTCTGGGAAGGCATTTCACTGAAAAAGTTATAAAATACAAAAAAAAAAGGAATTCTGAAATGATTTTCAAATTGTGGCAGTCTTACTTTAAAACTGTGCATATAATAATTTTTAAATCTGTCTGATCTTTTGAATTAAACATTGGGTTTAACCATTCTTATTTTATTGTTCAGATTTCACTGACCATATTTTTGAGAGGGGGGGGAGTGACACTGCATTATAGAAGTAAATCTTAAAATGTAATTTTAACAGAGTTTGAAAAAAAAATGAAAACTGGAATTTTTAATGATTAAGTAATTGTTATATTTTTTTCTTCTTCAGAAATGAGAGTTGGATCTACTTGATAATCAAGAAACATTTACACTATGAATCAAAAACAACTGGATGTCATGATGGCTTTGATCCAGGCTTTCAGATCTCATAAATTAGCAGTGGATCGTCTAAAGAAAAATTTTGAACAAGAACTTTTAGCAGCCATTAATGAAAATAAAAAAAAGAAACAAAAAGTTGATCCTTATAAACTTTATTTAACAAAAACAAGACGAAGAATTAACACTCATTAAAATACAGATTAAATGCTGGTAAGTCTTTTTTTTTTTTAATTTTATGAAAAACAAAAAAACACAAGTTAAAACTTGCTAACGCTTGTATTTATGACAATAGATGGCGTTCTACCAAAAACACCGTCAAGCATATGTTTTATTGCTAAAAATTAATAAAAGATTATGAATGTCTCAAAAAAAAAAAAGACATTTCTCAATTATTTGAATTACTGCGGAGCAATTATAAATAAAAGGCAGAAGTGAATATATTTTTATAAGAAAAAGTCAAAATTTATATATTTTTAGCAATTTTGATTATTCACTTTTCAAAAATAACAAAACAAAAAAAAGATTTTATGAAAGAAGTAGAAAAAATTGGATTGTAAATTTTTTTTTGATAGAGACATGTTGATACAGTCTAAATCTGAATGTGCGTGTGTGTTTATATATGCCAGATCTATACTTTTATTATGTTTGACAAAATATATAAAGATTGGAAAATGGACAGAAATTGTCTCTGTTTTTATATTACATGTATAATGTTGTGAAGCTGAATTGATGTGAAATTTAATTACAATGTTTATAAAATTCACATTGTAAAATAAACAGGAGCCAAGCATCTATTAATATAAGCAGCTTTACATTGTTATTCTAGTGCGATTACAAGAATTCATATCTCCAGCACATCTGATGATCATGCATATTTTATGAAATGTAATTGTGTGCTGAAAAAGATCATCTATTTTTATATATTGAATATATGTCACATAGCATTTATCGGTCTTAAATGGTATCTCAAGGAAGCACTGAGTTTCACTCATGATTATGTATATATTTAATCTTCCTATAGCTTTAGGAACTTCTTCAAAGCAAGAAGTTTTATTCTTTCTATATTTTTATTAATAATAAATTGCTTTTATAATAAACTTATACGTAAATTAAGTTATCTGTGTTAAAATAGATTGAGACAGTTAGATAGTGTTGTCTAATAATAATTTGTTATCCCATGCCCTTACATAATCTTAGTATCTCAGTTTATGTATTGAGCAGCTATGATAGAGAATGATGGTGTTAATAGTTTATTACAGTCTTGTTCGTACTGTGCAGAAGAAAATAATCATAAACCTCTATGTATATACTATGTTGAAAATTTTATGGAATGTTTTTAATATGATTGCCAGAAAAATAAATGGCAACTTAAATGCAAATTAATATAATATTATATATGGTGAGACAATTTAATTCCTGGAATACATCTTTAAAAAATAAACATATGGAAGTGCACGTTCGTAGTTATTATTACTTTCCAAGTACTTCTCTTGTATATCTATCTATACTCAGATAATGTTCCCATTTCTGGAAGCAGGCCTGGAACCCATTTTTCAAAATTCTGTTGAGTACTATCTCACATTTTGTTGGATATTAGTTATAATAATCCACAATGCGGTTTTATAGCACCACGATCCAAAGCGGCATTTGATATTTAAGAGAAAAATATTGGTCTGTGATATAATCAAGGTTCCAAATTTGATTTTTATTTATTATAACCATTATTTACAGTAAGTATTATAATGTTTCAATACAAGTATATTGTCTATTCTGAACTTAATATGGTATTTACAAGGGATTTGAACTCAGAGTTTCAAGCTTTCTACAGCTATCCACTCCATTCTATACAACCGATACACAAGACCACATAAATGTGAAAAGGATAAATGATCTCCAATATTTCATGCTTAACCAGCAATCATCAGTTTGTCCAGGTCATCATCTCCAACACATATATAATCAGTGCTCAGCTCATATAAGATAGAAATCTTCAAACTTTAATGGACAGGTGCCAATCTTCTCCATCCTTCAACTTTTCAGCCATTCATATCATTGAAAATCTGATAATGGGTCGCTCAAAGCCCTTGTTGAGGCCAATAAATGTTATACCCATGTTTATTTTAAGTCACTGACCCCTCACATATAGGGTCTTAATATGTCCATTTAAATACACAGAAGAGGAATGGGCAGAATACACACTGAATATGTAATATCTAAATACTACTATAATATAAACTGAGCACAGATTATATATATGTGTGTGGGAGATGATGATCTGGACTAACTGATGAGTGATGGCTCAGCATGAAATACGTATATTGGAGATCATTTATCTTTTTAATAAAAAAATCAAGTCAGATGTCACATGACCTAATTTTAATAAAGCTCGTATTCTCAAAGCTTGTTAAGAGTTTGTTTTGCGAACTCTATATATATCATTTATCTTCTTCACATCTGTGTGTCAGTTGTATAGGATGGAGTGGATAGCTATGGGAAGCTTGAAAGTCTGAGTTCAAATCTCTTTTAATTATTATAATTAATAATATTTAAATACTAGTATATATACTTAAGCTAGATGTAATTAGAAGGGATTTAAATCAGACTTGCAAGCTCTAGTTATCTACTCCATCTTATACAACTGATACACATTATCACATACATATGTAAAAGATAAATGATCTTCAGTGTATGTATTTCGTGCTGAACCAGCACTCATCAAGTTAATCTGGATCATCATCACCCATACATATATATAATCATTGCTCTCTTTATATTGAGATTGCAAATCTACAAACTGTAATGGACAGGCTTCAATCTTACTCCACTATTCAGCCATCCATATCATTGAAAATTTGATGATGGCATGCTCAAAGTCCCTTGTTTGCCAATTTTGTTGTCATATCCATGTTGACCATACCACATTCTGGCCCCTCATATTAGGACCATTTAGATACACAGAAGATGGGTATGCAGAACACAGGCTGAATCTGTAATTTTAAATTCAAGTATAGTATATATACTTAAGTTAGATGTAATTAGAGGGAATTTGAATCCATTTTTCCAAGCTCCTTCAATCATCCACTTTATCTTATTCAACCGATTCACATTATCAGTTGTATAAGATAAAGTAGGTGGTAACTAAAGGGAGCTTGAAAGTCTGGGTTCATATTCCTTCTAATTAAATCTAGTTTTAAGTATATATGCTATACTTGTATTTAAATATTACAGATTTAGCCTATATTCTTGCCATCCCTCTTCAATGTATTTAATTGATCTTAAGATCTTACATATGAGAGGTCAGAATAATTTACAATCAACATGGATTTGACAACAAAATTGACAAACAAGGGCTTTGGGCATGCCATTTATCAAATTTCAATGATTTGGATAGCTGAAGATTGAAGCCTGTCCATTAAAGTTTTAAGATTTGCTATCTTAATACAAATCAAATACTGACTATATATGTGTGTGGGAGATGATGATCCATACCAACTGATGAATGCTGGGTCAGCAGGAAATACATATATTGGTGATCGTTTATCATTGTCACATGTATGTGGTCATCTGTATTGGTTATATATGATAGAGTGGACGCCTGAAGGGAGCTTGAAAACAGTATAATAATATTTGTGTTAAAGATATATCATGGATTGCAAAAAAAGGAGCTTTTACTTGGGATTTTCATTGATTATGAATTTACATTTCTGAATACAATTATTTAAATAATTTCTATTTTTTTTTTTTTTTTTGGTAAATAAATTCTTGATTTTATTTAATTTATACATTTATCGTTATAAATTCAAAAATACATGTATCCTTTTTATTTTTTATCAATTACTTATTTTTTTTGGATTATTAATAAGTGATATTTAGCTTCATCTAGTTGGTAGTAACATGTTACAAAGGTTGAAGTTAAATACAAAGTACTAAACATAAGTTATATTTAAAATTGAATGTTTCGATATAAATAGTATAAATTTTAAAATTAATGTAAAAATCAAATCTGGATTAATTAAATTAATGTACATAGATTTGTTTTATATGTACAGTAATTTTTATGACAATGGTACTTATATGCATTGTGTATTTACAGATCCGTAGAACACTGTTATACAGTGAAAACTATCATTTACTGTGGTAAAGTATGTTGCATTATATTGTTTGCATAGAGAAGTATGAAGATATTTTATCTTTTATAATCTAACTAATAAAAAGAAGTGCAGCGGTCAACCATTTCTAATATTAAGCTAAATATAAAAATGTCAGAGGCTCTTAAAAACAATATCTCCATCATCCTGACGATGATGTAACCCTACCGCTAAGCTCAGTGGGTTATTAGTTATAATAAAATTTACTACAGGGACATGCATTAAAATACAAGGGAATTTAAACTAATGATAAAACATTATTATAATGTAGACAAATAAATTAAGAAAAGGAGAAATCTTACTCATTCTTATATAGTACTTTTCAAATCAAGCAACTTTCCCGATATTAAAATGCATTTCTCAGTATTTGCATGTGATATAAAATCTTATAATGAATTTTTTTATTATATTCTTCATGAAATATCTTAAGAAACTAATATTAATCACCATGTACTATTCTAATAGTACAATGAATTATAATTATTCTACTAATGCCACTCTGTTGACCTTTGCTGTAATAAAATTAATTTAAATAATCATCAAATAATATATAACAATCTCAGGATTCTTTCTTCACTAATTTTGAATATTAATCATCATATGTTGAATAAATGAATGACATCCTAGTAGACTAAATACACTTCTCTTATAAGCAGTTTGCTATTAACTGAAAGGGAGGCCCTTTGATTCCTTTTGGAGGCCTTAAAGGAACCGAGCAGGGAAAATTTCTAATGTCCATTCCATATGTTCTTATCGTTGCAGCTGTTATTACTATGTGATTATTCATTTAGTATATGAACATGGATGGGCTGCTCACCAACGTGCATTAGCCAGTGTGGTGACTTTATTGGCCTTTTACCTCTGAGTTTAAGATCAAGAACACCATGGTCTTTCTTCTCAGTTACCTGATAAGGCAGAATGAATGTATGTGTAAATGATAAATATTTTCCCAATAGATATATATAATCGTGACAGACAAAAATAAACCATGGCCCTTATTCCCAGGAGGCTGTAAAGTCACCAACCAAAGTAGCGGTTGATGACCGAAGGCAGAGGATGCTAAGAATCCCCTGATTGTGGACCCAGGCTGCCATTTCATGATGACTTTATTTAGATACTTACAACTGCAGACCACTTTCAAGTGAAGGAAGATTGCAAGAATTAGAAGAAGAAGAACTGTCTTATATTAAATGGGATATTGTTGCATTTTGTGAAGTTAGAAGAAAAGGTGGAAAGACTATTTAAAAAGTGGACATGTACTTTACTATAAAGGCACAAATATTGGAAATACAAGTGGAGTAGGATTCATTATAAATAAAAAATGGAAGAACAATATTGTAAAGATTGATGGTGTATCGGACAGAGTGGCAAGATTAGTTATACAACTTAATAACAGATACCAAATGCAGATAAATCAGGTTTATGCCCCAACAAGTTCTCATATTGATGAAGTAGTAGAAGATTTTTATATGGCTGTACAAAAGGCTTTTGATCAGAGTAAACAACATTTTAAAATTGTTATGGGAGACTTTAATGCTAGAATTGATAAACAAATGAAAGTGCTGTAGGTAATTTTGGTTATTGTAATTGTCATATATGACCCTGCCTTCAGAAGTGGACTATTCCAGATTCCTTGGCTAGCAGCCAGTTGCTATCCAAAGGGATTAAAACCTTCACTGGGATTCACGCACCGAATCCGCGTGTTTCCAGTTAGGTAAGGGATCTGCCTTTAAATAGTCAACCTTTTGTAGGCAAGGCATAGAGCAATTACTTCTGTTAACCTGAATGACAGAATGTGCTCTCCATTAAACCTTCTGCCATCAGCGAAGGTATTTATCTAGTCATTATCACGACGTTCACGCAGTGAGGCAAGTCCACCTACGAACTGGAAACTGCTACGTCTGAACTAGAGCCGACCCGAGGCAAGCTAACTACATAGTTGGAAGAGTCTTCTTACCAGAACTCACGACGCAGGCTACTCATTAGTTGGAAGCGAGTTTCATACTTCGCACGACTATCTCAGCATTGAAGAATATCAACTTTATTTGTACATTTGTTAACTAACATGTGTATATATTTTGTACTAATAAATTATACATATTAATTGCTGAGTACTTGTTCTTTTTGTATCTGTTGGTTTGGTAACGAACCTGCAAGCCTAACCAAACGCAACAGATTTGGCGCAGTCGACAGGATAACTACGCCAGTCATAACAGATTTGGTGCAGTCAACAGGCCAACTAAGCCAGTCATAACAGATATGGCGCAGTTAGACAGAAATTTTTTCTTCACGGCTGGAAAAGTTAGAATAAACTATGCCAGTTTAAAACAGATCTGGCGCAGTAATAGAGAAAATTTTCCCTCACGACTGGAAAATTATATTATAAAATACGCCAGTTTTAACAGATATGCAAGAGTGTATTTGTTTTATTATTTTTCATTTTGGAAAAAAATTTACATTACCGTAATTTCATTATGGTGGCATTTTTTATTAGAAAAATAACAATGTAAAACTGTTGAATAAAATTGACCACAAACATAAAGGCATGTCAATTAGAAGCTTCAACCAATCACAAGAGCTTTATTTGCAAGACAGCGTAAAAGCTTGTTCTATTGGTTTAAAAGCTTAGTTCAGTTAGTTACAGTAACGTAACTACAAAAACAAGTAAGAGTGGTTACTCAGCATAAATAAAAAAGATGGCTAAAGCAATCGGCTCTATGGAATCTTTTGATCCGGCTCATCCTGAGAACTGGACAAATTATAAAGAGCGTTTGATTTTTTTTATCTACAGGCTAACAACATAAAAAAGCGTGAGATAAAGTTAGCTACACTAATGACCACAATAGGTTCGCAAACATACGAAATATTCAAGTCTCAATCTACGGCTGTAATCTCAGCTGAGCTGGATTTTGACCGAGTGTTGACAATTCTCACAGAGTATTTTACTCCTAAACCCTTGACAATAATGCAGAGATACCATTTTAATCTCAGCACACAAGAACAGGATGAAACAGCTAGAGAATTTGTAATACGAATCCTTGGAAGTGCGAGTTCAAAGACTTAATGAATAAAGCACTTCATGATCGTTTTATTTGTGGCATAAATGATCACAATTTGAGGCTAAAAATGTTAAGGATTCCAGACCTAGAAACAATAGCTAGTCAAGCTAACCAATTTAAAAGACTTATAAAGTATGAAGTGCAAAAAATTAAGCATAACGCTAGGTCACCCAAGCACTCAGTCAGCTCAAATAATTCTGCATCAAATAGCCCACGGCTTTGTTATAGATGCAATGAGCACATGCATACAAAATGTCCATACCGCAAAACAACATGCACGTTTTGCAAGCGTATCGGACATATAAAGGCAGCATGTCTGAAATTAAAAAGACAAATAGAAATATCTATTCCTAAAGACAGTAAAGGCACTTTAAGAAATATAAGCAAGTTGCCTGTGTAAACCATACCAGAGATGACAAGTCTGGGTTTATATACACTGTCATTATTAATGATACACCAGTCAAGGTGGAACTTGACACAGAGTCAGCAGTGTCAATAGTTTCAAGAAAGACTTGGACGATCATAAATAAAAAGAATAAATATAAACTGCACCCTTGCAATAGATCAGTATTAGACTATCAAGGGAATAAAATCAAACTGTTGGGTCAAACAACAGGAAAAATTACTATGCCTAACAAAACTAAATACCTACCATTGGTAGTGGCATTAGGTAACCATAATGATTTAATAGACCGTTCAATCACTTAGGATTCAAAGTGAACCAGCTCACAACATTATCAAAGTTGAAGTCTAATGAATCAAAAGTCTTTAACAAAAGCTGAAACCTGATGCCAAACTTCAACTAGAAGATAAAAACAAAATAAAATTCCAAATAGGAACAAAAGTACTCTCATATGTACTATGGGTCCACAAGATGGAGACCAGCATTGGTGACGCAAATAAAGGGCCTCTACATTGTTGTGCAAACAGAAGATGGTCATCATCGCCATCACAATCAGCTAAGACTTCGCCATAAATCTGAAGCTATCAAGACAGCAGCAGACAACCAGAAACAAGCGAAGAAGATGAAGATAGGAACAGCAATCAACCGGAGAAACCAACCAAGCAGACAAATTATCGCCCAGTGCATTTCGATGACTATGACCTCCAGGGCTAATTTAGCCAGGGGAGGGATGTCATATCTGACCCTGCCTTCAGAAGTGGACTATTCCAGATTCCTTGCCTGATTGGCTAGCACCCAGTTGCTATCCAAAGGGATTAAAGCCTTCACTGGGGTTCGCGCACCGAATCCGCATGTTTCCAGTAAGGTAGGGGATCTGCCTTTAAATAATCAGCCTTTTGAAGGCAAGGCAGAGAGCAATTACTTCTGTTAACCTGAATGATAGAACATGCTCTCCATTAAACCCTCTGCCATCAGCGAAGGTATTTATCTAGTCATTATCATGACATCCACGCAATGAGGCAAGTCCACCTACAGACTGGAAACTGCTCCATCTGAACTAGAGCTGACTTGAGGCAAGCTAACTACATAGCTGGAAGAGCCTTCTTACCAGAACTCACAACGCAGGCTAATCATTAGCTGGAGGCAAGTTCCATACTCCGCACGACAATCTCAGCGTTGAAGAATATCAACTGTATTTGTACATTTGTTAACTAACATGTGTATATATTTTGTACTAATAAATTATGCATATTAATTGCTGAGTAGTTGTTCTTTTTGTATCTGTTGGTTTGGTAACGAACCTGCAAGCCTAACCAAACCCAACAGTAATAGAAATGAGAGAGGTCATAGACTTGTGAAGTTTGCAGAAAAAGAAAAACTTTATATTATGAATTCTTTTTTTTTTTTTTGAGAAAAATGTTAAATGGACATGGAAACATCCAAATGAAAGTACAGCAGAATTGGATTATATTTTGACCCACAGAAAATCATTGATTAGTAAGATATAAGATACGTGTTAATGCAAAACTAGGGAGACAAAAATTATTAAGGAAAACAATATTTATAGTTGATATTCCTAATCTTCAGCAACACTAATGAATTTAAATTAGAACTTACAAATTAGTTTCAAATATTAGTAGATTCATGATTCAGATTTGAATGAAATTAATGAGAAAATAACTGATACACTTTTAAAAACTGCAACAAAGATAACTGGTAGAAAAAAGCAGTAATTGACCAAAAAATTTCAACTGAGATTAGAGAATTTATGAAGAAAAGAAGATATATGAAGATATACAAAGATGATGCATTAAAAAGGATTGAATACCTCAAATTCTGTAAAATAGTGTGGAAAAGAGTTGAAAATGATATAAGAAAGTATAACTGTGAACTAGCAAGGAAAGCTGTTAGAAGAGAAAAGTCTCAAGAGTGTAAAACAACAATTTGGTATTGGTAGGAAATTTGTATCTGCAATAAGGAAAAAAGATGGAACTATTACTAAAAAGAGAGATGACATCATGAAATGGGTAGAAGACTTCTATCAAGAATTATATAGTAATAAAGAACAAGTATCTATTATATCTTCCGAATTGCCCAGAAATTTTAAATGAAGTGAGATATGCAATTAAATTCATGAAGAGAGGAAAGACTCCTGGTAATGATGGAATTATAATTGATATATTAAAAGAAGCAGGTGAAAAGTAGGAAAAAATTTAGTAAAGATATATACCAAATGTTTAAATGATAAAGATATACCAGTTGATTGGAAGAATGCACTATTAATATTTAAAAAAGGTGATAAAGAAGATATTAGAAATTACAGACCTATCAGCCTTTTGTCAGTTTTATATAAAATTTTTACCAAGATAATTACAACTTGTCTGCAGAGAACATTGGATTTCCACCAACCAAGAGAACAAGCTGGATTTAAAAGTGGTTTTAGTACAGTAGATCATATCCAGGTATTGAGAAGTTATAGAAAGGACAAATGGATATGAATTGCTTATTATGCCTTGGATTTGTAGATTATGAAAAGGCATTTGATTCTATAAACATTTCTTCAGTGATTAAAGCATTGGATCATGAAGGTATAGATCCAGGATATTGTCATATTTTAAAGAATATTTATAAAAATGCAGCAGCAACAATTCGATTACATAATGATACTGGGAAAGTCAACATTGAGAAGGGTGTAAGACAGGGTGACTCCATATCTCCAAAACTTTTTATAGCAGTGCTGCAAGAAGTATTTTGTGGATTAAAATGGGAAGCTAAAGGAGTGAAAGTAAATGGAGATTATTTAAGTCATTTAGATTTTGCAGATGATGTAGTTGTTTTTGCAAATAATGCTTTAGAGCTGCAGGAAATGTTGCAGGAGTTATCAGATGAAAGTAGGAAAGTAGGACTAAAGATAAATGTTAAAAAGACTAAAGTAATGTTCAATGGATTTTTTCAAAATATGAAAATAAAGATTGATTATGATGAGTTAGAAGAAGTTAACAGCTACAAATATCTTGGTCAGATTATTAATACAGATGCAAACATAATGGATGAAATTAATCATAGAATTAAACTTGGTTGGAGTGCTTTTGGTAGAAATAACTTGATACTAAAAGGAAATATGCCTATGTGTTTGAAAAGGAAGGTTTTTAATAAATGTGTTTTACCAGTTCTTACTTATGGATCTGAGACTTGGACACTTAATAGAAGAGCAATACAGAGACTTCAGACCACTCAAAGAAGTATGGAGAGATGCATGTTAGGAGTAACAAGAAGAGATCGAAAATGCAATATATGGGTAAGAGAACAAACAGGTGTTATTGACCTCATTGAAAAAATTAAAAGTCTGAAGTGGAGTTGGGCTGGACCTATTGCTAGAAGAGATTATAATAGATGGACAATTAAAATCTTAAACTGGATTCCAAGAGATTGTAAAAGACCCAGAAAGAGACTACATGTGAGATGGATGGATGAAATAAGAAAATGTGCATGCATGGGTTATGTGGAGAAGAGAGGCTAAAGATCGGACAAGATGGTTTGAACTTGGAGAGATCTTCGTCCTGCAGTGGATTTATAATGGTTGATGATGATTGGTTGATTGATCCTAATATATTATAATAACAATGACAATTAATTAAATGTTTAATCTAACTAATAATTATATTTTTAAAAAATATAAATTTGGTAAAGTTAAAGTCTTTACCCTAGGATAACATTTAAGTATTCAGAAAGAAAGAGTGCCTTTTGTATCATTCTAATACTCATCAACAACACAATTTTCTTTGTGAAATAATAAATAATATGCAGTCTGAAATGTATAACGAATTCAAAGTAAGATCAAATAAATATTTGATTCTTTCAAATGCAACTCCAATCTTTGGAATTGTAAGACTGATACAACTTTTGCCTTTTTATGTTTGGATCTGTGTCATAAAATTATCTGATTTACTAAGATTTCTGTAATATAATTAAGAATTCAGGACACAAGATATCATATATAGAAAACAAATACTAAATTCTAATAATAATAAATACATTTATTAACTTTTAACATCACATTTACATTTTACAAAATTTATTCATATTTTTTTGCCAAAGAAAGGTCATCTGCCAACTTAGGCGCTGTTTTATTATATAGGATGCAATAAAAATAATTGATAACATTTATATTCGCCTACACTCTTGCAAAAATTCTCAATTACTTATACAAATATTTGGATGATTTATTTTATGACACACTCATTTTAAAGTAAGACTACTTTACTATTTTGCTAATATTTAACATATTTTTCAGGCTATGCTATTTTTATAAAAAGATCATTTACTAAAAACTTTCAAAATATAATAAATCAAAATATATCTTAAGATACATTTTAATGTCCAGTAAGTTACTGTTGCTTATCTTATAATATTCCATTGATAACATTTACAAAACACCTTACAAATTAGAAAAACTTAAATCCTAACTGACAAATAGCTAAATTTTTATCAACAAAGTATTATGATAATATTGATTACATACAAAACATAAACAAGACAATTACTGTCTGGTTTAATTTACTTAACAATAAAAATATGAGAAAACATTTCAGAAGCCATATACACAACATAGTAGATTTTTTCGATGTCCACATAATACATTATTTTAATTCTAATTGTCTTACCAATCCATTCATGAACTACTTTTGGATGGTGATAATGATATTATTGCATATGTGCATTTCTTATACCATTCACACAAATAAACATTAAATTACTAACATATTTGTTGGTTTGCTTGTAACTGCTGGCAAGGCACAACAGTGCCATACTGAAGCGGTAAATCTGTAGTACATATTTAGTTTCATTGTCTAATGACATTACAAACCCTTAAAGTAGGGTTTGAACTGGTTTATATATGTTTATTTGGTCATCCAGGAATGTTAGGGCACACGTATGATGTCCACCTTGTTTATTCAAAAATGTTTATGTTCAACCAATGGTATTATTATTTTAACTTAGATTTATTTCTAAGCTCGTAAATTCCCTTCACTTAAATAATCGTGTATATGCGTATATGTAATACTGATACAGGAATTAATATATTAATGTAAAGCAAAAGCAATGCCAGAAATTTCTAGAAAGTATTATTTCAATTTAAAAAATATTAAAATGTCATTCTTATTTAATTATTTCAACAGCCTCAAGCTAACAAAATCATATCCTTAAAACTATTTCCAATTTTAAAAAAAAATACGTTTAAATAATGCTGTCTGGAACATATTTGTTTACATCTTCCAATATTGCCAAATTTCGAGTATTGGAGGAGTAAGAGTTTTAGGCACGCACAAAATGAGTTCAGGTCACTCATTCACTTGTGTTCTATTAGAGAGTGAAAACAAAATGAATTCTGAGTAGAGGGAAAAATTCGCCTATCTGATCTTAAATCACCTTATACTGCCTTTCTGCCATGTCATCGCCACTCGAAGACTGTTCTGTTTAACTGTGAAAGAACAGTTGGAAGATGCCTACCATTATTTTGTTAATATTGTGCCTTGCTGACCGTGCTTTCATGTCTAAACTTCATATACGTTGTTCTAAATGGCCGCCATAACGTCTAGAAGGTAATCCATTTTGCTGATGAATGAACTCTTTAATATTCATTTCATTCCTAAATTCTATTTATATTCATAATGTAATCTTTTATCTATTTGGTAACTGACTATAAACTCAGTTATCGTAATCGTTAAGTTTATGATTTTCTCTCTAGAGTTTTAAAAATCTCATTCTGTAAAACATTAGCACAGAATTATATATTTTAAAACTGTCATTAGCTCTTAAATTTCACGCTCTAATTATTTATTTTCATGTGGCAAAACTTATTTTAAACTGTATTTTTATTTAGTTAATTTTAGTATGCTAATGTTTCAATCTAGCGAACTTGTATCATTTTAGCCACTATTCCGATATTTTGGGGTGTTTAAATAATTGAACGTACAATTTATTGAACGCAGTTCTCTTGATTGAATATTTAGAAATATGCTTAATGGCAGATTGTTAAAACTATCATATTATGGGATATGATATTGAACGTACAATTTCTTATTGAACGCAGTTCGCTTGATTTAATATTTAGAAATATGCTTAATGGCAGATTGTTAAAACTGTCATATTATGGGATATGATAAACATTTTGTTGTTAACAATATTGATTTAAATGCATTTTATGTTCTCTAAATAAATCTGATTATTAATCTATTTTAATAATTATTTATTTGCTTTCACGCCATTGAGCGTTCTAAGTTGTTTATAATGTACTATCGTTAGAGAATTCTTAGTCTTGTTAAATAGGAGAAATAATATTTTCCCTCTTTGTATTTGACATCCTAATTTGCTGAGATTATATGTACATCACTGAATAAGTAGTATTTTGTCATAGCGTTACGCGTGATATTATTATTACGTTATTTGAAGTTTAAATTAATGCATTAGTCATTTAAGAGTTTAAGCTATATTTGCATTGCTGACTTATGATAGCATTATAAAGAATTCGCATTTTGCTTTATCATACTTATTCCTTCGGAAGTCCCGGATTTTCTTTATGTAATTTGTCCAAGGATGAGGTTTGGTTACACCGACCTCAGGGCAAACATTAGATTGCTGAGACTCTGCATAAGAAACGTCGCCAAGCGTACCATGGAAACCTTACCAATCGTCTCTTCAATTACCACCTTTTTATAAATACAAGCGGACTCTTAGATATGATAAAGCTTTTCGGTCCAAAGACGGACATATATTCCCTTGTCTAACGCTATCAGTGTAGTCAGCACTGCGAGTTCTCTTTTATGTATGATCTCATATTATCTATAAGACGTGGTGCAATGATGTTTATAAATCATTCTCTTGATAATTAATAGAATATTTTAAGTTTGTCATAGTAAAGCTTATTTAAGCTAACCTCTTCCTCATTTGTACAGGTCCAAATGATGCTCATGGACGATAGAGTTGTTAAGCCAAACT
Organism: Epiperipatus broadwayi; assembly: GCA_028023455.1. Lineage (NCBI taxonomy): Eukaryota > Metazoa > Onychophora > Udeonychophora > Euonychophora > Peripatidae > Epiperipatus > Epiperipatus broadwayi. The sequence goes on from JAQFVV010012449.1 coordinate 266,849, forward strand.
ATTCAATTAATTAAGCATATGAATGCTATTCCTGTCAGTTAACTAATAATGATATTGCTAGGAAAATAATTTCTTTAAAATGTCTCAAGTTATTTAATTGTTATGTCAACCTCTCTTTGGAGGTTAATTTATAAATGTCTTTTCATCATTACTTTAAAGTAAAGATCATGGCCTCTGTTGGCTTGTCATAGCATTAACATTAATCTGTTGTTATTTGTAGCTCATTGGCATACTAAATCAGTTGTCTATATGCAAATTATTAACCACATGAAATCTGTGCTATGTTTCTGATGTAACTTAAAATTGTTTGTTTATTAAATTATTATGTGTTGATAATTACTCATGCGTTCGTGTCTTACTGAATCTCACTTGTACATTATAATAATACTACTATTTAGAAATTATAACCCATTACTTTAAATGACATTTATCCCTTGGTTGTTTTATCCTTGCTCATTCTGGATGGATTATAATTCATGTTCTTTTGCAATGCTAGCTGTTTGCAATTAATTTAAATTTATAGATTTTGTTTGCACTTGAGGTATCTGACTGAGCTAAGATTTAAAATTCTTTGTTTATAATAATTACCCTGTAGATCTCATGTCTCTCTGCTGTGTCTCCGGGACTGGAATAAATAAAATTCTTCTGTTATCATCAGAAGTGTTGTTCATAATGTTATAGCTTTAGAGAATTGCTCCTACCTGTGTATCTCAGGCATGAGTGGATTTAGGATACTTTTGCTTAGATTCTAAACCTTGTTAAATGAACATACAATTCTGACCGGTACAGTACATAGTGTCCCTGAAGTGACTATACACTTCAAAATTCTACCTTATCACTTCCATGACAATCTTAAAACATCCTTGACTGCACCTAACATGGTGGAATATAACATAAATACCTTCATGAGGGAGAAAAGCTCCTCTGAGCTAACTACACAACGGGAATGAAACAGTGGTAATTCCAATACCTTTTCTCTTGTAAATATATGTGTGGACAAGATCTCAACACATGGAAATGGAATACATACCATGGGAAAGATCCTCTCTAGGAATCAAGCTGTATTGGCTAAACATGAAAATAATAAAATATAATCCTCTCATGAGAAATAAATACTAAACATTGGAGAGAGCATACTCAAATCCTCCAAAGTACAATACAAGTAAGACACATTTAATAAAGCCACATGCATTCCACACCTATTAAAATGGGAATAGCATATATCCTAGGCAAAAACCATGGCACAAAAAAAAATTCACTGAAAAAACAAGAAACCTTCAATCTCTAAAATATATACATTAAACAATATATGAAACCAATAAATAATTGCAAGTCAAATGACCATAAAATACTTTAAGTAGCATAATAAAAATTTGCCATTAATAAATAAGAAACATGTATTCAATAAAAAACATAAAATTTTATAAACTAAAGTGGACATAAATAACAGGCAAATATTGCTAAATATAATACTAATAAATACCTTCTCATATTAAAAACTATTATGAGCTTCTGATAAACCATATATTGGCTGTTTATCCATAAGGAAATTAATACAATATTAATAAAATACTATAAATGTAAAGGTATGTGTATTTTTACCTGGATGTATCTCAAAAACTTATTTTAAGCGAATAATAATAAAAAGAGACTGTATAAGTTTTACCTTCTCAAATATAAGAATAAATGCATAATTTATCATGTAACTAAAGAAAAATACTTTTGCATAATATTAAAATAAAATTATTTTTTTTAAAACAGCCCTAGTTTTTTATCCAAGTCTTTTCGTGGTGAGCTATCCAATGTGGGAAAACAATGTCCTTTTGCCAGATGAATTATTTTTAGAAACATTGTATCTGTATCTTATCACATTTTTACAACAATAAAGCACTTATGACCTTCTGGAGACAAATGATACAAAATAGCAACATTTACCAAACAATTTCTGCAAAAAGTTTGGATCCATTTTTTCACTCACAGGTTTATTCAAAAAATTAGCTATAGCTTGTTTTAATTTTTTTTTTACTTCTAGCAGCAAACATTACTAGAAATATTTTCATTAAATTTATTTGTGGTTATATGTTGGAAAATGAACAGTTCTTTCATTTTTAAAGAACATTTTAAATATTTTTTAACATATTTTCTATACACTCGAGAGCACTTAACCCTTGCCTAGAACTAGACGCAAATTTGTGGATGAAGCGCCACCTGTGGCATTAGTACTCAACGCAATATCACATTTTGAAATTTTCTTTGACAACAGTCAGCAGTTTTGTCCGAAAAACTCCATTTTTTCGATTCTTGCACATGCGTATACGATTCAGGTATTACTTTGTAAAGTTTCACATAGATGGCAGTTATAATTAATGATTTATTCATTATTCCGTGGATGATAATTTGTAAACCCCATATTCACTCTTTTACCTACCTATATACAGAAAGGAAGTTATACTTTGATATCTGCAAAATAATTATCTTTTTTTTTTTAATAATTTGAATTATTCTTTCAATTGGTAAGTTATAATAATTATTTATGATTTATTTTTCTTTTTTAAAAAATATTTCTATGAAAATAAGCTCTTTGATTTTCTATTCAGATATCTAGAATCAGTGGTAATTCTTCAACTTTCATATTCTTACATGCATTTTTTGATATTTATTCTCGCAAGTAATATTTTGAAATCAAGTAAATATTACTAACTAAATATTATGTCTATTTCAAAAAATTATAATTATATTTTCTGCAATAAACAATAAGGTTATTTTTGTAGATTTTGAAAATATGAAGCATCGTTTTATCAATTGAAAATTTTCAACATCACGTGATGTTTTCTTATCTATAAATGTTTGAATATCTATTGTATTTTTTTACAAAATATTTTTGGTTTTAGAAAGTATGTGAATCAAAACTTGATTTATATATATTTTTATAATAATCTATTTCAATATAAAAAAAATAAACAGCATTTCTTTTTCATATATTTTGAGTCACATGATAGCATATATATATCTATTCATTTTTCACCCCTCATTATATACATCGGGGTTTTTGGGACAAAATATATATAAATATGTGTTATTTTTTTCATATAAAATTTACATTTTAGAATGTATATGATCCAAAACTTTTAATTTATATATATTTATTATAATGTTTTCAATAAATAAAATTAGCATTTCTTTTTCATATATTTTGAGTTACGTGATAGCATATATGCATATATCTGTAATTGTAAAAATGTACAGTTTGGGCCCCTTTTTTGAAAATAAATAAATAAACACCGAAAAGGATAACACTTAAAATGAAATTACCACTTAAATAGTCAGGAGTTGCATGTTTTTAAATTTCCATTGAAGCTTTTTTTTCCCTCTTTTAACTTTAAATTTCAAAAGTCTACAAGGTTAGTTTGAATTCTACTTTACTAAAAATAAATATTAAATAGGAATGGTCCAGTATAATGCTTGTTATAGCTTTAAAAAATAATGCAAAACATATTACCTTTTCACTCCATAAATTTCTGTTCAGGCATGGTTGGATAAAATAATAAAAGGCAATAATTTTCTTTAGACATTTTGTTATTTTCTTTAAAAGTTTTTAGATTAGGTTAAGGCATAGGAAAACTGAACACCTTATTTTTTTTCTAGCAACACATTGCTACTTAAGTTAAAAAATTAACACTTAAATTTAGAATTAAAAAAAATTGAAATTAAATATTACTGTCTTCTTGGGATGAGAAAAAAGTTCAGTTGAGAGAAAGCAAGCACACTAATTTACACACTGAAATATCTTTGTTTTATACCCTTTCATTTTGATGGGTATTTTAATTAGCCACACCTTTTAAAAAATCTGACCTCTCCAAAAATACATAAATGACAACACAGAACTAAATTAAAAATTACATAATGTTGATCTCTGATAGTTGTGTACTATTGTTAATGTGGCTGCTAGGTGACGCAGTAACATCAACAACCTCCAAGAAACATGCAAGTGATAAATTTCTATCTGAAAATCGCTGAAATTGACAAATTAAAAAAATAAATGGAACAAATCCTTCTAAAATACGAATTTAAAAAAGAAATCAGAAAATGCTATAAAAATTAGAATTAAAAAAACATTGGTGAAAATGCATCAAATGCAAACTTCCCCCACCCAGTGAAGAATTTCTATCCAAAAATTGCTGAAATGGACAAATTAAAACACCTAAATCGAACAAATTCTTCTAAAATGCATTTAAAAAACCAAGAAAACACTATGAAATTCAAATTACAAAAACAACAACTGTAATGCTAAATGTCAAAAAAATTAACAAAGCTTCATTAATGGTGGATGGTGGGAATTGCAAAAACAGAATTTGGTCTAATATATAAAATACAACTCGCCCACCCTGCGCGATCAAAAATAAGTAGTTTTCAAAAAATATACTAAATTTCATCAATATTTGAAAAATGAAAGACTTTCAACATTTGCAAATATGCCTTGCGATAAGTTTTCAAAGCAGCGTTTTATATAAGCTAAAAAGCAATAAGAGCATTACACCAGAGAGGTTCTAATTGTCTGCCAATAATTTAGCAAATTAATTATTCTCTGCTTTGAAATTATCGCATATCATTTAAATTCATCAATATTTAAAAAATAAAAGACTTTCAACATTTGCAGATATGCCTGAGCGATCAGATTTCAAAACAGATTTATATAAGCTAAAATGCAATAAGAACATTACACCAGAGAAGTTCTAATTGTCTCCCAAAAATTTGTCAAATTTATTATTCTCTGCTTTGAAATTATCGCATATCATTTAAATATGTTTTTAAAATAGATTTATAGAGACCTGTGGTAAAAAAAATAGGTATTACCAATTTTCTTCCAGACTGTAGTAGGCACTTGATATTTGCAGAATACAACAAAGATGGCAGAAATTAACAGCAGGCTTTAGCAAAAGTAGTTCCACAAAAAATAGGTAAAAAGAAGGATATTTGCAGCATAAAAATCCATTAACTATCAAAAAATAAAATTAATTAAAAATCAATTAGCTTTTACAACAATTCTTTAAAATTATAACATTTAGTGTTCTATTGTTAAACTTCTTAACTTAGCTCTTTTATCTTAGTTATTACATGTCACAGTTTGTACTTTCAAAATGAAATGTGACGTAATAGACTTACATGAAAAATATAATTTCTTGAGCCGACAAATTTAATCAAAATGTAACTGAACTAGTCTTTTGGAATACCTTCTTAGTTTTATTATGACGTTATAATTATTTTGTACTGCTAGAAATAGAAGTTGTTGGGATTTTTATTTTTTGATGGGGTTAATATGGATTTTTTTTTACACGGATGAATACAGTGTTAAACATGCACAAACTTTCAGGCATCATTTCAAAATCCTGCGCTGAAATTTAAGTAACATCTTTTCATTACTCTTTTTTTACTCCAAATGATAAAAATTTGGGATATCTCAAAGATGGAACATGAGTTAGTGGAGTTCCTCCAAAGTAAAAGTGGTCTACCTTCTCACAAAATGTGCGTCAATGGCCATCAAATGATACTATTTGAGTCCAAGCCACAATGGATGTGCAATATTGGTGCGTGTCAAAGTCGCATAGCACTTTGGAAAGGAACCTGATTTGAGGGCTGTAGATTGTCATTTGTCATAGCCATCTGAATCATTTATTATTGGAGTAAAAACCAATTGACCATACAATTGGGAAAAGGTGATTCAGATTTAAACAGAAAGACTCGTTGCATGGGAGTAATATTTGAGTGAAGCCTGTAAAGAAAGTGCTATCTTGCCCATCCTGCAAAATTGGAGGTTCAGGAAAAATTACGAAACTATTCACTAAATGCAAAAACAAACAGGGAAGAATTCTTTCACAACATTGGTTATTTGGTGGTTTATATAGAGAAACAAATGAGTGTTTCATTGTCGCTATTCCAGGTTGAACTGCGTCTGTTCTCCTAGATGCCATTAAACAACATATAGAACCAGGATCCTCCATGTATTCTGATTGTTGGAAGGCCTACAAGGGTGATGAATTCAATGCTGCAGGTTACTAACATTTGCATTTCATCATCAGATTTTTCAATGAAATGGGTAACTGAAGAGTTGGAGAGAGGAGAAGATTGAAGCCTGTCCAGTAAAATTTGAAGATTTGCTATCTTAATATAAACTGAGCACTGATTAAATAAGTGTGTGTGGGAGTTGGTGTTCTGGACCAACTGTGAGTGCTGGTGGTGTATTAGTTATATAAAATGGAGTGGATGACTGAAGGGAGCTTGAAAGACTGTGTTCAAATCCCCTCTAATTACATCTATAGTTTGAAGTATAGAGTATGTTTATTTTTTAGAGATTGTGGAGAGTTTCATTTGATATTCCTTATGTCTCATTCCCCTGTTAATTAGTTGGTGCAAGTTCAGTATATGAATTTTATACGAGATGCAAAGTGAATAATAAACATTTTAGAGTGAAGAGATTTAGAAAATTTATTAAATAATTGGAAGTATTGTTGGAATTAAAATCATTTGAAACAATAGTTTCTGTTTTATCAGTGTAGACTTAATATTAGCAGAATGTTGCTGTTGCTTACTGACACACAATTTTTAAATTCAAAAGCAGTTGATAAGAATTATATATAAGTAATTGAAACCATAATTTAGTTATTAAATTAAAGATTGCCTTTTGTAAGAACAAAATGGTCTAATTACAGTATTTTAGATATGTTGGTATTGGAAGTTATAATGAATTAAAGTTACAAGTCATGGTTCATTGTATTTTATACTATCAACAATTAATATTTAGTTAATTCTTTTTTTAAAAAAAAAAACTTAATTTTCTTTTTGTTTTTACCTAATAAACATTAATGATAAATCACTAACTACAAAATGGGAATTTACAATGAAAATTATTTTATATTTAACTCAATAATAGATTATATTTAAGCATGTATTTGAAATAACACTATATTGATCTACTGAAATTTATTTTTTATTTATACACATTTTTTTTCGTGGGAAGCGAACCTGCAAACCTGGGACAACTGCTTGTAAGGCAGCTGTGCTGACCCCTCGGCCACCAACGTTAGCCTACACATTTAAACATATATATATTTTACAAAAATGTAATCTTTTGCTATAATGTTTTCTTTTCCTTTACAATTTTATTAAACAGTGAGCCATCTTATACTTATGCCTGTGTCCTCTGCAGATCTATAATTATAATTTTATGAGTTGACAATTGTGATTTCTTCATTTCACAGTTCTGTGGATCAGGGTATAATTTTAAACATTATCAATTATCTTTCCAGATTCTGCATAACTACATTTACTTGCAATTAATATAATTATCTTATTTAATAGTTTTTTCTCTAATCTATGACCATTTCTAAAAAAGCTGATAAATTTAGATATTGCAGTAAATCTTGTATAAATCTTATCAGAATATATATGCTTTCTTAATTAATCAATAAAATTTTATAGAAAAACGAAATAAGCAATATAAATATTATTGCAAAGATAACATTAATAATTGCAAAAGTTCTGCTTGATATATATTTACCTCCAAGTAATAAAATCTTCTAGATTAAATACTTATTGTTTAATGATTATGGAATTAAATGTAAAAATTTTCTTTAGATTTGACCTTTCATAGGAGTTTAAATAAAAATCCAGTTGAAAAAAAATTTATTATGAACATATTTTTAGATATATATATATAATAAAATATAAAGTGTTTCACAAATAAAATCCTATTTTTTTTTAAAAGCTTGCTTACATCATATGATATGGAGTGATTTAAAATAAGCCTCTCTTTCAAAGTCCGTGACTTCTGTAATGAATGGAAAAAATACATTTTTCAAGTAGTATTTAGTGTTTTTTAAAAATAATTTGATTATTAAGGTTGAAAAAATGATTAGTTATTAAAATTGTTAGTGAAAATCACTTGATTTTATAAAATTGTGACAGTAAAAAAATGATCTTGTGATATTGGAGAACCTAGGTATCGCAAATCCTTTAGCTTTTTGAGTTTATTATTTTCATCATTACTACAAACCTTTCAAGTTAAATCATATGTTAAACTTCACATGATGTTTGAACATCTTTTTTTTTTTTTTACTTTTCACAGATAGATATTAATGAAAAAATAATAAGAATTAATCAAGAAGCTACAGTGAAATATAGTTTCATTCCCTTTGCTAGATAGATTTTTTTTCCTTTACTAAAAAAAATTATTTCTCTGTATTAAAGGAGGGGAAAGGGACAGATGGCTCTGACATTTTTGAAGTTATTAAATTGTTTTTGCTTTAAAAATAATGATTAGTGGAAAAAATGTTAACTACGAACTAAGCCATGAAGTTTTAGTGCCATGATATTAGTGGTTTGTAAATAAAATCTTATTTTTACATATCTGTTAGATTTTGCTGTGGTTTTAATGATTAAACATTATCATTATTTCTATAGAATTTTAGCTCTGGTCATAATTAATAATCAAGTTTGGGATTTAGTGAGCACTAATGCAAAATGAAAGTTGGTCAATGGATTTTTTTATTTTTATTTTTCATTTAATCAGAGAATAATAATTTTTATTACAATGATAATATTAGTTACAGATTATTTAAATTACATTATTATCATACAGTCATGTTTAAATTATTATACTTTATTGATAATAAAAAGATCTTGCGATTACCAAAACTTTTTATATGGCTTAAGCAGTAATTAATTTAATTGTAATAAAAAATATAAATTCAAACATATTTTCTCAAATATTATAATTTATGTCAGTTACAAATATATGGAGAATTAACTTTAATAGTGTTTATAATTTAGAGAGATTTCTTCTATTGGTTTTAAATTTTTTTTGCCACCACTGAAATATCTATAGAATTTAAGCAATGCATACAATATCTCATATAATTTTATGAAGAGACCTTTAGCAGCAATATGATACAATTGAGCTTACATCGCATCTGTATCATTCTTAATAATTGTTCTTATATGATTTCAGTTAAATAATTGGTTCAACATAACTTTAGAAATGTTTATTGGTTGTATCAAAATCATAAATAAAACATCATTTAGGAATGTCAGTCCAATTTTATTTACATCAACTATTCTTTCCTCCCCCCTTTTATAAGAATGACCCATACTAAACCAGCATGCATACAACTTTTCAGCAAGAGATTAACAAATCTTAATCAAGTTTTTACAAGAAGTAAATATAGATTTTCTCAAGCACATGGCAATCAAATAAAATTTTAAAAAATATTAAATGATATTGCATGGATTATATTAATTAATATATAAGTTTTATCATACTTTAGTTCAGTGTATTACCCAATGGATAGTTATTCGTAACTTTTATATTAATATGCAATGTCTTGCAATACATAAATACATGTCCCACTTTGTACACACATATTTTATAAATATATATAAAGATTTTACAATTAAGCATCATCAGTTTTATTTATTTATAATTTAGGTTTGCTAGCATCACTTGCATAAATGTATTGTTTAATATTGAATATTAAAGTAAGTGGTAATGATATGCCAATTAATAGATTTAATCCAGGATATAGATATGTGGCTTATTAAAGGGTTTACTCAGTCACATGCAAATTGAGATAATTGGGGTAAATAGCATTTGATAGATTCGTCTAAGTAGAGCAGCATATAAAATAATTCTGTGATACTTCTCCATGTTAATAAATTAAAGATGGTTAACCAAGGAAAAATTAATTAATAAATTATTGACTAATGAAGTGGGTCACAGATTTGAATGTACTTCAATGCATTAAATAATAACCATTGAAACTTCATAATTTTGACAACTATTTTTTGAGACAGCTACAATGTAAGAATTAACTAGTTGGTAAAGCATCATATATTTTGACACAAGTTATCCTCAGATATATAATCAAATAGTTTATTGCTCAAGATATATGAAGACCGCAAGTGAGTGGATGAACTTCAAACCAGGAATCTTTAGCTCTTAAACCCATACTCTACCACTGCAATAATCACAAGGCTATCTTCAGATGATGATAATCATAAGCTACCACAGGAAGCATTCATTGTGGATTGGTGATGGCATTTATTACTAATCTAATGAAATAAAGCTTAGTAGAAGATGAGCTTTCATTGATTTTTGATAATATCTTATGAACCACAATATATTGTCAAGCCCAAAAGGTACCAGAATTGTATTACCATGAGAATAGCATTTTGTTGGGTATCAAAGCAAGATTTTATCTAGGCAACAATTAACCAAATGAGTAGTAGTTGGAGGCCATTTTAAAAGAATCGTCAAATATGTGAATACCTTTCATCAGTTTGATTACAACTTAGAGCATTTATGAGTGAGGCCAACAAAAGTTTCAAATATGCAAGTCTGACTACATTTCACATTAGAGAGATAATATCGCTAGAATGTTATCCTTTCATTCATTTAGTTAATATATTGTCTAAAATTATATATTTATGATAGTTTCAGTACTTTAATATATGCATAGGTTGAACATATTTCAGAAAGTAAGGTAACATGATCTTGTTTGATCGTAGGATTATATGAAAGCTATCTATATTTGTAAACAAACAGATGAAATTTTGCTTTTACATTGCTCATATAATTTCAAATCCAGTTATTTGTGTTGTTTGATACCATTTGCCATTAAGAAGAAATCATCATCAAGGCACTACAACTTGTTGCAAGAATTTTAGGCTTTAATTTTATGCATAGTGTGAGAACATCTCCAGGTAATGCCAGCATAAATTATCCTATGCATTTTTAATCCTGTTTCAATACATGCTGTCATCTTGTTATCTTATTTTTTGAAAGTTTTTAAGCTCATGTATTAATACATATCTTAATTCTGAAAAGTTTATGCATTTTTTGTTTTTTTAATTCATTATTTGTTTATTATTTTTCAGAATAATTTGGCAAGTGAATTATACTAATTCATTATGTTCAAGATAAAGAAAGAATTCGTCATTGTTGAATATTACAAAGATTTTCAAATTATGTTGTAAATAAGTAAGAAATTATTTTTAAATAAACATGAAATGTCATATCTTTATCTGCATATTGTATTATTTTTTATGTTTTTATATTTGGAAATCAAAACTATTTAACATATAATTGATATGTAATTGTATATATGAATAAATACACACACTTTGATATATATAAATTTAATTTTTAGAAGCTTTAATTTAGTTTCAAAAGGTTCGGAATCATTAAACTCTAATGGTATCTTATACGAATTACCTACTCTTCAAATAAATCTTTCATAGATTTGAAATTAGTTGTTTTGACAAATGAGTTAATTTTTCCATTGTAACTAACATGCTAAAAAAAAAATTTGTGTGTGTGCACATATATATTTATACAGACATTTATATTTATTTTAATACATTAAGCATCACATGATCACCATCTCTTATACTAGCACATATTGGATGAGTAGGCATTAGATAGGGATTTTATGCACAAGCCTTCTGGCATCCATTGATTACTCTGTATGGAGAGTTTTGCCTTGTTTGTTTATTTTAATACATATAGATTCAAGAAATAATTAAATTATTAGATAATTAAATTTTAGTAATTTGCTTTTACAACATAATGGTAATTGCTGTTGACCTGGAAACTTGCTCTCACATCTTGTTTAAGCTAAATAAAATTAAAAAAGTTTATAATTTTTTTTAGATTTGATTATTGAATATCTATCTTTTTAAAAAGTAATTACAATGAAGCCACAATATATGCTGTATCAAATTATTACAGTTACACACTATGCCAAAAAAAATGTAAATAAACAAATAACATGAAAATCATAACATTCTCAAAAGTGAATTTATTTAATCGTTTTCTTCATATTTCAAATACATTTCAGTATCATAATTGTAATCACATGTACCAAATTTTTTCTTCTTAGTTTTTTTTTAAAAAAAGTTTTCACCATATTGGCATATAATATCTTTGGTGAAATGTTTTGTAGTATAAGAGTAATAAATCTAAAAAAAAAATCATAAAATTCTTTCATTAAGTGTACAGATTTATCATTCTGAAGTGGGCCATATGTTTGAGAAGAATGAGTCATTGATCAGAGAAATTATAAAAAGAGAAATCAGATTCCTGCCACTGTTTGTGGTTAAAATGGAAAATGCCTTATAATTATAGTTAAATAATAAGAGTCATATGAACACCTCAGTTGATAATCTTGTATTGTAACAGAGAGTTTTAAGTCTCCATGAAGAATTTGGTCAAGGATCTGGAACACATAATTCAAAACTATTTATTGCCAGTATGGAATGGCTATTATAGTATCTGAAATTATCAGGATGTTTTACTATTCATTTTATAAAAAAAAAAAAAGATACCATAAAGTAAGTAAGTTTTATTATTTTTTTAATAATGTAAATATATAAATATGCTTTCTGTATTTATTATTAATAATTACATTGGTGTTTTTTTTTTTCAATTTTGTTTATATTATAATCTTAATTCATATTGTAATGTATATGCTTAGTATATGCATAAAAAAGTTATATATATATATATGTATGTGTGTTGAAAAGTACTATACTGTAAAGTTACAGTGCAATTTACAATGCGCTCTATTATAAATTTATTTAACACACATTGAATACGTAAGTAATATTTTCTAAGGCAATAAACCTCAAGAATGTGTGCTTGAAAATGTGAAGGTAGGGACTTCTACAGGTCTTAACCACAAGCTCTTTTCTTCCATAGCGTAAGCTTGTGGTTAAGACCTGTAGAAGTCCCTACCTTCACATTTTCAAGCGCACCTTCTTGAGGTTTATTGCCTTAGTAAATATTAAATACGCTCTATTGTAATCAAAGCTTGTCTATAAAACATAAGCTATTATTGCAATATACAATGTACTTGGAGAAGATTTGGAATAAAATATAGCATATATATATTGGAACTCCACTGTACTATAATTAAATATGTAATGTTTGTTTATATAAATATTTTTTGATTATTAAGATATATATGCTAATAAATGTTTAGTATTCAGAAAATGTTTATCCATTAATTTAATGCTTCCAATCTTTTTCAAATCATGATCCCCATTTCATTTACATAAAAGGGCAATTTTAAACTATAATTCTAATATTTTATTAATCTAATATTAGATATAATGATTGTACTTACATCTGGGAAACCAGCTTTGCAATTCGTTGCTGATAGTTAAAACCAATTTTATATTCTCATTTAGTTTGTTTCAAATTTTTATTTTATTATGAACAAGTGTTGAAAATCTCTTATAGAGGTATATAGATGCAGGTGAAATGAAAACTAAAGACAAGCATTGTATCATTTGAATACGTAACACACAAGAACTGGATCAGCAATTTTTATAAAACAAATTACATGATGAAAAATCATTTTGCATATCCATAAATTCATTGTGTACTTTAAATGCTGACTACATACAAGAAAGTAAAGAATAAGTGAATGATGATTGTGATGCTATTTTAGATTTGAGAAAGGACAGACAATTGCTAACCTGCACTCAACAGCAATTGATTGTTTTTATTATGGTGCCAGATAAAGGTGGGAACTGACATGACTGAATTCATGACAGTTTGCTTTACAAAGTTTATTGAAACATTATTGCAAAACTGGAAACTGCAATAGAGCACGTAAGATGAATCTTACATTGAAAAAACAATTCACTTTTAATCTATTGAAAACTTATTTTATTCAATCTTCCACATTATGTATGATTTTTTAGGGGGTTATATCTTTTAATGAAAAAATGTTTTTTCTATTTTATCTTTCCATTTTTTTGCAAATTTTGATAAAAACAAATGAATTTAGTAAAAAAGTAAAATGGCAACTTTATATAAAAATGTAATAAAAATAATCAGAAATAAGTAAGTAAAATAAAAGTCTTTGAGTTAAAGAAAGTGTATTTTAATGATAAAAACTACATATTCTCGGAAAAGTATATTTATTAGAAGTATATACTCTTATTCTTCTCCTTTACTTTCTTTGCATTTCTTCATATATTCATATATATTGCTTATAATAACTTCTTTCATATACACTTTAATGCAAAAAAAAATTAATAAAACTTCTTTATTCTTCTGACAGTTTCGACTGTCCAGCAGTCTTCATCAGAGCTTTCTTAAACTTCCTCTGCTTTTCAAGAAGTTTGAGAAAGCTCTGATGAAGACTGCTGGATTGTTGAAACTGTCAGGAAAATAAAGAAGTTTTATTTAAAAAAATTTTGCATTAAAGTGTATATAAAAGAAGTTATTATAAGCAATATATATGAAAAGTATATTTTATTTAAATATGAGTTCAAATAACAAAAACTCTTTAAAATATTAAAATTCAATTTACATTTACTATAAATAGTAAAAATAGTCTGTTTTCAATATGTTCTCTGCTTGACATCAATACATTGTTAGTTAATTTTTTGTTAAAAACTATCATTTTAAAGTAAATTATACTTATTTAAAAAATAAATAAAATAAAAAACCGCATATGACTTTTTGCTCAGGAGTTCATAAGAAGTCCGAGTGCCAGAATTGATCCTGGCACCTCCTGATCCCAAGTCAAATGCTCTTCCAACTGCACCACACTGCGCAGGGTATAAAATAAATAATAAAAAGATACAGATTATGTACAAAATTGTTACATAATTTTAAAAAAAAAGTTTGATCTACAAGGATAATTGTATATTTTCTTATTGGCTCCAAACTATTGGTTTTTTTTTTTTTTTTCAGTAGCTTCTGATATGTAAATACCTTAGTTATGACTAATAAATCATGCAAAGTCTTTTTTTGATTAAAATATTGTCAAATATTCAAAAGAGATACTTATTATTTAGAGCACATTACCAATTAAAGCATCAATAGATTTGCATGGTGGTAAATATTTTTTCTCAGTTTAACTATTTATGACCATAGAATTTTATTCTAATAACAATATTGCATTTTTTATTTTTTTTGGTTTGAATATTTGTGTTTTTATTTTATGTTTCAGATGAATTATGCCTTGACAAAGATTATATAAAATAAAATGTTTGGTAATATTTTTTTATGAAATTTAGTTCAATAAAAAAAAAAATAAGATTTTTAAAAAGAAATGTCAGAATTTTATGATTATAATTGAGTTAAATTTTAAATAGAATAAGAACAGTAAAGATTTTTGAAATGTATTGTTATTTGTGTGTGTATAGTAATTGTTAAGTATGGTGGATTTTATGTCTACTATAATAAATTTTATTGAGAAAAGGAAAATCTAATTATTAGTTTATAAATATTATTATGAAAATTAAATTTTATAATAAAATCATTCTGTAAAAATATCCATAGTACGAATTACATATATGAGAATTTAAAATATGAACTTGAAATCAGGTGGGTGGATAAATCCCCAATATTAAATTTGTATGATTTGATTGCATATTCTTTTTTTTGTTTTGTTTATTTTTTTGAACTAAAAAAGTTTGAAATTTTATGCATAATAAAATAATTGAATGCAAAATTAATTGGAGTTATTACATAAATTTTTATGTAATAACAACTAATACGTAACCAATTAATTATTGTTAAGGCAGTTATAATTAATTTTAAGTCCACTTGGAAGCCCTGATTTTTGTGTGATGCTCTGTTATTTTGTTTTGGATGTATGGATAAATAATTAATATTTTTTTGAATGTAGTCACAGCTCTGTGATTTAATGCAATGAAGAATGGCAGACTCTCGGACTCAAGATTAATGGATCTTCACTCAATTCTGTTTATTTCCAATGCTCAAATTAAATATATATATTCTTTATCAACGACCCATTTAATTATTTATTGTGTTTAATACATTATTTTATTGATTTTTTTTTTTTAATGTTTAAATTTCATTAACCTCTCATCCATAAATACAACATCTGATAAACCTACAAACCTAGATAGAGTTCCTCTTTTTTTTCGTACCATTGTCCTATCATTTTTATCATCTTTTTATCCTAATACCATATAAATATAGGGGATTTAAACTCAGACTTTCAAGCCCCTTCATTATCTCATATTACTGATACGCTTGACCACACATGCAGAAAAGATAAATAATCACCAATATCCATATTTCGTGCTAAACCAGCACTCATCAATTGGTCCAGATTACCATTTCCCATTCAAATATATAATCAGTGCTCAATTTATATTAAAATAGCAAATCCTTACACTTTAATACCAGATAGTAAAATCCTTGAGTATGTATAAAAAATACACTTTTTTAAAAAAAAATCTAAAAAAAAACTGGAATAAATATTTAAATTTTATCAAGCTACAGTGTTAGAAATAAAAATATCTTGTCTTATATTCTTTTTTTTTTTTTCTTATTGATTTATTTTTAGTATTTAGATAAAAAGATCTGAAATATAGCAAAAAAGGTACAAAATAAATACTATTTTCCATTCTCATTGATAAACTGTACTTTTTAAAATATTGTGCCAAATATTTATTATATAATGGACTATTCTGATATCAAAGGAAATACAAAATGGCAGGTTTAATCAATATAGTCAAAGAAAGAAAAATAGGGAAGTTAGAAAAGTTGTGTGCATAATAGAGAAAAAGTACTGATCTTTTTTTTTCTTTTTAAGACTGGAATAAAGAATTCACAATTGTATAACAATTTATTTAAATACTAAAGTATAAGGTTTGGCTATCTTAATATATATCTGAGCACTTATAGCATATATGTATAGAGATGGTAATCTGGACCAACTGATGATTGCTGGTTTATCATGAAATACGTATATTGGTGATTATTTATCTTTTCAATATATATGTGTTCAAGTGTATCAGTGTTATGAAATGGTGTGGAGAGTGGTGGGTTGTGTGAAAGTCTGTGCTCATATACCTTATATATTACATATATAGACACAGGTATATAATAAGCCTGTGTGTTTCAGTTATTACATAGTAGAGATGTCTGCCCATCCCTTGTATATGTATTAAATGGATTATGTCCTGTACATGAGGAGTCAGATTTGACCTTAGGTCAACATGTGTGTGACAAGAATCTCAGCCTCAGGGTGGCCTTTGAGCATTCCATCAGATTTTCAATTGGATGGACGGTTGGAATGTGGAGTAGATGCCCATTAAAGTATGAGGTTTGGCTATCTTAATATATATCTGAGCACTTATAGCATATATGTGTAGAGATGGTAATCTGGACCAACTGATGATTGCTGGCTTAGCATGAAATACGTATATTGGTGATTATTTATCTTTTCAACATATGTGTTCAAGTGTATCAGTGTTATGAGATAGAGTAGTGGGTCGTGTGAACGTCTGTGCTCATATACCCTATATATTAAATACTTTATATACATTGTACTTTTTTCTTTATACATTAAGGATGCTAAATCAATCTGCATCTATGCAAGTTTTATAACTCCAAAAATTCTCTAAAAGGCATCATAATCCTTTATTAGCAGTAATAATTTGCCATTATTTTCCATTAAAATTTAAAAAAATTATCAGCTGCTAATCAAAATTCTTATAGTTTATTACGTTTAATTTTAAAACCAAATTCAAGGGTGTGTGTAGTGTATATTTAAGCAAAGATGGTATTACATATAACATGGTTTATATAACGAATATTGCATACTGATATTATAATATAGATAGACAATCTGGGGATTATATATAAACAAAATATAGTATTGCACCAAAAAAATAAATGAATGAAAAGAAACATGAAGAAAAAATGAAATCAACAAAAAACCAATTAAAGAATTATTTACAAATTACATCTTTTATGAAAAAATTGTATATAAATATTTTTAATGAATAATAAATTAGATAAACCCACTAAACAAATAATTCACTTGTTTGACTTGATAAATATGCAGGCAAGAAAATTACAGTTTTGAGATTAAAAATAAAATACTACTTTAGAAACAAACAAGGTGAAGAGAATAAAAATTGTTGGTCTAATGTTTGGAAAGAATCTTCTATATTATTTATCAAATGCATGAAAAGAAGATGTTGGGGAGTCTGATAGTACTGATAATGCTTCTGTATTTTTATAGTCCAATGCATTGAAATACGAAATGATTAATAGTCCCTTCATCTTTTCTTTAAAGAATGTGGACTGATCTGGAAGAAGCTAGCCAATAAATAATAAAGGTATAAATTGGCATCAAGATTAATTTTCATTAAAAAGACCAAATATTTTGGTTCTAAAAAGCAATGTTTGAATTTTTAATGATGAGATGTTATTGAGACCTTGTACTGGGTTAAAAACAGTTTTTGAGTTTGATAAATATGGCAGTGAATGGATAATCCAATATTCAAGTTTGTTTTTAAATAAAGGAAACATGGTTTGTATGAGTTTGAATATGAAATTCATTGTATTTACAATAAATTTATTAGCCATGGAGTTGATGGTATGTTAATCAGTGAAACTTCTTAAAGTTATTTCTAGAAAATATTTTTGGAATGCCCAATGTACATGTATTGATCTTTATAACTGGTATATATAAATAGGATCCAAAGAAATGCTATTTAATCCATCGTCATTTTTTTATTAAGATGTCTGCAGTTTTCTCATTCTAAATCAATTGAGTACATCAAGATTTAATTTTTATATAAAAAAACAAGTTATTGTACTTGGTAATATGAATTTAGTAGGTGATTTTAGAATGCATAAGAATATAGCTGTGATATTTTAGCAAGAATTAAAAAAAATTTAGGGGTCTTATTTTTCTAATAGAAGTGATAAGTTGTTTTTTATATATTAATTCTTAGTAGATTGCAGTATAATTAGACAATAAAGCAGGAATTTTGATGGGGAACCTGTAAATATTGATGTGATTCTCACCAAACAATTCTCTTGACAATGATTTTGTATGTATTAAATTGACGCAGATATTTCATGCTTAAATTATTAAGGATAGTAATTTGTTTGAGCAATAGCTTTGAAAATGGAAAAATTACTGTTGTGAACTCATTCTTTGTTTGATCTTCAAATTTGTCACACAAATAATTGTTACTAAATTTGATTTCACAAACACATTTATTGACAATTTTTTTTGATCAGGTTTTCTTGCATCATGATATGGTTCAAATTACCCAGAATTTCATCTTGAACTTTGTAGAATATTCTCAGTATGTGTCTTTGAGAATCTTGTTCAAAGTAAAACATTGAACAAATTAAAACCTTCCACAAAGAATTTAAATCTACCCTGACGTAGTAACATACATCTTATATACTTTCAAATGTTTATTATTATTTAAGAATTGCTTTTCTCTCATACTTTACTGTGTTATCTATATTATATATATATTTTAAAACAATTATTAAAAACAATGATAATAAAAATTGATGATATAGTTTACAGTTTTTTATTGCAAAAGATATATACTTGATTTTAATATGTCATATATTAAACAGCAAATTTATTGCTTACAACATGTAAGATATGGGATTGAAAATATTGAATTCATTTTACAAGGGTATAATTATTAAATAAATTGGGTAACATTAAGACAATTAAATGTATGGAGCAACTTGAAGCAAAAGGTATTAAGAATAAAAGGAAGCAAAAATAATTATTGTATTTACCAGCACATAGAACACAACTGCATATGAGCCACCCTCTCTTTTTATACACTTTAAAAAATAAAAAAAATTGATATTTTTTTATGAATTGTACTAATTTTATAGTTATTTATGTCAAAAAAAATTAACTAGGAACACTAGTTAGGTATCTTTTAATCTTCATCCTCAGAAATTCATCTCCAGAGGAGCTATTTTTGTTTTAGTCCACATACATAGGTTATTTTTCTTCATGAATCTAGAGCACCATGATGTTGATTTTGTAAAAACAGTGGTGCTTTTGTTAATGGATATCACTCTTGCATGTTGAATAATCATTTTTGTAGAAACTGAAAATCTAGAGCTGTGGGCTAATATCCAAGTTTTTACCGTAATTCTTTTAGTTTTGGCCATTTTGAAATTCCATGTCACAGATAGTGTTTAGTACACATAGCTTTTTGTAGGTCCTCTTCCTGTCTGTTCTTAAGTGCTTATCTTTTCAGTTTCTGCTACTCTGTTTTTATGTTCTTTAATGTATGCAATCACTCGTAGCTTGAATCCAATATCATAGAGGAATCCTCATTATTTTTGAGCCATATTTTGCCATGAAATCAACATAAAATATTATAGAACACCGATAATGTTCTGGACAAATTACCAAATTTAAATATTACAGTGCATTGTTGAAGTGTGATCACGTGCACATTGGATTAATCATAGCCTTGAGATGTTAATGGATCTGACCTCTATTTTACTGGAATGCTCCCTCTTTCATTAATGAAACAAAATATATCATGCAACTTATCTTTACAGAAAAGAAAAAAAATTATGGAAATGATTTATTTGAAATCATTGTTTCACAAAATGCAATGTAAACCAGAAGTTTTAGACTGATTGAAATTTCAACTCATAATTTTGATTATTGACGCAGAAGAAGCACCCCATATTTTAGGTATAGTTTGAAGGCAATATAGTGCATTCCATATGTCAGCAACTACAATATTTCTTTTAAAACTACATACATAATATTATGGTTAATTACTCTAAGATTCTGCAACAATGCAAGTTGAATTTGACCAAATTGATTTTTTTTATTTTACTCTGCTGAAAATTAATTCAGAATTTTAGCTTTTGAATTTATTACTGTGCTAAAATGCACAGGATGTTTTAAAAATATGTTGTTTACAAAAAGGTGATCCCACACATCATCTTCCTTATCTTTGCTCTAATCTTAACACATCATTCTTAACATCACCTCATTTTTCTCTTGTATTTTTTTTCTATGTTTTATAATTCTTTTCAAAATATCTTCTAATTCCCATATATCTAAGAGTATAATTAATTTCATTTTTCATTCATCTGATTATCTTTTAACATTTTTTTTCTACTCCAATTCACATCTTTAAAATCCTTAATATTCCAGACAAAACATATAAGACTTTATAATTTTTATAGGTTACAAAACAAGCCTCTAATTTTATCCTGGGTAGTTGCAGTTGTCACTGATTTTTTAGCACCATTTCCATTACCGGTTAAATAACTTCAAAAGTATTTAGTATTAAGTTTTATTGCAAAAACTTAGAAAAGATTTATCACTATCGCCATTGCGTTACTGTTAATGAAATATCTTGATTTTTTTTTTTGTATTTTTAGATATTCGTTGTATTTTTTCCACTTAATAGTACATTAATGATGTAAGTGCCTCGTTAAAGTTTTGGACTCAATATGCTAGAATAAATTATGTTAAAAGAACAATAAGCATTGCCAAAACGCCGTACATGGTCGTAGTATTCCATTATTTAGCGAATCATTCAGATTTCTGGCAAAGAACTTAATTTACATATTTCCTTAAATCGTAAGGGTTATTTAGTTTATTATTTAGCTAATAGATGGCAGGACTTCAGCTTATTTCATCATTTTGCAAAAAATGCTCAGTTCCATTAATTTCGGTAATAAATGCGCTTACATTTGAAATATTAATTTAATTAATTCAAATATATCTCGATTTATTTGTTCCAAAAAAAAAGTTATAAGACAATTCTGATACAGACAAAGGCAGTAAAGGTTACACATTATAAAACTGCTTTTTCTGATGAAGCAGATTAATGAAGAAAAGGTGAAGAAATTTCTTATTTTCATAAAGATGCAATTGAATTTGTTCGGAGCTAAATAATTTATTGAACTAACATTTTTAAAATATGAAAATTTTAATATTTTTGAGATTTACTAGTTTTAAATCGTTTAACAAATTGAATTAATCAATTCGATAATGACTTTTAACAAAATAATTCTGCTTATATGACATGATTTATTAACTTGATTGATAATTATATTGATTCTCTTTTTTCTTTTGTAATTGACCACGGTGTGAAAAGATTATTGATTAAAAGCGCACGCAGACATATATAATTAGACAACTTTTCAACGTTTTTAATCAGACAGATATGACTTAAAATAGCAATAATTAAGCAACCAAAAATAAATAATACACTGTCACTATTATTGATTATAAAAAATGTAATGATAATTGTCTAGAACCCTATTGCTTAAGCTCGATAAAATTTGTGATGTAGTTCTTAATACAAAATATTAGAATAAATTTTATGATAGCCGACTATTAAAAGACATGAATAATTGCCTGGCCATAAATTGATATTTATCAGATATTTGAATATACTTCTTTATAAAAAAAAAAAAAAGTTCCTAAATCTTTCAAAAGGCAATATAATATAACTAAGCTTACAATTCGTTATGTATATTTGTAGTTATGATAATTACAATATTTCATCTAGCAAATAACAAACACACAGGCTTATTATATACCTGTGTTTATATATGTAATATATAGGGTATATGAGCACAGACTTACACACGACCCACCACTCTCCAAACTATCTCATAACACATACATTTGAACACATATATGTTGAAAAGATAAATAATCACCAATATACGTATTTCATGCTAAACCAGCAATCATCAGTTGATCCAGGTTACCATCTCTACACATATATGCTATAAGTGCTCAGATATATATTAAGATAGCCAATCCTCATACTTTAATGGACAGGCTTCAATCTACTCCATACTCCAACTCTTCAACCGTCCATCCAACTGAAAATCTGATGATGGAACGCTCAAAGGCCACCCTGAGGCTGAGATTCTTGTCATGTGTATCAGTGTTATGAGATAGTTTGGAGAGTGGTGGGTCGTGTGAAAGTCTGTGCTCATATACCCTATATATTCATCTAGCAAAGTATTTATATAAAAAAAAAAAACAGACCTGATCGACATTTAATTCAATTTATCTACTAAATATGTGCCTCTTAAATTTGCCGATGGTTTTCTCTTACACACTATTGTTTAATACTTTTAATCATTCTAATTTACAATTTTCACTTTCCTTCAAATCCATATTTCCTTTTTTCTGAACATTCAGAATCCAAAAAAAGCAATTGTTACAAAATGTAGCTTAAAAAGAGGCGGCCAAAAAAACTTATGCAGTAATCCACTTCAAACAATGATAGCAATAAATAAAATACTTTTATATTCCATCAATGCTTTTGGATAATGCTAATGACGTTGAAGCAAGACTAACGAATCATAATTAGCATAACTGCCTTTAAAAAATGCCTTTATAGAAGATGAAAAGGAAAATTAATAACCATGAAGCTAATATAATTTATTGCAGCAAAAAAAAGTCAAACTGTCTAATGATGAAAACAGTTGAAAATTGGTAAATAATAAATTGCTTTTTAATTATCCACTACATATGATTATTTTGTCCATAGAGAAATTGCCTTCCTCATCTTTACAAAATTAAATAATTACTGGGCTTAATACCTATAGTTTTTGTCTGAGTACTCCAAACAATGATTTCTCAATTATTCATTTACTTGATATCACATAAAACTTCAATACAACAATGGGCCTCTTAGCATAGTGGTTACTTTGTCGGCATGCCATGAGTAGATTTTGATTCTGGACAAGGAGAAGCTTAAAATTTTTTCAAATCCTAAGCACATAATTTTGTTTTCAGATAGTTTAGTTCAATACAGAGTGTAGTTCCTACAAAGCAGAGATTAATAGTATTACAGATTAACTACAGCCTAGCGCTGCTTTAGTTCAGACAGATTGTATTCATAGCACTAGATAAAGTTCAATTTGTAATTAGTGATTGGTAAATGATTGTCTAGATTGGAGGTATTAGAGGTCAGAAAAATTGTTGAGGGTTGTGAAAATTTTGAGTTCTCATGTTGGATAATAGGGAGTTTTTTCAAAGATCATATCAAATTGTATGTACTAAATATAATAGAAAGATATATATTTATAAGTGAGAAAATAATTTTTATTATTACTATCCTTATATGCTTATATTAGGATAGTAACAAATATAATGGGTAGTGTAAAATTTTAGTCTTGAGTAAGAAAATCACAAAAAATAGATCACAAAATTTCAGTCAGTATGGAAATCACAAGTGTAAAAAGGTTGTGCACCACTGATATAGATATTAGCAGAAAATGAAGATCTCACATTGATCTGCATTATTCTGTAAATAGTGATATATTGTTTTTGAAAATAATAAAATATAATTGTAATATGACACAATCTTTATATATAACAGATAGGGGGAGATGTACATCTGTGGATTCTAAGAATATGGATTATCTTTACTTCATCTCCAAATGATATTATATTTACATATATTGAGGAAGGTCACTATATTGATTTAATTTTATCTTATTTATTATCAATAATTTATTCACAGTTGAATAAAAGATTAAAATAAATAATTTCATATTTTGAATAGTAACAAAATATGTGGTATATCAAAAGATATTCATGAATTTTTCCAAAGTACTATTTATTGACCTTGACAACTTTTGAAAACATTGCAAAGTATTACAACTCAAACAGATGCTGAAATGCAGTAAATGGTGATCTAAACTTAGCATTGGTGCCCGAGGGGTTAGCATGGCTGCCTTATAAGCAGTTGTCCCGGGGTTCGCTTCCCGGCCAACACTTTGACATATTAAAAAAAAAATGTATAATTTTGAATTAAATTTATGAAGACTTGTGTATAATTTCCATGTGTAATGCATTTAAAAGATTGTTATTCTAATTATTTCCATTGCCAGATTAAGTCATGTTATTGCCATCAGCATTACTCAAACATGCCCTCTTTGTAAGCTGTTTGATAAATTAAATCTTAAAAACCATTGTAGTCACAGATAGTAATGGATTAAATAAAAACTAATAAACTATTTCATTGGCATTCTTGTCAAAATACATTGATATAAAAACTGAAATGGATCAAGTTAAAATGCAATATGTTATAAGAATGGAATAAAAAATTTCTAAAAGACCATGGAGATAGTAAGATTTTTTGCTAACTCTAGTATCAACGATTCAGTCATTGTTATGAAAAGCTAATTCTTTTTCTATTAAGAACAGCTTTTCATCGATGAACTAAGAAAAAGTTCTGTTTTATACATTTTACAAATTATTTCAATAAAACAAAATGTAAACATTGATTATGTGAACAGCTTTGAAACTAATAAGTTAAAAAAAAGAAAACACTTCATGGGAGAAAACAATTCAGTTAAAAATGGTTATTGATTAAACAAACTATTATTTTCAATGCTAGAGAATTGAATTCTAGTTTAAAATTTTAACGTTTGATTTCCCAAAATCTCTTGATCTGTTAATACCCTATTTAAATGATAAAGGAGCAAGAAAAGAATGACTTGAATTATTAATGATAAAATCTTTGATCCAATAACTATTTCATTTGAGATATCCATTTTTAGTTTTATCTTTAGCCAGATAATGAATGTATGTTCCAGAAGAATAAAAATATTGTTTATCAGATTCTTCATTTGATATGTAATAAACTGAAATATTTTTAAACACTCTATACTTATTTTCTAATTCATATTCATTTTTGATTATTTCACATCCTTCCTCACTAATCTTAATATTACCTTCTCATACCTTTTACAGTTCATAAGCTTATTAAGATTTTAACATGTATTCCCTATCAATAACGATTGAAAATTTCATCTCTCAGTCAAATAATTATATACAGATCCAAAATGTTAATGGATTTAATATATCAAAGATGCTAATTATTGATTTCATAATTAGATCCAAGTCCATTTTGGTTCATTTTAATGCATTTTATTATCCATGGCTCATAAAAATATAAAGAAAATTTCAAATGTATTTTCCAGTATACTATTTTTTTTTTATGCAAATAAAATAAAAAAATGATTTCAGTAGAACAATCTCATCTAATTGGTTATATATCAATCATAAATAAATGCATTGTGAAATAATAAAAGCAATATCTTCCTTAATAACCAAATCAATTATGCAATTTGGAACTATTTGAATAATCTTTGCCCATTATAAGAATAGTCTACAGAAGGCTCAATAATTTTTTTACATATAATTGGCCAGAATAATATAAAGATTCATACCAATAAACTTTAATTAGAGAACACATTACATTAATTTCAGATCATTAAAATATACTTTAATTATATGGTTAAATAGTATAACAGTTTTTATTCATAATAAGGTATTTCAAATCACATTCACGGTCAAAACGAATAATCTTAGATAAGATCTTCAGACAATATCTATTGATATTCATGCCTATGTCTTTGACAGAATCTATTATGGTAAATGCCATCTCCAATTAAAAATCATGCTTCCTTCTATACAATTCTTCCAGAAAAAGACAATCAGCATTGTACCATGTTCTAAGAAGAAATTATTATATAAAGCACAAAGGCAAATGATATTATTATAAGAAAAATAGATTTAAAGGAATCTAATGTACATCAGATCCTTATAAACCAAATCGTTCAATTTCTCTCTGAAGATCTATTGCTTATATGCACTTTAATAAACTATTTTGGATATAAACATTTTGCTTTCAAAACTTTTTAAAAATATACTCTGGCTTTCTTATTAATAAGAATATATCTTTCCTGGTTGCATTATACACAAATGTGTTATTTTATGCTGAAAATGTATTTATATGTTTTTGGTTAATAGATATGTGCTTAGCTTATGATGTTGATACTCTTTTTATAATAAGATAAATTACCAATTTGCAAATATTTGAAATATGACTCCCTAAACTCTCACAACTGACCGATTTACCAAATAATTATTTAATACAATAATCTTTTTAACAGAAAAAAGATCTCCGTTTATATATTTTTTACGAATTTTATCCAACTTTTCCAGTATACCAATATGTACTTTAGTGACAAAAATCAGCAAAATATTAAGTAAAAGAATAAAGAAAATTTAATATAAGAATAAAAAGAAATTAAATTTTATCTGTACAGAAATGATAGCATTTTTTGTAATACAACCATAATATATATTAATAAATATATAGTATTTCTGTCTCCTTAAGTTTTAAACTATTGAAATATAAAATTAATTTACTGCCATTGATTTTAAGCTTTTATATTCAGTTTTTTGATGCATTACTGCTCATGCAAGAATCATTTTAACAATTGATCTAAATATTCAAATGGCAGTACTAGTAAAGTTGATGAGATCTTTTTAACTTCACAGATATAATAGACCAAATTGTACTCTCATATAAAATCATTATAAGATATAAATTTGATATTTGCATAAGACTTCAAGTACAGGTTTAAAATATGCTGTTTTGTCAAACATCTATCATTATAAGCATGATGGGATCCTAATTCCAGAGCCGTCATTAAATTACTTGCAAGGTGTTAGTCAGAGGGACCTGATTATCATTAGAATTATATTTCTCACATATTTCCAGCAATGACTTTTCTCAGTAGATCTTGCAGATGGTAATTTACTTATATGTTTGAACTCTATGATTGCTGCAGAAAAGACATTTCTACTCATCACAGATTTATACAATTATTTTAAAATATTTAAAAATTAAAAGTTCTGTATGCTCATCTTTTCAAACATCCTTTTAAAACACAAAAGTAACTAAAAACAATTTTAATCTTTCTGAAATTAATTTGACAAGAAGATGCAATGTTATTTTCCACAGTAAATGCATTTTTCCTGCCGAAACATTCAGTTTCTCATCATTAACCTAAAACAAAGTATAGCCTCGGTGTTTCTTCTATTCTTGGTAGCCAACTGCATGAAACATGGCTTTATGCCAATAATAAAGATATAAAATAATTCTTATTTGAATATGTCCACATCTACTAATCATTTGGATATGACAGATCAATAAATATTGTTGAACTGTATCTAACAAATCATATAAAATGGAATAGTAAAAGATATAGATGATTTATTATTTTGACCCTATCTCCCACCACTTGAAAGCATCTATGCATTTTAGACAATAATTAGTTATTTTCAGAAAAAAATTTTGAACAAATCTTATGAGGATTATTGTTTCTAAAGAAAAAAAAAATTCCACACATTTCCATTAACCAAAAATTTCCATTAATATTATTGTTAAACAATGTAAAACATATAAAACTATTTAAACAACTTGCAGAAGCAACATAAGTATGATAAACACACATTTTATATTGTGATGGGAATGAGATAGGTCACGTCTATCCAAGGTTAAGTGATCCAAAAACTGCATTAAAAAACATGAAGGCCACATCCCATTGTGTACTTAGAAGCAGTAATGCAACCTTAATAATTGAACAGAACTAATTGCATACATGTTCGTGTAAATGCTTGGACATTCACATCGGATCAAAACAATGCAAATCACTTCTTTGACACATCTTATTTAAAACTACATGGGTATACAGTGATGTAAAAACATCAGATAATAATATTAAAATTGTTGATTGGTGATAAAATGTCTAGTAAGCATTTCATTCAAATGAAAACAATCCAAACTTCTAGGTGGGCCACATAAATTCTCACTAAAGGCTATGTGCAGGTTGTATTTTGGATAACTCAGGTAGATGATGGAATATTATGCGTAAACATATAAGATTGTTTGTCCAAATTGCAAAATGGTTATTCCTTTAAAATATAATCTTTAAATACATAGGAAGATAATCTTACGTGATGAATTTTTATTACTAAGGCTTTAAAAAAAAGTAAAGGCCACTATTCATGAAGAAATTTATATAAACTAAATAAATGACTAGTAAACTATATATACTGTACCCTCACCACCAAGTAAAAATAAATCAATAAAATAAATGCTCCAGCTAATATTTTCAATCTTAGGGTAATAAAACAAGTATTAATAATATCTTACGATAATTTTGACCACTAGACTAGCTCAAATTGATAGTAATGAATATATGGTTCATTTTAAATAAATAATAATAATGAGACATATAGTGAAAGGTAGAGTAGTAGGACTCACATTAAGCATATATCCCGCAAGATACAATCTCAATGGCATAAGAACACTATTACCCCTTTTATTTCAAAATAATACAAAACTAGCTTTCTTAGGACTAAAATATTATAAATAATCAAATATAATATAAAATAAATTCTAAAATTCTGTTCTTAAAATATAATTATCTCAGATTCTCCAAATAAGATCTCTACTTAATTTATAATCTCCTGTAGCCAAGTATAACAAGGGATTTTGTATCATTCCTAACTACGCCTAAACAATAATAAGAATGATAATAATACTTCTATATATATTTTTCTAAATTTTGATCTATATCCTAACCTTTTTATCTATCACTGCCACCTAACAGTTATCAGATTATATTTCACAAATGATAATCTAAAGAGCTACTATCTCTTTTATTCATTTTGATATGGCTTTAATGTTAAAAGCAATATATTTATAAATGTATATAATTAAATAAGGATTAATGAAAAATGTTTTTCATTAAATAAGTTAATAACTTAGAGAAAGTTAATATATAAATAATTATTTTTTATAAAATGCATGTTATGACTATATTACTTCAAATATGAGCCCACTCCCAAAAAAAAATTAACTCCGAATTTAAAATGCATATATGTACTTAAATAGGAAACTAACATAAATACAATAAACTCATTTAATTTATTGCAAATCTTCTTCAGATATATGGTATTTTCACTTTTTATATCTTCACTTTCAGAACTTGAATTCTCATCTTCACTATTCCATCAGGTACATCATCTTCAGGCCATTTAAATTGCAGCCAAACATTATAATTTCTTTGTCAATTTCCTTTCATGCAAAAATACATTTTTCTATTAAAATCTGAGATCATTCTTCTAAAATAATTTATATTTTTACAAATATTTTCTGGAAAAAATTTAAAATGTATAAAAAAAGATTCTAAAACATTTGTTTTCACTTTGAAATTCAAAACAAAAACATCTGAATTGTTAACATGGGCAAAATACCACTACAAGAATCGAAAGTAAACTATCGGAACTGTCAAATTTTTAACAGGCATTCTCTTGTATAAGGAACCACAACAATCAGAGCCTTGGAAGGCAGTCTCTTATCTCATTGTTATATTGATTTGTTAGTTCTAAAACTATTCTAAAGGTTATTCAGTAAAGTCTTCTTGATAAAATAATGGTAAAATTATCAAAATAATGTTAAAATTATTCTAAAACATTTGTTTTCACTTTAAAAATTAAAAGGAAGGTATTGGAATTGCCAAAATTTTGACAGACACTCTCTTGTTTAGAGAACAACAAACCACCAAACAGCACTTAGGAAGGCAGGTTCTTATCTCATTGTTATATTAATTTGTTAGTTGTAAAGCTATTTTAAAGATTATTTGGTAATATTGTCTTGATAAAATAATAGTAAAATTAATAAAATAAGGATTAAAAGATTCTAAACTATGTTTTTACTTCAAATACATCAGAATTGTCAACATTAGCAAAATAACATTAAACGATTCTAATACTTTCATTTTCACTTTAAAAATCAAAACAAAAACATTGGAATTGTCAAAATTTTGACTGGCCCTCTCTTATGTAGAGAACAACAAATAACCAGTTAGTGCCTTGGAAAACAGGCTCTTATCTCATTGTTATATTCATTTGATAGTTGTAAAAATATTCTAAAGGTTATTTGGTAAAATTTTCTCGATAAAATACCAGTAAAATTGGCAAAATAACATTAACAGTAGTGGCTTGAAAAAGAGTTAAAGCCATTTACGAAATTAATCCAAAAAATATTGATTAAAAAAGATTTAATATGCTATTCCTCATAGGAAATGGTCATAATACTATGTGCATATATAGCATAAAGCAAAGATCCACAGATGATAAAAAATTTTGCTTTGAATTTAAGCTGCACCCCTCTTGTAAGTGTCCAAAATTTGGGAAAAAGTGTGGCTTATATTTGAAGTAATATGGTATAAATAAATTATATATCTTTACAAACTTGTTTTTATTAAAGAATTGCATGTAATTAAGTATATGAAGTTTGTTAAATATATTCTCATATACATAAGACCATAATAAATCATTTATCAGTACACTGAATGTTTTAAAATTGAATCTACTTCTGTAAGAAAGCATTTTTGTTGGATTGAGCATATGATGTCAATTAGTGGTTTAATACTTCCTATAAAAGTATTTCATAGTTAACTTGAGCATAATTTTTGTAGGGGAAACATCTCATACATGTTATAAAAATTATTCTAAAGAGCAATACTGACTCTTTTATTAGAGAATGTAGCTAAGAATAGATTATAATGGAGTGCTAGAATTAGACACGGTGTAGAAATTTTTCAAAATACATAAAGTTGGATGCATAAGAAGCAAAAAGATAACTGCACAAAATGTTAAACAAACTGATTACAGTATCAGGATGTCATTTTTGTGTGTTTCATGGTCCCATCCTTATTTTAAAAAACTATTGTTTAAAATCTCACAGAAACAGAGCATCTATAGTAAAAAAAATACAGTATCCTGAAAAAGTATTAATAATTATTTATTTAACAACAAGCTTGCTCTGACCTAATTAATAAAATGTAATATGTGCATGTTAAATATATGTTAAATAAAAAACAACAACAAAAAAGAAAGTTGCATTTTATGAAATAATTAACTCAGACAAAATAGAACTTGATTTTCTCATCAGCAAACAATACTTTATTATGAACACTTTTGGCAACTCTTTTATAAGATTCTAATGTGTGTGTGTGTGATTTGATAAGCATCGGTAGTAAAAAAAACGTAATTATTTATTTACTAGTGAACTTTCTCTTGTTCATTTAATATAATAATAAAATGTAGTGTGTGTGTTAAATATATAACAAGAAAAAATAATACAAATAATAAATGATGACTTTATGTAATGCATTTAATCAGAGTCGTTTTAAATCCTACATACATACATGTGTTTGATATCATTCTTTTCTAATTTTATCTAACTTTATTGTAATACTGTTGACATTTCAAAAACACTATATATATATATTATATGGAAAGAAGTGTTAGAAATAAATATTTTTCCACAAGCTGGGCCAAAAGAATGGCGTAAAGTGAAGTGATCCCGAGAGAATTGGGCATTGATGGCAACATAGAAGTTATATCCCTCTAGTATATATATTACAATAAATAACTGAAGTTTTTTTTTTTTCATGTGTCATAGCATTAGCCGGGAGGCGAACCCACAACCGTCTGCAACCAACTACTTGCTTGCAAGGCGTCTGCGATGACCTCTCGGCTAACAACACTTGACGATAACTGAAGTTTTTACTTAACATTTTCAATATGTAGACAATTTATACTTACAAACACATATAATTTAAACAACTAAAATCTTCAGAAGCTACTTATTAATGAATGCAAAGAAAAGAATTATACCACTTGGTATTACTCTATTCTTTGCATTTGTTGATGTATAAGTGATGTTTATACATAGATTCTGGAGATTTTATTTACTTTATTTAAATTTATAAATATTAAACTATATGGGTTTATATTTACATTTACAAAAAATGAAATTTCATTCAATATTAATGAGTCGCCATGTTTACATCAGACTAATATACAAATTCCATGCTCTACTTTTCAATAACATAAATTAATGGTTAAACTCATCAGAGATCAATGAATAGATGGTGTTATTTTTGGTATCATTCTATTTCTTGCATGACGTTTGAGTATTGTTTATACATAGCCTCTGGAAATTTTGGTTACTTTCATTTAAATTTTATATACACTAAAATATGCATATTTATGTACACATACATTTATACTGTATATATAAATATTTGTCAGAGCTGTTTTTGATTTAAATAAATTGAAGCAATGTTAAATTACAAAGCACGATCTATTAAAATTTTCATTTCGTTGTTTACATAACCATGTGATGAGATAAAAAAATCCAAACTATCGTCACAGGACATATGGTTCAGATCAAAGTTTAATTGCAATTGAAGACTCTTCTATCATTGTAAGCAATATCTTCCTTATTTAAATACCACCAATTTGATCTATCTGGTGTTAAAATTTAAGTCTATATAAAAATCAGAAATATTTGCATAAATTGCTAACTTTTTTTTCTTCACAGGATAAAAATAATGCAATTATTTTATCATATAAAAAATAATTTTGAGACCATAATTCATGGAAGCCCTTTATAAACTTTCATGTCTTAATATGGAAATATTCTTTTAATAATGAAAAATGCAAATATTTTTTAACATTTAACATATTTTTAATTATTAATTTCTTATAAATGCTCACAATATTTCTTCATTATTTATTTTCAATTTGTAGTAATAAAAAAAAAGCAGTTGTCCCGGGTTCAGGTTCGCTTCCCGGCCGATGCTATAACACATGAAAAAAAAAAAAAAGGTCTTAATATATATTTTTAAAGCAATCTTTTTAAAATGTAAATGCTATAGCAATTTTGTGAAAGCTCAATAAATTCTCTATAAAGTGATATAACACGCACGTAGTTTACTCATACCGTTTTTATATCAACTCAAACTAAAGGGTGGAAAACTTATTTTAAATTCAGTTGTTTAAATCAGTTGTAATGGCTAATCACTTAAAATATAACTGTTGGTCATAAAATTATATAATCTTTTTTTATTATATATATATTTCTCATAATTTTTTTCTTATTGATTAGTTTAAATAATTACTCTTTTATAAACTATTCATGAAGTTACATATTGTTCATTATTAAGATATAGTAATAAAAGTCGGCTTTAATTTTCTTAACCGTTCTTAAAACTACTTAGACATTTATTTCCTCTTTTAATTTTTCAAATTTTTTTTTTACTTATCAATATTTGGATCTTTTATTTTTATACTTTTACCTCCTCTAATAAACAGATTGTGATAACTGTTGAAGGGATTTGACCACAGACTTTCAAGCTCCCTACAGTTATCCATTCTATCTTATATAGCCATACACCTTATAATACATGTGAAAACAATAAATGATCTCCAATATATGTATTTCGTGTTGCACCAGCATTCATCAGCTGGTCCAGATCATCGTCTCCCATACATATATATATATATAGTCATTGTTCGGTTTATATTAAGATAGCAAATCTTCAAACTTTAATGGACAGGCTTCAATCTACTTCATCCTCCAACTTCAACCATCCATACTATTGAAAATCTGATGGTGGACTGCCCAAATCCCCTGTTGATGCCAATATTATTGTCATGTCCATGTTGACCTTAAATCACTCTCACTTTCATGTAAAGAACCTTATCTAAAACTCCAAATATATACTTGTATTCAATCAAAATATTACAGATGCAGCTTGTATCCTGCCCATCTCTCTTCTGCATATTTTAAAGGATAAGGTTCTATACATGGGGAATCAGGGTGACTTAAGATCAGCATGAGCATGACAATAATACTAGTGTCAACAGGGTATTGAGGCATTACATCATTAGATTTTTCAATGATATGAATGGCTGATGAGTTGAAAGGTGAAGTAGATTGAAGCCTGTCCATTAATGTTTGAAGATTTGCTATCTTAAAATAAACTGAACACTGATTATATATGTGTGTTGAAGATGATGATCTGGACCAACTGATGAGTAATGTTTCAGCACAAAATAAATATATTGGAGATCATTTATCTTTTTCACATGTGTATGGTTACGTGTATTGGTTCTGTGAGATAGAGTGGATAACTGAAGGGAGTTTAAAAGTCTGTCTTCAAATTCCTTATACAATTACATCTAAAACTTCAAGCATATAAATTATAACAGGAAAAACTCTCCACATAGTAATGCCACTCAGTGCAAACCAGAGTAATCAATGGATGCAAGAAGGCTTGTGCATAAAATCCCTATCTAGTGCCTACTTATCCAATATTCTCAAACTATTTCTAGCTTGTGGATTTCATCAGTGAGATGCTTTGGATCTGAAAGCACTGCTCCTAGATTTTAGGATCTAATGCAACCCTCCAGCAGCCGCCAAGAGATAAAAGGTAGCTGCTGGAGGGTTACATTAGATTCTAAGATCAAGGTGCACTGCTCTCAGTGCTCTAAGATCCAAGGCTCCTCACTGAAGAAAACCACAACCTCGAAACTAGTCTGGGGATATTAGATGAATAGGCATTAGATAGAGATTTTATGTACAAACATTCTTGCATCATTGATTACTCTGGCGTGCACTGAGTGGGACTACTGTGTGGAGAGTTTTGCCTGTTTTAGCAGCTTGAGCAAGTATAAGAAATGAGGATCATATGATATATAAATTATACTTTTTTCAACATCTGGGTTCAAATCCCCTCTAATCACATCTAAATTATACTTGTACTCAATCAAAATATTACAGATTATAATAACACAAAAAGTTTAATTGGGAATGTTGAAAAATATTACATATAATAAACCCCATTTAAAACTAAAAAAAAAAATATAATATGATCAAAAGGAAATAAACAACAAAAAATTTAATAAATTAACTTTAATAATTTTGATAAATTATAAATATGATGAAAATCAATAATATTGTATGTAATTTGATCAAATTCAGCCAAAAGCAATTTAGCAAAATAATACAGAATATCAGAGAAATCTTGAGCATATAATAAACCAAAAAACAAATATCTGTTATCTGGATTCTTTTAATATTTCAAATAAAAAACTTTTTAAGTAATCCATATTTATATTAAATAAATACTAGGTGTATGTAAGCATGTCATTTTAATTTTGAAAATTCATATAGAAATATTTATTGTTTTATAACAAATTCTGGCTTTTTTATAACGGTAGTATTTAATTAAAGGGATTTGAACCCAGACTTTCAAGCTCCCTACAGTCATCCACTATATGTAACATAACCAATACACATGACCACATACATGTGAAAAAGATAACTGATCTCCATTATTCAAATAACATATTTAATTTTTGTTTCACATGTCATTAATTAAGTCAAAATAGCTGTGATATATTAAGAAAATGGCAACAATGACATTTACCAGCAGTAATGATTTAAATGTCTATTGATTGGATTGCAATGGAGTCATGATATCTGTTATATTTTGTTCCAAGTCCCTTTTGCATGCATCATATATCACAAATAATAGTAACATTTTGTTTATTACAATATATATTATTTACTATACTATAAATTTACAGTATTTTTCAAAATGGACATATATTTGACACAAACGCTTTTTTTATGTTTACAGTATGCATATATAAATCGAGATTAAGTATAAACAAAGTATTAAAAATAATAAAGTAGTTATTAATAAATAAATTTAGAATACATTTGCATATATTCATCCAAATTAATTTAAAAATAGAAATAATAAAATAGTTAAAGTGAAGGTAAGATTTTTATCACAATTAAACAAGCTCTGGATGATATACTTTTTCTTCAATAACTTTTTCTTTTTATAGAAACACATTAACAGTCTTGTTATCAGCAAACTATAACTTCTGTAATTGTTTTTTTTTATGTGTCAAAGTGTTGGCTGGGAAGCAAACCCCGGGACAACTGCTTGTAAGGAAGCTGTGCTAACCACTCGACCACCAACGCTTGACAATTTCTGTAATTGTTTTTATATTTTTAAAACTATTGACTTTAGAATCTATACAATCACCTCTATTTACCATTATCCATTTTAGAGTCTTTGACAAAACCAATATTTCAAATTTTACAATTTCTGATGCAATAAAAAAACATTTTACAGTTGCATTTTTTCTGCCACTCCTTAATTGACAACTTTTATTTTATCACTTTAAATACTTTCAAATTTTCTTAAACTTTGTAAAACTCCTTACTTTACACTTGGAAAACATTTTACTACATTAAATACTATACCACATCAAAGCAAATAATAAAATGTGTAAGTTTATAATATAATGTAAACAATATAATTAATGAACATGATTACATACAGTCCTCTGAGAAGAAAAAATGGTCATTGCCATATCATAAAATGGTACTTTGGGATTAGAACTGTTGTGGAGTAATTGTCAGGAAATAATTGTTCTAACACTTTAGGTTTATTACTTTTTTAAAGATTAGCAAATTTTATATTTAAAAAATGATTTTTTGAATTCAAGTTAATTTTAAAAATTATTATGAATATGATATAAATAAAATATTTTTTGGATTAAAAAATTAATCAGTTTTCAATGTTCGGTTTACTTAATTCGAGTCTTTTATTTATATTGTATTCATAATAACTATTTTAAAATTAACTTGAATTCAAAAATTTATTTTTTAAATATAAAGTTTGCTAATCTTTAAAGAAATGACCCAAGTTAGAATAATTATTGCCAGATGATTACATCACAGCAGCTCTAAACCCATAAAATTTATTTAATTTAGAAATATTAATGTTTTTATTTTTTGTTAATTTACATTATTTGATGTTTATATATAAATATATTTTTTGGATAGCTTATAAATGAAGTAGTGTATATTGACACAGGCCTGGCTTATTTATATCGTTTTAAACTTTTTTATTTTGAATATTAAGACGCAATAAACACGATCCACTTTCTATATTTCTGATAATCAACTAAATAAAAATGTATTTTTTATCAAATTATTTATTCATTAACATTACAAAAATATTGTGTCCATATGTTCTAAAAATGATTAATAATATTTATAATGATAGCTATAAATAACTAATTTAAAAATATTACTTTAGTTCAATTTATTTGCAACACTTTTAAATGTAACAAATTTGAGTTAGTGATTTATTTTTTAAAAATTTTATTGAATTATTGATCTATTGAAATTTTTAAATTATTGTATTTAAATTAATAAAATATGATTTTTTATTTTTATAAAAAAAAATATTTTCTTTTGTTTTTTCAATTTATTTCTCATTCTTAGCATTTGTTTGAAGGTTTGTGATGATGGTGGTATTTTAGATGTGATATTATGTTGGATTATTTCCATCATCTATCATTAAATGTTGAATGTATAGAAAATTTTAAACATTATTTAAACTATTTCAAATACAAACAACTTGTTAGTAATAACACACAAGTAGACAACATGAGTTAGTAATGACACAGCATTTCGAGTAGTATTATTCTCTACTTTTCTTCAGGTTTTGCAGATCTGACCAGTGACAGTATTAGCATAGGAATCAAACTCGATTCTCAAATATCTAACCAACTAAGCTATTCTGTCAAAAACAACAGATAATAGAAATTTCATATATTTATATATGCAAGTTGGTTCAAATCCTCCTGAGTCCTTCTCTATCCAATATTTTTGTATTTTTTCAATTAAACATATGGTCATTAGTGCACACATGGTCTGCTACTGTAGACACATCTGTTTGTTCTCTTTTAACCTTTAGTTTGTGTTCTTTCAATCACTGTTCAATGGGGCAACAGGTTTCACCAATATACTTCCTTCCACATTCACATGCTATTTTATAGATACAGTTTTTATTCTTCAGCATTACCAGTTTAGGTTTGGTAGAAGTAAGAATTCCTCAAAGTGTGGTATGGCTTTGGAAAGCTATTCTAATGTTATATTGACTGCAGATTTCCTTTAATTTATCTGCCATTTATGATATGTATGGATACACTACAATACCAATAATTGTTTTTTTTCTTTTGGTATCTCTTTTTATTGTCTATTAAGGGTTTTCTTGATGATCACTGATAGATAACCATTCTTCATGAGAGTTTGTTCTATGTGAATCTTGCTTTCTGAACAACCTTCCTTCGCTCTGTTCCATGGTGATAGTATAATTCCATGTTCAGTGCTTCTGGTGTGATTGGATGTATATGCCAAATATTTTCCAGTGTGTGTTGGTTTCCTATATATTATTGTTTTTACTTTGCCCTGAGGGAGTCTTGTCACAAAAACATCTAAGAATGCCAATTTTTGTTTCTCATTCTGAATCCATTGTGAATTTAATTGAAGAAAATATGTTGCTGATATGCATCCAAGATGACTGTAATTGCATCTCACCAATATTACTCAAAACATTATGTCATTACTAATTCATGTTGTCTATTTGTGTGTTATTACTAATGAGTTGTTTGTACTTGAAAAGTTTAAAATTTTTATACATCAACATTTACTGATAGATGATGGAAATAGTTCAACATATCACATTTCTCATTCTTAATGCACTTTCTAATAATTGGAATGTAAAATATTCTTATCTATTATAATGGTTGGGCAATTACTCTTACTTTATCTGCCATGCAGGGCACCACTAGGCTGTGTGAACCTAGAAAATGTATATAGTAGGCAGATACTTCTTGTTAAGATTTCATTTTTACATCGACCTATATGCCCCAGTCAGCTCATGGTGTATCTGAGATTTAATGATATAAACTTTTAAGTATTCTCAATAAAGAAAAAAAATAAGCCACTGCCAGTAATAATCACACAAACATTTATTTACATACATACATAAAAAGGAATTTGAGGAATAAATTATTTAGCATTGCTTTAGGTTTTATTATTAATATTTTTAACTTTAAGTATTAATAGCTTGGTAACTTCACACAGATGGACAGTTTATACAATTTAATATATTAGAATGATAGGCATAGATAGGCTACATAGATAATGCACTTGACTAACTCTACTTTTTTAACTCCAGGCTATAAATTCCCATTTAAACCAAAGCCAGTTTAATGATATATCGATGCAATCAATGCAACATGAAGACATCAACATAAAACCATACTCACAGAAATGTGCATCTGCAGCATGATATTATTTAAGGAAGAATGATCCTTGTCCAGTACAGAAATGCATATTTGTCTGGCAAGTTAAGTAATCATTTAATATGAAGAAATATGAAATGCTCTGTGTGGAGGAAAAACAGTTCTTGCTGTCTTATAGTCCCTGTCCATAGAGTGAGAAGAATCCATGGTGCAGAGAATATATCTGTGTCCATTGGCAATGTGATGGCTACACTTTTGGGCCATGCTTTTAAATGGGATACTAAGCTCTGCATGCTAGCACACTTCATATTACATTGACATGAAACACCCATACATTCCTCCACCAACCTCAATTCAACTATGAGACAGACAGCTTGAAATTAACCACCTTAAATTAATATAACAAATCTATGCAGTTATCTACACTCAACTGCTGCAAATATCTGCATTTTTTATTGATAATATATTTTAATATTTAAATACAAGTATAGTATATATATACTTAATCTACATGTAATTAGAGGGGATTTGAACCCAAACTTTCAAGCTGACTTCAGTCAACCACTCCATCTTAAACAATCGATACCCATGATCACATACATATCAAAAAGATAAATATATTGTGTAAGCAAAGTGGGCAATTATATTTTTGATAAGAGTTATTATATAACTTCTAAAAATTGATCAATATTAAAAAGCCATTATTTGCTTTATATGTAAACAACTTTAATTCACTTATACAAAAAAATACATGATAGTAAATAATGAAATTTTCACTTTTTATTTCACATAGTAAATGTAATTGTAGTACAAAAAATATTTTATGTCATCAATATATTTAAATATATTTAATAATTTAGCGATTTATATATGTGTAAATCTTATGGAAGGAAAAATGAATTTATATTAAATTTACATGTACTCACCCATCAGTAAGTGTTTTAAAAGCATAAGTGAATCAGTTATGCTTAGAGCTTATTCTTTGCTTTCAAGAATTTACCTTGACAATGGCGGATGCTAGTTTGTCAAAATATCGGTATATAATAGAAAATAACACACGTTTTTACCAAAAAAAATCATTTATCTACATCATACAATCTTGAAAACATTAAATATAATATTACATATATATATATGCATAAATAAATATATAAAAGCAAACATGGATAGTTAATATTAAATACTGTGATTGGAGTTTACATTCATCAAAGTTTATATATATATATATACATATACTGCATATCATGCTTAAACAAACCAATGGAATATTAGCAATCTGTTATCAAGATAATACTACAATTAGGCAGTAAATGGACCTCTTTTTAAAACAAACCTATAAAATATCAATAATTTGCTGCCAAGGCAATCTTACAACTAGGCATTAAATAGCAATCCACTTACTGCTAATTGTAGTGGTGATTTAACAACATCTTGCTGATAATCTATTGTTTTTTAATCATAGAGGCTGCAGTGACATAATTATATATAATAATCAATTAACTCAGCATTTCCCAACCTTTTTTTGGCACACGTACCACTTGGTAGTACATCATGCTAAATTGTACCACTTCGTAAAAATGATTGTATTTCGTGAAATTTGTTATTGCGAGTGTGTTATTTTATTTGCATTATAAATTTATAGAGTGACCATGTATGTATTCACATCTCATAATGAGACAAATTACATTGAAACACGACTAAATGTCACACCAGATTATAAACTCACTGAAATTATAAACTCACTGTAACATATTTATATGTATGTGTTTGTTCAAAGTTTCATATTTTTTCCAAAATAATTTATTAAAGATTACATTATTACATTAAAGGTTATTTGGTATATATTTTGTTCAAAGTGTTTCCTCATTCCTTCATTTGGTTTTCCCTAATTTGAGTCTGTTTTCTCTTTTTTGGAGCATCTTGCTATTGGTTGGGCCATGGAGAGGATAAATCCAGCATGTTCCAAGTCATGGTAAAAATAACCTCAGGGGTTATCAGGCTATCTCTTGTTCTTGTTTTCTTTATATTGTTCAGCATGAAGTTAATAGGATTAAAATTTTGATGATTAAATACTAGCTTACATCTAGTAATCCACAATAGATGATCAAGAATTAATGAGAATCTAATTTCTGGGTATGATCCTTTTCTGATACATTCTTTCAAATTAAATAATTTAGATTGATTTGCCTTGATCCGACTCATTATTTATCGACTATTTTGTCATATTTCGTTTATTAATAAATGGTTTTAATAAAAACACAAAATTATAAAAAACCAATTAGTATATTTTCTTATCATAATCAAATATTTTTATAAAATAAATTTAATGAGATCTTTGTGCTTGTTTCGAACAACATAATTTTTTGAAATTTGGTTCAAAAGATTAGAGATATACCCTTAAGTCTACAGCTGCGTTCAATCTGTTTCAATACTTATTTTTTTTAAAAATATATGAAGAAAAAGCTCTTCCCACTAATTCCGTACTAGTAAATGATTATAATAATTTAAGAGCTTTCTCAGAAAGTTGTTCATATTCTTTAATGTTTAACCAAAAATTAATTAGATTGTGTCGTTTGAATTCTACTTGTAAAGTTCTGTCACATGATAATTCTATTAAATTTTCTTTATCCTTTATTGATAATGATGTAGGTTTTTCTAAATTTTCTGCATAGAAGGGATTTGAAATCCAATTATCATTTGTGTTTTCGGGTTTTGGAAAATATTGCATGAAAGGCAATTTTAATCCTGTTAAATATGCTATTATATTTTCTCGTATATCTTGAGACAGACTAACCTTATTTTCAAACAAAAAAATATGTAGAGTTTCGAATACTTCCAGTTGATTGTTTTCGATACTTATATATATTACTGTTTCCAAAAATCTAATTTCTTAATCATACTTTCAATTTTATCATTAACGTTAAAGATCGTTATCGGCTGTAAATATTAACAACTTTACTGTATAATATTATTAATTAAAATAATTTTTATGAATTATAGGAAAAAACGTTTCTATATTTTTATGATTGAATTTTTTTTTATGTCCGCCATTATTGATTATTTTTCATGTACCACCAACCAGCAACTTGCGTACCACCAGTGGTACGCGTACCACAGGTTGGGAAACACTGAATTAACTGATGGCACTTTTGATTTATTATATACATACATAAGAGAGTTTTTATTTTAAAAAGGCAAAACAAAAGTTTTATTTTAATATTTTGGGAGCAATATGCCCAAATTATGGCAAAATAAAATTTCAGCAGTTTATCTGAGAAGAAAACATAGGAATAATTATATTACATGTTTCTTTAATATCATGAAGCAAATCGTTCAATAGTTTTAATTTTCTTTGTATAATGACTGCACACTCAAAAAATCAAATTTACTGATTTAGCACTTTTTGTAGAGGTTAGTGTTTATATGGATGCCGTATGCAAAGTTTAAAAATAAAACTATAACGGGTATTACTTATTGCTATTACTACCTTAATAAACATTTGAAATATTAAAAATTGATTAGGTAAAGAGATATTTTATTTAAATATCAGTATGATATTAAAAATTGATTTTTTCAAAGATTCACTGCTTCTTCTTTTTTTTATTAACTTTCTAATATAAGATTTAAGTACATTTTTTTCTAGCTAGGAAACATCAAATAAAACTTTCATTAACTCTTGAAACTGTGTATAGGCGACATCCTCTGCAATTAAGAAAAAAACATTTGCACTTACATTAGTTATAATAAAAGTTCACAATATCCAAAATATAGCAAACTAAAATAATATATAGGGTATATGAGCACAGACTTTCATACGACCCACCACTTTCCACACTATCTCATAATACTGATACACTTCAACACATATATGTTGAAAATATAAATAATCAACAATCTACGTATTTCATGCTAAACCAGCAATCATCAGTTGGTCCAGATTATTATCTCTACACATATATGCTATAAGTGCTCAGATATATATTAAGATAGCCAATCCTCATACTTTAATGGACAGGCTTCAATCTACTCCATACTCCAACTCTTCAACCGTCCATCCAATTGAAAATCTGATGATGGAATTCTCAAAGGCCACCCTGAGACTGAGATTCTTGTCACACCCATGTTGACCTAAGGTCAATCTGACCCCTCATGTACAGGACATAATCCATTTAATACATATACAAGGGATGGGCAGACATCTCTACTATGTAATAACTGAAACACACAGGTTTATGTATTAAATGGATTATGTCCTGTACATGAGGGGTCAGATTGACCTTAGGTCAACATGGCTGTGACAAGAATCTCAGTCTCAGGGTGGCCGGCCTTTGAGCATTCCATCATCAGATTTTCAATTGGATGGACAGTTGAAGAGTTGGAGTGTGGAGTAGAGTGAAGCCTATCCATTAAAGTATGAGGTTTGGCTATCTTAATATATATCTGAGCACTTATAGCATATATGTGTAGAGATAGTAATCTGGACCAACTGATGATTGCTGGTTTAGCATGAAATACATATATTGATAATTATTTATCTTTTCAACATATATGTGTTCAAGAGTATCAGTATTATGAGATAGTGTGGAGAGTGGTGGGTCGTGTGAAAGTCTGTGCTCATACATGCTATATATTACATATATAGACACAGGTATATAATAAGCCTGTGGGTTTCCGTTATTACAAACTAAAATAAATAAAATTAAACTAATAACTTTAGCAAAATATTGAAGTAATAGCTGTATAATAATATTTAAATATTAGAACAAAGTAAAACATTTGAATAAGCTAAAGAAGCAGTCAAAGAGGAATCTCTGATTATAATTCAAAATATGTATCCCATCAGAGTTAGAGATTAGTAAGTCTTTGAAGGTGTGGGATTTTGTGTGATGTAAATTATAGATTGTACTTGTTCTACATACATTAAATAGACTGATTAACTATTAATTTAATATATATAATATTTAAATACAGGTATGTTATCTATACTAAACTTAATGTAATTAGAAGGGACTTGAACTCAGATTTTCAAACTCCCTACAGCTATTCACTCCATCTTATACAACTGATACACATGTCCACATACATGTGAAAAAGATAAATGATCTGCAGTGTACATATTTTGTGCTGAACCAGCACTCATCAGTTGGTCCAGATCACCAACGCTCACACATATATACAATCAGTGCTCAGTTTATATTAAAATGAACATCTTCAAACTTTA
This sequence comes from Epiperipatus broadwayi, assembly GCA_028023455.1. Taxonomy (NCBI): domain Eukaryota; kingdom Metazoa; phylum Onychophora; class Udeonychophora; order Euonychophora; family Peripatidae; genus Epiperipatus; species Epiperipatus broadwayi. The sequence goes on from JAQFVV010012449.1 coordinate 311,738, forward strand.
ATGGACAAGCTTCAATCTTTTCCATCCTCCATCTCTTCAGATCCATATCATTGAACACTGATTTTATATATGTGTGGGAGATAGTGGTCTGGATCAAATGATGAGTGCTGGTCCAGCATAAAATACATATATTGGAGATCGTTTATATTTTTTACATGTATGTGGTTATGTGCATCAGTTGTATAAGATGGAGTGGATAATTGTAGGGAGTTTGTAAGTCTGAGTTCAAGTCCCTTCTAAATATATATGTGTATATGTATCGGTAGAAAGTCTTTGGTTTGACTAAAAAAATATTATTTTTTTATTTAAATTTTTAGCTTATAAAATTATTTTAAAATTTATAAAAACTGTTATTTAAATGAAAATACAATCCGATTTCTGATCATTAAAAAAAATCAAATGATTCGTTACTTCAGAAGTCATAGCATCAAAAATGATAACCTGTTGAGCTCTGCTTCAAAAAGTCTATTATTCTCTCTCTCCATTAAATTGTACCACCGTAGTTTTTCTATATTTAAATATAAGAAACTTAGTATCATTTTTATAGAGATTTTTATAACATTTAGTTCTATTGAAATGATGAAACAGTAGTTGAAAACTAGAATGTTTTTTGAACCAATAATGTGTTATTATTTAATAAATGCATGATAGAACATTAAACAAAATAAATAACTGTTAAGTGATGATAGTCTCAATTTTGTATTTTAAACATGTGTGCTATTATTACAAACTTAGTTTAATAGAAGATGAGAAGACCTGTAAGGTAATATTTGACATGTGTTAACCCATCTAACCTGCAATCATTTTATTATCAATATATTGCCTGAAGCCAAAGTAACAACAGTTAAAGTTATTCAAAATGATTTTCATCATAATATAAATAAAATGACTCCCTTTAAAAGCTTTAAATTTTTGTGTATTGTAAATAAGAGATCATATAAGCATCCATACGTTGACTTGAAAACATGACAATAATATGATGAAATGTTTTTCAGTATGAGGATGTATGATTTAAAACAAACAAAACTCACCATACAGTAGTACCGCTCAGTAGAATGCAGAGTAATCAATGGATGCCAAAAGGCTATGTGCATAAAATCCCTATCTAGTGCCAGTGCAAACCAGAGTAATCAATGGATTTCACAAGGCTATGTGCATAAAATCCCTATCTAGTGGCACTATTGTATGGTGAGTTTTTCATGTTTAAATAATAGTTATGAGGAAGCATTAGAAATGGTGATGATGTGGTGTTTAGGATGTATGATTGTGAAATACAGACTTCACTTTTTTATATAAAAATGTAGAATATTTTATTCTAAAATTTGGTTACAGCTTATAAAATTAGACATAGGATACATTAAATGATATTCAGAGAGGTAGAAGTTCAATATTGGCATATCTTGCATGGCACAGCCTATAAGAACTAATATGATGCATAGAGGCAAAGGAATGAGCCTGGGGTTTAGTGTCTTGGTGGCAGCTGATTAAGCTTGCATGTCTCAAAATGTACAAAGATAGTTCTAAACTTTTGTCCATGCAAAGCCACAGCTTTGTACAGGTAAACCAACCCTTCAGAATGGAAGTCAATGTCACAATACTCAGAGTCTGGGCAATAAGCTTGAGGAGGAAGGCAAAACATAATCAATCCCAAAGGAATGCATGCAAATCAGCCCCTAATCATTTCCAGGATATGTGATTTTTATTCAGGTATGAAAAGGATCAGCTTTAGGGAGGCAAATCAATTAGCTTCCATGTGGCATCATAGATGTAGGAGGAGGCTAAATTCTGGTCCTGAATTTTTTCCCATTTTGTCAATATATAAATCAAGCAGACACTCATGATTAAAGGTGAGCCAGCACTGGGTGAACCATAGTGACAACAATAAGAATGTTGATGAATCTATATCTGGGATGGATCCACACACAATATTGTCAATGAGAGTAGATAAGGAAGACATTTTGTCATTTAGCATAAAGGCTGTAAGGTCTCTGCAGAGTTGAAGGGAAACGCAGTGGCAGAGGAGGTGAAGAGAAGTTTCCTCTTCACTGAGGCATAAAGTGCAAGTGTAATCTATGTTTGAGAATCCTCAGCAATATACAAGAAAGTGTTTAGTAGGCAAGGTATTGAGATTTATCTTCAACAGGAAATCAAAGAATTTAGGCTCAAGAAACCATCACTTAAATTTCTTGATAAGCAGATGGTTGTTGAGCTGGAGAGTTGATACTGCAGAAACATTAATATTAAGGATGTAGTAAGCTTCCCAGAAATTGATTTTTATTGAGGATGGCTTGTTAGGAATAGTAGTAAATTTGGAGATAAGGAATATGAGGGTTGTCAGCCAACCAGTGCTAACAGGGGGAGGCTTGCTGTGGGAGTGATCTCCTTAAATGATGAGAAGTTGGGATACTGAAGGAACATTCTGTAGAAAGAGTTGTAAGAACATTGAAATATAAATGTATCTATGGAGTGTAGGGATAACCAATTGAACTTTGTGTGTTTCTGCAGGCCTCTAAAACTGATGGTTGCACTTTTGCTTCCTCTAATCAGGTCAGTGCACATCTTGTGCATCTTCCTGATGAAGACTTTGGTGAAATTGACCATTGGGGTGGAATAGGATATTCTGGGAATTAAAAAGAGAAACAGAGAAAGAATAATGAATAAAATTGAAAACTTTTTTGTTAAAATGATGATTTAAGAAATCAAGTAATGCTTGGGCATCAATTTGTTATAAACTTGTATTGGTTAATTTCAATTGTTCAAACTGAATTCTTTCTTCATTTAGAAATTGAAGCAAAAACATTGTAAAGTCAACCACTGTTAACACTAAGACATATTATTAATATTGTTAATTGTACTTCAAATCAGTATTGACTTCTGGTCTCATTCCAGAATAACTAACATACATTTGAATTTTCATCTCCTATAATGGTATATTCACTATTGTCATGACAAAGTCTATTTTTCTCATTGGAACCCATACTCTTTCTTTCATCATTAACATTTGTTAAGTAATAAGCACATTTCTGAAAAATTGGATCACCTTACAATATAGTCAATATATTACAGTTTTAATCCTGACATTTGAAATTGATATAATCTTATTAATTAACTATGCATTAAATTCTCATTGTTGATTTAATGCACTTTTCCAGTATCACAATTCAATAACCATCAATACATTTTCTATCTTTCATCTTCAGTGTCTAACTTTTACATCCATGGAAAGTTCCAGAAAATACTTTAATTTAAACAATTCTGGTTCATGTTTTAAAAGATAAATCTATATATTTCAGATTTTCCCCAATATTTTCTATATAACACTACTAAGGCTCAAAGTAAAAAATTTCTTTATTTATTAATTCTTTGTTGATAAATAATCTAAGAAGATATAAACTATTGAAAAATTAAAGAACTTAAATTTTAGAAAATAAAGTAGATATGTTGAAAAAATAGTTAAATTAAACAAAAGATAAATATCTGAAGATTAGATTTGTGTGTATGTGTGCATGTGAACATCTTCAATCCATAATAAGTCAAAAGCTTTTTAGGAATTTCTCCATATAAAGCTTATAAACATGCTGACATATACACAAATTTATTATTTTTTTATTAATTATGCATGAATGTACGTATGTCTCATTTTCAACTCATGGTTATACAATCAAAAATAAACTAAGGAATAATTGTATGCTCACCACTTGGAAATCATGATATTTGAGCATTAAAAGGTCGAGTTTCAATCCAAGAACCTTTAGCTTCAACATGACCTCTACAATTATATTAAATCACATAGCAAACAAGTAATAGCTGATAGTTTGTCATAACTAGCATCCTCTTAAAAAAATTATTTTAGTGTTCCAATATTTAAGTTTTAATAAACATTTTCCATCACAAATTAATTTTGATTCAAATTTATTGTTAGTATAATTTGAAATAAAATTAAATCTTCAAAACATAATCTATTAAAAGTTCTTTATGTTACCACAATGAGAAAAATTAAAACAATCCTCACAGACGTTTTGGGCATCCATTTTTTTCCACTGTGTAATGTTATTACTATTTTATAATTTTTATAAAAGATTCCCTGACATCAAAAATAATTAACTACTATCAAACTATTTATAAAACTGGATGACAAAACAATATTGATAATTACACACAACTTCTCTTTCTTCTATATCTAAAATAATTGTGAAATATTTATATAACATGATTTAAAAATTTTAAGACAATTTTTTTAAAAAAAAAAAAATCACAACATGTGTTCTTAGAAGGAAAAAAAAAGCTCTTATGCTTATGGAGAATTTTGTTGATAGAATTAACATTGCCTTAAATAATAAAAGTCAAGTGTGTTATTTTTATGGACTTTCAAAAGGCATTTGATATTACTGATCATAACAAATATGGAATTCATGGTAAATTATTGAATTACTGAAGAAACTTTTTAGAGAATAAATTTCATATTATAAAAAACTAACGGAATTGTTATTAATAAGTATAATGTCACATATGGATTTTCTCAAAATTCAATCTTAAAGTCTCTTATGTTTTCAATATACATATAAATGATATTGAAATCTGCTATATGGAATTAATTTATCAGTGTTGATAATACTGTATTAATTTCTATTAACTCATATAAAGTAACTGTATTCAGTAATCTTCAAAATAATCATATTAAAATTATTAAATGTGCTACTAAAAGAAAAATATTTAAAACTAAATATGTGCTTTTAATTTCACCCTATTTAGAAAAGAAGGAAACTTAATATTTTTCTTATTTTTATAACTATATCAATGTACAGTGTTGTCAATATAATCATTATTGCATACAAACAGAGAAACTGAGAAAGATAAAAACGTTGGTATAATCACTTCAAATACATGAATAAATGTGACAGCAGGTTAAGGTGTGAGTACAGCCCCAAATTATTTAACATTTTACCGTCTTCATTATTCAATTTTCAGATTTTTCGATTATTTAAAAAACTAAAAATTATTTTGGAAATGTTAAATCTTAGCTTTATATGTATATTTTTTTAAATTTTCTTTTTGTAAATATCATTATTTATTAAAAATGTATGTCATATACTTTCAGATAATATAATTTGAAATATCTATGAGAAGCAGATTTTTGCTTGTAAGATTTCTTTTAATGTATTTCTTATTGTAACAATAAAATGGTAGTTATAATTATAAAAAAAAAGTGCTAAAAACCAAATATGAGTTTTTAAAGATAACGGTTCCTCATATTTATTTAAGCTACTTTCCAACAATTTGCTTTGCTTACATTTTGAATAACTCCATTTATTTAATGTATTTGCTTCTGTCAATATTTATAAATAAAATATATGGAAAAATGTGAAAAGGTTTTTTTTTATGTATATATAAATAATAGATATTGTTATCTTAAAATTCAAAATATTATAAATAAAGAATGAATGCTTTAAAAAAGAAATTTTAACAATGTTCTAAACAAAACAAAAAAAAAAAAACGCATGTATGTACACGTATTTTTATATAAAGATTTTAAATTATATTTGAATTTCATTTATTTATTTTTTAGACCTGAAAGATGAAATCTTAAATTTTATTTATTTAAAGTAAAAATTATAAATATAATAAACATCTCCACACTTCCCCATTCTTTTTAAATACATATAAATAAAGCTATAATAAAAGACAAATGACCCCCAAGATGCATTTCGTGCTGAACCAGCACTCATCAGTTGGCCCAGGTCACAATCTCTCATATACATCTTTATTATATGCAAAGTATTCATCTAGAGCAGGGATCCCCAACCCTATGCCCGTGGGCACCATGGCGCCCGCAGACCATTTTATGTGTGTCTGCTGCTATCCGAACAGATAAAACATTATTTATCTAATACAAATAAATTTAATTTTTAAAATTTCTTATAAATTATTGTATTATATTGTAATCAAATGTTAAAATTTTATTTTTGAAATAAATATTTTTTTGTACATTATGTGTATTATTAACAATATCCAACAATAAATTTACATTGAAAAAATAAATGGTGCCCGCCAACTGGCCGGTATTATAGAATGTGCTCTTAAGTGCAAAAAGGTTGGGGACCCCTGATCTAGAGTAAATTGTTACATTTTCATTTACCATTGTCAAACTTCCTCCACTCACAACTTTGACGCCATCCATTTCAGATAAATACATTAATGATTATTACTAATCATTTTCGAAACTAGAGATTATCTCTAGCACAGATATAAACTTTAAATCTCAGTTAAAGATTAATATATCTGATTTTTTTTAAAATTTACACACACAGAGTTATTCACCTTTCTCTGTCCCGTATGTAATATCTTTATAGATATAATAAGCATCTCCATAACCTTACATTATGTTTAATTCTCTTTGATGCCAAACAAATGGTTACTTGGTTTACAGATAATGATTATAATGGCAGTCCTGCGACTGTGCGACGTACAATATCATATTAACTTTTTTTTTTCTTTAAATATAAAATTTGTTTTAAATCCAAAAAAAATGTATGCAAATTAGACATGAGTTCTGATATACATAGCGATTATTGAAGAAAATATCTACTTTAGATATTAGAAATACTTTTAATTATTATTTTGTTTTATAGGCATATATCAATTTTTCATTCATCTAAAAAACAGAGCATTACTGAAAACCATAAATATTAAAACTTAGTCTTCATTTGTTTTGAAAATTTATTTTGGTCAGTAAAAACTATAAGAAACTAAACTAGATATAATACATATGAATGCACGTGGATACTAAATACAACAAACAAAATTAATAAATACAAATTTAAAAAAAATAATAAAATCTTATTTTAAAAATTACCACTAATAGCTTCTTCACCCAGCGTATTAAAGTGCTCGTATATACTGTTATAATCATAGAAATAAGTACTTTAGAGTAATACTAATATATAAGTAAACATATATAAATAATTTCAATAAATATTCTAGAACAATTTTCATTGCAGAATGAATTTAACTGAAGATTAAATGAAGTCAGATGATGGAGGAAAGTATATGGAAAAAAATTTGAACACAATTATAATTTAAATTAATTAGTGGAGTGAAGCACCATAAATTGAAATATGTCTATATTACATAATTATATACTGTTGCTTTGATCACATTTTTTCTTCTTGACCATATGCACATCATTTTTAGGATGGAATAGTTTAGTTACGATCTATTGAGCATTTGAGAGGGGGGACTAAAAAGTAGATAGTTTTTAATACTTAGAATCAATCATTGACAAAAGGTGCAACATCAAAAAGGGAGAAATATAGAAAAATTGATAAAATAAGGTTGATAATAGGAATCTTCAACTCAATTTTATAAATTAGTGATATATTATGAAAACAAAAGATATAGATATATATATAGTATATGATTAATTAAAATTACCCCAAATCCATAACTCAACCAGATTAGTCAAGAAAAAATCAAATCCAAAACACAAACAATGATTTTACTGCTACAAGCAGACTTCTCAAGCATAAAGAACTACAAAACAATGCCATATTTATTTTAAACATTATCCACAAATCCATTCACTTCCCATCCACCCTTAATATTAAAAGAACTTTTAAATAAGTTAATTGCTTCAGAATAATAAATTTTCAATAATAAAGATTCTTTAATTCTTCTTTTTATTGCATTTGTCTCAAAGAAGACAACCCTTAGCTTCATCAAAATTAATAGAGTGGCCTGTATCTTTTTCATAGACATACAAAGCAGAAGTAAGATATTTATTTCTAACCCTATTTTTATGAACCTTTATTCTTTCATTTAAACTCAAACTACTCTGACCTATGTAAACCTTCTTACAAAATGAGGGATAAAATACACTACACCAGAATAATCTTCCTACCAAAAATTTCCTTTGTATTATTTAATAAATTATTCGAAATAATATCCCTTTTCCAAACAATTTTCTTATTTCCAAACAAACTGCTATTCTTACATACAATTTTATAAAAATACAATTTAAATGGCAAAGAAATAAAATCATATTTTTTATCCTTTACATCCTTATAAATATTACTATTAAATAAAATACTTTTAACAAATTTATCAGAGTAGCCAACCCTCAAATAATCTTTATAAAATTGACCTTTCTGAAACAAAACTACTCCATTAGAATGATTTAATTTTTTATTCCTATAACAATAATTCCTTAAAGTAGCTACTTTATGAGATACAGGCTGATAGCTATCAGGTTTAATTATAGACCTTAATTCTTTACTTTTAACAAAATGACTGCATACTAAACAATTAGTCTTTACATTTCTAATCACCAAAAGATCTAAAAAAATTTAACTTAACAAAATCTAACTCCACTCCTTCCACTACATATCTTATAGAAGACAATTAAACTCATTTACAAATTTCTTCAATTTATCATTCTCAACTACAAACTAACAAGTCTTGCATTGGTGGTCGAGAGGTCAGCGTGACTGCCTTGCAGTTGCCCGGGTTGCGGGTTCACGTCCTGGCTGATGCTATGACACTTAAAAAAAAAAAACTACAAACAAACAATCACCCACATATCTAACAAATAATTTGAAATATAAACAATTCTTTTTAATAATAATTTCCTCTCAAAAACAAAGAGAACGGAGATTAACGATAAAAATAAATTATTGGAGATCAGTGAAAAAGTCAAGATTGAAAAAAGGGCAAATTAGGAAATCAAAGAAGTGGTTGGGATAATAAAAATATGATAACATTCATTGAAAAAATTAAAATGGATGGTATGGACATGTTAGAAAAATAAAAAATCCAAGAATGATTATTTATTGGGAAGTAATGGAAAGGAAAAGGAGAGAATGGTCAAGAAAACAATGAAAGAAGTCTTAATAATTAGCTTAGGAAAAAATGATCTATCAAAAACAGATGTTATGGGAAATGCAAAAAAGGTAAATACTTACTGGAATGAGTAATCCTGAAAAAGGAGTGTAAAATTACTGGTTGTAGTTTTAGTTAGTAAGAGTGAAGGAAATTTTCAGCATATACAATGCAATTAAATAAAAAGTATCTTTTTTTTATTCTAAAAAATTCATATTTGTATAATTTTACTCTAAAAATCTAATAAAAGATAAATGACGTACTTGCAAGCATGTTTTAAAAGCCCACTTAATGAAATTGCATACTATACAACACTCAGTGAAAATAAAATCAATAAAATAAATAATATGCTTGAAAATATCAAATTAATTTGTTTAAAAAGCAAATATTTGAGAAAGAAAATTAATTACGTCAGTAAACACAACTCGGTATAATTGTATACAAAAAAAAAAAAAAATCCATAAATTAATTTCAAGATAATTAGGAGATAAAAAAATGCCTAAAAAATTAAATTTCAAATAAAGATTTGATGGTAATAAATATAAATCCACAAAACTGGAAAAATGAATTATATTTGAAAAAAATGTTCATTTAATCAAAGATTAACTGATCATTAAGTTGTTTTACAAATTAAATTTACAAATATTGTTTTACATTTCTGAGACACAGATAACAGTGCATGCGTGTTTTTACCGAAAGCAACTCAATTATATATATTAAATTATCATTAGCTTAATTTTTTTATTTACGATTTTGCCTCTCATCAATCAATATATAAATTTTTCAAATTAAAGTTGTAATTTTAGATATAATATATATTTAAATGAGTAATAGTATCTGTTTTACCCCATTATTAATGAAAACACAATTTACCCAGGTTTTAACAAAATCATATCTTGAAAATTATAACCCTTCCCCCAATCACTGGATCAACTAGAAATCATTTAAAAGTTTTTTTTTGCTTATACATAAATTTTTTAACATAATATTTCTATAGTAATAATCTTTAAACCACTACAACATTACATGATCACCATTTCTTTATGCTTACACAAGCTGTTAAAACAATAGTAAAAACTGTTTTCACGCAATAGTGACATCTAATGTAAGCATGTAGCATCTATTGATTATAATTATTAGAGCTTGTTTTACTCGGTGGCACTTGCATTTTGTTTTGTTTAAAAAATAACTTTCACATGAATAAAAATCACATTTTTTAAAAAGTCATTTTTAATAAACTTATAAACAATATCCTCATATTGTTCTAGAAACCTGATGAAAATGAAATATTTTTATCTAGAAATCACCATTTTATGTGGGCGGTAGAGGAATCATTGATATTTTATGGAGTTGATACATTACATTGCAAGCAATTTTATCAAAACTCAATCTAACTAGCTTATCATTTCAGATAAAATCAGATATGAATTGTATTAATTTTAACAACTTTGGTATGAGTAGCAATACGTATAGAGAGTTTTGCCTATTTTAATAACAGTTATAAGAAAGCATAAGAAATGGTGATCATATGATGTTCATTGGCTTAAAACCAATCCTGCCTAATAGGATAGTGATGGCTATGGTTATTAAAGAACCAGAGACACCAAAATGAATAGGTACTGAACTGAGTTCAAACCTATATGACTATATAAGCTAATGAGCTTGGATTGAAAATATGATGTTTTCTATTTAAGACTCATAGTTTTGTAGTGAAGTAGAGATAAAAGGTGGCTGCTGGAGGGTTGCATTAGATCCTAAGATCTTATCAAATAATAGTTAAGTATGAAGTGCTGATAATATTTAATAATATTTCTGGAATAATAATCTTCAAATTTGCATATTATAACAATTTTTTACAAGCCTAACTTTCTCAGTGCTATATATTTAATAACTATTTCTTGTATATAGGACTGCTGAAATTAACACAATTTATATCAGCATTGTTATCAGAAACTATGAACTGGCTAAAAGATCATCCCTAATGTAATATTTCATTCATTGAAAATAGTGATAATTAGTATTTATATAAGATAATGGAAACCAAAGGAAAATGAGAATATTTTACATTTGATTAATAGCTTGCTATAAAAGGGTGTTATTTGCAAATTTATTAAAATAACTATGTTTTAACTTAAAGATTTTTTATAGTATGCATATTTGAAGATCATTACTTTAGAAAACATTATTATATTCCTAATATTATATATTTAATAGCTACTGTTTGTATACAGAATTTTTTAACATATGAGAGCATTTGATAATTACTTTTCTTTAAACAATTTGGAATCTTGTTTTGCTATTGACTTAATCAACTATTGACAATATATTATATTGCTACTTAATATATAGATATTAGTAATAATAGGGTAACTATTTTACCATATTTAGTATAGTTTACATTTTAAATACTCTGACTGCATATAATATCATAATTCAATAAAATAAATAAAATGTTCATATTTTTTTCGAATAAAATATAATAAGAAAAAGCAATACAAAAGTGATTTGCACAGAAATTTTGTCATATGAAGAGAGGAATCACATGATTCAATCCCTGCATATATGTACCTACTCCCACTTATTTTTCATTTCAGTTATATTATATCACGCACTTACAGTTGCATTGTGCATATTGATTTTTATTAACATTTAACTTCATAAAAGAAAGTGTTATTTTAATACAAAATTACAAAGTGAATTTAAATTTTTGAAACTCAAACAGAAAATAAAATGAATGTTATTATGATTTTGAATACCCTTTTTTGTTTTTTGCAACAGTAATTTTTTTTGTTTGCATTTAATAACCAGCATGACATTGATAAACTCATAGAGACCTAAAAGTTTCAAAAAGATGTAATTGCTGATAATATTAGAAAAACTCTCGATGCACTTTTTAAAAACAAAGAGTCCATATCTGAGAACTAGACTTGTGCAGATAAGGAAACTATATTTACTTTTTATACTTGTAGTCAGTTTTAAATTATATGAGTGCCATTTGAAACTTATTTCAAAACTTTATGATCCATAATTTTTCAGTGACTGAACAAAACAAATTATAGCTAATAATATAATTAATGCTCTTGTAATAACAAAAATTTTATTACTGTGTAAATAGAAGAATGCAACAAACTATATATAAAACTTTTATCTGTAATAATTATCATAGGAATGAGAAACCTGCAATCTTAAGGCCATATGTAGCCTTCTGAAAGCTTTTATACAGAAGTATCTTATCTACATTTTCTCAAGTCTTTTTTTTTTTTTTTTGGTTCATTAAAGATTTTAAATACAATTTTTTTTTTTTTTAAATAACGATTTATTTAAATGATTTATACAATTTTATACAATGAAGATTACATGAATACCAAGCAATGTCCATAGCCAAAAGAGAAGTGGATATATACATGAATGTTGGATCAATGCTTCAGTAGTATTCTAGATTGGTCCATACTTTGTCCCAGTTGAACAGTTATGTATGCCTCATTGAGCATTGAAAGGCATGTCCAAATTTATAATGAGTATAGGTTTAAAGTCAAGATGTGAAGCAGAGGCTAAGTGGGCTGGAAGAACACTGACAAGGTCATTGATTCACTTCCAATCCGTCAGTCCGAGCCCAAGCATCCTAAGATCTGTCCGTCATTTTCTTATAAGTTAAGCTATTCAGTTCGTGATTAAATTTGTTAACTTTTATTGTTGAGGTAGATGGTGTGATCAATCCACTAATTGGTAATGTTTAGATAGTATGTTAGAGTTTCCATATATATGACTGAGCTCCTTTTGGTATTGCATTGATGAGGCGAGACTCATATTTGATCATTGATATCTTTGTAATAATCAGTGCACTAGCATGGAGGTGCTGGCCCAGGTTTGTTGATACAGCCAATCTGGAGCAAGCATTTTATCTCTGATGATATTACCCTTGATGCATGTTTTAAATACTTGAAGGGTACTGGTGTTCGCATTGCCCAGAACAAAACTGCATCTCGTTAGCCAGATGGTGAAGGATAGGAAAATTGCTAATCTAATGTTAGCAAAATTGCCAGCTTTAATTGCTTGCTGGATTAAGAATGTCTGTAGAATAGTGTTTTACCTTATCGTCAATAAAAGACCGAAGAATTCTGAGTGATGAACAATCTAAGAAAATGTGTTGAATTGTTTTCTCATCCCTCTGACAGAGTTGACATTGAGAGCTAATTTTGTTAAAACTCCTCCTCATTATGAGGAACTGATTAGTGGGTAGTGATGAAAGGTTTAATTTCAGAAGAAAATCAATAAATTTGGGTTCCAGAAACCAATGTTTGGCTTTTTTGATCAATAATTTGTTGTTTAATCCAAGAGCATTGTGGAGAGCTGAGGGACAATCTTTCTTTAGCCTATAAGTTTCCCAGTAGGACTTTTTTTCATTGAAAATGTTTGGAGTTAAGTTAATACAGCCATTGACATGGATCCAGATGTCAGTCACCATCCTTTACTATGGGGAGGTTGCATATCAGTAGGTTGAAATTCTTGGATTAAATTTGTATAATCCATTTCCAGTGAATGGTTGTGTAGCACATTTAGTGATTTTTGCAAGTATATTGTAGCAACCGAGTGTAGACCAAGACCGTTCAGTTCTCTAGGCATTTGGGCCTTTTTGCCAAGATTATGGCCACAACCTTCCTTTTCCACAATAGCTTAGTACATAATGAGCCCATTTGTTTACCGAAGATTTTAGTAGGCTTGATGATTGGTAGATAGTAAGTGAGTCTTGAAAACACTAGCATGTTAAGGAGTGCGATTTTACCAGGAATTGAAAGTGAAATAGTAGAGAGAGTGTTGATTGTTTTATTGGTTTTTTGAAGGATTGAATTTTGTATTTCTCTAGTCATGATAGTTTTTGTTTTTGCCATGGGGAATCCTAAAAAAAGCTGTGGCTTGGCTGTGAATCTGGATGGAATTTTTGTTCCTGTTTTAATTCTCCAGATGGAAGATTTGCTATTGTTAATTTGGAAGTTTAATATTTTGGCATGCTTGTCAATAATTGTGAAGAGTGTTGGAAGATGAGCTTTGCTGGGAAGAAAAATGGTAACATCATCCACATAGGAGATGTGGTTGATTTGTTTTTTGATGGCGGGAACATAAATGCCTGGCAAGATATTCTCTATGTCCTTGAGCATGGGGTTGATGTAAGTTATAAAACATAGTGATGCTAGGGGAGAACCCTGTGGAATCGAGATGTGAGGTCTAAAACCTGTAGATAACCTTCCATCTAAAGAAGTAAATATGGAACGATTTAGTAAAAGGTTTGCTATTATTCTGATGTACACGTTGGGCACCTGATACTCCTGCATCATCTGGAACAGTACGGATGGTATTACCGAGTCAAACACTGAAGAGAAGTCCAGTTGTATGACCAGTAGCCTTGACTTATTGGTTTGTCTGACATGCTCAATTAGTAAAAGAAAGCACTGAACTGCATCAATGGTTGATGATCCTTTTTGGGCAAATTGGAAAGATGAAATATGTGAGTAGAGTTGGGGTTGTATCCGGTCCTTAACTAAGGATTCAATTGTCTTAATTAGCAATGGAATCATGGAAATAGGTCGTTTTTATAATATCTAATAAGCACCTTGTAAATATAAGTGCTAATGGGTCTACCTGTTGTGACAAATTTATCATCAGTTCAATCTTCAACACCTTTTATATAAATATTTCTCCAAATTCCAACATATATTTATGCAAGACTAGCAATAATATGGCAACTCAGTAATTGGGGACTTTCATAGTAAAACTACAGGTTCTTATTAATAGTTGCAATATTTATACTCCATATTTAGTTTTTATTTCACTTTATTATACAAAATAAAAACTTAACTACTTGTTTTTATCTATTATTTTCTTATCTGCTTGAAGTCTGATTCCTTATTTTGCATTTTCCTATTCAGTTAATTGATATTTTTTCCACCAGAGTGCTTAAAAGTTATTTTTCCACTGTGCAGAATAATATTGATATTCAAAAAGATTAGTTTTAAGTCATTAACATTAAATTTTAATGCTATATTTTGTTAGTAAACTGTATGTTGCCCATTATTCTTATTTCTATGAAAGATAAAATGATTTGTTTATGTAATATAGTATTAACTACATTAAAAAAATACAACGCAAATTAACATTATGCATCTCATAATGACCACAAATATATGAAACTTGAAGAATCCCATACATTTGCATTTCAAAAAAATAAAAAAGGAGCATTGAGAAAAAGCTTTTAGTTTTTTTATTTAACAAAGAACTGCTGCAATTGATTTTATGTAGAAAACAGTGTATGTATTTCAAAAAAGGGACAACTCATTTACTGGTGTAGAAATGATAAAATAATGTACTGCTGAAGCACAGGATATATCGTTCCAGAGAAAGTTGACAAATACAAAAATTATCTCTTTCAAGAAGAACTATAAGTGACAGACAACATGAATTACTTCAGAATAAGATAGAACCAACGTTGTACAATAACCCAAAATCAAGATGTATATTTTTCATTAGCATTTGATGAAACTACAGATAAACTTCCTCAGCTCAAATATTATATTTGTTCATCCTAAAACTGAAGATTTTCATTGCTATTACTCTCTCGGAGAATGATTATTTGGGAGACTTGCAGAATTGATATTTTTAACAAATTTAAAGAAATATGCCATAAAACAGAACTAAACATCTTGATAACCAATGTTTTACCTTCTATGAGAGGAATGTGATAAGAATTTGTTTCATTGTTAAAGAAAGAAAATTCAAATTTAGAAAATTAATTTGCATATTGCATGAGTAAAGTTCTTGTATTAAATTCTCTACAATACTTTAAATAAAATTTTTCAATTGGTAACTTTATTCTGATATCAAGAATTCTGAAGCATACTTATGTCATATAATCATACTGTAATGTGCTCTGGTTATTCAAAGTACAAATTTTATTAAAGGTTTTAACTTTGTGAAAAACAAATTCAAAAATATTAAGAACAACAATTAGATATAACTTTTTTTAAATACTGCATTTTTGTGTGATATTATAAAGCAAAATAATTCAAATATTTCTTTGCAAAGGATAACAAAACCCATATATATGATATGTAACAAAAAATCCAAGTATTTCAAAGAAAGTTAATATTTTTCAAAACACTTTTCCTACAGTTAACAAAGACGTTAAATGAACAGAAACAATATGCAAAACATCTGAATACTATACAGGTATCCAAAATTTGTTAATTGAAGAGTTCAATGAAAGTTTTTCTGATTTTGAACAACATACTCCTACAATAACATTTCCATATAAACCACACTTGATTAATATCTCTAAAGCACCCATGAAACTATAAATAAAATTGATAGGGAAGATAATAGAGTCTCTTTTTGATACAAAAAAAGACCCATTGAAGTATGGAAAATACAGTTGAATACCTGTATTATATCAATATGTTGGTCATCTGCTTTTTTGCTTTGCAGCTATATACTATTGCAAATCAATTTTTTTTATATCCCCTGCAATAACTCAATTCATTTAGAAGTGGTTCTCAAGTTACCTACCACCAAGCCAGAACTCAGTATTCATTTTCTTTTAAATAAAAAAGAGAAACAAAAGTCTCATCAAATTAGTTATTTATGGCCTTTACCATTTTTTATGTAAAATACACTTATAAATATTAAATATATGCTTTTTATAAAGGTAGAATGTAAGATAATGATGATAAATTTTCATTTAAATAATTTGGAAAGTTATGTTTATGTTTTATTTTTGTGTTGATATAAAAAAATGGAGGGGTGGGGGTATATTATAGTAAGAGTTGTAGTTTAATGTGTATCTTAATTTCAAATAACAACTTTATTCACACCATAAGAAGATACACATGGATATCATTTAACATCTTTCTTATTATAGGTTACATGCTTACAGTGTGCTCTACAATGAAAACTATAAATAAGAAAACTAATGGTAAAAAAAAAAAAAAAATTACATAAATATAAGCTACTTAGGAATTATTTGGGTCAATTAGTTGACCACTAAATTCAGGGTTTTAACAATAAATAACAATTAAATGGAAAGGACTGGATTATATTAATGTGACAACTTTTAGACTCTGCATAGGAGTCATTATGTCCAGTTAGTTAATTTTGCCATGACAGTACGATAAGTACCTAAGTGTTTTGATCTTCAGATCTCGTTGGTTGCATGTCTGACTGGCTAACCAGTGCTGGCATACTTTCCAATCGTAGTCTTTGGCCTCACCAAGAAACTTGAGAAAAAGCTCTTCTGGCCTATTATTCAATCCATTGTCAAAGACTCTTATTTCGCACTATCCATATAGCAAAATTTATAAAGGTGGCCAGTCTAATTTTATCATAAAGGCCACCCTTTACCACCTTTGCGATATTTGTACCTGTAATGTCTGCTTCCCTGAATCTTTTAAGGGCACAATAACGTAGATTATTCCATATTTCACATTGATCTAGGATATATAAAAAAAATCTGTGCAGAAATAAAAGTGTGTTTTTTTTAGAACTAAATAGGGGTTATCTGTAATGTTTCCTCTAATAGAAGAGCCGAACACTCTAAACTAACCTATGCGCAGCAAAATGTATATAAAAATTTAATGTTTATTTGTACATTTACATATAAACTAGTTTATATATAATGACAGCTTTAAAATAATAACAAAACTCAAGTATAGTAATTATTCATTTATTTTTTATATCGTTCTTATGATTTATCCAAATTTTATAAACTTTGTCTACGTTTAAATAGTCAAAATAAGAGTCATAGATCACATGACCCTATTATCTATTTTTCTGACAAGAATTATCCAAATGTTCTAGTTTGTTACAGAATTGTGATTTTATTACTTTTATTAAACTAAAATCAAGTACACAATCGGCACTAGAAGCTTAAAAAGTTATACAAATATCGAAAAGTGCCGTAAATTCTTTATTGACTTTTAAGACATATTTACATTTTCATTTACTAAAAATTTCCAATTACCGTATTGTTCTAAAATTGTATCAAGTTTATATGGTTTTTATCATTATTATTTATTATAGATTCATATTTTATATATATTAGATTATCTTTCCCAAGCTTTATCTTTAAATTATTTTTCATTACAAAAAGATCCAAGAGTCTAGTACTTAAATGATTACAAAGGAGTTGAATAAATTGAAGTACAGGTGAAGTATCTATATAATCATTGGTATCTAAAATTGTTTGAACAACCACACTCCAGCAAACATTATTTAGTTATTGCACTCTTAATTTATTAATTTTTGCTTTTGCAAATTGATGTTCTCCATTGAGGATAAATTAGTTCTTTGCACAGTTTTGTTTAATGCTAATAATTCCACAAATACATTTTGAAGAGTCGTAAATGCTATTCAATATTGTGGGTTTTTAATGGTTTTTTAAAACAATAGTTATTTATTGGGTCATTGAATTCTTGAACTTTTTCTGTGCAATAAGTTATTAACATATCATAATTTCTTATTAGGCATTTAATACAAAATATCTAAATACTTATCTTACTTCACTGAGAAGTTTGAATGAGATAATATCAATTTCTGGAATGTTGGTCAATTCTTTAAGTTTTTCAATTCTTGTAGATAATCTACTAGACATTATATATATTGTCCTTAAAAGGGTTTCAATATCCATAATAAATAGGACCCAATGCTATTGAACTAAATGTGAAATATCATTTTGCAGGCAAGCAGTCACATCATTTGTTTTTCCTAACATTACAGAGGTATAAACATCATTTTTGTAAATTAAGGTTATTCTCTTTATAAAACTTTTTTTATCTTGTCAAGCATTGTGCCGAGAGGTCAGTGCAGCCGCCTTGCAAGCAAGTAGTTGATTGCAGATGGTTGTTGTGAGTTCACCTCCCGGCCGATGCTATGATATATGGAAGAAAAAACAAACTTTTTTATCTTTATGACTAACACATACAATGAGCTTAATAATGCTGTCAAATTTTGTTTGATAGCTGGATTTAAATACTGATCAGCATTTTATATATAATATTTTTTTTCTATTGAAATATCTTTAATTTCATCAACTATCAAACAATTAAGTGAAGATGTTTGAACTTTATCAATCATCTCCTTATGTATGATTAAATTTACATAATGATACTGGGAAAGTCAACATTGAGAAGGGTGTAAGACAGGATGACTCTACATCTCTAAAACTTTTTACAGCAGTGCTGCAAGAAGTATTTTGTGGATTAAAATGGGAATCTAAAGAAGTGAAAGTAAACAGAGATTATTTAAGTCATTTAGATTTTGCAGATGATGTGGTTGTTTTTGCAAGTGATGCTTTGGAGTTGCAGGAAATGTTGCAGGAGTTATCAGATAAAAGTAGGAAAGTAGGACTAAAGATAATTGTTAAAAAGACTAAAGTAATGTTTAATGGCTTTTCTCAAAGTATAAAAATAAAGATTGATTATGATGAATTAGAAGAAGTTAACAGTTACAAACATCTTGGTCAAATTATTAATACAGATGGAAACATAATAGATGAAATTAATCATAGAATTAAACTTGGTTGGAGTGCTTTTGGTAGGAAATATGCTTATGTGTTTAAAAAGGAAAGTTTTTAATAAATGTGTTTTACCAGTTCTTACTTATGAATCTGAGACCTGGACACTTAATAGAATAGCAATACAGAGACTTCAGACCACTCAAAAAAGTATGGAGAGATGTATATTTGGAATAACAAGAAGAGATCGAAAATGCAATACATGGGTAAGAGAACAAACAGGTGTTATTGACCTCATTGAAAAAATTAAAAGATTGAAGTGGAGTTGGGTTGGACATATTGCTAGAAGACATGATAATAGATGGACAATTGAAATCTTAAAACAGATTCCAAGAGATTGTAAAAAACCCAGAAAGAGACCACATGTGAGATGGATGGATGAAATAAGAAAGTGTGCAGGGGTGATGTGGAGAAGAGAAGCTAAAGATCAGAGAAGATTGATTGAACTTGAAGAGACCTTCATCCTGCAGTGGATTGATAATGGTTGATGATGATGATGATGATGATGAATTGTTTTATTCCTTTATTTTTTCTTAAGATGTTTTTTTCTTCGTTTTTTATTATATTTATATTGAGAGTCTTAATTTTCTGGTTTTTTCCTAATCTTCATATTGAAACAGACAGATCGGAGAACCGATCTTCGTTTCAGGTGTTTTCATGTACGGTAATTCAAACTACTGTTCGCCCGCAGTGAGGTTTTGTCTATTTCAAATTATAATAAAATTTAGTTATGTATTTTATAGTTATAAATAAATATGTAAAGATCCCGTATATAAATGTCACAAACCATGAAATAATATTTGTGTGTGCGTGGTTTGTGGATTTATATCATTTAATTTAAAGTTTCAGTGCGGGCGTATTTGTTTTAAATTTTAGTTTTAAAATTGTATAAAGTCGTTTAAAAATACTGATCAAAAATCACATTCCTTTGATCAGTGTTTTTAATTAAAATCTAATTGCACAAATGTTCAGAGCAATTAAGTTGTATTCAAAATTAGTAAGGAATTTTTATATGTAATTAATGTATCGATTTAAAAATAGGATATTAAATTAAAAGATTGCTAAAAACAAATAATTGATTGTTGGTCAAGCTGCATCGTTAGAGGCTAGAGAAAGTAGGCGGAGCCTAAAACAAAAACAAGTCGGAAAGGTCAGCAGTGGCAAATTCTAGAAAAAACTTACATTCTAACTTTGGTCGTGTTTGAGAGAGGTAGTCTCGAGACAACACAGCAGTTAATAATAATTCAAATATCTTATTAAGAAGTTTACCAGTGAATCGCCATGTTCATGGGCTAATTGCCAGGAGCTGATCTCTGCCCGCCAATATGGATCCTCGTGCCGCTGTTTGATCATGTTTCATATACTTCAGAATTTCCAACTTCCAATCTCTAAATTAGCTATGCCTTACAAATAACTTTCAAAAATGCGCGCCTACGTCACAAGCCAAGCTGGATGAAGAAAGAAGAGAACTTTGTTACACGAACTTTAACTTTCTTACGTGCTTAATATTATCAATCAAGTGAATCATATGTAAGTCTTTATATCATTTATAATGCTATTGTTTAATCTGTCAGTAAATTTTCTTTTCTTTTTTTTTTAACCCTCTGCTCTAGTCTTTAGAAATCATTTATAAAATTGTAATTAATAGTAATAATATTTCAACTGAATGCATTTATATTTTCTTATGTTGCTTATTTCATAGACAAACATTGCCAATAGTAATATTTCCAATTCTGTGTAAACTAGTGTGTAATAGTGATCAATTTAATTTTAAAAGTAATTTCATTTTCTGAATTAAATATTCTTTCACATTCCGAGTTTTGTAAATGATAAATCACTTTAGTATTCTATTTTAAGTTGGTATAAAATTACAATCGAAGTTCAATATTAAATATATATATAATAGTTTCAAAGTGTTATAGTAATGTCATGTCTGATCTGAGAAATAACTCCCTGTGTAATCTGATACTGTCGATACCGCCTGTCAACTCGAGGGGTTAGAGTTTCAGAGTAAATTTAATTAGTTATCGTTTTCACCGTCAGTTTAAGTCCGCTATGTTTTATTGGGGTAAGGATCTCAGCCTGTGGCGTAGAAACGGACAAATAGTTTCCAGGTTTTATATAATTTCTTTTAAAAAAATCCGCTTCAAGTATTCGTCCTTCGTCTGTGGCAATGCCGTCCCTTCGCTGAAGTTAGCGTCTCGCCATTCTACCATTGGGGAATGAAAGCAGTTTTTCTTTCCCGGTAATCTCTTGGATCACCGGGGTTCGAAATGATCCCGGCTGGTTGTCGTGTCCCGGAACTACTTGGGGGCATTAAGCCTTGTCAAAGAACAAGCCGCCCGGTATTCCGTTAATGCACCGCAAGTGATTACTGTAGGGCTTTTGAATCCAGGCAACCACCAGTTCATCTATCTTCCATGTCGTAGTTATATAAAACCACCAGTTCATTTATCTTCCATGTCGCATTTATATAAAACCACCAGTTCATCTATCTTCCATGTCGTATTTATATAAAACCACCAGTTCATTTATCTTCCATGTCGTATTTATATAAAACCACCAGCACATCTATCTCTTATGTCGTATTTATATAAAACCACCTCCACTGTTCGTCTACGTTCCGGCTCGAGCCTATTCTAATAAAATAAGTTAATAAAAATCTTTAGAGAAATATTTTTCCAGTGCTCAAATACTCTGATTCTCTTAACCACCCGTCAATCATTTAACTACCCAGCTATTGGCATAAGTTTGTTTATTAAATAAAACGTTCACTAAAGACTAGTAGCCAAATACAAGAGGATTTATGAAGTCTTACCGTACTGTATAACACTATATTTATATGCTGTATATTTCTATTATATAACACTATATTTATGTGCTTTCTATTTGTCTTATTTAACACTATATTTATATGCTTTATATTTTGCTTATTAAACACTTTATTTAATCTAAATTTTTGTGTCCTCCACCTTATTACTCTCTAAGTCTATTTAGCCACTTACTGTCTGTATTGGCAACTTAAATATATACGTTACATGAATGACCGTTCCAGTATCTAGAGTCTAATAAATCTATATATCATTAACTGTAAGAATTTAGTCCATGTTCTAAGCTGAGCTAGAAAAGGGATAACCCTGTGCTGGTGTAAAGTCATCATCGGTTGGTCATGCCGGGGTTTGGGTTTGAATTCAGTTGGCGTTTTGGGAATTTATTCTTAAACGTGGACTGGGTTTGAACTCGGGTACTGTGTATGAGTAAGCGTGGTGGATTTATACCGGTACAGTTATTATATTTTTGGACGCCCTCCGTGGTGCTCGATGAAGAAATCTCCCACACCCTGCAGAGTGAACGGAAGGAAACAGTTAAATGATAAAAATATTCAATTTTTTTTTGTCGTTTGTCATAATATTGATACGTATTTGGCGTATTAAAATGCGCAAGTGAAAACTATAGTAAGAAAACAAATGTATAAAATTTTTTTTTCCCTCACACAAAGGTTCAGTAAAGTACTCCCAAATATTGTTAAGTCAGAGTGAAGATTTTTTTTTTGAAAAGAGAGCAGAAGCAATTCGTGAGTGTAATTAATTAAAATAAATGAGTTATTCCATAATGTTTTTGTGAGTTCATTCTTGTCGTTTAAATCATATGAAAAAATAAAGAAGTAGAATTAAGTCCAGTTCTAAAAAAATAAAAACGTGTACGCGTATATATATTTGTGTACGTATATATATATATATTTTCGTTTGTTGTGAAAAATATTTTTTTGAAAAAAGAAGAAAGAAGTAGGATTATTCTTGTGTTTTAAAAATAAAAACGTGTGTGCATATATATGTATGTTGTAATATAAAAAAAAACCTTACCGGAGTCAGTATTAAATTTTTTTTTGCATATATAAATCTTAAATCAAAAATTATTAGGTCATATAAAAGTATATATTTGGGGATCAGTAGATTAAATTATCTATTGGTCACATGTTGCTGGCTGGCGCCTATCAAATAAATTTGTCAGCAAACATGTTTGTCCATACAGCAGTGGCGAGTGTTGTTTTAAAAGAGAGTAGGGTGGCATATATAAAAAGAGAGAATTACTGACAGAAATACAAAAAAAAAAAAAATACTATGTTATGTACCCATTATGAATATGTATGTATTATAGGACTGAGGAGAACAGTGCGAACTGGGTGAAAGAAAGTTTTTTTTCCCTGTATATTTTTAGTAATGATTTTAGACATGTCATATGATATTCCTAAATAAAAAAAAAAAAACGTAGATAACAAAAACCAGACTGAACGTAGGCGAAGGAAGAAAGAGAGAAAGGAAGTAAGCCACACAAACAGTATCAGCAGCGGAGGAGGATTTGGCACAAGGAGCAGGGATCAGTAACCTTTTATGATATATACAAATCAAAGCGTTGTACGAATCAAAGTCTTATGCTAAAAACATTTCTAAGGAAAAACGAAGCAGAAATGGCAGAAATAGAAGGAAACAAACAGAGGGAGCACGATCGCGATGCGAAGTTTAACGCGATCCTCAGAGAGGGGAGAGAGGACAGAAAGATCATGATGGCCATGTTGGCGCGTATGGTACAGATTGAAGAATGGTATATGGGGTCGGACGTTAAAACAGTTAGGGAAGGTAAAGAAATTATTAGTGCGAGGAGTGGAGCAGAGGACACAGAACCTCAACCAACTAAAATAAGGTTAGAACCTCATGAGATTAGATTAGTGAATACAAATGCCAACTCTACTCAACAAAAATGTAAAGAATTAGATGTGACAGAAATTACTCAGAGTCAAAGTTTTACTCTAGCAGATTTAGCTAAAGATGAAGTAATTACTGAGGAAATGGTCGTTTCAAATCTAATGCAAGCCAGCCCATCTCAAAGTGATGACACCAGTTTAGTACCTTCTAATGGAGTGGCTGTATCGATGTTGAAAGATATCAATAGAACAAAAGATACTGTTTTGAATAAATCTTCTGAAATCATAATTAATAATTCTGAGTTATCTTTTCATAATAATGATAAAGATGTTCTGTGGAAAAGTGATGATGAAAGATTAATGAAGTCATCAAAGTTAAAGTTTAGAAATGATGCTGAATGGCCTCCTGATATGAAAATGAAGAAAGTGGACAGATCTTTAGTTGTGTGCAATACTGCCCATTTTAATAAATTCCATGATTATTTATTTATGAAATGTGATCTGAACAAAATTGATGAGGAACTGAACTCTTTAAACAGAAATGATAAACTTTGTTTTAAAGCATGGACATATGTTAAAAAAAATAGTTTCATAAAAAATGGAGAAAAACTTCTCAACTCCCAAAGTGAAAATGTTATAATGGATGCCATTAGATCACAGAAAGTTAGAGAAATTCTTTTAAAGCAAGATACTTTTAATAATGAACAATATAATAATATACCAAAGCACAATATTGTGACCGCTTTTGCTATTTTAGTAAGAAATCTAAAAAGACATACCTATAACCCTTATATACCTCCCGACCCAGGGAGAAGGTAGAGATATACAAAATGATAACCCGGGAAATGACCACTATGACATGCACATGATGATGAGAAAAGGAATTACGGCAATATACCCACCTTTGTAAATATTAAGTTCAAACCCTCACCCAGACTGTTCTCCAAGGTCAAATCAATAAAAAAAAATCAATTATGTAAAAAAATGAATGAAAAAAATGTTAATCAGAAATTATGTACAATCATTTTTTTTTGTTGTTTTTTTTTATAAAGTGACAAGAAATGAAACAGACAGATCGGAGAACCGATCTTCGTTTCAGGTGTTTTTATGTACGGTAATTCAAACCACTGTTCGCCCGCAGTGAGGTTTTGTCTATTTCAAATTATAATAAAATTTAGTTATGTATTTTATAGTTATAAATAAATATGTAAAGATCCCCGTATATAAATGTCACAAACCATGAAATAATATTCGTGTGTGCGTGGTTTGTGGATTTATATCATTTAATTTAAAGTTTCAGTGCGGGCGTATTTGTTTTAAATTTTAGTTTTAAAATTGTATAAAGTCGTTTAAAAATACTGATCAAAAATCACATTCCTTTGATCAGTGTTTTTAATTAAAATCTAATTGCACAAATGTTCAGAGCAATTAAGTTGTATTCAAAATTAGTAAGGAATTTTTATATGTAATTAATGTATCGATTTAAAAATAGGATATTAAATTAAAAGATTGCTAAAAACAAATAATTGATTGTTGGTCAAGCTGCATCGTTAGAGGCTAGAGAAAGTAGGCGGAGCCTAAAACAAAAACAAGTCGGAAAGGTCAGCAGTGGCAAATTCTAGAAAAAACTTACATTCTAACTTTGGTCGTGTTTGAGAGAGGTAGTCTCGAGACAACACAGCAGTTAATAATAATTCAAATATCTTATTAAGAAGTTTACCAGTGAATCGCAATGTTGATGGGCTAATTGCCAGGAGCTGATCTCTGCCCGCCAATATGGATCCTCGTGCCGCTGTTTGATCATGTTTCATATACTTCAGAATTTCCAACTTCCAATCTCTAAATTAGCTATGCCTTACAAATAACTTTCAAAAATGCGCGCCTACGTCACAAGCCAAGCTGGATGAAGAAAGAAGAGAACTTTGTTACACGAACTTTAACTTTCTTACGTGCTTAATATTATCAATCAAGTGAATCATATGTAAGTCTTTATATCATTTATAATGCTATTGTTTAATCTGTCAGTAAATTTTCTTTTCTTTTTTTTTAACCCTCTGCTCTAGTCTTTAGAAATCATTTATAAAATTGTAATTAATAGTAATAATATTTCAACTGAATGCATTTATATTTTCTTATGTTGCTTATTTCATAGACAAACATTGCCAATAGTAATATTTCCAATTCTGTGTAAACTAGTGTGTAATAGTGATCAATTTAATTTTAAAAGTAATTTCATTTTCTGAATTAAATATTCTTTCACATTCCGAGTTTTGTAAATGATAAATCACTTTAGTATTCTATTTTAAGTTGGTATAAAATTACAATCGAAGTTCAATATTAAATATATATATAATAGTTTCAAAGTGTTATAGTAATGTCATGTCTGATCTGAGAAATAACTCCCTGTGTAATCTGATACTGTCGATACCGCCTGTCAACTCGAGGGGTTAGAGTTTCAGAGTAAATTTAATTAGTTATCGTTTTCACCGTCAGTTTAAGTCCGCTATGTTTTATTGGGGTAAGGATCTCAGCCTGTGGCGTAGAAACGGACAAATAGTTTCCAGGTTTTATATAATTTCTTTTAAAAAATCCGCTTCAAGTATTCGTCCTTCGTCTGTGGCAATGCCGTCCCTTCGCTGAAGTTAGCGTCTCGCCATTCTACCATTGGGGAATGAAAGCAGTTTTTCTTTCCCGGTAATCTCTTGGATCACCGGGGTTCGAAATGATCCCGGCTGGTTGTCGTGTCCCGGAACTACTTGGGGGCATTAAGCCTTGTCAAAGAACAAGCCGCCCGGTATTCCGTTAATGCACCGCAATTGATTACTGTAGGGCTTTTGAATCCAGGCAACCACCAGTTCATCTATCTTCCATGTCGTAGTTATATAAAACCACCAGTTCATTTATCTTCCATGTCGCATTTATATAAAACCACCAGTTCATCTATCTTCCATGTCGTATTTATATAAAACCACCAGTTCATCTATCTTCCATGTCGTATTTATATAAAACCACCAGTACATCTATCTCTTATGTCGTATTTATATAAAACCACCTCCACTGTTCGTCTACGTTCCGGCTCGAGCCTATTCTAATAAAATAAGTTAATAAAAATCTTTAGATAAATATTTTTCCAGTGCTCAAATACTCTGATTCTCTTAACCACCCGTCAATCATTTAACTACCCAGCTATTGGCATAAGTTTGTTTATTAAATAAAACGTTCACTAAAGACTAGTAGCCAAATACAAGAGGATTTATGAAGTCTTACCGTACTGTATAACACTATATTTATATGCTGTATATTTCTATTATATAACACTATATTTATGTGCTTTCTATTTGTCTTATTTAACACTATATTTATATGCTTTATATTTTGCTTATTAAACACTTTATTTAATCTAAATTTTTGTGTCCTCCACCTTATTACTCTCTAAGTCTATTTAGCCACTTACTGTCTGTATTGGCAACTTAAATATATACGTTACATAAATGACCGTTCCAGTATCTAGAGTCTAATAAATATATATATATCATTAACTGTAAGAATTTAGTCCATGTTCTAAGCTGAGCTAGAAAAGGGATAACCCTGTGCTGGTGTAAAGTCATCATCGGTTGGTCATGCCGGGGTTTGGGTTTGAATTCAGTTGGCGTTTTGGGAATTTATTCTTAAACGTGGACTGGGTTTGAACTCGGGTACTGTGTATGAGTAAGCGTGGTGGATTTATACCGGTACAATATATATTGAGAATTAATTAATCTAAGACACACTGACTATTCTTAAATGATCTTAACAAATGAAGATCCATCAGTCAAACCATAATAATTCATGCAGGTTACTTCCCTCTGTTTGGAATTATACCATAATCTTCAGACTAAATGGCTAGTCTTTCACTAATCAGTAGACTTAGGAATTTTTGTAGTATTTTTTTTTAATAATTTACATTCGTAAAGCTAAGATATTTTGAGAATTTGCATATGGCCTTTTAAATATAGATTTTCTATTAGAATATGAATTTGTTTATATATATTTGAATCAGGTCATAGTTTTAACATTCTTCTCTTTATTTTTATTTAATGGCAGTTATAATTAATTACATGAACAATAGATTTATTTGTATTTATAACAAAATGACATTTCTTATTTTTTGCAGCAAATGTATTTTTCAAATTTTTATTTTTATATGTTTGTTTGTAATATACAAAGCAAAAAACAAGATACTATTTGTTTGAAGTTTTCGCCATTATTATCGCCTGACAAAATTACCTTTTATCAATATACTACAACAACAATAAGCTTTTGCCATTATTATTGTTTGATAAAATTACCTTTTATTAATATACTTCAAATACAATAAACTTTTTTTCCAACACATTGACTGATCAAACCCACACACATCTATAAATTTAATAACAAAAAAATTATACACAGACGAAAATGCAATGAAATGAAAGCTGCTAGTTTATTTTATATATCCCCCCACTGTATTGTAATATTACAAATCATCAACTATTTAAGATGTAGGTTGGCAACTTGAGTTTAATTCATATTTTATATATAGCACATTTTTGCCATGTTATATATATATATATTCTTAACAGAACAATGATTATGGTCCACACAATGCCTTAGTTGTAACAGTAGCAAACTCTCCATACAATAGGACCACCAAGTGCAAGCCTTAATAACCAATGGATGCAAGAAAGTTTGTGCATAAAATCCCTCTAGGGTCTACTCATCTAATATTCTCAGACCAATTTCTAGCTTCTGACTTTCATCAGTCATACAGATCTGAACTCAGTTCAGTATCTATACATTTTAGTGTCTTTGGTTTTTTTTAAAACCACAGACATCATTATCTCATGGGTAGGATAGGTATAAAACCATCAAAACATCATGTGATAACCATTCATTGATTACTAAAGCTTGCATTTCAGGGAACTAACAGCCTGGGTGAGCATATGAAATATGATCTTTTATGGTTTATACTTATCCTTTTCATTGGATAATTGTGGCTGTGGCTTTTAAAACAACAAAAGACAGCAAAATATATAGATATTGAACTGAGTTTAGATCAATATAACTGTACACACATGAGATTGGATTGAAAACATTAATATGCTTTCATTTTGGACTCCTAGCTTTATAGTTAACTAAATAGATAAAAGGTGGCTGCTGGAGGGGTTGCATTAGATCCTAAGATCTAGGTGCAGTGCTCTCAAATCTAAGGCTCCTCATTGATGAAATCCACAAGCTAGAAACTGGTCTGAGGATATTGAATGAGTAGGCACTAGTTAGGGATATCATGCACAAACTTTCTTGCAACCATTGATTACTAAGGCTTATAATTTATCATACTGCTGTATGGAGAGCTTGTGAAAACATATGAAATGATGATGGAGAGTTTGTGTAAGCATGTTAATTTAATATATTTTTATACTCTATTATAAGTATTTTTATATTATTAATAATGGCAGAGTGCAAAGATATTATATATAGTTAAAGGTAATACATTTTTATCATGTTATACATATAATTAAAAATAAAACTGTAAAAGACCGTAGCAAATATAATTCGTTTCCAAGATCTCCGAACACAGTACAATAAAGATAAATATAGTACTCATATGTTAATCAATTTATAATTGGAGAGAAACTTATATATATATATATTTGTATACGTATATTTATATACATATATTGGAAATCATTTATCTTTTTCACATATATGTGGTTATGTATATCAGTTGCATAAAATGGATTGGATAGCTGTACGGAGTTTAAAAGTCTTAGTTCAGGTCCCTTATAATTACATTAAGTTTCGTATAGACAATATACATGTTTTTAAATATTCTATACATATATACACATTGTTTAATGTTTCCTTAACTATAAATAAACATTACTTTTTAACCAATAATTGGACCAATCTGGAAAAAAAAAACATATTCTAAACTTGTTTATAAATTCTAATTTATGTAAAAAAAAATCAAGTTTAGCCCAGATTTGAATCAGATATCATAGGAATTAAAAAAAAAGGCATTAACTACTATTCTGGATAGATGTTTTTTAATGTACCAAATTGCTTTCTCTTCAAATTCCAGTTATATTAATGTTAACATAATAAAGCTACAATACACATTAAATCAATATACATTATTTCAATTAAACACTATTTTTTTAAAAAAGCAAAAAACATTAAAATTTATGAATGTCTATGATATTATAGCAGCTGTTTCTCCATTATTGGAGAGCAGATGCCTAATCATGTTTATTAATAATGTTTCTTTGGCTTATCTTGAAATCACATAAATTTATTTTCACTTTATTATTCTTTTTGAATTTGACATGGATAATTTTTACATGATAAAATATCTTATAAACATAAAAATAAAAGTGGTGTGAAAATTATTAAAATTCATAAAGTATCATTCTTAAGTGATAAAATGATAATTATTGATTTAATAATATCAGAAAAAAGGACTATAAATTGTTCTTATTTTGTATCAAAAACTTTAAAGTTTGAAGAGTTTAAACAAAACTGAAATGGGTAACAACAAACAGAGATGACTGTGAAGATTTTGAAATTGATACAACTTAAAATACCAAAATAGCTAGGAATGTCATATTCTACTGATAATGAGATTACTATTTTGTTTCCATAGAAGATAATAAAATTATTAAAGAAAAAATATCATCCAGGCTGTACTTAACTGCTATGAAAGTCTAACATTTCACTATCTATTTTATTAAAAACAATAAAGATATACTTCAATAAGTTTGTTATCATGTTTATTTTTTGAATCTGATGAATGCAAATAAGTGAATATACACACAGTAAATATATATGTAAACATGCTTTCTTAATTTATTATTAATAACTAAATTTTTTTAAATTTGTATATACCATAATCTTAGATTTTATATGCATACTATACACATAGAAAAGCATGTTGTTATATACATGCACATTGAAAGGTACTGTACATGTACAATTCAATAAACAATATGAATTCTAATGTAGTCAAACCTTATCATCAAAACATGAGTTATTGTATGGGATATAAGCAAGAGACTTGGACAAAATATAGCAGATACCATGGTTTTACTGTACTATAAAATACGTTTACATTCATTAATACAGATCAAGTGTATGAAGAAACGTATATGACCATATTAGATATAACAGTATAATGGAACATAAAATTAGAAATTACAAAAATAAAAACACATTCATTACTCTATGTTTTGATTACTTATTCTATCTGTTCTTGAAGACATATGTATTTAAAATGATAAATTGTTTTCTAACATACAGTATTATATTAAAAGAATTATATGAGAGATCTTTTACAACATATTAATAAATATTTATTCATGGATTTATATATATCAAGTTCTATATCTTTAAATATTACAAAATTCTCTATTATGTTATTATTATTTTAGATACCATTTATTACTTTCAATAACAATATAACAAATGCCATAATTGTTTCCCAAAACTTATTTTTCGATTAATAAACTGTGTCTGTTTTATAACATATTAATAAACACACATCCGTGTATTTATATATATCAAGTCTATTCATCAGTTAATAAAGATGATCATCTTTACATATTCCAAAATTCTTTATTATATTATTATTTTTAATGCAATTTATTAATTCCAATAACATTTTAAGGAATGCCACAATTGTTTCCCAAAACTTATTTTTTTGATTATTAAACTGTGTCAATATATATTTTTTTATTCTGTCATTTCAACCATAAACTGTATTAATATATAAATATTTTATTCTATCATTTCAACCATATTTTTACATCATTATCAAAGGCATTTTTTATTTTATTTACAAAAGTATGCAAAATGTATATAAAAATTCAAAATTCCTTCTACATAAACGAGCATTGTAACAGTATGAACTCATGGGATGATACTGGGGTGATGAGAAACCATCATCATCAACTTATTTAATAAATCCAATTTAAATATACAATGAATATAATGAACATTAGAGATCAACAAGGACTAAAACTAACTATAAGTTCAAGCATTAACCAAAAGTAATCAAATCTTTCATCATAATGAACAATCAGCAATAGATTCATAAAATGAACAGTCAAACTAGCAACTAAATTTGAAATGAGTTCACTATAAACAGGTTAATTGTCTAGCCACTGACAAATTTGGACAGATTATATAAACAATAATTTGGATGCATAGATTTAAGTGTTAATCCATCAGAATAAAAGAAATAATGTTGAGATACTAAACTAGCTGATCATCATCAATGTCCGTGGCCTCTTAGTACCATTAATGTACTGGTCAACTATAAACAATTTTTAATTTTAAATGTAGTTCATGGACTTTAAAGATGATATCTTTGCACCAACCAATATCACCATCTGGATGTCCATAACACCAAACATAAACCCCAATATCCATATAACTAACCATTAAGCATGATTTCAGCTTAGTGAGCAAGAACTCTATCACTGTTACTGTGAACAAGAGGTAATACCAACAGATAATATTTTAAACTTATTTTAGGATTAATTAAATTCACTGGAATAACTTAAACAATGAAATATAAAGGTATTAATTAAAACAATAACAATAAAATTAATTTAAGGTCTGTTAAGTACACTATACTCCATTTTGATTTTGATTAAAATAATACAAAAAAATATATGCTATAACATTGTAATTTACAGATATTTCAATATTTTTACATAAAACACACCTATATAAGCACACAGACATGATATATAATAATATAAATTAACATATTAGAATTGTCATAAACTAATAAAAAAAAAATCAATTCATTTTAATATGTAAATAATGCCTAACTTGACATATATATGGATAGCCATTCCAATGTGTGCACACACTGGTACTTATATCCTAATGATATTTCATTTGTTTATTTCAATGAAATATTTTCTTTATTAATTATAATTACTTTTATCAAATGATATTTAAACAAAAATTTTCGTTTTTTGAAAATCCTGCAAAAAAAGTTTTTTTTTCTTTTTTTTTCCAAATTGTTGTTAGAAAGTTCTTTTGTTTTTCCTCTCCAAAAGAAAAATTTCTGTGTTTTCTTTTTTTCATATGTCAAAGCAAAACCGGGCCAGCTGCTTGGAAAGCAGCTATGCTAACCACTAGGCCATCAACACTTGACAAGTTTTCTTTTTTTCTTTTTAATTCCAAAATAAAATAAAACTGGAAATGCCATTTATTATTTTCTTTTCTTATTTTATTTTTAATTGAATAATTTAGTCAAAGTTATTTACTTTTAAAACTTGTAAATTAGAGATTTTAACTGAAAAGTTAAGGGTTTAAAATAATGTCATTTTCAATATTTTACTCACCAGCTAATTTCTGTTCATGAAATAGGTCTCCTGAATGCATGCCATATATGTATACAGCTGCAGTAACTTTTTTCTTTGCATATAGCTTAATCAGCATACATATAAAATCATAGCATGGTCATTTTTCAGTTTTCTGGATAGTACTGGAATCTCTCAGTAAGCTGGCCTATTGACAATTTCAGGGAAGGTATAAATCAGATCATTGTTTGCATTCAGCCAACTCCATTCAATCTTTATAATTTGATAGACCTCAGGGAGGTAGACCATCTATGAACCATAGAAAAGCAGGGGCATCACTTCCATGTGAATTCAAACTCTATCATCATGAACTATAGCAGCAGGATTGCCTTCAGTTAGAACTTCATAATAATATGATGTAATGATTTCTTTTGTTTTTCAAATCTACCTTTTTATAGTGTATAGTGGAATTTGAAAACAATAATTAAATAAGTTTTTTTCTTTATCTTGATCAAAACAAAATAAGTTAATGAATCTTCTCAATTCATATTAATTAAAAACAATTTTTATCTCAAAGTTTTCTTAATTTTTTAAACAACATACAATTTAATAATTTAAAATCAAAGTATATTACATTAATTTTATCAAAAGGTTTAATTAATAAAAATTTTTAATCTAATTAAAAATAGATATGGGAATTTTATAATTATTGGTACTATCTATTACAACATGAAAATCAGAATTAAATAGACTTTAAATAGACCTTTTTAAATATTTAATTTATAATAATTTTCTAAATTCAAAATTATTATTAAACCCTTAACTGTTATTCCAGTGTATATATTTTTAAATAAAATATTTACAAAAATTTTGTTTGTGTTCATTTATACTTTTCCTTTCAACTATTATGTTGTTGTATGTCATGAGACACATAACTGTCTCAATATATATATAACATATGGATCTATATTTATATATTTATCATAGTATTTCTACATAAATATATACACCTAGTCTTGCATTGGTGGTCGAGAGGTCAGCGCGACTGTCTTGCACTTGCGGGCAGTTGCCTGGGTTGTGGGTTCGCATCCCGGCCGATGCTATGATACTTAAAATATATATATACACCTAATTCTGTTTTTACAGGATAGATTCATTTCTGAAAATTATGTGTTAAAAAAATTATGTAAAAAAATACATTATTTACACGAAAATTAGAAAATTGGTTCTGGAATTTAAAAAATCAATGAAAATAATGAAATAAACCATATAAAAAATCTTGTTAGAATGTTGTCTTTTTTGTGTGCTATCAAATTTTATTTTATAAACATTGCATATAAATAAAAATGAATTATAAGAAAAATAAATTTCATTTGAAAAACAAAGAATTAATGAACATAAAAATTGGGCAGAATAAGTAATCTGTTAGATTTTATTCACTATCACTTTCTGACAAATAAGCATATACATTTGTGCATGATTGCAATATAATATCAATGGATTGTAATGGTCTGGGTTTTCCACCAAAAGAGGGGGAACACATCTGACTATGGTCTGACATAGGGTCTTTGAGTAGGATGCTAACAATGGTGTGATGAAGTACCTAACCAATGATTGTATCCCTCTCCAATGGGCTAGCTCTAAGTTTACACATTAAATTCAGACACAATTTAGGCTAGTTCATCCATACCTCATCCCTCTTTCGGATTCCATTATGCCTCAGTATTCAAACTCAGGGAGAATGCTGTCTTTGGCTCTCTTCAGAAGTGAATTTACTTTATGTAGCAATTATCACACCTCTGTATAGGTTTTCATTGATTTAGATGCATCCAACCTGATTTCGGTGTTAACCTATAATAATCATATGTGTGTGCACATATGTATATGTATAGCTGAGTAAGTTGATGAGTGAGTGTTTGATTTAAAACAACATTAACAACTTTTATTTATTACAGATAAAAAAATTCAAACTCTATTAACATAGTAAAAGAGGTAATCATGTGTGTCCAATATGCATCTCTGCCATATCAATGATTAAAATTATCTGTTACTCCAATCCATGCCCATGACAGATATGCATCAATAAACACTCCTTATTTACAAAGTGAATAAGATTAGCTAAAACAAAAAAAAATATTAATTTGTTATCACAATGATCACAAAGCTGTCTATATTACAGTATTACGTCAATGCATATACAATAGCTCCATTATTCAATTTCAGCTCTAGAGATTCCATCTTCTTTGGGGATCCCCCTATCTATGTACAAGTTTCCTTAAGTGGATAGAAAAGGACATAAACACTAGAACATTAGTCATTCATACTGAATAAGCAAAATATAATGATTGTTAGTTAAACATAAACAAATAACATAAACTCTCTCCTGTACTAGTGTGTAATTAATATGGAATAGTATCAAAAATTATTATCTCATCCTATATTATGTGATGATGATGATGATCGGATATTAAGTCACTATGGAGGCAAATAACCTAAACTTTATTTACAAAAAAAATATTCTTTAGCTTAATAAACTTTACCCCTGCCCTATGTTGCTTCTTATTGCAATGGACTCTTCCAACTGCAGACATGCTGAAACTTCCAAGTGTGAGAGTGAAATAAAAATAGAATTTTACAAGCATACAAAGCAAACAAAATAACACATAATAACTGATTTTGTTCAAATCCTCATGATTAAAATCTATAAATTTATTATTAATGTCTCGTGGATATTGTCTATTTATCTCCTCGCCAGTCCGCTGTGACAAATTCTCCCTCGCTCAAATCTTATGACAATGCACTTGAAATGATTCTTTTTTTATTTCAGTTGTTGTTCTCTTCCTATATTCACTCAGACATTTCAATGAGGTGTTTGACATTTTTCTAGGCATTAGGCATACAAGTGAATTAAATCACCACACTTTATGGCAATTTTGGCAGCACCCCAGCCCTATGGCCCATCTATCTAGCCAGAACACATTGTTTAACATGTCATATAAGATTTAAATTCTCTTCAGCTTATTATTTGGCATTTAGTAAACTTATGCAAAAGAAAATTTTACTCCATCATTTATATGTATGTGCTGGTGATATATTCCCTTTCCTTCTTGTTCAATTAATAGTGCAGTCTTTTATCTTTGATTATTGATGTAAAATTATTTTAGTTCTTTTGCTACGCTGCTAAAGTTCATCAACTTTCACCATTTTAAATGTTGATTACGGTTTCTTTCAACTTTTATCACTATAAAATTTTATACAAATAAGATGGTATTTTTGAACATGTCATCCATTTTATCCTGCATTCTAATGTTTAGTCTTAAGATATTTACTGCCTGCAGTTATCATATCCTCTGATAAATTCCAAAAGATGGTGGAAAAGAACTGAATTTGTTTTTATACTGGGTCTGATTTCCATTGTTTAGCAAACTCATATTTTTTAATTTCCTTTTCCATCGCTGTATGTGCCTACTGTTGTGTGAATTAATGGTTGTTACTGAAATAATGTAATAAAATTATGTAGTAAAATTACATAGTAAAATTCTACTCTCATTTTCTAGCACTTGGTTGCTTAGGTATTGACTTGATATAAGATCATCACCATGTCTACTAAATTCATGTCTTACATCATGACGTTTACACATTGACGACTGACTTATTATTAGTATAGGTATATAAGCGAAATATTTTTTTAATTTCCATTAAAAAAGAGCATTCATTTCATTTTATCACTATCTTGATTTAGTAATTATCAAGATGCATTTTTAGTGTGTACATGTCTATATGTCTCTTTGCATGAAAAATTTGATAATGCAAATATAAATTTATTATCTCAGTTTATGTTTTTCATGGGTTTAGTTTGCCATTAGTGGATACATAAGAGTTAGTTTGAACTGGATTGTAAGCTACCCTTGCAATATGGTAGTGAATATTTTTTTTACTATTTTTCTTTACTAAGTAATTCTAAAAAAAATTGAAATAATTTAATGAATAAAGCAATAATGTATTCACATTTTTACCTTAATAAAAGTCAAACACTACTCTTAGAAATATTCAATGAATTCAATTACTGCTTACCTTTAAAAGGGTTTGGGGGTAAATAGATATCACTACTATGTTTATACTTGAAAAATAATCATATGATATCATCTTGTACACAGAAAATAGGCAAGATATGGAAGTTATGCTGAAGATATGTGCAAAGGTGGGTAAAGAGATGGGGATTCAATTTAGTGAGGAAAATTCAAAAGTAATGATGATAAATGCTGGAGAAAGAGAAGAGGAAGAATTTTTATTGGGAGATATATAAAGTTAAATATGGTGAATAGGTATAACTATTTGGAAATTGTTTTAAGTAATCAGAGAAATTTCTTGGATGATTGGGAGAAAAAATTGTTAAACGAAGCAAAAAAAAAGAGAAGAACTGATAAAGAAATTAAGTGTTTTCATATAATAAATATGATGCAGCAAGAATTGTATGGAAGAGAGTGGCTGTAGAAGGATTAATTTATGGTAATGATGTGTTATGTGTTAGTAAAGAGGTGTTATATTGCTTAGAAAAAGTACAAAGAGAAGTAGGAAAACATACATTAGATGCATATGTGTGGATGGCAAAGAAGAGCTATTCAAGAGGAAATGGAATGGCCAAGTTTTTATAAGAGAGATGCAAAAAGCAAAATGAAAATATTCAGTAGATTGCAATTTATAGATAGTAAGAGAATAGGCAAAATAGTATTTAATTTGGTTATGAGTAAAGGACAGGCAACAAGATGGGTGAGAAAGTTGTTACGGTATGCAGAAGATTTGGATAAAGACTTTATGTCAGTATACTTGTAGAAAAGTTGGGATGATTGTGTTGGAGAATTGTTGATTATTATAGTGGCAAAGAATGAGATAGAAGAATAAGTGCATTAATAAAAAATAGGAAATTGGAGAGATGGAGAATTAGTATGGAGAATAAAAAGAGTTTAAATATATATAGAAGTAAACAAAATATTGGGTGAGAGCTAATTTACAATAATAGCAAGGAAAATAGTTTACTGTTTAAAGCTTGAACAGGATAGTTACTAACAAGGGAATATACACATAAATGAAGAACAGTGGGTGATTTTGTCTGCATGTAAAGAAGGACATGGAAAATATGAGGCATTTTCTAATTGAATGTAAATACTTACATGCAGAAAGGGTACAAATAATGAACTGTGGGAGAATAAGTGATTATACAGAAAGTGGGTTCTTGGTTTTATGCTGGGTTTTGAAAAAGATAAGGACCTACATATACAGGGCATAGAGTGAACAAAGATGTTGTGGAAATGGAATGAAGCAGGATAGAGAATAATGTGAGAAAAACAGGGTGAAGAAAGAAAAGGGAAGGTGGCTAACAGGTTTCTCTGGTCATAGTGGTTGACAGATTCCTGACTTTGATAAAGGAGAGGCCAAAGCGCATCACATCGCAAAGAAGCTAAGATGGTAATACCATGCTTTGTTCATCATCATCAACCATTATCAATCCACTGCAGGATGAAGGTCTCTCGAAGTTCAATCCATCTTTTCTGATCTTTAGCTTCTCTTCTTCACATCACCCCTGCACACTTTCTTATTTCATCCATCCATCTCACATGTGGTCTGTTTCTGGGTCTTTTACAATCTCTTGGAATCCAGTTTAAAATTTTAATTGTCCATCTATTATCTTCTCTTCTAGCAATATGTCCAGCCCAAGTCCACTTCAGTCTTTTAATGCTTTGTTACACATAGATATATGCATATAAACTACAAAATATCAGCTAATGGACATTGTTTTAGTATGAAATTTCTAATTTCTCATGATATAAATTATTTGTGTGTATCTATATATATATATGAATTTTCTGTTTTTAACTAGAAGATAAATAAAACAAAAAACTTCATCGATAGGTAGTTTAACTAGCCTGGTAAATAATGTATGTTTCTTCACCTTTTCTTTGAAATATAATATTGTAAGGATGGAAAGGCTATTTAAGTTATTTTCATCTATCTATGTATATGCACACATACACTACATAAATGTACTTGTCTTCCATCTTTTCTTTGAAATACGATATTGTGAAAAAGGGAAGCTATTTAAGATATTTTTATCTATATATATATATATGCATTCATACACTAAGTAATTTATTTTTATTTAATCCCATATAGAAATAATTTTTGTATATTATAATCTACAAATCAATAGAGAAAGAATGTCTTTCTTCCTTACACTATGATTTCTTAAATTAATTTCTTTTGAGTTTTTTTGCGATCGTTATTATAATCATTCATCCAGGTAAAATTGCTTTAGTTGAACAGAATACAGTAGCAATGATTATTAACAGCAAATAAGCAGGAAAAGTAATCAGGAGGAAAAATATGTAACTTAAATTACCTTTATTTACAGATAGTTGAGGATATTGAAAATATTGAAGGAAATCACTATAAGTTGCATTTACTAGTTTGCATCTATCTGTATATACCATATAAAGAGAGCGGTTGTGTAATTCATTTGTGCATATTGTTTCACAACCCGCCCGGTTCTGATCGCTTGGTAAAATAAACTGATTTGAAATAATAACTCCGAGGCAACATAACACTAAAATGAAAAATATAATAATAATATAATATATATACTTTATAATTTGAATTGCTATTTACTGTATATATTAAATAAGGTACATTATGTATTGTTTAAAATTTAGTTCTGCTACACGGAATTGTATAAAACAGTTTAATTTAAAATGCAGACGTGATGGGCGTTGAGTGAATAATCTATCAGCTGATCTATATTTTTGATGTCTAGGCATCCGACTCGCTTTGCATCTTATATGGAAAAGTTAGTTAATCTCTGACAATTTTCTAATACTTTTCCATAGCAGTTTTTTATTTTGTAGTACAGTACTTAGTTTTTGTGCAGCGACACCAATGCACTTGAATTATATGAACTTCTTTAAAGATATAATTTTCTAAATAGGTGGTCAAAAAATCTGATCTAAGCCTTATCCTATAATAACATCTGAAATGATCTGATCAGTTTGCAATACTGCACTATCATTCATGACAATAGCTACAATTAAGGAATACAGCTAATCATCATTAATATATTGTTAATACTTTATGACTGACTGGCTATAAATTATGTTATTATTCTACAATACATATTTTGCAGCTGCAGTAATTTATTTCTAAATTTCCAGTAATTACTAAATGAAGTCAGGTACTATCATAAAGCCAGTGACATTTTTTATCATTATCCCACCCTTTTAACTTTAGTCATTTAAAAGTTTATATATATGAACATATATTTTTGATAGTTTCATGTATACATTTCTTTCTAATTAATATTAGCATGTTGTCAGTGTTTTTTTTTATATGTATTCCAGGTAATAGAGGTAATTTAGAAATAATACAGAGTTGATTGAATGATCTCTTCTATAAAAAGATGACTGTTTGGATCCAATGAAAACATCTGTACAATGCTAATAAAAACACCAAGCAAATATGCACATGGACAAATGCAAAATATATGTTTCATTTTTACCCTTAAAATCTTTACTTTAAAATAGGTACATATGATGATGATGATCATTAGATTCCACTACAGTCTATAACTTTTTTTTATTAAGTCAACAGTTTGAGAGATTATGGAGTGTAATTTAAGAATGTGAATAAATTTGATTGGTTTACACTAGTAATATATCTGAAAAAAGGAAATATTTATTTAAGATACCATCTTTTTTTTTTTTTCATATGTCATAGCATCGGCCGGGATGCGAACCCACAACCATCTGCAAACAACTACTTGCTTGCAAGGTGGCTGCGATGACCCCTCGGCTAACAACGCTTGACAAGATACCATCTTTTCTCTGAATATAAATTAGCACTTACAACATCCCTTACAATATCCTCAGTTTGAGCTTAATGGAGTAAATAAAAAAATATAGTGTTATAATAAATAACTGAAGTATGAAACAATGCACAAAAAATAACAAGAGAATTAATCAATTAAATATTGACAAAAAGTAGCCAGCTACTGTATAAATAGTAAAAAAAAAAAGAATTTCCATGCAAAAAATAGATATTATCCAAATGCTAATCTTTATCAAATGAGTTCAACCATTTTTATTGTATCATTAAAATTTTTAGTTATAAATAGATATATCACCTTCCCCTAGGCTATGACTTAAAGGCACTCTAAATGTTGAATATCAAGAATAGAATGAATCCACCATTTCTTGTTAGCTCTGATGTTTACAGACATACCTTTGTCAATGTTGCTGATTATTTAAAGTGAAATTATTTTTTCAAAATATGTCACTTAAGAGTTATTAAATTCATAATTAATTATACAAGGCTGGAGATAGCATATTTTAATATCTTGATTGTTTGTTTATATATACATTGAGCTATATTCAGTTTTGTATAATTAATTATGAGTTTAAAAACTAAGTGCCATATTATATCTGGTTGATAAATTAGTTTCACTCTAAATTACCAACAGTGTTAACAAAGGTATGCTTATAAATATCAGAGCTACAAAGATTAGGTGGAATTATTCTATTCTTGATACTTTGTTCAACATTTAGAGTGCTTTTAGGTCATAGTCTGGGGGAGAGTGATTTACTTCCTTTGTTTACATACACATTAATCTGTGTTTAATTTAAAGTTTAAATAGAATATCAGTAATTTAAATGATATTCTTATACAAAAATATCTTGCGTTGTTAGCCTAGAGGTCATCGCACCCGCCTTGCAAGCAAGTAGTTGGTTGCAGACGGGTGTGGGTTCGCGTCCTGACCGATGCTATGACATATGAAAAAAAATATTTTAATCAAACTGTAAGCAATTCACAGAGAAATTATTTGATATAAATATAATTTAAGAAAATAACATATATTAATAATCACATATTTTAATTAATGAAACTTATTAAATAGGAAAATAAATTACTTAAAAAATAATGATTTATACTTATTTTTAATCTAAATTGTTCGTTCTCAACTTCAAAGTTCAAATGTTGTAACACAGTCAGTCATAATATTTTTTTATTTCTTGATATTCCAATTATAATTGCTGGATATTCTGTTTTGAAATCTATATTAATGGCAGCAACTGTGAGTGTAATCATTAAAGTGATGATATGAATCTTTTCTTATTTCCATACAAATCTTTGTATTATTCTTGCTGAAACTGCCTCATTGAAATATATCACATTTAAGTAAGGCATTGAAGTCTTTTTAAGTCCAAAGATAGTATTTCAAGATGAACAAAAATCCAGTATGTAATATACATGTATATATTTGTGTTTAACAATTTGTTTTATATAATCACTGTAAAGTTCACATTTAACATTTTACTCTTTGTTTTTATTTTAATTTTAGAGTTAAGATGGTCATATTTCCTTGTGGTGAAACAGTTAGAACTATCGACCTGTCTGTTTCACCTAATATATTCTATAATAATGTATTTTGTTTCATTCAGATTGTGTGTATTTTTTTAATTTAAAACTTTGAGTGTGCTTGTAATATTGCAGAGTATGTGCCTTGTTAACTATAATATGAAAATGCAGTCATAAATATTTATATACACACATATTCCTTTATGTTTGTTAAAACTGAAGTAAACATAGCAGTGTGTAGTTAGAATTTATGTATATAACAAAATAAGTTTAAATTTATAAAATTATTCATTTAAGTTTTAATATCCATTTTAAATAATTTTCAAGTTCTATTGTTTGTTTAAAATTACACAAGCTGTAATTTGTTTACGAGTTTTAACATTTCATCTAAAAATAATCTTTTGGCTGAAAATTGACCTCATTTAAAATTATAGGCAAAAACAGATTAGAAAATTCAGTCAGGCATAAATTCATACTAAGTGCAATTGGAAAACCCAAGTGAATAGAGCTTTTAACTCCAAATTTGCTGTGGCAATTATTAAAAACTAAGTGGAAATTTAGTTAAAGGCAAAGTTCGAAGTCAGTAAACAAGTCACATTGTGAAAGTAAAAGAGGGATGGACATACTGTCAAAAATAGGAAATAAAAAAGCCTGTAGTGGCCATCAAAAATTGTTGGAGACAAATTTCTGAAAAACAAGTGTTGAAAAATAATTAAAAAGCTGTTCCTGTATTATTTTGACTAAGCTGAATTCTGACTAAGCCATTACCAAAGCTGTTAAAATGAGAACTGTTGGCTAAGGGATGATAGACTGCCATCTATCTCCCATGGAAAACTGCTACAGAATGGAAGAAAATATCAACCTCAGCCCAAGCCCAGTGATCGAGAAACTACACCTGAAATACTCGAGTTCTTGACCAAAGTGATGGAGGAAAGCCACAACCGCAGTAATATACAAAGCTGCATCCAGACTTAAACCTAGAAAAGCCACAGCTGATTTAATAGAGAGAAGACGCACAGTAAAGAATGCCTTGAAAGACTTACTACCAAGTATTACCCGTAAATCATTCTGCAGAATACGTTAATTTCATTACTAAACCAATTCTAAATTAAAAGCTAGCTAACTAATCAAGTCTCGTATTTAATTATGTTATTTAAATGTTAAACTAAACTGTTTATATTAAAATTTACTTTAAAGCTTAAAGCACTCTCAAAATTCTTGCTTGATCATAAATATTTTAAGTAATCATAAATATTTAGGTTCTATAAAACCATTTAAACAAATTCTTCATTTCTAAATTATAACTTTATTGGTCATTTCTTGCAATTTGTTCTTATGCCATCTATATTTAGTTTTTAATTTCATGTTTATTAATTTATGCTATGTTCATCAGAATGGAGTTTTTTGGGGTTTAATAATTATTGGAGGGGTGATTAAGCATCTTTCCATTATGTTAGAATATAATATAAAGAAATATAGGCAAAACTCCCTTCTGAAATCAAACTATTATTTACGCTAGAGTGAATCAGTTACTTATAATGCACAAAATAAGTTATATAAAATGTATATTTTGCATAAGTTATTTAAAACACATATTTTGCATAAGTTATTTAAAATGAATATTTTGGTAAGCTACTTAAAATGAGTATTTGCGTAAGTTATTTTAAAAAGCAATCTTTTGCTTAAGTTATTTAAAAATCAGCATTTACTTAATATTAAGCGTGAGTTATACAGCATATAAGTAATATTTTAAATCTTAGTAAATCCTTAATTTTGCTATAACTCCCCTTAATTAGAGATTAAACTATACTGATATCCTTAAATCAGATTCTTATTATTGCCTTGTAGGGTGACTTAAGTAATACTATTTATGAACTGACCAGTGGTAGTGGCGCTGATAGAAGCTAAGATTTGGCATAATTAATTTAAGAAATATTAAATCAGCATGGCAAATGTGTTGCTAGTTATATGCATAACTTCTTGCTATACCTATAATGGCCTACATCAGC
Organism: Epiperipatus broadwayi; assembly: GCA_028023455.1. NCBI lineage: Eukaryota > Metazoa > Onychophora > Udeonychophora > Euonychophora > Peripatidae > Epiperipatus > Epiperipatus broadwayi. The sequence goes on from JAQFVV010012449.1 coordinate 356,618, forward strand.
ATCATTTCCATGTCAAGTCATGCCTCGAAAGTTTAGGCAATTGTGACATTTATCTATTTGAAGGAACTAAAGCATTCCCAGGGCTCATTAAGCTGCTGTTCCATTCACTTGAATAAAAGGGCCTCTTCATATTATAGCAAGCAGCTTGGTGTGGGAAACTTATTACTAAGTAATGAATCTCAATTAAGAACACATTCGAGATGCATATATTCTGATACTATAGTTTGTAACACCGTAGAATCTGACGTTCGACTGTCCAACATCAGTTCAACATCCAATAGAAATTAACATCAGCTTTGATCTGATTTGGAATCTAAATTAATGCATTTATCTATGTAGTAATTAGAGATTTCTAATCTTACTATTATTATATGTTATGTTTATATGTTATGTTTATTATATGTTAATATAATTCCAATCAGTTACCAATTAATTGATCACTCTAACTCTTACTAATTTTACTATGTAGATCTTAGCGTGGGTTATGACATAAAAGATGGTATAAGCATATTGTCAGTTCTGCAAAGTCATAAACTAATTAAACATTTTGCAACCCCAAAATTCATTCACCTGTGCATGAGCAAATATAATTGGCTTTGTTTATTGTTTGTTGATAATCACATTAAGCATTTGTAATTCTAAGTATTCACTCACCTGTGTGTGAGCAGAATATATATAATTTGTGTTAACATCTACTGACTATTCATTAATTTTCTTTGTAAACCTAAGTATTCACTCACCTGCATGTAAGCTCTATATAATTTGCTTTATTATATTCTTTGTAACCCTGAGTATTCACTCACCTGTGTGTGAGCAATCTGTACATATTTTATTTGCTTTATAACTATTAAGTGTTACATTAAATTCATGAAATATAAATTTAGCTCAGTCTTCATTCTTGCTCATTACTTTATGAATTATTAATTAAGTTATATAATATCATGTGTTGGGGGGTGTCTCATGTTTTACTGCTTTGCTATTGCTGGAACGTGAATAAAGAGATATCGAGTGTAACCTCAGGCATGTCATTTGCAATGGATTGACTTGGAAGCATGAGTAAGAGAGGTGAGGTATGATCAGACATAGGATATTACTATCCCGACTTGGTCAGCTGTTGGTTCTCTAGCTCAGACTCTCGGTCTGTTGAGCAAATGTACAAACCTAACCGTTACAGTGGGTAGACACTAATGATATTGTATTCAATTAGGTGAGCTCTTACATAATATATAATATTGATTAATTTAAAAAAATGCTGGATTTGTTATAAATCTATCATGACTTACATTTGAATGGAAGAATATAGATTACAAAAATGTCTAATCTATTTAAAAGTTTTTTATATATTTTCTGGGAGAAAATTTATCATTTGATATCTGTTGGAGGCATAGGTGAAAGAACAGGAAGTCATTGCAAAGGGATAAACTTGAGTGGGTTGATAATATTGTTCATGGTAATATTTAACTAAATTTCCAGAAATTCAAAATGAGAACTTTTTCTCCAGATAATAATACAGTGTTCAACCAATAAAATATACTAGTGGTAAGGACAACTGAGCTTTTCAATAACCCAAGTTATAGTTTCATCAGTGAAAAATCATCCCAAATAAAAATATCATTTCTGGATAATAAGTCAAGAGTCTACAATTGAAGATTTATCACATCAATTTATAAAATTCCAATTTTTTTTTTTACAGATTCAACGGTAAAAACAGGTGGGTTTGATCTTCAGAGAAAAAAGTGGATTATCACCAACAGACTCATAACAACCAATGGTAATGAATTTAACAGCCACTGATACATGTAGATGTGAATAAAAGCAAGCCATGAACCACATAGTTAATAACCATCAGATTTATAGCTACAGAGACAGAATTAATGAATCTAATTTCTGGATGAAATCTCTAAAAGTTTCTATATAATATTTTGTTAAAAACTAAGTTGTCTAATAAAAGAAAAATCCATACACTAAATAAATAAACAAAAGGGATTATTAAACATACATAATGAGTTATTTATTTATATAGCACTATGTTTATAATCTGTAAGAATAATTCATGCTGGATAAATTTAAACATTTAACGAATACTCTCCTTTCCAAACACAAGATAATGTCTTTTGAAAAGATAAAATGAATCACTCTATCTTTTTAATCTAAATTTATGTTTAATATAGTAAAAAGAATTGAAAGTGATTATTTAATATCTTCACGCTCTCATATCCAAATGCTTGAGATTTGCCTATACATATATGTTTAGGTTAAAAAGACAGAGTGATTCATTCTATCTTTTCAAAAGACATTATCTTGTGTTTGAAAAGGAGAGTATTCATTAAATGTTTAAATTTATCCAATGCATGTGTAGTGGAGTGATCCTAATTATTATTAAAAGAGTTTATTAATATTCAAATATAAGTATATTGCTATACTAAACTTAATGTAATTAGAAAGGACTTGAACGCAGAATTTCAAGCTCCCTACAGTTATGTACTCCATCTTATAAATTGATACACATGAACACTTACATGTGAAAAAGATAAACGATCTCCAATATATGTATTTTGTGCTAAACCAGTACTTATCAGTTGGTCCAGATCACCATTTTCCACATATATATATATATATATTGTAACGTTTTTCGTATTACTAGGCCACTATACGCCTCAAATTTATATTTGAGCATGAGTTGATCAAGCTGTATCAAAAGAAAAAAGAAAGTTGTATTTCTATTCTCAACACAGCTATTTTTCCTGATCAACTTCGGCCTAGAACTATTACCGAGTACAATCGTGAGCAGAACCAGCTTTTAATTTCTACTTGAGGGTGCCAGAGTTGTTAGACCCACTGAGACTGCGTCAAACATATTGTAGCCCGTAAGGTAATAATTATATGATCTGAGTTAACATTCTCGTTAAGAAGAAGATATCCCCATTTTTTCTTAATTACGGGAATTAAATCTATCAAAAAAAAATAATTTGTATACCGATCTAAGTTAAATAACTAAAGGTAAAACTTAAATAGAATAGCATTAATTTTATACACGTACAATGAAAGTGAAGTTAATAATAAAGATTTATTCTAACTCGTCAAGCATTCAATATTTATGATTAAGACAAAATTATAATGTTGGAAAAGATTGTGCATATGAATTCAATAATTTGATTCAAATATTGGAGTAATAAATATTTAGTCTTATTTTCCGTAGTAACAGTTTGGTTCATTTCTCAGTTCGCAAATCTTCTGATCCAAGAAAAATTTATGTGATAACATTTCCATTCAACTCACTATTCATAAAGCTTTATGTAAAAAAATTATGGCCATTTACTTACCGGTAAGTTGACATTAAGTAGGTCATCGATCTTCCCGACGTACAATTCAGTTAGTGGGTAGTCCGCAGTAGTTGTTTTTCTTTTAGTTTTATTTCCGAATCTCCGATATAATTTAGGTAGCCAGATGACGATCTAGGTGACTTTTTTCGAGAGAAAGTGTCGGCAAACGATGGAGTTCTACTCACTCATGGCAAGCGATTTCAGTTCGTATCTAAGTGGACACATTTTATTAAAAAAATACGAGGCACTTCAAATTGCTCAGCACTATTGGAACAATAAAAGAAAAAAAGACCCCTTTTCAAATCTGTTGGCTCCTTTTATACTCCTAGATTCTTTTTAGAAGCTCTGCGCACGTTCTTTTTTTTTCTTTGTTCTACTTTATAAACTTCTACATTATTCTCCTTTTCTTATTACAAAGTCTGTTTTTCCGTTAAGAATTTCTGCCATTTTTAATTACTATCAGAAAATTGTTTCTGATAGCAATCTTTCACCTTTTGAAATTTCCTTTCACTATTTGAATCAATGATTCAATATGCACTTTCCAACATTGAATTTATTTTAGTTAACTTATTTCTAAAAAAAAAAGAAAAATTAAACTTTCACTGTACGTTTTTTTTTTTTAAAACATTATGTTACAAAAAAAAAATAAAGATCGTGTTCGCTCTCCTTTCTTTTTTTTATAATACCTAATATTAAAAAGTAATTTGTACTTTATATATAAATAAATGGTACAATACCACCGGGGCAGGGGAATGAGAATAAAATATAGGTTTAAACTAATTTTATTCTTAATAATTGTTTATGCCCATATTCGTGTGTTTTGTTTTATTAGCGCGCTGATATATTGTGTAGACTCATTCAACAAGCGACGTTCGGCGGGAATGCAAAATATTTCCACATTCATCTGCGTCCTCTCCACTTAATCGTAATAGTAACGCTAAGGATCCCAAGTTATAAGCACAAACGATCGTTGCTCATCGTTTTGAGTCTTACAGGCTCGTGGCAACCTGGTCCGTCCTCCCCAATATCGGGATCTCTGCTAGAAATAGACTGATGAGCGTTTAAAGACGGTCTTATGTTACATACTGCATACTAGGACTTGGGGTTATGCTTTTTCCCCTCTTCAGTAACTGCCTACCCGGTCAAATACTTGTGACTTATGTTTACACCAGTCGCGATCGTGTTTCTCTTTCTATAAATTAATATCTATATATTTTAATATTCTAGTTGTACGTTTCCATATCATTATTTTTTTCGTTTTTTCCGAGGCATATCCGAGATCTGCAGGGTGTCATCTGGCCCACTTTATCTCTCAATGTTATCTATCACTATAACTGGTTGATGGCGGAGGTGATAGGGATCAAACCCCCTCTCTGTATTGCTCGCACCAGTCTCTCCATTTTATGTCAAGGTCTTTTCTCTTGTATTTATTTTCACTCCTAAACTTTTCGTCTAGTGCTGGAGGTCTTGCACGGATTCCCTTCCCTTTATTTTTAGTTGGGGACCCCTTATCTTTCCTTTGATTTCCAGCACTATTAGTCAACACTATAGTGTTCAGTTGTATTCGACCCTTCTGGTTCGGTAATTTGTCGAAGTATTTAGGACTCGTCTCTTCTCCAGTGTTGTCATTCTCGAAAGCACTAAGAAATTCTGCCATTCTCTCTACTGTCTCACATCCGGTACTTATCAACAGATGCCCTACTGGATCGGGAAAATTTTTCCACGTAATCTTGATAATCTGCTTTTCTGTTAATTTGCACTCAGTCAGCGCTCGTAGTTGTGCCACTTGTTTCCAAAAAAATGGTACATAACGCCCTTCTGTTCTGCATTTCTCTTGCGCCACTCTATTCTTAATTCGTTCTTGGTGGTCCTCGTTCCAATAGCATTTGATTAATATTTGACCATACTGTGTAAAGTTATTCGGTTTCTTAAACAAGGATTCCCACCAAGCTTGCGCCGTCCCTTGTAAATGATTAACTGCCAGCGTTAGTTTAACTTCTTCCGACATGGGGTTTATCGCGAAGTACCCCTGCAGGCTATTTAAGTGTTCCATCGGTGATTCTCCATCTTGTCCATAGAAAATTTTTAATTTCAAAACGGGGTTTACTGCACTCAGCACATTTTCTCTATTTTCTATGAATTTTATCTCTTGGCTTTCTTGTTTATCGGATCTCAATTCTATCACTTCTGTGCTCTGTGACCCTTTAGCTATTTTCTCATCTACTACCTTTATTAACTCTTCTTTAATTTCTTTAATCTCTACCCTTATTTCTTCTTTCAATTCTCTGACCATCTCTGCCATTTCTTTTTTTATCTCTTCTTTGAATTCTGTCATGCATTCGTATAATAGTTTTTTTTATTAAGGGTTCCAAGCCCTCTTTTAATTCTTCCGCACCTTCTGCCATATTTTGTATATTTTTATTACTTCTCAATTTCATATATGGCCGTGTTGCTTATTTTTGCTACAGTAAACAAAATCTTAACGCTATCAATTGTTACGATATAAATACAATATTTTATTTTGCTTTGCTAATAAATTCGTTCACCGACACCCCTCTCTTTTATCGCCCTATAATCTCCCATCCCCCTCTACCTTTACCGTCATTTCTTACCTTTGATCGGTTTTATTTATTATTTAATAATTTATAAGCTATTATTTTCTTTCAATATAGCCTTATTTACAATCCTACTCTAAAAAAAAACTTTTGTAATCGTATGCAATAACTTTTTAGACTTGCGCACTATTTGTGGTCATATTTATTTTCCGGCTACGGACATTAAATTCTCAATTTTATGCTGTTTTTAAATTTTCTCAGGTCGTGGTTTTTTTTTTCTTTTTGTAAGCCTCGAGTTGGGCAAGCCATTGTAACGTTTTTCGTATTACTAGGCCACTATACGCCTCAAATTTATATTTGAGCGTGAGTTGATCAAGCTGTATCAAAAGAAAAAAGAAAGTTGTATTTCTATTCTCAACACAGCTATTTTCCTGATCAACTTCGGCCTAGAACTATTACCGAGTACAATCGTGAGCAGAACCAGTTTTTAATTCCTACTTGAGGGCGCCAGAGTCGTTAGACCCACTGAGACTGTGTCAAACATATTGTAGCCCGTAAGGTAATAATTATACGATCTGAGTTAACATTCTCGTTAAGAAGAAGATATCCCCATTTTTTCTTAATTACGGGAATTAAATCTATCAAAAAAAAAAATTTGTATACCGATCTAAGTTAAATAACTAAAGGTAAAACTTAAATAGAATAGCATTAATTTTATACACGTACAATGAAAGTGAAGTTAATAATAAAGATTTATTCTAACTCGTCAAGCATTCAATATTTATGATTAAGACAAAATTATAATGTTGGAAAAGATTGTGCATATGAATTCAATAATTTGATTCAAATATTGGAGTAATAATTATTTAGTCTTATTTTCCGTAGTAACAGTTTGGTTCATTTCTCAGTTCGCAAATCTTCTGATCCAAGAAAAATTTGTGTGATAACATTTCCATTCAACTCACTATTCATAAAGCTTTATGTAAAAAAATTATGGCCATTTACTTACCGGTAAGTTGACATTAAGTAGGTCATTGATCTTCCCGATGTACAATTCAGTTAGTGGGTAGTCCGCAGTAGTTGTTTTTCTTTTAGTTTTATTTCCGAATCTCCGATCTAATTTAGGTAGCCAGATGACGATCTAGGTGACTTTTTTCGAGAGAAAGTGTCGGCAAACGATGGAGTTCTACTCACTCATGGCGAGCGATTTCAGTTCGTATCTAAGTGGACACATTTTATTAAAAAAATACGAGGCACTTCAAATTGCTCAGCACTATTGGAATAATAAGAGAAAAAAAGACCCCTTTTCAAATCTGTCAGCTCCTTTTATACTTCTAGATTCTTTTTAGAAGCTCTGCGCACGTTCTTTTTTTTTTCTTTGTTCTACTTTATAAACTTCTACATTATTCTCCTTTTCTTATTACAAAGACTGTTTTTCCGTTAAGAATTTCTGCCATTTTTAATTACTATCAGAAAGGTGTTTCTGATAGCAATCTTTCACCTTTTGAAATTTCCTTTCACTATTTGAATCAATGATTCAATATGCACTTTCCAACATTGAATTTATTTTAGTTAACTTATTTCTAAAAAAAAAAAGAAAAATTAAACTTTCACTGTACGTTTTTTTTTTTTTAAAACATTATGTTACAAAAAAAAAATAAAGATCGTGTTCGCTCTCCTTCCTTTTTTTTATAATACATAATATTAAAAAGTAATTTGTACTTTATATATAAATAAATGGTACAATACATATATATACAATTAGTGCTCAGTTTATATTAAGGTCCTATATGTGAGGGGTCCGAATGACTTAAAGTCAACATAGGTATGAGAATAATATTGGTATCAACAAGGGATTTGAATGTTCCATCATCAGATTTTCAATGATAAGGATGACTGAAGAGTTGAAGGGTAGAGAATATTGAAGCTTGTTCATTAAAGTTTAAAGTTTTGCTATCTTAATATAATCTGAGGACTGATCGTATATATGTGTGGGAAATGGTGATCTGGACAAACTGATGAGTGCTGGTTCAGCATGAAATACGTATATTGGAAATCATTTATCTTTTTCACATGTCTGTGGTCATGTGTACCAGTTGTATAAGATGTAGTATATAGCTGTAGGGAACTTTAAAATCTATAAATACCTTCTAAGTCAAATTTATTCACAAAAAAATAGTCTTTTTTTTTTTTTAAAAAAAGTTAAATCCATTTTCACAGAGGGAGAAGTATGCAAATTGATTTTATACTAAAATTATAAAACCCCATTTATAATAACCCTAACAAATAAGCTCTATCAATCAATAAGCAAGAACTACCTAATTATGTTGACACTACATTAAGCACCCCATCCCCATACAATCATAAATAGGAGTAGAAGAATTGAGTCTAATCCAGAATTTATTTTTATTAAAAAATTTGATACTAGTAATGAAATGAAAATACATAAAGATAGAATATTAAGATCTATATCTTAATAAAAATACTATACAGAATCAAAACAAAACTAAATAATTAATGGTTAATTAGATAGTTCTAATAAAAATTATCATAGGATATTTGATTACAAATTAAGAAGGAGAAAACAAGTGAATGAAAAATGAAAAGCAAATATTAAAATAAATCATGTAAATATAATGAAAAAAATTATGGAAATATATCCACTTAGAAGCTACTATTATTAGGGGTTGTCAAGTTAACATTGATTCCTGAATAAGCTTCTGCCAGTTCATAAAATTTTTAACATAACATATAAGCATAGTCATAATTGCTTTTCCTGTGCAGTTTGAATTTTTGTTGTTATCATGTATTATCAACTATCATAATATTATTCTATTTTACTGTAACCCAATATTGATATTAATAAGAAGAGACTAAGAGTAAAATAAACAAAACATAAAGAAGACAGCAAAGCTACAAAAAAAGAAAAAAAAAGTACAATAAAGCTAAAACATATGATACTGATTCCTCTTATGAGGAATTGTTAAAGTAATAATTAATAGTTATTGAATAAAAGTAACGTCTAAAGTCCCTTTTCCTCCATAATATTTCTCTCACACACAAAAGATTGTCTTACATATATATATTTGTACAAATTGAAGTCCAAATAAATTAAAAAATAACAAACAAACACAGTCTTCTATTTTAAAAATAGCCCATTAATTTCAATATATATACATCAAACCACACACAAACTGTTTAATAAATCTTGATTTATTATAATATGAAACTAATGTAATGAAAAGTTAAGTTTGTTTGTTAGAAGAGTTTTAAGGTAAGAGGTATTTGTTATATATATTATGGAATACTTATTGATTTTATGTATTTTTTAGCTGTTCATTGATAAAGATTATAAAATAATATAGTCAACACATAGGAATATATTATTGTACGTTATAATAGCTCATATCATAACAAATCGAGATTTATAAGGAAGTTTGTATGTGGTTTGACGTATATATATTGAAATTGAAGTTCATAGTAACTAATGAATGTGCTTTTATATAAATGCAATGTTATGCTTGTGGCAACATGTGGTTAATATCCAAACCCACTAATTTCAAAGATATGGCTGCACTATTTTAAAAATAGTTTTTTTTTTTCAATTGGTATAAAGGTATAACACTCAATTGACTTACAATATCAAATTCTACAACGTAATGAGCACTGTCCAATTACTGTTTTTTTTCATATGTCATAGCATCGTCCGGGAGCCGAACCCACAACTCTCTGCAACCAACTACTTGCTTGCAAGGCGGTTGCGATGACCTCCGGCTAACAACACTTGACCTGTCCAATTACTTTTGAAACACGTTTGATACTTTTTGGATTTAATTTTGTGATATTTTTTTTACAAATACAGTATATATTAAGTACTTAAATAAGGTTGACATTGCGCTTAATAAGAATTAATATTTACAATATATATTAAAATAGAAATCCACATAATATAAATCTTATAAAAATGCTGCATCTCTGATATAAAGTAATTTATTGAAGTTATCACTATGATAAGATATATTATGTATGGGTGTGTATTTGCATTTACATAAACATAGCGATAAAAATAGATATTTTATCTGATCATTTTTTTGATTTATATGTACACAAATATGGATATAACTGGCACATGTTTGAGGAAAAGTAGTAATTAATACTTATGTAAAAATATTTATAAGTTATTATTTTTTATTGCCGTCAATTTGTATTTGATAGCACAAAGATATGAATAAAATATATTCTCCAAAATATAAAGATCAGTATAATATTAAATAAATTATTTTTTTAAATATTAAATTAATACACTATACAGGCTTAAACCTGCATATATATATATATATATATATGGGATTCGAACTCAGACTTTCACATGGCCCTTGCTGACCCACCTGATCACACACACGTTGAAAAGATACATATTTTGTGCTAAACCAGCACTCATCAGTTGGTCCAGATTACCACCTCCACACATATATACAATCACTGCTCAGCTTTATATTAAGATAGTCAATCTTTATACTTTAATGGACAGGCTTCAAACTAATCCAACCCACAACTCTTCAGCCTTCCATTTCATTGAAAATCTGATGATGGAACGTTCAAAGCTAAAAATTTGAACTACAATGTCTGTCTGCCACATTGCAATAGTGAGATATTACTATTAATTATGTTACAAAAAAAATATTCTTTCAAAATTATAGTCTATTTTTGGTGTTGTTCATCTTTGTTAAAGTCAATAAAAAGAGAATCAAAAGTTGTATTAACCTATCATTTTGAAAGAATGAATTATTTTATAATTGACATTTAATTTAAAAAAAATAATTCGACAATATTTTACAGTCGTTTATTCTTTTGATTTATTATTAGTATTAATAATTAAGTTTAAGAATATGGAAAGTATTGCATGATCACCATTTCGGATGCTTACACAAGATGTTTACACAGGGCCTAAACTCTCCATACAGTAGCATCTCACCAGTGCATACCAGAGTAATCAATGGCTGAAAGAAGGTTTGTTCATAAAATCCTTATCTAGTGCCTACTCATTCAATATCCTCAGACTAGTTTCTAGCTTATGGCTTTCATCAGTGAGGAGTCTAGGGATATTGGATGAGTAGACACTAGATAGGGATTTTATGTATAAACCTTTTTACATCCATTGATTATTCTGGCTTGTGCTGGTGGCGCTAGATGGGGATTTTATGAACAAGCCTTCTGGCATCCATTGATTACTCTGGTTGGCACAGGGTGGCACTACTGTAGGAGAGTTTTACCTGTTTAATAACAGTTATGTGCTAGCATAAGAGATGGTGATCATGTGATGTTTAGTGTATTTAAATAATAACTGCCTACAATATATAAATGAGTGAAATATCTCCTTTTTAAAAAAAATTTAATATTTGATTGTAAATAAAGTAATATTATTTCTATTTTCTTACAATTAATGTTTTTTTTATTTATAACTTTTACTTTATATGTGGGAGCATTTAAGTATGAGATAACTAATAGTAATTGTAATGATTTATAAATCAGATATAATTTTGATTAACACACAGAGATTTTTTTTAAAATTTCTGTTTCTTCATTAAATTATCTTCAATATTTTACTTTCTATCATACAAATTTTGAAAATTAAAACAGGCAAAACTCTCCATACAGTAATGCCACTCAGTGCAAGCCAGAGTAGTCAATGGATGCCCGAACACTTGTGCATAAAATCCCTATCTAGTGCCTACTCATCCAATATCCCCAGACTAGTTTCTAGCTTGAGGCTCCTCACTGACAAAAGCCATAAGCTAGAAACTAGTTTGGGGATATTGGATGAGTGGGCACTAGATGGGGATTTTATGCACAAGCCTTCTGGCATCCATTGATTACCCTGGCTTGCACTGAATGGCATGACTGTATAGAGAGTTTTGCCTGTTTTAACAACTGTTATGAGCAAGCATAAGAAATGGTGGTCATGTTATGTTTAGTCGTTTAAATTTTGAAAATACTTGCAAATGTTCTTACAACTCATGGTTTCAATTTATTAATTTATATAACTGAATCATTTCAAATGTATTGCAAGCAGTTCTACCCAACGCAAAACAAAACTTAATGTTAGCACATTTTTCCATCATGTTTGAATAGAAGACATATTCTAGATACATTACGGCCTTAAAATTTATTCAGAGAATAATTAAACTAGTTTGCTACATAGCACATATAATAATTTAAAGATGGCAATTGAAACATCTTTAAGGAAGAACCAATCACCAACTATCTTTTTCGTGGTACATATTTGCATAAGTGTTTATTTGATTTAGTGATAAATATTTAGTGATATAATATTAATCTATATATTTATTTATATGTCTGGACCTACAATTTGGTCTTAGAGATATTCTACTGGGCAGTGTTTTACTTGGCATTATTTAGGAGTTATCAGTGAATAATTAGAGTAATGTGTTGTAAATGATTATATTGTATAGTGATGATTGAAGTGAAGAAAAATTACCTCAAGAAAATTGAAATAAGAGTTGAGATAGAATAATGATTATTAATAATAATAATTGGCTAAAAAATGTTGTAGTCACCCATAAACTGATGAGAGAATATGACTTTCTTCTCTAATAGTTTCAACCATTTTAACTATTATATTTACATTCCTCAAAAGATTTTTTACATTTGAAATTGCATATTTAACAGAATTTTTCTAAATTTTTAACTATCTTTAAGTTAAACTTTTTTAAAACTAACTAAAATATTACTCATGTAATATAAGGTGAACATTGTACTCTCTTTTCTATTAATGGATTTGTTAAAGCCAAATTGTGATAGTTTTCTTCTTTATTATGACTCTTTTTAAGATTTCTAACTTTTGTTCCCCATTTAATGATTATATTAAAAATAAAATTATAAGCTCAGATCTTGGAGGAATATAATATCTTCCTTACTTATATATTACAACCATATTTTTGTTTTATGAATAGTAATTTGGTTGAATCTGACTAACTTGGGACCTCTGTCTTCAATTAAGGCTAACCAGATATCCAATTATTAACCAATAATTGGATAAATTAATTAGACATGGACTGGCTACCTAGGAAAAGAAATCATATGCTTGCTTAAAAATGCTTAGTTACTTGAAATTTTTCCAAGTTTTTCATAGATTTAAACCATTCAATTAAATAAACAATTCATATAAAATCACATATTTATGAATACTTTAATTTGCATTTTTCAATTATAATGTTTACAACTTTTAATTTTATTTATCAAAGCTTTAATCCTTTCAGAAAGTTTTTTAACTTTTCCAGACTTTCTTAGTAGTAGCAAAATTTGCAGTCTTTACTATGTGATAATAATTTTAATTATCAAATCAATTTTGAACTCTGAATAGCTTTACTAAAAGTTTTATTAAAGTTTATAATGTAGTTTTAATAATTGATACACTAGAATAAATTGTATTAAGGAGGTATCAACTAATGGCAAAGTTCCAGCTGCTAATGATCAAATGATTTCTCAGAAAGTCTATTGCATAGTTACATCAACCCACCTTCATACAAAAAAATTAATAAGTAATCTTGAAAATACATCCAACATACTTTTGAATTCTAAATGTAACACTTGATTTTAAGTTTGTCCTAAATTTTATGTCCAGATTTTTTTAGTACTTTTTTTCAGTTTTAATCAAAACTCATCTATGACTTCCACTAATATTAGAATGCTTGAGTTTTATTAAATCCTGAATAATGTATTTATTACTTGACAAAAAGAAAGGTATAATTTTACTGAAAATCATTAATTTTTCACTAATCCATTTTTAGTTAGCATTTCTTTTACATGTACATTTGTTAACGTTTTTTGCCCAAAAGGGAACGAAGATAAAACCTAATCATCATAAAACGTGTCCCTATTAGACACTTTTTTAAAGCAAAATTTAGCATTTCAATATTATTATTACACCAGTAAACGCCTTTTTAAAATAATAAAACTCACCGTTTTAAATAGACTTTAATTCAGTCTTATCTGCTTTTGTTTTGATCTAAAATTGAATATTAAAATAAGTAATATTAAGAAAGTATAGGCAATGATAGACATAGTACTCTATTACTTAGTTAATCCAACTTGCTTTCGGGGGGGGGGGGATAATACATCAATAAGAGTTATATTGTAATGATTAATGTATTCTTTATATCATTAAAACAATTTAAAATAAAAGTATTGTAAGGTTTTTGAAAATTCTATTAATCTGCAGCTTCCTGGATTTCTTTCTCTATATCTAAAGTTTTAATAAGTTTATCAATTTCACTCTTAGCATTGAGTTTAAAATAGCTCTTTTTTTTTTTTTTGTTACTTTCATGCTTTCATTGTAATAACAAAAAAACATTTTACTTGTTTCTGAAAGTCTTAATTGTTCTAGATAATTATATTCAATCTATTATTACAAACTACATTAAGTTTGAATTCATGTTTCATATAAGATTATCTTTTGTTTTTATTTGCAAAGCTTAGATATATATAAAAGAAAAAAAACAAGTTAAACATATCAGAGAGGAGAACAAAGAATTTATTAGTGATTTTTTTTAAAAAAAAAAAAAAACCCAATTCAATATATATTAGACGTAGTAAGAGTATATATATATAAAGATCTAAGTAATTATAGTTAGAAATATATATAAAAATGAACAGAAAGAGACTAATAGAGAATAGAATAAATGTATCAATTTTAAAAAAGAGGCCTCATCAAAAATGTGGAACTTATTTTATGAACAGGATATTTGATAATAAATTCTTTAAATGAATACTAATTGTATTTTATATAATTTCTAGTACCGATGGAATTTTTTTTCTTAATGCTATGTTTTTCGAATTTCTACTTTTTTTTCTGCATCCCTCCTCTCCTTCAAATTCATTCGTTTACTATAACATTCAACTTCTATGGAAAACTAAAAAAAAAAAAGGTTGCGAATATATTATATAATAACTGAAATACAGGCTTATTACACACTTATACCAATATAAGTAATATATAGAGTATATGAGCACAGACTGTATGTACGTGTCTGTGTTAATCTATAGGTTTTTTTTTTATTTTAAAAAAGGTCAAACTTCTATTTAAAGAAAAAAGAATTATTTATACTATATATATTTTTATATGTACGTTTATATTCTTACTTAAAGCAATTAAAAAATAATGCTTGTTATCATGAAAAATAAAATAATTCAATCAACTATTTATTTCTCTCAAAAATAAATAATCATAAAGCAATTAAAACTAATGGATTATTATTATTTGAAAAGAAATAAACGAAATGATGTGCGAATTTCTACTTTCTGGGCGAGCTGTACATTTTACCCACGTAAATTGATATGCTTATATACGGTGTAATCTATAATAGGATTTGATCATTAATTTTAATGATTTAAAAATGTTTTCTACTTTTAATATTGTATTTTCAAATATGTTAATAATTGCTTATCAAAAAACTTATTAATTTATATATATCAAGGAATAAATAAACTCTAAAAATTTTGAAATATGCGGTGTATCACACGATTCATTATTCCCATTTAAAATTCTATTGCGATAATTTCAAGAACAGTTATTTTAGTTAATATTTTTTTACTCTAAGCAATGTTTACAACAATAATCGACTGCACATTTTATTTGAACGATTTTATTTTAAATATTAATTTGATGTTTTCTATTATTATTTTATCTTCATAATTATTTAAAATGAAGATTTGAAAAGTTATTGAAAAATATTGTCACATTATCACCACTAATTAAATTTTCTAATTGGTTAAATATATAAAATTAAGAGCGTGCTAATAGCTCTAAACAAGCTTCTTTTTTTTATTTATGATAAATGCTACTACAAGAGAAGACATTCAAATCATTTTATCTTGGATTGTCCCCATCCCCAGACCGGTTTCCACCTATGGGTCTCTTCAGTGAGGAGTTGGGACATTAGATTTAAAAAAACCAACTCAAGCAAAGCATTTATCTAAAAGTTAATTGTTAGAAGAAGATCTGAAACTTTTAGACATCTACATGTCTTTAAAGTCAGCTCTCCAACTGAAAAAATCATATGGGCCTGAACTTAATTCAGATACTCCATATATTAGTAGGCTTAGCCATTAAATTTAGCCAAAGCCACAACAGCAAAATAATAATAGTAATAATAACTAAGCCTACTAATATATGGAGTATCTGAATTAAGTTCAGGCCCATATGATTTTTTCAGTTGGAGAGCTGACTTTAAAGACATGTAGATGTCTAAAAGTTTCAGATCTTCTTCTAACAATTAACTTTTAGATAAATGCTTTGCTTGAGTTGGTTTTTTTAAATCTAATGTCCCAACTCCTCACTGAAGAGACCCATAGGTGGAAACCGGTCTGGGGATGGGGACAATCCAAGATAAAATGATTTGAATGTCTTCTCTTGTAGTAGCATTTATCATAAATAAAAAAAAGAAGCTTGTTTAGAGCTATTAGCATGCTCTTAATTTTACATATTTGTAAGTGCAAGCTATATATAAGTCATGTGACATCTGACTTGTTATTATTACTAATTGGTTAAAAAAAATCGTATGTTTGTGATGCTCAGGAGTATATTATAAGACGTTTAAGCCCTGGAAGCGATAGAATTAGAATGAGTCCTGAGGATCTTAATTCCTAAGTCTGAGAGCACTAGAAGCATCAGAATTGGAGTCGATCTGACAAAAAAAAATATTGCCCAGATATTGTTCTGAAGAAGCCATAATATACCCTTTCACTGTTTAAGATATCCAATGATGTGTCTTTATACTATTGCACCATACAACACATTATAAAATATTATGTGCAAATTATGTCCCAGTTAAAAAAATCTTTCTAATATTCATCATGATATTTTTTTATATATTCTTTTCTTGTAAAATTTCTGAGTTTGACTTTCTCTCTACCTCTTATTTTATGTTATGACAATACTATATTTCAAATGATTCCAGATGGTTTTTTTTTTTTGTTCAAAGTTCATGTTTTTCATCCATATGTTGTAATGGATCAAATATACAAAATGAGATTATGTTATCAGAAATCAAAATCAGTTTTGGTAAATGCAAATAATTGTTTTCCCCTTTGAAAGAACCATAGCAGTATCGAACTTGATTTTTCATAAAGTTATGAATATCTTATTTTATAAATTAACTCAAGTAGTGAAAGATTTTCACCAGTTCCAGACCTGCCTTCTATGCTGATGATTATCACCAGAGGATATCTTGCTATTGTGATAATTTTAGTTTTCTTAACATTTATTTTCATTCCATATTGTAATGATACAGAGAAACTGGGGTGATGGAAAAATCATTATCAATCTTAGTTAATACAAAATTTAAATGTACAAATAATATGAATAAATATGAGCATGTTACAATGAAGATGAGGAGCATGGGAACCCAATATCATCCCCAGTTAAACAAAATATAAAATTAAATATAAAATGAATAATAATGAATAATGAGCCTGAGAGATCAACAAAAACACTATAAATATATAAGTTCACCAGCATTACACAAAAGTAATAATCATTCAACATCATGAATGATCAACAATAAAAAAAAATCAACAGTCAATCTTATGACTGGATGTGAAATGGGTCTACTATAGACTAGGATAATTATTTAGTTCTTGCCAGTTTGGGGCAGATTATTTAATAATTTGGATACACAAATTTTATGTGCCAATCCATAAGAATATAACAATTAAAAATAATAATGCTAGGATACTAAAACATGCTGATCATCATCAATGATCTGGTCACTTAGTACTATTAATGTACTGACCAACTACAAACTTAATTTCTAAATAAATAATTAAAATGAAATGTAGTGCATGGACTTTAAAGGATATTCCCTTTGAACCAACCAGGATCATCATCAACTGGAAGTCTGTAAACACTAAATATAAACCACTTTTATAGAACAGACTGTTATGCATATATTCAGCTCAGAGAGCAAAAGCTCTATAACTATTACTGTGAACAAGAGATATATTACCAACATATAATATTCTAAAACTATTTTGGATTGAATAATTTCACTGGAATAACTTTAACAATGAAATATAAATTTATTAATAATAATAACATTAAATCAAGGTATGTAGAATACAGATATACATATAAATTGAACCTTCTGGTTTTGATTAATACCAAAAAGAAATTCACTATTAACATTGTAATTTACACATATGTCCCAATAGGTTTACACAAAACACCTATATATCAGCACACAGATGTAATTGTATATTATAAAATGAGCATATTTGAATTGACATAAATAGTGGCTGTTTTCACTTATATATGTGGGTACTCATAGAAATGTGTGTGCATACTGATATTTATATCATATAATATTTTAATTTGTCAAAATATTTTTCTGAAGGTTTGTAATGATGGTATATTATAAAATGTGATATGTTGGACTATTTCCATCATTTATGAGTGAATGTTGAATGTATAGAAAATTTTAAATTTTATTTAAACTTTCCAAATACAAACAACTTGTTAGTAATAACATACAAATTGCCAATACAGTTAGTAATTACACAACGTTTTGGGTAGGATTATTCTCCACTCTTCTTCAGGTGTTGCTGGCCTATATGCACAGTGACAATATTTGCTTAGAAGTTGAACTCACACCTTTAGATTCTTGAATATCGAATTCAAGGCAAACACTCTACCAACTGAGCTATTCTGTCAAAGGCAAAATGTATTAGAAAATTGATATATTTATATATAAATAGTTATTTTACAGTAGTGTGAATATTAAAGATTTCTTATAAATTCACTAGTTTTCTAAATAAGCTCTGTTGAAGAGAGATTTTTTATTATCATTTTGATATGTGCATCAAGGCCACCTTCTTTCACGATAGTGATGGATTTTGTTAGTAGGGTTAAGTCATTTAATCTCTACACATAGATTAATTATTTTGCTAACTCATGTCCTGGTGTTGTCTTACATTGATCGGTATCAGATTTTTTTTTTTTCATATTGCTGATTCAATGTCATTCCAGGCAGTTTGCATATACCTCTCTGGAAAATTATAAAGTCACATTACATATATAGTTTATTTAGAGTTGGACTTAGATTTTGAAATAACTGATCATTAGAGATTTTAAGTGAAGAAAGGGAGTAATTGTGTAGAGATTTAAAATTTGGATTGAATCATTCCTTGGATTGTATTAAAAACGGAATAAAAGGTTGTTTTTTTTCCAACTAATTCTTACGTATTATTTAAAGTTAATTATTATTTCAAATTATGTTCATCAACATAGCGTTACTCCTCTATGATTAATAGTTCATTCCATTTAAAAGGATTAATAAGAATTATTATGTTGTGGTGGTTTGTGTATATAAACAATTAGTTTATTTTAACTATATAATTGCAGTACAAATAAATTAAGACTAGCACCTTTAATATGATTAATGAGACTATTCCTTGGGTTTGGTTTCAGGCTTTGGTATAGTGGTGATCATATAAGTTATATATACTTGTGCCATCACAATATATATACATATATGAGTAAAATAAATATATTTATTTGACTGCTGTTGTTTGTTTATTTAACTGCTAGCCAGCTGGTATGCATATACTCCTAGGTAAACAGCAGAGAGACTGCAGATGAAAAAATACCTGAAGTACAGTAGAGTGGTTGCAGATGACAGGAGAACTGAAGTACAGCAGAATTGCTTCAGTCATTAGAAAAACTTGTGCAAATGACAAAATCTGTCATGGAAATTAGTGTTTCAGTATTATAATTGAAAGAACTGTGACATTTTGTATATAAATTAAACAAATTCCAATATTGGAATTCCACAAAAATGGTAAGAAATTTCATGTTAGTGATACAGCAAATTGGAGTTTGTACGTGCAGATCATAATGATATATGTGATTGTTAGTATGATAAAAGATGATAACCTAAAGATAGTGACATTGATGTGGTTAGCAGGCAAAGATATTCTGCAAATAGCAAAAAAACTTTGCAAACCTATGTCTCCAGAAGTAGCATGCCTCGGATTTAAAGAAAAAAATAATTACATACTTCAAACCAATGATATTCAAATAGATGTTATGTCTACATTTTAGAAATGAGACAAGTACCAAATGAAAGGTATTGGCAATATGATAGAGCACTGTGAGATTTAATGAAACACTGTGGATTTAGAGTTGAATTGGACAACATGTCCCTTGTCAGTGACTATGGAGGATGATTGATAACAAATTACATCAAATTCTTCTTAGTGAAGTAGCTTCTATGTACGAACAGGTAATGGGTAAATGTATAACACAAGAATTACTCATAAAATTGCTGCTGAATCTCAAAATAATAGAGATGTAGCAATATATGAAATGAAGGTAAATAAAGATGACATTATAATATAATATTAAACCATCTAATGCAATAAGAAAAATTAGTTATTATACTTCTTAAAGATAACATACAGATCATGAGCTGTTGAAACTTAAAAATTTTTTGTATGCTAGTACATATAATGAGATAGGATACTTTAAAATGACCTGTAAATATAAAAGTGCTAAATGCCACATATGTTGGAAAAAATGGTCATTTACATGTTTGTAGCACAAAAGATAAAGGTAAAAAATAGGAAGTACAAGCAGATTTCAGATCATGGAGGGGGATTCAAGAGTATAGTTGAAATAAAACCAATGAACAGTGTAGATAATAGCAATATTTGAATTCTCAGAAAAAAAAAAAATATATAAAATGACAGCAGCATGAAGTTGTCCTTAGGCAAAATTAATAAAGAAGACAAGACAGAGTTTGCTTAAGGAAAAAGTGAAGATTATAGCTGCAGATGTAAGTGGAAATGGTGTTGATATAAAAGGTAAAGTAATGGTAGGAGTTAAACTGAAAGCCAAAATAATCACTACCTTTCTATGTCATGAAAAGAGATCTTAATCCAATCTTAGGAAGAAGTTAGTTTTGGCCATTAGAAATTTGTGTAAAGAGAAAGAATACAGGCAATTTGTGGTGGCATCACAAATTGTGAGAAGTCTGGGACAACAAAAGAAACCATAACAGCATAAGATTGAACAATAAAATTGTTCAGTCAGTAAAACATTGTGAAAACTGTAAATATATTGCAATGATGTCCTAGAGAAGTAAGAGCTTTGGAGTTAAGCAAATAAACTATGGAATGACTCCATATAAGTCATGCAATGAAAATATCTTCTTGATACTGATAGACTCTTGCACATTCCATAGTTTATTTGCTTAACTCCAAAGCTCTTACTTCTCTAGGATATCGTTGCAAAAGTGCTAAATGTATGAGCATAAAAATACCATGAAAGCTTTAAATGAAATTTTCATGTATTATGGCTCTCCTGAAATAATTGTACCAGATAATGGAATGGGTTTCATATCTGATTTGTTTAAAGATTTTCAAAAAACTAAGGGAATTCACCAAGTGTTAACATTCCCCTATCATCCAGATTCTAATGGCCTGGCACAGAAAGATGCATAGCATTTGAGACAGGTATTAAAGAAAACTTCATAAAGTAATATTAATAAAGCTTTAACTGATGCTATATTCCATCAACATTTCATTCAATTTACATTGACTAAAATGATACTAGTTGAGATGTTATTGTGCTGACAATACGAACCGATCTGTCTGTACTAATGCCTAATGATAGTACATAGAGACAAATTGACTTGGATGAAGAAAGCTATAAAGTTGATGATGCCATATGGATACATAATATATTAAAGAGAAAATGTTTTCTGAGAGTAATAACCAGCATTATTTAAAGACAATCAAGAAAAGTGCAAACTACAAATGATAACTGAGTAAGGAGATACATATATCATTTGAGAAGATAAAGTTGCCAAGTAGGAGAAGAGAAACCTATTCATGAACACAAAAAACCTGCTGTGTATTGATTCTTGAATTACAGAGTACAAATGTTAATTCACGAACTAGTTAGAGTTTAATTCCCAAAATAGTTTGATGCTAACTAGTTTATTGTTTATACAAAGTTCTCAATTGTTTCAAGCTATGCACGTGACGAGAGATTCGCATATACAAATTAACACAGTTCTGGTCCCCACCAAGCTGTCTTAGAAAAACACACTATGTATGTACAATAATGAATACTTGAACTATAATCCTGCACATATAGTTTCTAGGTCTTAATTCACTCCTTTCTTAATGTAGGGTAATTTTCAATTCCCCCCACTTTTCATTTGCAACAGATGATCTCCAAGAACTCAGTGAATGTGCTCTGTACTTTCTCTGGCATCCTTTTCCAACCCCCTTTTATCTGTTTAGTTTCTTTTGTTTTATGGAGTATACTAGTTTATAACTTAAGATGGAATTTAATTAAATTGGTGTTTTGATAATTAAATTCCTTTTGTTATCGGTTTAATTAGTTTGGTTCAATTAATTGCATTTTAAGCTGAAAAATATTAGAAATTTAAAATGTCTTTTAAAAGAAATATTTTATGACAAATCACTTTTGTATATGTGTTTAATTTTAAAATAAATACATATTTTGCAATACCTCCCCTTATTCCAGAAAATGCCTTTTTCCGATTAATCGATGTAATCTTGAACATTATGTAAACTCTTCTTTTTCCTCGCTGCCTTGAGTGATTTTTTCTCCTGCTTGGAGAAGCCCCGGGGTTTTCCTTCTTCGGCTTTTGTATCTGGCAGCTCACTGTCTAAAGATTGCTGTTCTTCTAAAAAAATGCTTGAAAGTGTCTATTTCAATTTCACTTTCAGCCATATTTTCTTGTAGCTCGATTCCATACTGCTGCCAGGTCTTTATCTATTCGAATAATTCTGACATTACAAGTTTACTTTTAAAAACTTCATTCCATCTTTCAAAACTCTGACATTCTGAAAGTTTGGTTTCTAATTTTTCATTAAATTCTGAATTTTGTTGTTCAAGTTCTTCTTTTAATTTAATTTATGAACATCAAGTTTTAACTTGTCAATTTTTTTTTTATAGTTCTTTAGTCACCTTTTCATACTGTTGACTAGAAGTGGTCATGTTGATTACATTACATTTTAGTTTTCCATTATTCGTTGACTAGAAAGCTTCAATCTTCCTTGACAGTCTTCAAGTTCAGCTGATTTCTGTTTAAAGTCTTTCCATTCCTCTTCAAGTTGATTTTGTAATTTGAAATTATAATTTTTCAGTTCTTATAACTGTAAGTTGAGTTGTAGCTCAGATTGTCTTTCTCTCAAGCATAGTAGCTAATTCTTGGTTCCCTGACTCCAAGTTTTATAGTTTAGTGACCTCTATTTGTCTTTGCAAAATGGTCCTATCTCTCATGGCCATGCTTTGCCCCTTAGTTGATATATAGTTAATACTATATGTTCTACCATTTGTGCCTGGATTACATTTTCTATGTTGACTATCCCTTTCTGGTGGTTGTCTACATGTACGTGCAAGGTGGCCTTTAGTTCCACACTTGAAACACATTTCTTGTTTCCATTTTCAGTCTTTAGCTATGTGGTCTTTTTTCCTGCAGCAGTAGCATTTAATTCTGTAATTTCTCTGGGGTTCCCATTGAAATGAACTTATTTCCGCTTTATTGGTTTTGAATACTTGCTTGTTGATTTGATCTTTTGACCTGAAAGCCTGTGCCTGTTCTGGAATTAACTGGTAAGTTATTATTTTCTTTATAGCACTTTCGTAGGTTAGATCTGCCTCTGTTAACAGCTGTTGTCTGAGCCTGTTGCCAGAAATTCCCCACAGCAGCTGATCTAATAATATTTCTTCTATGAAATCACTGTAAACAATCTTTCACTAGCTCCTTGAATGCTAAATTATATTATTTGATTATTTCACTATTTAGTTGTTTTTGATTTCTTAACTGTAAGTATGCTATGTGGCAGGATGGGCGAGGGCTAAAAAATTTGCTTAGTCTCTGGGTTAATTCCTTGAATGATACATTCTCATTTACGGAATTTTGGTATAATTTATTGGTAATTTCAATAATTTTTTTCCTGAAAAATATAAGAAGGCAGCTGCTATCCATTTGTTGTCTTCAATGCCATTTATGAAGAAATTTTCAATTTGTGAAAGGTATATTAGCCAATCAGCCATGTTTTCCACGTTGAACTCTCCAATAGTTTTGTCCGAAAACTGACATTTTAAAATTAACTGCTGATTATTCACTATGGTTTTAGGTTCAACTAATTTTGACTGTGCCAGGTTGCTGTGTATTGATTCTTCAATTACAATGCACAAATGTTAATTCACAAACTAGTTTGAGTTTAATTACCAAAATAGTTTTGATGCTAACTAGCTTATAGTTTATACAAAGTTCTCAATCGTTCCAAGCTAAGCGCGTGACGAGATATTGGCGTATACAAATTAGCACAGTTCTGGTCTCCGCTGAGCTGTCTTAGAAAAACACACTATGTACATACAATAATGAATACTTGATCTATAATCCTGCATGTATAGTTTCTATGTCTTAATTTGCTCCTTTCTCAGCGTAGGATAATTTTCAATTCCCCTGCTGTTCGTTTGCAACAGATGCTGTCCTAGAACTTACTGAATGCGCTCTGTACTCTCTCTCTCTCTGGTTATCCTTTTTCACCCCCCCTTTTATCTGTTTAGTTTTGTTTTTGTTTTCTGAAGTATACTAGATTATAACTTAAGGTGGAATTTAATTAAATTGGTGTTTTGTTAATTAAATTCCTTTTGTTATCTGCTTAATTAGTTTGGTTCAATTAAATGCATTTTAAGCCAAATCAGACAACAACTAATTAAGATGTCTATAATTAAAATATTAGAAATTTAAAATGTCTTTTAAAAGAAATATTTTATGACAAATCAAATACATATTTTACAAAATCTAAAAGAGAGATTATTTTTTATAAATAAAAGTTAACTTTCTACAGTGAGGAGAGGAAATATATTCAGTGTTATATAAAAATAAGTGTACCGCGAAACATGCACATATGATATTAACGCGAAACATGCGCATATGATATTGTTGAAATAAATAAAGTTTATTATGAAAAATAATTACAACATTTACATAATTATTCACTCTAGCAAAATTTACAAGAATTAGCATGGAGTGAATTTAAATTAGTTATGCTAATAAAATACATATATGCAAAACATGCACAATAAAAAGGCAGCAGCAGTTGCAGTAAGTATGTCTGAAAAAGCTTAAAAAATCAGATGTTTTCTTATTCTCAATTAATATGTGTACGCTACAAAATATGTTTGTGTTAGAGACTGTTTCAATTAAAAATATATAATTAGTTTGCTTGGATATATATATTTATTTATGAATAAAATAAACCCACATTTATTTGATTGTTATTTGACTGCAACTAGACTGTTATGTATACATCCCGGGTGTATACAGCATATTATGATCAAAGTTTACCAAGAAAAGAGATGTAAAATGTAATTGCTCTACAAAGAAGACTCTGGCAAAAGATCCATTTTGTATTATATGGGACTACTTCAGAGGAACATCTTCCTGATAACTGTTAATGAATTTTCATATGGGAACCAAATATATACTTAAGTACCACCCCGACTATTCAAAATGCTGTGTTTCATGCTAATTAGAAAGTATAAATAAAATTTGAATTTTTCTAAGATAAAAACAAACATTTCTACTATAGTAATCTAACATACAAAATTTATAATGCGGACATTTAAAAATTTCTCTAAAGAATTAATTTCTGGTGAAGTGCATTTATTTAATTTAATAAAATCATGTTCAAACAATTTGATTTTAATATAAAGCAAATGTACAGTATTTATTTTGTTTATTATTTTTCTGTTGGTAATATATGTTATATAATTAGTTATTTACGTTTTTTGTTAGCCAAAATAAAATCCCGAATTAAGTAAAAGCTATGCTTCGATATTTATCTAATTTAGCTTTTGGCAATGTTTTAATTCATTAATCTAGTGAAAGAACAAGATAGGCCTATTTTTGTATGCGATAAGTTATTATATATATTTTTTTACTGTTTACATTTTTCTTATATCTATTTTATAGTCTTGTATGTATCATGCTTTACATTCATATAAACAATATATTTTTTATCCGTTTTAAGTCGTTATATGTACACTCAGTTTGCGATTATGTATATTGATTAATCTGAATTTTTCTCTTTCAGTATTATTGAATATATTGTATAACTATAAATTTTCCCCAATCTATTTCAAGGAACAGAGATTTTTTTTTCTTTATTGAAAGTAAACAAAAAATTTTCAAAACTCGATTTAATTCAAATCATTAAAACTTTGATTCGTTTCTGCGGTATGTTTGATTCATAAGTACAAAACATTAAGAAACGACAATTACGTAAATTGGATATTCCAAACATTTGATGTTAGTAAACTTTGTGACCTTGTTCGTAAACAGCAGACAGCTTTCCAATTAAAATTTTGGAGGTGTGTGAAAGAACGCACCAATCAGAATATTGTTTATCTATCGCATGATGTTGACATGCGGGTTTTTTTTCTAACAAATTCATTAAACATGGCATAATAGAATGATTATTATAAACTTAAGTCTAATTTTCGTTGAAGCTGGTCTTCATTTAAACAACTTCTACTCAAATATTTCTTCTAAGTTTGCCAGCGTATAAATTTTCCCGTTTATTACAGGTAAAAATATAATGTTAACATTAAAATATACATAAATTTAAATTAATGTCTATGCTTACATGTCATCAATGGAATTTAATAGTTTATTATCATTTTTATATATTTCACATTTTTTGAAAGTCACAATTACGCGGTATAATTTTATAATTATTTAACTTATATTTTAGGCTTTGATATTAGCACAACGTTAAATTCGAAGCATGTTAACGTTGCCGAAGCCTCTAAAGCTTCATTCACATAATGAATAAATAAATATTACATACAGTATGCTTTTGGTTGCCAACTATAGATTGCGTAGTCTTAAATTGAAATAAACGAATAAATAAAAAAATATATTCCCAGCAAAAATAGTACTTTTATTTTTAAACAAAAAATAAATATTTGGCATTAAAAATATAAATGAAAATACGTGATTTAAAAATTTCAAACTTTGAAGATTTAAGTAAGAGTCTATTTAAGAATAATTTGTATTTGAGGATGATAAACTATCATTTACTATTTATTGATTTTTTATGTTAAATTCTCTCGTACCTGAAGGAAAGCTGATGTCATATCACTTTTGTTTTGTCTTTGATTATCCATGTTTATTTTAGAATCTCAATATTTAGAATTAATAGTTTTAATATTTTAGTACTCTGATACCAGTAGAATGTTATAAAATGATTATGAATCTGAATGCGTTTGTGATCCAGTGATAAATATAACATACTAAGCTTCAAATATATATATTTGAAGTCTATTAATTTGTCATTTAACTCGGGTTTTTCCCGAATATTTCTATATTTGAGCAAGAAGGATTAGTTATGATGAAAGAGGAATTTTTCTACTCGTGGGATAATTCATTTACAGAAATGTTTTTTAAGTTTATGAGTATATAGGCAAAATGTAACATTTTGTCTGCCAAATTAGCATTGTTATATTGCATTTGTATCCATTTCATTGCTTTCATATTAGTATAGACAAGATTACTTACCAGTATCACATTTTTTACTTTAGTAAAGAGAAGACTAAGTTGATTGATGCTTTCATGGAATAAAGATGAGAGTATAAATGTGACAACCCAGTATCACATTTTTTACTTTGGTAAAGAGAAGACTATGTTGATTGATGCTTCCATGGAATAAAGATGAGAGTATCCATTTATGGTTAATAAAAGAAACATTAGGCATTTTCAAGAATTGTAACTGAAAAACAACCAAAGCAAAACTGTGGAACAAATTTCTACAGAATACTACAGCATCTTTTTAAACAATCTATTATGTGTTTCACAAGTAGGTTAAATATAGATGAATTGTCATTTCAAAGTTAATAATTTTTGATAAAAATTGCTACAGCATAGAAGTAATGTGTCACAAACCTAAGAATTGGATTCTTTATATATTCCATGACATTTGGTCACATGTATTGTTTATGTCTTTACTATCACTAGAAGAGTTTATAACTGCTGATCTCATAAGAAACCTAAGCTATCTTTTCCCAACTATGATGGTAATACGTTAATGATTTGGACAAACATTTAATAATATATTCTTGGTCCAATCATTAACTTTTAATTGCACATTATTTGAACATTTTGGGCAACTTAGTTTATCTTATAGTAATAAATTATCTTGCAAGATAATAATTCTTTAATATATACATTCTTGTGGTGAAATATTATTTTGACAGACATAAAAATAAGTTGGAAGTCTTGCATAATTTGTTCACTGACTATCTTTGTGAACCATTCTTGAAGACTTTTATGATATCTGTCAGAAAACTGAAGGCATTTTTTAAAGCTTTAAATTGATATTTTAGTAGATATTATAAATATATAATTTATTTTCATACTAAGTTCATATTGCTACAGTTTTGACATATTAGAAAAACATCATAAGTATTTTTATTATTATTGTTATTTTGTACAACTTCTAGGAATATATGTTTATTTTGTGGAAAATTGATGCTATTTATTCTTCTCATATGTCCATTCCTATGACAGTATGTCTTTACAATATTAGAGTCAATATTATCACATCCATATGGCTGATGAAAGTTGCAATTGGCCTTATGATTTTGCTATTTTCAAAATCTTTTGGAGCATTCTTAAGTTTTTAGTGTTTATGTTTTGTATCAGTTTTTTTCTTTTTAGTGAGAAATTTGGCAGACTAACAGCTCTAATCATAACAATTACTGTGATGAAATAATCTATTTTTTTTAGCTTGTTAAATGCAGAGCAGTGCACTAGAGTATATGTTGTACTTCAGCATTCAGGTCCATCTGTCTTCTTAAAAAACTATTTAGGTATTTGAATTGATCCACATTTTCCAATTGACAATAATCCAAGTAAATAGTTTCTGAGAATCATCTGAATTTCCATAATAGAAGTCCTTTCAAGTCAAAACATTAAGGACATTTTTAAAATCAATCTTTGAATTATAAGAAGAATTATTAGCATCCTATAAATCTTTAAGCCAAGATGTTATAGTTTTTATTTTTGCTTTTAATCAGTTCATATTAAAAATTCCACTATTAAATCTGAATTAAATTTTCATAGCTGCTTAATATAACAGAATTTAAAGTCTATCTTCATGAAAATAGAAAAAGTTGAAATTAGCAAACCATCCTCATTTAAAATCAGTTTTTATTTATTTAAATGCCAAACATGTTTCATCATCTTGTAATAATACTCATATTATTGTATAGAAGCAGCACATCATATATAAATAGCACACCATATATTAAGAATTGACCAATTTTAAACATTGCCACAAACCTTCCAAATTAATTGATCTAATGTTTTGACCAAATCGTGCCTTTGCTCACTATAGTTTTCTTGCATTTTTTTGGTAACAAAAAACATAGATAAAGTGCTTCTTTATTTTCAAAAGTAGCGACTCTCGATCTATTGGTATGCATCTACTGTTGGTATATGATGGACTTCGAGATGGTAAACAAAAGATAAACTAATTTTGAAAAATTATATTTAAATAATTTATACAAATAATATAAAACTGGTATAAATATTTTTTATTTGCTTATCTATTTTTTTATTTTGATGGTGAAATTTATGGAGAAATTTTGATATTCTTTGAATGGTATGCAGAATTCAAAAAATGGTAATCAATCATTTATGATTGAATCAATGTATTAAGTAAAATCATTGAAACTATTATTGCTGAATAGATAATAATGATTTATCATTGGAATAATAAAAGAGTTTTTAAAATCAAATGTTACAATTTAATGTATTTCTATATTTATAAAAACAATCCAAAATCTTGAAACAGATATATCACCACTATATTTAAAAATATTTCTAATTATATATTATCAGGATTTGCAACCATTTTATTTTTAATATTACAAACAATTACTTTAATTTCATCAAGCTGATCTAAATTAGTTGATAGAATTGATATATCATTAAAACAGCCAGTTAAGAGTTAAACATTCAGAAAGTAGTCTAAATATCCATCTGTTCGAAGCATCACCATTATCATACAAAAGGTTGCTGTCATCTACACCATTTTTCATGTCTATATGTTACTTTTGATGCATCTAAAAATAATCTAATGTTATCACAATTAGCTACTGATTATCTTTTTAATTGATGTACAGAAAGTTGGTAATATTTAGTGTAAATAAAAATTAAAAATATGCTATTGTAAATAAATAAATTTCGTTATCAATTTTCATTAATACAATATTTGTGTATCTAGGTGAATTATTTCAAAAAGTAGCTTGGAATTTTAATTAAAATAAGAATATGTTTACCAAAATATACAGAGAAAACTATTTAGAGATTAAAATAATTAGTGATTTAAAGAGTATAATGAAGTCACGATAAGCTGATTAATAATCAAACTTACCCCTATTGTTCACTCCATACATTTATAGATTGATTGGTCAGTTTGACCTTGAAACAATAGATCCAAAGTTATAAAAACTTGGAATAAAGAAATGGAAGTTTTGTCCCAATCTAAATTATAATTTATGTGGCAACTATATATGTAACTCAATTTTTAATTTCTTATGTATAACTGCTTGTAATACATATATGTATAATAATTGTATAAATATTATTGATATTTATTAAATTGTGTTACTAATCAATTATCATAAGTGTTTAGCTTATATATCTTCACATTAACCTTCAATTATTTTTCTTGGGTCATATTCAGGGTGGAAAAATAATACACAGACTGGATTTTGCATTGTTACCCATAAAACTTCAGTCTTTATGTTCATAACCATTTTATTTTTTGATAAGGAATATTTTTTTTAATTAAGTGATTAATATTAATTAATTATCAGAGATCTATTGAGGGTTCTTTTCACTAATGAAATCAAGAACAAATTTAATTATATCCACAAAATGCTACATTAGAAAATTCATATGTGATAATTTTGAAAATCCAAATTGGCAATTTTAGTATGTAGCACGAGTTAACTTTGGGGCTTTATATTTGTTACATTCAAAAATTGCTTATGTAATATTATTTTTTTTATTTTATAGTTGGCTTCTAACTCTAATTTAATTTATTATTGCAATTTTTATACTTAAACAAAAGTTTTTTGTCTATCCATGTTATGCACAAAAATTTAACAGATTATTTGAATTCATAGAGCCATACTGCTTTTTCTAATGATTTTGGGCTGTATTTTATTATTTTTACCAAGAACAATAAAGTCTTGCTGAAAAGAAAAGAAAATCAGTCTTAATAACATAATAACATCATGTTATTGATATAATAATATAGTTCATCAAAGAATAAAAGCTTTCTTTCTTTGAACACTACAGAGCATTTGAATTCATTGAATCGTATTATTATTTGCAATGATTTTGGACCATATGTTATTTCTACCAAGTACATCAAAGTCTTTTAAATGAGCACTTTTACCAAAACTGAAATCTAGTCAGATTTTAATATCATTTTAAGACCAACTTTTCTAGATTATTCCACATTTGAGCTTGGCATGGGATCTCACAGGGCTGCCCATGTATATTATCATTTGCTCAGTGAAACTCCTGTTCCAAGTCCAGTTTTAAATCAATTCATTCTTAATTATATTGTCTACACAAGACTACAACTATGTATTCCAATCTGGCACTGTCCTAACTTTCTCAACACCAGGAGCTTCTAGTTTCATATTCATGCACTTGCATCAAAAAAGAGTAGATTGAAGTATACATTTTGTGAATATAATTAAAGAATGGAAATATGATTGTAATCAAGTATACAGCAGTTTTGACTACAGTTTCCTTTTTCATTTTTTTTTTTAAATTTAAACCCTTGAGAATTAAAAAAAGCAATGGTGGAGACAGGTTTAATTAGCTGGCAGTCCTTGCTCAAGGCATTACAATCATTAATGAATTTGGCTGGAATTGGATTTGAAGTAGGAGATTCAATTTGGCAAAAATTATATTTTAGGAATTTTTTACCTATTACGGAAGTGATAGGGATCTAGAAAATCATGACTTAAAAATATTTGACTAAGTTATCTTGCTTATGATTTATTCATTGAAGCATTAGAAATAATATTATCAATAGGAACATGAAATATGTGAATTCCACTTGGTACAAAGTTTTCAAAAAGTGAACAGAGGCCAGTATTGGCAACTAAAGATTTAATAGAACATACGGAGGTTTACAGACTTTTGAAAAGGAAAATCAACAAGTGAAATGAGACTGCATTATGATGGATATGCTGTGAAGTCTAATTTAGGATGTATTTTTGGAATTACTCAATATATAAATGAAAGGCATAGTGTTAAAAAATTTAACTTGTGCAATGATAACTGCATTCTTTTTATTAGTCCTTATCTTTTAAGATTAGATTCAGAGAAAGAAAGCATTTATTTCTTGCTGAATAACATTATTGTAGCAATAGCATTAAAAGATTTGAATTTTTTTTCTTGGAGACTTTAATGCCATGTTGATTTAAATAGTAGACGGTAGCCAAAATTTTTGGAAAATAATGATATTGATAGTGTAAACTCAAATGAGCTGCTATTATTAGAATTTTTGCCCAACATATGGATTGACTATCATAAACACTTTGTTTAGGCAGAAAAATCACTATACAGGATACAAGTTAAAAGAAATAGTGATATGTGATGTTTAGTGGTTTAAGGATACAAGTTCATATTACATAATCACTTGTAAGATCAAATTGTTAGATGGATCATAAATTAGTATGTTCCAAGGTCAAAATAATACTTGCTTTGTAAAATAAATTTTATTGCAGTTATATTCACAAGAAAATTAATATTCATACTTTAGTTATGCTAACTTTCAGCAGATATTGGTTACTAAAATTGTTAATTTGGACATTTAGAATAATTATGTTACTGAGATAGGAAATTCCCTTAATTAGTGTGTTATAGATACAAGTAAATCTTTTCTTTAGTTCACTAAAAAAAAGGATCATTACAATGATCTTATTATTAATGATTTTATTAAAAGGAAATATATAGCATTTTCTGCTTGGTAGAATAATAGATGAAATGTGGAAGTTCTTAATATATATAGAGATTTGAAGACAGAAATTCACAACTTACAGGAGAGCTTAAAAATAATTGGGGGATTAAAACTAAAGAAATAATAAACATTTGACAATTGTGGTTACTTCAAATCTTTTTGTGATATGCAACATATGAATCTTAAAAGTTTCTATCACAATCCCATTAAATTCAACAATGGCACCATTAAGTACTAACTGTGTTATTATGAACAGGTAAAATAAATATTTTGGTTGTAATTATCTTTTGAATAGTGTTATAAGAATTGATGGTGACTTTTAATAAGATATCGATCTATGGAAGTCCTGGTTAGATAGCTGAAGAAGTTTTAAAATATGTTAATGATATGTTAGCATCAGAAATATGCATGAAGTTATGCCTGATCTTAAGAATGCTTCTATTATTTCACTTTTTAAAAATAAAGAGAATAAACAGGATTGCAATAGTCATCATGAAATAACTATTATTCACTAAAGCATTGATACTTTGAAAGATTTTGTTGAATAGATCGCCTCCAATTATAGAAGAATGGTTACCAGATTAATGTCAAGAATCATTATATATCAGGCAAATGTAAAAGAAATGTCAAGAACAGAAGAATCGTTTATATATTGCTTTTATTGATTTGCTCAAGGCACTCATCCCAATTAATAAAACAAATGTACAGCATTAACAGATTTTATTAGTCATTCTAAAGACTAGAGATTATCTGATCATGAATAATATTTTTGTGATGTAATTTTCACATCACTCTCATCCAAGGTAGGGAATGGTTTCTTTCCACTTTTAACACCTTCTAAAGGAATGCAGTTGTAAAAATATGACGAAAGACATTGAAAAAGATCTATGATCCCTGATCATCAGTTGGCCCAGACCACAATCCTTCACATATATCTTTTCATTGTTCAGTACATATATATATATATATAGATAGATAGCAAATTACTACAGTTTAATTGATAAGTATTAAACATGCTGCCCTCATAACTTTAACACAAATCACTTAATGAAAGTATATTTATAATTTTTATTACTCATTCTAAAGACTAGAGATGATCCAATAATAAATAATATTACCACTTATGCAAGATAGGGTATGGTTTCTTTCCACTTTTAACACCTTGTGGGGGGATATAATTATATGACCAAAGACATATGAATAAGATCTAGATCCCCAAGATGCACACATCAATTAAACTGTAATAATTTGCTATCTATCTATATATATATATTAAACAATGATAAAGATATGTATGAGAGATTGTGGTCTGGTCCAACTGATGAGTGCTGGTTCAATGTGGAATGTGCATCTTAGGGATCATAGATCTTTTTCACATGTCTTTTGTCATATGTTTATTATTACATTCCTCCATAAAGTGTTAAAAATGGATAGAAACCATTCCCTATCTTGCATAAGAATGGTATACTGAAAATTACACTACAGAAATTTTCATTAAAAGTATGGCATTGTTTGAAATTAATTGAGTGACATTAAAATATATTTGTTTTATAAAGCTTCTACATAATGGAATGAGAAATATTATTATTACAAGTGAAAAATTTGAAGCATTTGAAATGAAGTCTGATGTTAAACAAAACATTGTTTTCAATTTTTATTACTATGGTTGGAAAGCCAGCTTAATAAAGTTAGAGATAAGAATGCAATATAGGTTTGATTGTGAAATTTTTAATTTGAATTGATTGAAAAGAAAAAACAAGAACTTCATCTTCTTGGATTCTGGATTTTCATATGTTGATGATTATCTGTTTTTGTCAGTTTAAAATATGATTTGTAAAATATACTTAATATTTTGAATGCAACTTATAAAGATTTTAATGATAAATGTTCATAAAACTCAAATTGTTTATCAGCGAGTGATGGAAGAAAGATCTTCAGCAATTTTTAGCATGGATTGGTTATTAACTTGAGATTGTGAGGTAGCTTTTTAAGTAGAAAGGTAGATTTAAATGTTGAAATGCAGCACATTTCAATGAGCTTCTGCTGCTTTTAACAAGTTAAAAGATTGGATACTTCATTACAGTAAAATAACTATTGTAACTAAATTAGCTGCATATAAAGCTGTTATTTTATCTAATTTATTATATGAAATGAGACAGAGATATCTAATAACATAATATTAAAGCATTAGAAAAAAATTCATTTATAGGTGCTCCATAAAATTTTTGTTAATACAATAGCAAGTTCATAAAATCAATTATGTTCTTCAATTTTCTGGATGAGATATTGTTGATTCCATTATTGTGAAATCACAAACAAATGAACATGAGATACCTTAAAAGGATGTTTTATGGTGAACTTAAGCATGGTTACATTGTGAAGATATTTTTTAAAAATGCAGAATTGATTGTTTTCAGTGGAAAGATATAGTGGTGATAGAATGCCTAGAGATTTATAATTATAATTATTATAGGAATTTTTGATGTCTCCTTTTAATTGGACATTTTCAGCCTTTTTAGTCAAATAATTTTTAATTACTTTTTAAATTAGTTTTTTAAACTAAAACTAGCTGTTTTATTTTGTAAACAGTATTTATATTTACACATACACATTTATATATAATAAAAAGTGTGCATTGATAAATTAAAAATTAATTATTAAATGCAGGTATTATTTTAGTCATATGTATTTATGATGCATTGCACCATAATCATGACTTAGTTGTTGTCAGCAGTTATAAAGATAATGCAGTTTCAACTATTATACATATATTGAGATAACCATTTTCTATAATGCAAATATTAACTAAATGTTTTATCACCAGCTATTTTCCCTTTTTTAATCCTTCTCTACTGATCAGTAAAATAATACTAATAGTGATTCTAATAATTGTAATTTTTGGCATCTCTAATTCAGGGTTCTACTTTAGAACAGATTCTTTTTTTTATCTAATAAAATAAAATGAATAAGAATAAATGTAATAATATATTGCTATTAAATTAAAGCCTTAATATGATTTTCAGATGTATTTATCATTACTCTAATTATTTTAGATTTGTTTATTATTATTATTTATGATTACAAATGAAAAATATATTTGTTTGACATATGTCTATATGTTTGCACCAGTTTCCACACTCACATGCATTCTTTAATTTTTTTTTCAGTGATTTGAAGGAATCAATTTATACATATAAGGATGAATAGGTTAACTGGTAAAGAAACTATCAGTATGTGTTTCAAATTGAATATTTTAAAAAAGTTAAACCTATCCTGGTTATGTCTGACTTTATTTTAAATTTTATTTTTGACTTATTTAATAGTTCCTTAAGCTTATTGTCTAACTATAAATATATATCAAATTAATAAAATATTGGAATTAACTCTACTATTTTCAATATATCAGTAAATAAATAAAAAATTTAAAGTTACAAAATTACCATTACTGTGTAATAATTTATAGTTAGACATACTATAAGCTAGCTATATATAAAATATTTTTTTTGTATACACAAACTTCGTTTATATATACACACTCACATATTAAATTATTAAATATAGTAGATTAACATTTGTAGTTATATTAAATTTCTTTCTCTAAATATACTTATTCTTTCTCTTTATAGATTCAATCGACATTACTTAGTATTTTAACCTTAGTATTTTAACCTTAGACTTTGTTCATAAAAATATTGATTTTATAAAGTTATGACCGAGTTCAAATCATGACCGAATTCAAATCAGCATTGAAAGACTTGAGAAATCTTATTCTAAGTTTAAAAAATCTTCACCGTTTTTCAAACAATCCAATTGATCGACTATTTTCGAAGCAAGAGACAACCGCATCTCATTCTAACAGTAATAAAGTAAAAGACAATTTATCAGTAGCCTTGCAATCTTTGTCATTCAAACCAGGTGAACCTTTTAATGGCTTACCAGAGAAAATCCCAGAATCATGGAAAGATATATTAGTTTATCGGATACGTGCAATAAGCAGTGCGCCATCATCACCCAGAAAAGATGTAAAACAAAAGACAGCTTATATAGATGATATGAATTCTAATCTTAAAGAGGTCAGTGACTTTGAAAAAGCCATTAAAGATATAAATGATTCTATTGCTCTGTATTGTAACAATACTAACAGCAAAACTGAAAATTATAGTACTACAAATAAACTTTTTTCTCATTCGGAAGAAAGATCTGATATTAGTGAAAAATCTCCTGAGGCATCATCTCAGGTTTCAAGCAAATCGGTAATAGTTCATCCAACTAAGAAAAAAATAACTGTTTCTAAAGCTGATCTGGACAGTCGTACTCGAAGTTTAGTTCATGCTCTAAAAGTAGCAACTTCTAATATGTCTAAGTTGATGAGGGCTGAAGAACTTTCTCAACATATATTAAAATATCCAGAAAGTAGATCTGTGGCAGTAAAGGTAAGAATGGGACTTTATTTGATAGTAATTGTTTTGTATCTGTTTTGTAATTCTATTTATTGTTATTGATAATGCTACAGTTAATTTATTGTGTTACTTATTAAACAAACTATTAAAAGAATTGTTAAGTGTTAGACTGTAGTTATATGTAGAATAGAGACTTAGATAACTAAGAAAAGAAAGGAGAAAATGTTAAAGGTTTTAAAAATCTTGGATTTATTGTGTTACTTATGAAATAAAGTATTTAGTAGATTTGTTAAATATTGAATTGTAGCTATACATTGTGCCATTACATTTTTGACACTGCCTTTAATTTTACGCAGATTACAAAAATAAGATGTTCGGATGAGGGTGCCACCAGACATATAACCTAGAGGTTTGAAGAGTAGGAGAGGAAGTATAAAAGTCAAATATACAGTAGGTGACTTGGAAAATAAGGAATATGGATTGCATTTGTATTCCATAATGCATATATAATCGTCAGAAAGAAATTAGGCGTGCTATGGTAGAGTGTACCATATGTAAGAGGTTTATCACTTGAAATGTTTAAGTAAGTCTAGGAAGGATGTAACAGGTTTATGGTTATGTAGACAGTGTGTAAATGTGATAAAAGAGGTGAATAAGTGGTTTCTAAGTGTAGATGGTCTTAAGAGAAAGTCAGGAGAAATGGAGTGAAATGTAATTGAGGAAGATAAGATAGAGTAATGTTTTAGTGGAGGGTCGGGAGATATGGGTGGAGAAATTACTAGTGAAATGGAGATAGTTAGCCAAAGAATAAGTAAGATAGAGGAAGATGTAAAAGATGTAGAAGCAAAATTAAAATTGTTAGGGACAAAGTGTGAGCATATAACGGAATTATTGAGTAGGAATGATAAGGAATAAGTAGATAAGGAAGTCCAGAAGGTGGTAGAGAAGGTTATGAATGAAGTAGAGAAAGTAGACTCTGGGACAGTATTGATAGGGGATTCACTAATTAGAGAATGTGGAGATATAATTGCAAGAGAAAATAGAAACAAGTATGTAAGAGTATGTTTGCTTGGAGCTAGAATTAGGGATGTTGCAGATAAAATAAAGAAGCAAGGGATTAGAGATGTGTATGTTATGGTAGGGACTAATAATTTGTTAGAGCCATCAGAGAGAATAATGGATGAGTAGGAATAGATTTAATTAACAAGATTTGACAAGAGATATATGTTAGATAGGGCATGTTCTATAAATGAGAAATTGAAAAAATTGTGTGAGAGAAATGATGTTATGTTTGTGGATGTGTGGGATTTTTTTACTGGAAAGACGGAGTTATATAGTAAAGATGGATTACACTTAGGAAAACAAGGAAGTGAAGTTTTAGGGAGTCTGATTTCTAAAGAATATGGTTCGGGAAACTTATAAAGGGGAGTGGGGATTTAAATTGCAGTGTTATGAGAAAGAAGAGGAATGGATGGAATGTAAGAAATAAACAAAGGATAGATACAAATGTAGATGTGGAGAGGAAAGAGTCTGTAAAATTAATGGTAAGCAAGTTATTTATAAATGTAATGGCGAAGAAAGAGTCAAAAGAATTTATAAAAGAGTAGCTAGGAAAGGATAAATTGTTAAAATTGGGTATTTGAATATGCAAGATGGCAGGAGACCAGAAAACTGGCTGGAGTTCAACAAGGCAATTAAAAATGAAGACCTTGAGATATTAGCAGTAGTGGAAACACATCTAAGAGAAGAAGAAGAACCTATTCTTGAAGACTTGGTATGGCAGGATATAAATAGAAAAGAAAAAAAAAAAGGAGTGGTGGAATAGGAGTTATATCAAAAAAATATATTATGGTATGGCAGGATATAAATAGAAAAGAGTGTTTGATAATGAAGAGAGAGTGTGTAATAGTGATAATAGCTTCTTTATAATAGAAATAGTTAGTAATATGATGGAAAATGGAAATAAAAGAAGAAATGATAATGAAAGATGTGGATGGAAAGTGAATGATAAGAGTAAGTTAGAAGAGTGTAAAATAAAAGCTGAAGAAACCATGGAAGAGTTGGTTGGGGATGAATATAAGGACTGGTGTGGTGGAGTAGTGAAAGTGGCAAATAGCATTTTAGATGGGAATATTCAGAAGAATAAAAGTAATAAAAACGTGAGTGTTAGTAAAAGTGTAAAAGAGAAAAAAAAAGCATGCAGAGAATATAAGCGTGTTATTAAGAACAAAGAGTGAAAAAAATGTTAAATGGGAAAAGTATTTAAAAAAAAGAAGTTGTATAAAATAGATAATTATGTAGAGAGAATGAAATTTAATAGTAAATTGTTGGAGGTTATTAATAAAAGTGGAAGAGATGGGAGTAAAAAATTTTGGAAATATTTTAAAATAAGGAATGTAGGGGGAGAGATATGATGAGGGAGTAGAGAGTAGCTCTAGAGAAGAATTAGAGATAATATTAAATAAATATGTAATGGATATAGAAAAGATGTTGGATGTGAAGGACAGAGTGATAGCAAACATGAAAGCTTTTAGTAATGGGAATATTAAGTTTACAGACAATGAACTGAATGAGGCAGGGAAGAAATTGAAAAGTGGAAAGACAAGAGGTTTAGATGGATGGGCAGCAGAGATGATAATGAATTATGGCATACGGTAAAAGTAAAATTATTATTGTGTTTTAATAAGATGGCACAGAAGAGAGATTTTCCAGATAGTTGGAGTAACACGAAAGTAAAGCTACTATTTAAGGGAAAGGATAAGGATCATAGAAAATTAAACAATTATAGACCAATAGCGGTAACATCAGTTTTATATAAAGTTTTCTCATATTTGGTGGCTGGAAGGATTGCAAAATGGATTAAAGAAAATAATATAGTGGAAGAAATGCAAGGAGGTTTTTGATTGGATAGGCATATAGGAGATAGTTTATTTGCAGTTACACAACTTATGGATATTAGTAGGTATACAGGTAGACAGTTATATATGGTTTTTATAGATATAGAGAAGATATATGATAGAGTAAATAGAAATAGATTATGGGTAAGTTTAGTAAAATGGGAAATGGATGGAGCTTTAGTGGATATTATTAAGAAATTATATGGAAATACTATACGTAGCAAAAGGGAATATAGAATCAGTTAAAGTTAAGAAATGTGGTGGGATTAAGGAAAGGATGCTCTATGTCACCTATTTTGTTTTTGTTGTATTTGAGAGAAATGAAGAGAGCAATAGAAAGATTAGGAAGAGAGATAGATATACCATTAATAGGTGGCAAGGGAGTATATACATTATCGGATCTTTTATTTGAGATGATGTTTTTTTGTGTGCAGAAAGAAGGGAAGATATGAAAATTATGTTGAGGA
Organism: Epiperipatus broadwayi; assembly: GCA_028023455.1. Lineage (NCBI taxonomy): Eukaryota > Metazoa > Onychophora > Udeonychophora > Euonychophora > Peripatidae > Epiperipatus > Epiperipatus broadwayi. The sequence goes on from JAQFVV010012449.1 coordinate 397,380, forward strand.
CATGTGCAAGGGTGGGTAAAGAGATGGGGGTTAAATTTAGTGAAGAAAAATCAAATATAATGATGGTTAATACTGGGGAAAGAGAAGACAAAGAATTTTTATTGGGAGATATAAAGTTAAGTGTGGTGAATAATCAGAGAAACTGCTTGGATGAATGGGAGAAAAAATTGGTAAATGAACAAAGAAAAGAAAGAGATTGGTAAAGAAATTAACAGTGTTTTCATATAATAAATATGATGTAGCTAGAATTATATGGAAGGGAGTTGCGGTAGTAGGGTTAACATATGGTAATGATGTGTTGTGTGTTAGTAAAGCAGTATTAGATTACTTGGAAAAAGTACAAAGAGAAGTAGGAAGACATGCATTAGATGCAGATGTGTGGTCGGCAAAAGAGGCAATTCAAGGAGAAATGGGATAGGTCATGTTTTTATATGAGGGATGCAAAAAGCAAAATGAAAATGTTCAGTAGATAGCAGTTTATGGATAATAAAAGCATAGCCAAAATAGTATTTAATGAGGTTATGAATAAAGGGCAGGTAACAAGATGGGTGAGAAAGATAGTGCGGTATGCAAAAGATTTGGATAAAGAATTTATGTCAGTATACTTGTACAAAAGGTGGGATGATTGTGTTAGGAAAATTGTTGGGTGTTACAGTGGTAAGGAATGGGATAGAAGAATAGATGCATTAATAAAGAATAGGGAGTTGAAGAGATGGAGAACTAGTATGGAGAGTAAAATGAGTTTAAATATATATAGAAGTAAATGGAATATTGGGTGTGAGTTAATGTATGATAATAGCCAGGGAAAGTAGTTACTGTTTAAGACTTGAATGGGATCTTTAGCAACAGGGGATTATGATCTTTAGTAATAGGGGATTATACATGAAAATTGTGGGTGATTTAGTCACAAGTTGTGTAAGGAAAGCATAGAAAATATTAGGCATCTGTTAATTGAATGTAAATGACTGAAAGTAGAAATGATATGAATAATAAAGTTGTGGAAGAATAAATATAAGGAAAGTGATTATACAGAAAGTGGATTATTGATTTTTATGCTGGGTTTCGGAAAAAATAAGGAGGATTTAGATATAAAAACCATGGAAATGGGATGGAGTAGAATATAGGAAAACTTAGGGTGGAGAATGGAAAGGGAAGGCAAAGTGGCTACCAAGTTTTTTTGGCATAGTTGCTGAGAGATTCCTGACTCTGTATAAGGAGAAGTCATAGTGCATCACATCACACCAGATTGCAAAGCACGTTTGACAATCATGGTTATTTATTTATTTATGAACGGCGATCATCAAATATATTTTTAAAATGTAATCTTACGCAGACTTTAATTCTGCCAAATGGATACTTAAGTATTTAAACAAATAATCTAGATTAAAGCAGACACTCAAGTAAAATTTAATTATTAATTATATTCCTTTTCTTATTGGAATCTTTCCTAATTCCTTATTTTTTTCTTTTAGCAACCCAAACTCATTCAATCTATTAATAAAACCAAAACACAAATGTAAATTTAAATGCAAATCTTATCTCTTTTTTTTAAATGCGATCCAAATATATTTAATCAATATTCTTTCCTCAAGGGAATATGCACTGTCACTTTCCCTACAGATGATAGCGGTCCTAGTTGATTATGGCAACCCTAACCAAGTAGGAGTGAACTCAAGGGCGACATAATATGAGTGTGCCATCATGCAATACTCAAACTCTCTAACATTAAATAATATCTTCAAAATCTTAAGAAAACAATGCAAGTGTCCACTGTTTGTTTGCAGTCTTCATGCATTCTTTTTCTTTCAAATACTAGTTTCCAACGTTCTTCTGTTACTTCTGGACAGACTTATTAACTAAACTTTTATCCCCCCTCCTGTTTTTGCTTTCTATATCAAGAGTTAATATTCATTCTCATATACATATTTGAAATATAATAATAAAACAGGGTCTCCATACAGTAGTGATCATGTGATGTTTAGTGGTTTAATATAATAATAAATGAAGAATTATATAAACAAAACAAATTTTTGATTAATGGGAAATTATAACATATAATTAATAACCGCTAGTACCAACCCTCTCTATTGTTGAAACTTTTTTTTTTTTACAATTAAGTGAATGTATTCTATTATGCCATAATAAAAAAAAAAATTCTTGAACATAATTACCGTGATCGATCAGTGGTATGACTTTATCCAGCTGGTTAAAGTTCTTGTATGAATTTTCTCTCGATGGCTGGCATGAACCCTCTGATAGTTCCATGGATTGAATTTGTTTCCTCGGCTAGCTGTGCTTATTTTTTCTTGTTTCCCTTGGTTGGCGTTCACACAGGTAGTTCCAGATGGTGATAAGAGATGTAATTCCATGAGGGGAAAGTCCTGATGTCCCTTAGCTGGCCAACATTTTCTCTGTGCTGTATAATATTTTTAATTTCTCTTCATGCTGTTTGAGATGTATACTGATACAAGTTCAAACCAAATCAAAATGCAAAGTCAAAATGCCAAGTAAATCAAACAAAAGGAAACTGTAATTTATAGGTTTTGAGTTCTGTCAAGATCCGGATTCATACTTTTAATTTATTTTTAGCTATATTTTAGCACTTTTATTTATGTCCTTTTTTGGTTATTCTGTTTTTTTCATCTAGTGGAAAGTTCTGGTTTAATTAGTGTAATAGATAATGAAATACTTTTGATATCTGAAGTTTCAATAATAGAGCTAATTACAGAAAAAAAAATCTATATATTTTTTCTTTCCCCCCACCATTCTCTTTCCAAGAATTAGAATTAAGTCAAAAAAACCTTTTATTAAAAAAAGAACTTTCAAGATCTTATTTTTATCTTTATTTAATTTATTTCAATAATTAAACTGAAGGAATGTTGATTCCTTGGAGATAAATTAAAAAAAAAAACTTTTAAAATCATATTTTAAAAAAAATTTGTTATTTTAAATTAATATATATTTAATAAATTATATTATATATATATGAGATGGCAGAAAATACCAGCTCACTGTGGAATAGAAATTTAGGTAATTAAGAAAAGGAAGGAGACAAATGTTAAAGGCTTTAAAAATCTTGAATTTGGAGTAAAATGGAGTTGATAAAGTACAGGAATAAGATTTGACATACAATTTTATTGAAATGATTAAAGAAAAAGAGCAATTTTTTTTTGTGTGTGATTTGACATATGCTTAATAGTGACGAAATATGGAAGGTGGTAAGATTGTGAGGAAAAAAATAGTGGGATGTATGAATTTGAAAAAGTTGTAGTTTTGAAATGTGAAACCTGTTTCATCATGATTATGATAAATTTTTCATTAAGAAGTGGATAATAGCAGATATACATGATAACTGTATATCTGCAAAATTTGCATCTTTTTAAATATTTGTAAATAACAGTTTATGAATATATATACATTGTATGTTCAAGTAAAGTCATTTTTAATACAGTACTGTAAATTGACATCCTTGATTTGAAGCTTTCAATGAATAAAGTACATTAATATGCATTATTAATACAATCAATTATATATTATTTTATCAAAGAGCTGAAATTTATGTAAAACATCATGATTATTTATTATATAACAACTTAATTCACAATAAGCTTTTTAGAGTAGATTTTAATGCTATAATTTAGAGAAGAAAATAACAGGTGAATTAATATGCAAAATAAAGCAAAGAAGGGACACTGAAGTCAATGATAACATTTTTTTAAAAAAAATTTCTCCTAACAATAGTCATAGTTTGTACAAATGTATTTTTTTCCAAATGTTTATAAGTCTAAGCTGTTTTTAAAATAAACATAATTTATCATAAATGTATATATTCAACACTGACAACAAAAGTGGAATAAAAGATTACGGTTATATTTAGGAAAATAATAAGATGAAGGAAAGTGTAGGTGAAGACAATGATAAATGATGCAGCACTAGAACATAATTTTTTAATAATGGTACTTGGAAATAATTTTAATAAAACATTATTTTAAAAAAGATGCAAAAGAAATGATCCATAAATATGCAAGATTATGGAGATATGAATAAAAAGATTGGAGAACACAAGGTTTTTGAAAAAGAAAAATATATTTATGAGCAGTAGTAGAAACTTATTTCAAAGATGACGTACTATATTTCCAAAAATATGAGTTAAAGGAATAATAAATTTGACAATTATAAAAAAAGGAAGACATAGAAGTTATTATTAAGGAAGATATTTTAAAAATAAATAAGAAACATATGAAGATTGAAATTGTATAGAGTAAGGGTGGATGACCTTTTTTCTGCTAAAGATCATTTGGATATTTATAATCATCTGTGATTTGCCTTTAACTTTTTTTCAAATTTCTTTTTATATTCTGGACAGATTAATCCTACAGCAGCTGGGATACAATCTTATAAATTCTGTTTGTGAAAATGGTTTTGAATTTTTTGATTTTTTAAAAAAAATAACTTGTTTTCACAGAATTTTCTGATTTGTTTGTACTTTTTATAAAACATTTCAGCTACTTGGTGAAGTTCCTTTTCAAGTTTTTTAAATTTAATATTTCTTTCTTCTCCAATAATTGGCTTTAGACAGAATGTTGTGATAAATAGTGCCACTTAATAATGTGTTCTTTATTAATTGACATACTTTCTAAACATATCAGATCCTATCGATTTACTGTTCTATTAAAAAAAAAAAAGCACTGATTCTTTTTTTTTTTTTTAATGTGTGACTTCCTGTGTCATTTGTTCTTATTTTACTTCATATATCCATCCTAATAATAATAAAGTGAAATGTAAATTGATAATAATAAATTGAAGTAAAAATAATTTATTTTTGCCAGTTAAACATCCGTCTGCGAAAATCATTATGAAACAAACAAATGCTATCAGGATTGTAAATTAAATCCATAGTCAGATAAACTCCATAACGTAGATAATTTTGCACCTCTTATAGAATGAAATAGAATTATTATAAAGGTTAGAGAGAGAAAAAGATGAATTTAAGTTAGAGAAAAAGATGTAGTGGAGAAAATAAATATTTTATTTTACTTAACTCTTAATTCAATATTTGCATGTATGTTTGCGCTGCTTTATGATCTTGTTTAAAGAGAAGTTTTATACAGGTCCATTTTATGTATGTTTGTGAAAATGTTTGGGCTGGATTGAGAGCTGCTGAGGGATGGAGGTTCCTCATCTCTAGTATCATCATCATTATCAACCATTATCAATCCACTGTAGGATAAAGGTCTCTCCAAGTTTAATCCATCTTGTCGGATCTTTAGCTTCTCTTCTCCACATCACCCATGCACACCTTCTTACTTCATCCATCCATCTCACATGTGGTCTCTTTCTGGGTCTTTTACAATCTCTTGGAATCCAGTTTAAAATTTCAATTGTCCATCTATTATCATCTCTTCTAGCAATATGTCCAGCCCAACTCCACTTCAATCTTTTAATTTTTTCAATGAGGTCAGTAACACCTGTTTGTTCTCTTACCCATACATTGCGTTTTCGATCTCTTCTTGTTACTCCCAACATAAATCTCTCCATACTTCTTTGAGTGGTCTGAAGTCTCTGTATTGCTCTTCTATTAAGTGTCCAAGTCTCAGATTCATAAGTAAGAACTGGTAAAACACATTTGTTAAAAACCTTCCTTTTCAAACACATAGGCATATTTCCTTTTAGTATCAAATTATTTCTACCAAAAGCACTCCAACCAAGTTTAATTCTATGATTAATTTCCTCCATTATGTTTCCATCTGTATTAATAATCTGACCAAGGTATTTGTAACCGTTAACTTCTTTTAATTCATCATAATCAATCATTATTTTCATATTTTGAGCAAATCGATTAAACTTTACTTAAGTCTTTTTAACATTTATCTTTAGTCCTACTTTCCTACTTTCATCTGATAATTCCTGCAACCTATCCTGCAGCTCTGAAGCATTATTTGCAAAAACAACTACATCATCTGCGAAATCTAAATGATTTAAATAATCTCCATTTACTTTCACTCCTTTAGTTTCCCATTTTAATCCACAAAATACTTCTTGCAGCATTGTTGTAAAAAGTTTTGGAGATATGGAGTCACCTTGTCTTACACCTTTCTCAATGTTGACTTTCCCAGTCTCATTATGTAATCTAATTGTTGCTGTTGCATTTTTATAAATATTCTTTAAAATATGACAATATCCTGAATCTATACCTTGATGATCCAATGCTTTAATCACTGAAGAAATGTTTATAGAATCAAATGCCTTTTCATAATCTACAAATCCAAAACATAATGACAACTCATATTCATTTGTCCTTTCTATAACTTCTCTCAACACCTGGATATGATCTATTGTACTAAAACCACTTTTAAATCCAGCTTGTTCTCTTGGTTGGTGGAAATCCAATGTTCTCTGTAGACGAGTTGTAATTATCTTGGTAAAAATTTTATATAAAACTGATAAAAGGCTGATAGGTCTGTAATTTCTAATATCTTCTTTATCCCCTTTTTAAAATATTAATATTATTACTGCATTCTTCCAATCACCCGGTACATCTTTATCATTTAGACATTTGGTTATATAACTTTGCTAAAAATTTTTCTATTTCTTCACCTGCTTCTTTTAATATATCAATTATAATTCCATCATTACCTGGAGCCTTTCCTTTCTTCATACATTTAATTGTGTGTCTCACTTCTTCATTTAAAATTCTGGGCAATTCGGAAGATATAATAGATATAGGAGGTGCTTGTTCTTTATTACTATATAATTCTTGATAAAAATCTTCTACCAATTTCATGATGTCATTTCTCTTTTTAGTAATAATTCCATCTTTTTTTCTTATTGCAGATATAAATTTCCTACCAATACCAAAATGTTGTTTTACATTCTTAAGACTTTTTTTCTTCTACAGCTTTCCTTGCTAGTTCACAGTTATACTTTCTTATATCATTTTCAACTCTTTTCCGCACCATTTTACAAAATTCGAGATATTCAATTCTTTTTAATGCATCATTTTTGTATATCTTCATATTCCTTCTTTTCTTCATAAATTCTCTAATCTCAGTAGAAATTTTATTGGTCAATTGCTGCTTTTTTCTACCAGCTATCTTTGTTGCAGTTTTTAAAAGTGTATCAGTTATTTTCATATTAATTTCATTCAAATCTGAATCCTGTTCAAAATCTACTAATACTTGAAACCGATTTTTAAGTTCTAATTTAAATTCATTAGAATGTTTCTGAAGATTAGGAATATCAACTGTAATAGACTTTTTAATATTGGAAATAGAAAAGTTGTGAAAGAATGGAATGAGAATATTTGAAAATATTTATATAAGTTTAGAAAAAATTATTCTAAAATATATTTAGAAATTATTTTGTTGATTAATAAAATTAACGAAGTGAAGAATATAAATGAGATAATATTGAAAAGGATATGGTGATAAGTAAATTGGAAATCTTATTAAAGTATGTGATAGAGAGTTAAATGGATTGAGATAAAATTTGATGTACTGTTTAACTATATGTGAGTAGATAAAGGGAAATTAAGGGGGAAAAAAGATCAAAACTATTAATGAAGAAGAAAAAAATTATGTTGCTAGAAAATGCAATAATAGATTTATATATTTGAGAACTAAAGATATATAACCTTTGGTGCAACTATCAGTTTTATTATTTTTTTAAAGGATATTTGAAGCTTAAATCCTTAACTTAATTAAGAATTTTTTTGGGGATGGATAGTAAGGGAGGGATGAATCTGAGCAGGTTCAATAATATTGTAGTAAGAATTATAAGAGATAGTGAATTTATGAAAAATGGAATGATATAATGAAGATTAAATTGAATAGTAATCTAAAAAAAAAAAAAGAGAGAAAAGAAATAGTTATAATAGAATTAAGATGCAAATGGGGTGACTAAAATTAATTGCAGGAAAAAAAGTGTTTATTTGAGATAAATGAAAGAGAAATAAACATATATTGTTAAATTAGCTATTGTAAAGTATTTCACAATGCCTACTTAGTGAAATAAAATAATATTTTACTGTTTTCTTCTAATACGTTTTAGCCACAGGAACACTCTTGCTATTAATATAAATAAGTTAAATAGCTCAAAACCATCATTGAGAATTTGGGATATACATGAAAAAAAAAAATGAAATATTGAAATTGATGAATTATTTCCTAAGTTCTAAGATAAAAATATTATCATTGTAATATGCATTTATTTATTTTTTTGAAATACGGAATTTGGATGTTAGTTACTCTAAACTATTTTTATTCATATTGCAAATTATACATCTATTTAGGAAAAAAAATAGTAAGATGGAAATAATGTAAATTCAAAATACTTCAGGAAATAGTTAATATCAGAAAGTTTAAGAATTCTTCAATTTTTTTAGTAACTTTTGAAACATTAGAAGGTTTTCAGAAATGACTTTGTTTAGATTATTTAGATAAAAAGAAAAAGGTGAAATATTAAAATTCATGTTTCAAGCATTTATTTATAAAAAAAAGAAGTTGAAAAATAAATTAAAATTCTCTCTCTTTTTTTTTTAGAATTATGAAATATAGCTCATATGCAAGGAACAATAGGTTTCTTTTGTTTTGTATAGATATATCAGTATTTTTGGTCTTAGAACTGTCCCCAGATAAAATGTGAAAGTTAATAGCCCAAATTTTTCTTTGAGCAATTTGTGGGGGAAAAACATTGAAAACTGATGGAATTTTTGAATTGTAAGAGATTTGTCAGATCCTTCCTTTATTTAATATATGTAAGAGATGTATAGAAAAGAGAATGACAAATAAAAAATCATTCTGTTTTTAATAAAAATCTCTTTAGAGAGGTTAATTAAAGTGGAGAATGGAATCAGAATTGAATAATAGATAAGATGGATAATGGAATCAGAAGTGAATAATAGATAAGATGGATAATGGAATCAGAAGTGAATAATAGATAAGATGGATAATGGAATCAGAAGTGAATAATAGATAGTTTTAAAAATTGAAAAGTAAAAAAAGTAGACACTGGAATGTTAGTAGAAATGAAAAGATATGTAACTATTATTTAAAGAGAAAATTTTAATAAAATTATAAATTATTATTATATAGAGGAAAGGAAAAACATTTTTGATTAGCTAAGATTAATAGCAATAATTTCCACAGTGTTAAGTGTTAAGACTTGGACTGAAGAATATAAAATTTTGGCAAAATTAAGAATGGATTTTGCTTACAAGTATTTTATATAATGAGAGAATAAATTTTATTTACAGACAAGAATTTGAATTGAGACAAAAAGCAAACATGAGGTATGTAGAGAATTTGGAAAGGGGTAATAGCATTTGCTTTAACATCTGAATTTAACATTTTGTATTGATCAAGAACCTCCAAAATTTTTAGAAAAAAGGTGGTGAATTATGGACAACATATCAGATTATTCAAGAGGAAATGAAATATGCTTTTTTAATGAAATAAATTTTTGTATGAATATTAAATTGATTAGTAGAAACTATGTTTATTTAAATTATATGGAAAAAACAGCAGCATAATGGGTTGACTCAGATTTTACAATATGGACAATTAATAGATAATTTATATTTTATAATTTACATAAGAAATAAGATGAAGATGGTATAATATCCATAATTATAAAGGATTGGAAAAGAAGAGAGTTAAGTTGAATAGAAAAAAGCAAATAGAATTTTAATTAGTTAAGATTTTATAGTGTGCACATATAATGAAAGAATTTATTTTTATAATTTATGTAAGAAATAAATTGAAGATATAATATGTTGTAGCCATGTGGCTACATTGCTGTATTAACAGTAATAGTTTGTAGCATTCTCATTATGCTTAAAATTAATTAGTTCATGGGGAAATAGTATTTAATCTTTCCATATGTTTTAAAAATAAGTGATATTTATTTAATTTTTTGGTTGTAGTCTTATGGACAAAGACATTGCTCGATGGTGCTGTTTACGTGCTAAAGCACAAAAATGCCACTTCCGCGGCCGACATGTTCGAACCCGCATTTTCTATAATACAACTTTTTAGTTGTGCTATAGATTGCAGGCCGCTATGTCATGTCACAGTACAGCATGTATGCGAACCCGCATTTATACAACGTTTGTATTGTGTTACAGAATACAGGCTGCTTCGTCGCATCGCAGCAAATCCATTTGGCGAATTATGCACACTTCATACAATTATTACAACTTGGTGTGAGAGTGTGTGTATTTGAATTTGATGGAAATGTGGTTTTTATTGAATTTTTTTTTTAAAGTATTGAAATATTCCGATTTTCTTAAATAATAATTATCCGACTCTTTACACCATTCCGTATTGAAGTTTTAAGTGGCAAAATCTTGTCCAGATAGATGTGTAAAGGCAGTTGGAATTAGGTAACGCATCAAGTAACATACTGTTCATAACATTCCACGAGACCAATGATATAGCGCAGGAAATCGCACATCTTGTTCGATTCTGTGATTTACAAATAACAGAATCCTAACCCTAACTCTAACCCTAAACATAACCCTAACCTAAACCTAATCCTAACCCTAAAGCTAACCCTAACAACTTTTACTTTTTGTTGTCATTCTATTTGAAGTAAAAAATAGCGGTAACACAATAATATCTGTTTCTCTATAAAAATTAAAATGTAAAACGAAGACTAAGAAAGTAAAAAATAGCAGTAACACAATAATATCTGTTTCTTTGTAAAAATTAAAATGTAAAACGAAGACTAAGAACTTTTACTTTTTATTCCGATTATGAGTTTTTAAACAACAACAACAAAAAAGGCGTAACCCACCCCAAAAAAAGTCAGATCAAAAATTGTTTTTTTCTAATAAAGCAAAAAAAAAAAAACATGAATTAAATTGTAATTTGTTGATTTTATTTTACATTTATTGTTATCATTTAATTTGTATATGTTAATAAAAAAAAATATTTAAAAAACACGATTTTGATATTTTTTATTTTCGCATTACAAAAATGCATCAAAGTGATTAAAATCAATGGCCTGGGAATGTTCATAATTTATAGTTTTAGCGTGATAACGGTGCCATTGAGCGGATTCTTTGTACAACCAATTTTTTTTTCTCATCACATGATAATACGAGAATTTTCAGATGTGTTAAACAAGTTTAATATTTTAAATGCATTATAAATTATAAAGGGTTGTAAAAGAGAGATAATTATAAAATCAAATAGTTTTTTTTGTTTTCTCTCTTCAATAATTATTAATTTTGGTTTTGAAAAGTATTGAGAGAGAAAAATGTATTTTTTTCTCTTCAGTAAATTATTTAATAATTTTTAATTTTAACATTTAAGAGAGAGAACATAAGGGTGATAAATTATTATGTTTACTAATATTTTTTTTTAAAAAAGGAAAGAAAATATTTTAATATAAATTTGTTTAAATTTTACTTTAATTAATCACAGTTGTTTTTTTCTTTCTTTATTGTTTATATCTTTCCAAAAGGAAAGTCAGTGTAATTAATCTGATTATCTTGTTTCCTTTTTGACAAAAAAATTTTTAATTAAGAAGGAATATAAAAAAAAAGATTTTAATTTTAAGTTTTGACTTGTTTTCCAATTTCAGTGTCGAAGGAGAGAAATAACTGAATAATTGTGGTTATTGTAAATTCTGACATGTAGGAAACAGGATTGTGATTAACTACAGTTTAGTTCCCAAATTAGGGGGTGAATCAATCAATTGATCTCAGTGTTGTACAAAAAGTAAGCATTTCTGACCTAGCTGCTGAAGTGGACAGTCAATTTTAACCAGTGGCTAAGGAAGACAGTAGGAACTGTGAAGAGTTTACTGGATGTAGCTATAAAAATATTTTTTAAGATGAGTACAATCATGTGCTCAGTTTAGCTAAAGGCTAAAACATCATCTTCCTCCATATAACCTGTTACAGTGAAAAAAAAGTGTAAAGAAAGTAACCCTGAAGTACTTTGCAATCTTGTCTCCAACCAAGAGCATCAGTGTTTCTATACATTAGCCTGATCTGGAAATTTTATTAGAAAGAAAATGGATAAATTCTTGCTATTTGTTAACCTGAAATTTTCTGTTGCCAAGTGGAAAGAACTGGGTAACTTAATGTGGAAGTGAGAAGCCTTCAAGAAGAAAATATACATGGAAGCACTGAAAATTATAAGTATAATTAAATGCAAAGAAGGACTCACAAAAAAATTAATACCATGATATGTTTTTTTTTTTGTACATTATACTCTTAAGTAGAGATAAAAAAAAATTATGGGACAGTAATTGATAAGAATGAATAATTCTAGTAGAGCAACATTTTCTTGTGAACTATTTTTTTTATTCATGTGAATTTTTCCTTTCAAAATATAGTGTTTTTTTAAAGTAACTTAATTTTTATTAAATTTGACATGTTTTTTTTTATTCATTTATTTTCCCACCAAATTTATGCAAAGGATTAAGCTAATTTAAATCTTTATGATTAAAAAGTCATTTTTCAATTTTACTTACTGAAAAGAAAATACCTCTGTGATAGAAAAAGGCAATTCAATTAATGAATGAAAATCAAATGGTTAGTCTTTTTTTTATATGAAACTATACTTCCAGATAAAAATGTATAAATTTAAATTATTATATTATCATGTCATTTTTTAATTTTTTAATTATTAATCAGTTTATTAAATAATTGTTTAAAATATATTTTGGTGTTAATATCTTTCTGTTACATAAATTAGTAGTGTGTGACTTGATTTCAATATAGCTTAGAGTTTGAGAGATTATTTTCAAATTATTCTAGTATAAGTTATTTTAAAGTAAATTAGATTAAGCTATTATATTTATTTATCTCTTGTTCACAATCACAGTTCCTAGAATGTCTGCTGTCTGAGCTAGTTTAGAGCATAATGTTTTAGTTCTATGAATGTAGGGCTTATGTTGGTGTTTGAACATCCAGATGATAACTCTGGGTGGCATAAAGTTATTATCTTTATAGTCCATTCACTAGTTAGCCTGTAGACTGGGGTGCTACATGGCCAGAAACTTTATGATGATCAGCATGTTTCAATATCCCAACATAATGTTTTTATTATTATGAGTGATGGATTAGCATTTAGGTATGTGTATCTTGAGTATTGTGTTACATTCTGTGAGTTTGGCAGTGGCTAAATAAGTAACCTGGTTTATAATGTACCTCTTTAAATCCAGTAACAAGGTTGATTATTGATTGCTGATGATTATTGTTTGATTGTTGATGAATTAATTATTTGTATTCTTCTGTAATGATGGAGATGCACCTTATGCTTTTGTTCATGCTGATTTTCTGCTTTTATTCACTATATTTCTTTTATATTTAATTTGATGTATTAAATGGGGATGATAATTCCCATTTCTCCATATGTCTCTCCTAATCTTACATACTGTTATAATGTATTACAAGTCCATAATTATGAAGGATGGTAAAGGAAGTTAGCTAAATTGAATAGGAAAAACAAATAAATTTCAGATTTTTATAAAAATTAAAAAATATAAAATATTAAAGGATGCTGTAGGAGCTTTTTATTTTATGGAACATAAATAAAATTAGAGTAAGAATCCAGAGTATAAATGTGGTTTATATGTAATAGGAATGAGAATATTAAATATAAAATTGGGGTGTAGATTGTTGATAGATGATGTGATGAATGAAAGAAACATAAAAGTGAAGAGAGTGAAAGAGATAGAGATTTCGTTTTTCTGTTTTGATCTTTATGGTTAGATTAGGAATTATGAAGATAGAATATTACAATTAATAAAAAAGCTTTTTTAAAAAAATATGAATTAGAAAAAAAAAGAAATGCACCAATGATGTTAGAATGATTGGAAGAGATTACTGGTATTGAGAAAGGAATAGATGAGATTTACAATAATATTAAAAAATTTTCAGAGGGTGGAAATGTTTAATTTATCTAAAAGAGTCTCTGGCCATATGGCATATGCGTAGAAACTTCTGACTGCATCTAAGGAGAATTTTTTTACATCACATCATTTTATACTTCATATAAAATAATATTTTAATCTAGATAAACTAATTAATTTTTTGTAAATAATTTAATGTATTTACCTTGTTTTTGGAAACATTTTGCCTATAAGTAAAATTTATATAGACTAATCTATAATTATGCTATTATATAAAAGCTATAGGAAGAGTATGTAAATAGGAAATATAAGAAAATTTCATCTTAGGGTTTTTTTTAATACACTGGTGCACAAAAGGTGCACAATCTTTGACGTCTTAACCGTTTATGTTGATTTTGAAGAGATATAATTTTATTATATAGTATTTTTCAGGATTTCCTCATTTCTGAAAATGTCCTCAAACAATAGTCTCTCATATTATCTCCCTCTGTATTGAAGCAGTCGGATCTGAGTTCGATCCTAGCTTCATGACATCTAGCCATAAGCCCACTTCAAAGCCTAGTACTAACCGTAAATTTCCGATGCAATGGGGCTTTATACGTTCAATCCACGCTAATTTCCATAAAAATAACATATTTCATAAATGCGTATAAAATTAATTACTTTCAGTTTAAAATTAATCAATGCTATTAATAAATTCATGATAGAATTATTCATGAATTTATATATTATAACTGCGTGGATTGTGCATATATATTTGTAAATATTTAAATATATATAATTGTTTGAAAGTTTCATTGCGTCGGGAATGTTTGATTTTATTTTTAAATAATTTGTTAAAGTTTTTATGATTAAAAGCTACATTCTTTCGATAAGCTTTCAGATTTTTCCTTTCCAAAAACAATAGTTAAAGTTTTATTAATTAAAAAAAAAGATAAGGATTTCCTAATTAAAATCATTTTCTGATTTTAAGAATTCATTTTCTAATTAGAAAATGAATTCAAGTTAATGAGTTTGAAAGCCTTATCGAAGGAATGTATCTAAAAACAACCAGTAAATCTAAAAACATCGATAATGAAAGAAGCGCTAGCCTGAAGGCATCAGAGGACAGTATATATAGCTCTGAAAAGTTTGGAAAGAAAAGCTGGCCATCTTTGTTGCAGAGAAGTACAGTAAACTCTGTGCGTCTTAAATAGTGTTTCGATCATGGTAAGGGGCTAAATGTCAGGAATCTGGCTATCAGTTCCTGAAGTCCCCTGAAAATCTTCAATGGAGCTGCTGAATCTTTTCTGGACCAATCATGCTGCTAAAATTATGAAAAGCCACTAAAATGCTGTTCAAGTAATCGATTAAATGCATGCCTACGTTTTTACCAACCCGGACGTGTAAACTAAGAACCAGCCTTGGAAGAAATGGGTAATATGTTTCCATAATGAACCTTAAACTTTCTGGCCAGTTTCGAACTTTACTTTACACGCCCTTTTAGAGCTCTTTTATTCTTTAATGTAATAATCTTTATAAGACCTTTTATTCATGCTACTGTAAATTTACATCGTAATCCTCTCAACTTTTAGTCTTTAAATTTAACTTTCCTTCCTCACGATGGCGGTTCATTTATTCTATTATATATATTTATTAAGTATTTTATTAATGTTGTTATTTGTAATTATATGCCAATAATCCTTCGACTCGATGATCTCCTTCATTTCCTTTGCCTTATACAAGTAATATAAGATTAATTCTGATAGTTAATTCTCACCCGTTAGAACTAGATTTATACAGTTCGATCCATCATCGAGTCGAAAGAAATTATTAAATGATTGTTATTTTATCATTGGCTAATAATAAATTATTAGCTCCGCTTCTAATCTATGCCACCGCTATTTTCTCGTTTCACTAATATTTATTTATTCATATATAATCTTAAAATGTTTTTATTGCAAAAGGGCCGATAAAGGAATCAAATATATTCTAATTCAAATTTCTGTTACTTGCTATTAAGATTCAGGAAGGGCACGATGATTGGGGCATAATTAATATGATTTACAAATACTTTAAAATAGTTTTCATTAAAAGCTCGTTTGACTTTAAGTAATTGATCAAGTCATCACGTAGAGCATTCTATATGGGTTTTAGTATTCAAACGATGACTATCAAGTCATCATCTTCGAACGTTGCTGACGTAGGGTAATCTTCCGCTCCGTTAGGCTGGTCGGTGATAATATTTCTGTTATTTTAAATTATCGAGGAAGAAAGCACTTCCTCTCCTGTTCATATTAGTCAAAGGGCATAAGACTTGTCAGATGCAAGCCACCATAGGACTTCGATCATCGACTAGCTATCGTCTTTCAATTTCACTTTATAGCTCATAATTCGTCAGCACTGTTGCCTCTCTGTTCCGGTAAAGCCCGCTCTGATGCTCGTAATTCATGATGAAGTGATTTAAATTAAAGTCCAACAAATTCTCCGTTATATCTCAATATAAGTTTTCTAATAAAGATTAAAGTTATGCCCTAAATACGTATCTTGCTCTCCGTGAATGGATTTGCGAATGTGAAAATAAATATCACATTTTTTCATATAAAATTAGAGTAATAATTTCCTTTACTAATGAATACCTTTATCTGCCTTTATTTTCTTGTCGGGGAGCATAGACATAGATTTCCAATATTGCATAATACTTGTTGGCATATAATAAGGACCGCCACTCTTATTATAATTATAAACTATGTTAAAGGCTAGAGGTGATTAATAGAATCATTATTTAAAATTCAAACAAAACAAATTATTATTATTAAATATTTTCTAAACACACTTAGTTTCTTAGTTCTTAATTCTTTTATAATTATTTTAATGTTAATACCCGCTATCTGTGTTGGCAACCCGAACATATACATATGATTCGATTTAAAAAAAAATATTTTAAGTTAATTAATTGTCCGATATTAGTGTCAGTTCAGAGGTCTCTAATCGTCACCAACCGTTGAGCTAGTTTCTTGGCACACAGCACTGTGCTGTTGATTTAGATTTCTACTAATCTGAGCTGTTGAGTTGGGTTTGAATTCAGTTTGGTTCAGCTGAGTTTGGATCCGACTTGCAGTTCTTTTGGTGGGTTCTTCGACTGGTACAGTATCTCCATCCATAACATTCATATTTAACAAAACATTTCTTTCCGTGATATCAGTTTTTCCTTTCATAATTTTGTTAATATTCCTTTTCTTTTTCTTCTGTTTCTTTATCAATTATCATCTCTGGTATTTTGTTATTATTTATTTTTTTAATGTGACTAAATTATTTTATTTTTTCCTCAATGACTGCCATCACATTTTTTTTTAAAATTCAATTATTTTTCTGATCTCTTGGTTTGTCTCTATTTTCTATCTTACTTTAAAAATTTCAATAATTTTTTGGTAATATTATGTTATGTTTTCATGCTGAAAAGATCTATCTATCAAAATTGCTGGTCTTATTTATAATTTCAGTAGTACTTCTGATCACTGCAGAACTATTTTTATTTAATCATTTATATAGTCATTTAATTTGTTATAATTCATTTGAAGAACAAAAATGAATTTAACAATAGAATTCATGCATTAGGTGAATATAGCATCTTGTATATATATATTGCATTTATTTGTTTAGCGTGTAGATTTTTTTTTTTTAAAACAGATTAACTATTAACAAAGTATTATAAAGAAACTTATAGAAATTTTAGTCAGGAAATGGATTCATTAATGATTATATTAAGCCTTTTAATTGTATTACTAAATGCATAGATCTGATAGTCAATAAGGTGGTTTATAATTTGTGTTATGCTATCTTTACATAGGTAAGTGGCTATTAAATTTCATTTATAAAGCAAATGAGAGCTATGACTGTGGATTGTCTTGAATCTATTGATAAAATTGCAGTAACATTTAGGAAAATTAAATCCACTTGGCTTTACTATGATCTGGGAAGTTATTATTTTGATATCTCATAAGAAGTCCAGTTTTTTAATGGCATAATTCATTCATTGGTTGTTTGGAAAAATTTTGAATGCACATCTAAATGAAGAATTTTGATTTGAAGCAAGTCTTATTAAATGATGAAAGTATATCCTGAATTAGTAATAAGACTGATCTACTAATCAGATTTTTGTATACCTTTTTCAAAATAATTTCTCTTTTGGTACCTGGTGAAGGAATATATGAAAGAACAAGAAGTCATTACAAAGGAGTAGATCTGAGTGTGCAATAATTTTATTCAAATAATATTTAATTGAATATACAGTTTACTGTCAACATTTTTTCTCCAAACAGGGTCACAGTGTTTACCAAATGAATATGTTTGTATTAAGAAAGCTATCCATTCATTATTTGTATCACAACTGCCATAGTATGAGCCAATTTTTCAAAGAGATTATTTCTAGAAATTGTTATAGATTTAATTTAGTTAATTTGAGGGAAATAAGTTAGGCTATGATCTAACATTATTTTTAAATATTATATGATAGAATTGTGTTTAGTTTATTGTTGCGAAAAATTTATTCAGATTACAAAATGTTTTCTTGTTTTATAAATGAAAAGTTATGTACAGTATATTATCATAGTTGGATTAGGAATTTTAGAAAAAAATTCTAAACTTTTTATATTTTCATTAAAAGTATTTTCTATTTTTTTTGTTTCATTTGTGAAATCAAAGCTATATTATCAATCTGGAAAAATTTTGCTTTCTATATATAAAAAATCATTATCAAATGTATTAAATGAAGTGGACAAAGTGAACTGAATTTTGTATAATTATCATTTAATATTATTTGAATTTTTTTGTTGAAGAATATTTTATCAAGAAAATGAATGGTTTTCTTATATTTGAGGATTTTTAGATCATTTTCTAAATAGAATCATAAACTGTGTTCGATCAATAAAAATAGGTACAGTTTTTATTTTATTTGAATGACCTCCTCTTTTCTTGTTAAACACAATAAAATTACTTTAACTTAACATTGAGGGTGTATCAAAATCAAAAATGGAAATTCTTTACAAATTAACTGTTCAGTAGAACATTGATGTAATTTTACTTCAAGAAACGGATCATTCTTCTAATAATGGTTATCTTCTTCAAAATTCCTGGTTTATACTGATTATTAATAAAATGTTTTGTTAATTTTTTTTTAGTTACTTTTGCTTCTGCTATATACGTGTATAATAATTAATAAGTTTTGTTAAAATAAGTTATACCTATATAGTAATTAATGTTTTATTAAAATAAGTTTTATTAAATGAAAGACAGGAATTTTGTAATTAAATTTGGTACGCTATTAAAGATAAGCGCTTCAGATTAGAAACTAATTAAGCAGCTAGATTAAAAGTGCTGATTACTAAAAGTAGACAATAGCTGAGAATTAATTGGTTTCTAAAACATTCCTTAACAAGAAAAAAGAAGGAACAAAAAATAACTAAGCAGCACTTGCAGCGGGGAACTCATTGAATGCACACGAAAGTCAAGAGTTTTAACTTAGCAATGGAACAAACCCAGTGAACTCCACCACTGAAGGTTAAAAAGTGGACCTAGGAACTTTGCAGGCCACACCGGTCTAAATTATGTTTTTCTTATGCCTTCATGGCCAGCGTTCGTAAGTTAAACTTAATTGTCTTATAACTATATATGTAATATTATTTATCCGACTGATAATTCTATTAAACTATTTGTCTAATCATTTGGTTTCTGCTGTCTATTTACCTGATTGTTAAGCCGAGTGAGTGGCTGTACACAGCAGAAAATTGGCGCAGTTAATCGACAGGATACGTTCCAGTAGAAAAATCTGGTGCAATTTAGAAACAGTAGTGGATTCGAATTGAATTGTATAACGTAGAGAAAGCTACAAGGAAATTGAGAATCGAAGTCCGGGTGAATATCGAATTAGTAGTCGGAAAAATTGTTTTAGTAAGCGTATTAATTTGTTTTAGTAAGCGTATTAACAGTAATTTGTTTTAGTAAGCGTATTAATAGAAATTTGTCCCAGTAAGCGTGTTTAATAGTTATCTCGTAGTGAAATAGAATTTTTTTTTTTTTTAAAAAAAAAAGCAAAATAGAAAATGATGACATCAGTGCCTCAGGTAACAATTAACGAGTTCAACGTTAATAACCCTTTTGATTGGCCAATTTACCTTAAGAGAATCGAGAAACTGTTTTTGATTAATGGCACGACAAGCGACCCCATTAAAGTTGCCACATTATTGTGTTATGCCGGGCAACAAGTAATCGAAATAGCAAATAGACTCTGTGATCACGAAGAGCCAGAGAATTTGCCATACAATGTAGTTACGGGGAAATTAAATAATTTTTTCAGTCCCCAGCCTTCGAAGCATGTCGCAAGACTACACTTCAGAAACCGAAGGCAAAACAAGGGAGAGCGTATACGAGATTATGATCAAGCTCTAAGAGAACTTGCTAAAAGTTGCAGTTATGGCGATGCCTTAGAGGATAATCTGCTTGAGCAATTACTTTGGGGCATGTCAGACGATAGGCTTAGGCAGCAGTTACTGGCCTCAAGAGAGTTGACGTACGACGAAGCAACCAAAATGGGAGTAGCCCACGAAATAGTACTCGACCAATCGGAAGAATTTAGAAATTTTACCCACAAAAATGACAGTAATGCGTATATTCGGAAAACTGAAAATAAGTCCCAACCTATTAAGAGCAAAACATATGAGATAGTGTGTTATTGCTGTGGAAAAAAAGGCCACATGGCTCGTAAGTGTAAATATAATAAGGAGCATTGTAGGACTTGTGGTAAAGTTGGGCATTTGCAGAAAGTATGTCGAAATAAAGGAGAAAAGGATCGTGGCAACTCGCCAACTTGTAAAGTCGAAAATAAAAAAAAGTGTGATATTTACAATACACAGATTGGATACGGAAATCAGTTTATGCTGACAGTTAATTTATTAAAGACACCAGTGAAAATGGAAATTGACAGCGGAGCAGGCGTGTCAATGATGACACTTGAAGACTGGGAGAAAGTAGTGCAAAATCGAAAAAATCCTCCTTTATTAATGAAGACAAGTTTAAGAGCAAAAGACGCTAGCGGAAATAGTATGAAAATATTAGGGAAGGTGATGGCTCAGATTGAATTAAATAGTAAGGTTCGAACACTACCGTTATATATAGTACAAGGCGGTCTAAATCCTATTATAGGTAGGGAATGGTTCGATGCTTTGGGAATAGAGATATGTGTGATAAATAAAGTTGCTATTGAGCAAGAAATGAGAAATAAATATAGTGAGTTATTTAAAAGTGATGAGGGAAAAATTATTACGACGCCTATAAACATAGAGCTACAAGGTGGTGCGACCCCCGTTATCTGCAGACCCAGAAAAGTTCCTTTTGCGCTGCAAACTAAGGTGGAACAAGAGTTGATAAATCTGGTTAGTAAAGGTGTATTAACGCCAGTCGAGAAAACGGAATGGGCCACTCCAATCGTGGTTATATCTAAGCCAAATGGGCAGATCCGCATTTGCGGAGATTATAGGACCACAATAAATAAAAACCTCACTAAAAGTCAGTATCCTGTACCAAATGTCAGGGAAATACTGGCAAATATGCAAAAGGCAAGTCACTACGCTAAAATTGATTTAAAGGCCGCATTTCACCAGATACCAGTTTCTGAACGCACCTCAGAATTGCTAACTATTACAACACATAAGGGATTGTTTAAGTATAATAGATTGCCTTATGGAATTACGGTTGCACCAAATATTTTCCAGGCCAAAATGGACATGCTGTTCCAGCAAATGGATGGTGTAACACCGTATTTTGATGATATTTTGGTCGTGGCCAATTCAGAAGAGGAATTACGTGAACGAGTTTTAAAAGTTTGCGACAAGTTATGTAGTTTCGGAGCTAAAATAAACGCAGACAAATGTATCTGGATGGCAACTGAATTAAAATTCCTGGGACACATAATCTCAAAAAAGGGAAAGAGACCCGACCCTCAAAAAATTGCAGCCATAAAGGAAGCCCGAAGACCCAGAAATGTTAAAGAACTTCAAGCTTTCTTAGGACTTCTTAATTATTTTGAAGTTTTTCTTAAGGGGAAAGCTCACATAGCAAAACCGCTATACAATTTATTAAAAAAGAGCCAAAAATGGATTTGGGATCAACCCCAAGAAAAAGCTTTTTGTGACACGAAAGAATTATTAATGTCAAACAGCTTATTAGTACATTACGACAGTAGCCTCGAATTGATATTGACAACAGATGCATCCGAAGTTGGAGTAGGAGCAGTCTTAAGCCATACAGTAGCTGACGGCGAGCGACCAATCGTCTACGCTTCAAGAACGTTAACAAAAGCTGAGCAAAATTATAGTCAACTAGATAAAGAGGTGCTGGCTATCATATTTGCGATAAAAAAGTTTCATAAATATTTGTATGGTCGACAGTTTAAAATCTTTACCGATCATAAACCGCTGTTGGGATTATTAACAAAAAATAAAACTGCCCCTGATCATCTAAGCCCTAGAATGTTACGTTGGGTTAATCTGTTATCAGGCTATGATTTTGATCTAAATTTCAAAAAAGAAAAGAACCCGCGTACTTAAAAGACTATGTAAGACTTCAGAAACAATAATTTCTGAAGTGGTGGAGGTGCTATATACGTGTATAATAATTAATAAGTTTTGTTAAAATAAGTTATACCTATATAGTAATTAATGTTTTATTAAAATAAGTTTTATTAAATGAAACAGAGGAATTTTGTAATTAAATTTGGTACGCTATTAAAGATAAGCACTTCAGATCAGAAACTAATTAAGCAGATAGATTAAAAGTGCTGATTACTAAAAGTAGACAATAGCTGAGAATTAATTGGTTTCTGAAACATTCCTTAACAAGAAAAAAGAAGGAACAAAAAAATAACTAAGCAGCACTTGCAGCAAGGAACTCATTGAATGCACACAAAAGTCAAGAGTTTTAACTTAGCAATGGAACAAATCCAGTGAACTCCACCACTGATGGTTAAAAAGTGGACCTAGGAACTTTGCAGGCCACACCGGTCTAAATTATGTTTTTCTTATGCCTTCATGGCCAGAGTTCGTAAGTTAAACTTAATTGTCATATAACTATATATGTAATATTATTTATCCGACTGATAATTCTATTAAACTATTTGTCTAATCATTTGGTTTCTGCTGTCTATTTACCTGATTGTTAAGCCGAGTGAGTGGCTGTACACAGCAGCTTCAGACCATCTTGTAAAGCAAATATCTTCCATTGAAGATCGTTTAAATGATATTATAATTATTAATATGGATAGATACTTTTTGTGTATGCAATGTTTGCAAATCTCCCAATTCAAATTGACCCCATCTCTTCATATATCTTCTGCACTCATAGAGATATTCAATTCTCGTAATGGTGTTTGATGTTATATAAATGAGATTAAAGCAGGGTTTTAACTTGTAGAATGGATGAAGGTAAACAACATGTTCTTACTTTATGATACTAAGGAAAAAGGAACACCCTTTCATATAGATGGAAAACAAAAACAATCCTGATTTATGTTCTCAAAGAAATGGTTTACCATTAACAGTTGAACTGAACTACTGATATTAGATCATTTTTCCTATAGCAATATAAACCTTTTCTAATCATTTTTCGAATCTGTATTTCTATAGTTGAAAAATATTTTATTCTGAGGTGGAATTTAAGAAAAGCTAACTGGAATCTTTATACTGCATATTTTGAACAAAATAATAATGGAATCTATCCAATTCTTTTTTGCTATGATAGATTTAATAAGCTCTTAATAACAGCTGCTACAGAATACATCTTTTGTGGATATCATAAACAATTCATTCATGATTGGGAAAAACTGGCCGTGCTCTTTGTAGCCATTTTCTGTTCATCAAAGATCCAAAAATTGCTGACAAACTTATAAAATTACTGGATGATACCAAAAAAGAAAAATAGAGGGAGACCATGATGAAACAAAACTCTAAAAAATTCAATAATAAAGCATGGGTACTTTTACAGAAGCTTGGTGGATGTAAAAGTATCTTTAAAAGCACCACTATTGTCGTTACACTTCTAAACCCAACATTAACAGAATGAGGAAAAACATTATTAGAGCAGAATTGTAAACATAACTTTCACAATGTTCCTGTAATAGCAATCAGATAAAACTTGTGGATGTCAGTGAAATCGATTGACTTAAAATTAGAAAGGCCCCAGGACTAGTTAACTTATTTCCAGAAATTTAGGGTCTAAAGCAAAAGCATGATTGGCAGAATTATTTTATATTATTTATACAGGAATTATTTAAAAAAATTTGGCATACAAGCAAAAATTAGCAGTTTTAAAATAAACTTGGAGCCAGTATTGATTCAAAAAATTATTTTCCAGCATCATTATTAATATTCCCTATAAGCTGTTGAAATAATTATATTAACAAGAATTTTACCAATAATTGAGAGTCAGCTTAGAGCAGATTGGTTTTATACTAGGCAAAAGGTGTTGTGAACCAAATTTTAATCTTTAGCAACTCACATTGAAAAAGCTTTCAAAGAAATTAAAAACTGATATTATTTTTTATTTTTCTTTATTTTGAAGTGGTTTGGATAAATGGTATTATTTTTATTGATGTAACACCAACTTATGATTCTGTTTAGAAAAATAATCTTCTAAAAGTTTCTAAAATTCATAAGTTCTACCTATGTTGATAAGAAATATATAAAAACATACATTAGATTAGTATTAATCAAGTAAAATAAATAGTTTGCAATAATTGTAATACTAAATGTATATATTATAATGGGACTATTTTTGAATCCCAATCAAAGATTGGTGATTAACATATTGAAAGGCCATTATCCTGTTAGCCATGCAACAATAATATAACCTGCTTATTATAATTCATTGATATACATATGCCTTTACCATATGCAAAGCAATCTAATAATATATAAGGCGATTATGGCCTAAGAGACCTGAACTCACTGATCATTTTTATTTGTTTGAGTTAGTATCATTAACCAATATCTATCACAGCACCATCAGGAATCCTGGTTCAAAATTTCTTCTCTTTAAGTGTTATGATATCAGCACTGAGTTGGTGTACAAGAAATTCAATCACAATATTGCACTGTTTGACCATCTAGTTAAATTGATGAAATGCATAAATGAGAATTAGATGTATACTAACTTTAAAATTTAACATTTTATTCCATGCAGTACCAATAATTTAATGCATTAATATATTCCCTCAAATAATAAACTCTGCCAAGAATGGAGAGCATGACTATTGATAAGATATTTAAGATCATTTCCATTACAATCTCTATTAATATAAATTAAAATATTTCTTTCATTATCTATGCCTTATCAATATTTTAATGTTACAATAAAAAAAAGTTTTAATTGATTAAAATTCCAGGATACATAGAAACTTATAATGCATTTTCATAATAAACTAGATTAGAATTAAATATAATACTACAAAATAAAATTAAATAAGATGTTAGATTACAATCATATGGTATAAACAAAATTTTGTCATGTGTTAAGTCTTACTTATCATCCAGGCTGTTGATAAACAATTAACTCTGTTTATTCTTAGTTTTCTTATTTCAGCAGGCAAACAAATGAAAAGTAATAATCCTTGGTTTTCTTATTTTTGGTTGGTAATCAAATAGCTCAGTTTATTTAACAATCCTTGTTTTTTTAATTCTTAGTTTGGCTGGCAATAATTCAGTCTATTTAATAATCATTGTTTTCCTTATTTTGGTTGGGAAAATTAGTTTATTAAATAATTGTTGGTTTTCCTTATTTTGACTAGTGACAATCAATATATTTTCTTTTTTTATAATTTTATCGACATATAATTTTGGTAGATGTCTGTAATGGTTGTTTCAATTTATGGATAAAGTAAGCATATTTCTTTCAAATAATGATGTTTTTTTCTCTTCAAACTAGAGCTAAATCTTTGCAGTTTTCTCACCTATGGAGTTACATGCTAGGGAAGGATAAGCTTCTGTGGATGAACTACTAGCAATGCATACTATAACAGCACAAATATTAAATTTGCTGAATCATTGCATAGTTATTTTTCTTTCATTGGTAACTATACAGTTTGCTGTGGAGGGTAGGAAGCTTAATTCACTCTGCTAGCAAAATGCATTCTGTGCAAATTCTTTATCACAGTTCTTTATAACTAACCATCACAATTTATCAAAAACTATTTATTAAAAAAATATATTGTTAAGCACCTTTCAGCAGTTCATCTCTAAAACTTACTATATTTATTTAAATTGATCTCTGACTATATGTTTATTGATCAATAACAATTAAAATCAAGAAACAGAAAAAGAACAATGAAAACATTTGAAGAAATGTGAGTTCTATATGAATTTGAATTTGTTTCAAAACAAACTGTGATTAATTATTAACTTTAATAATTTGATAAATTTTTGTTACCTTTTAATTCCGATAACAATTTGTTTCTTTTATCATGAGCAATATTTTAGTCTATTTTATTTTCTTTTATTACAATTATAAGTTATGATTATTAATTTATTATTATTTTTCTATTTTTTAATAAAGAGACATGCAACATTAAAAAGAGAATGTGTACTAACACATTCTATTGCTATTTTGGAGTCATTTATTAATCCTCTTTTTCCCAGGCTTAAATAATTTTTATCTTGTAACTAGGTATGCAATGCTATAATATATATTTACGTTTATACAGTACATTTATTTACACAATATATACTATACTGTGAAATAAAGGAAATATTAGAATTAAGTAGAATGAAAAAAAATGTTTTTAGAATAATTGAATACATTTTTCTCAAATTTAAAATTGACTATAATATATTTGTAACATAGTTTTAAAACTTTTTTTGAATTTTCTTAAAATTGTTTTTATTTGAATTGTATTTAAAATTAACATGACTGCTTTTATAAAAAAATTTAAAAATTAAACTTTTGAATATATTTTTACAAATAAGTATATATTTAATGATATATATTGTGAGAGTACCATATGAGCTTCACCTAAAACAATTTGTGTTTCTTTGTGAATTTAACTGTGCCTATATCGAATCAAAGATATAAATAACTTACACCTATCTTAAGCTTTTCATGTATCAGCTATATATATATAAACTAGTTAGTATTAAAAGAATAATTCTAAAAATGAATAATTCTGGTTTATTTATACACACACATAAATAAAATGTTTCTAACTAATAGTATTTTTTTTTTGTTAATATAAAACTTGACATTTGACAAAACCTTAAGTCAACATTGCATTTTTATCAGATGAAACAAAGGAAATAAACGTTTGGGGTTCATTACAAATTGTATATTTTAAACAATAGAGCGTGAGCGTGATTATGTGATATGCTTGCTGAAATTAATCCAGTATAAAAACGAACTAATATTGTTACAACAATAATCTTCTATTTAGTTATCAAGGCAAGAACTACGTTTGTAAATTTAAATGTGTTCGAATTTAGAACACATTTAAGAAAAATTAAAAAAAAAAAGAAGATTCAATATTTTAAAACCTGCTTCAAGTAATTAATTTACTGCCTTTGAATATTATAAAGAACTATACAAAAATAATCATTGTAATTAACAAGGTTATAAAAGTTATCAACGTCTTCGAAATGAATTTAAAAAAAATATATTTAAGAAGACAAAAATTTATAAAGATGTTCTGTGGCTAAATAATTTATGCCAGGGATTTCTACTGATGTTTTAAACCCGAACATGTAAATTTATTCCTACTTAATCAATGCCTAAAATATAATCGTCGTAATTCTCATTTAAAAAGCTGCTTTAATATTGGAGTATTATATTGAAGAAGATGTTAAATATTTTACTACATAAATATTTAAAGAATGAATATCTGGATTGCCTCTTCGAAGGATGATCAATGAACTTTATGTTTCAACATTCATCATCATTTTATTTCGTCTAAGGAGGGATATAAAACCGTATTCTTTCTCGTCTTGGATTACTTCATTGTATAATTTAAGAACTCTTAAACTTTATTTCCTTTGTGGATAATTATATTTACTTAGAAAAATTACTTCGTATATTAAAGTGGAGAACTGATAAGATGAACACTTTATTTTTTTTTATTTATTTAATAAAATTTAGATGTTGATATTTTGATATTATACTCTGATGGAAATGACAGCTGACTAAGGTAAACGTTTTTAAATTATTTCAATTTGGAAGTAAGTTTTATTATATTCCAAATTGAATCTTACATGACAATTAACATAATATATTTTTAAACATACATAACTAATATCAGAATACATTCTATTATTAATCTAGTGTGAATGGATGTTATCGTATATAAACATACAACACACACTGAATTATTTTAATGACACAATAGGTAGATTTATAATGTGTCATGTGTATTTATTATACGCATGATTTTAAATTATATATATATGTAAATGATTACATTATTATTATTATTTATTTTTTTTAATATTAAATAATTTATTAGTGTATATAAGCACAGATTATAATTCTAAATTTTAATGTTTTTATGTGATAATATTTTGTTTTTTATTACTGATTAAAATGTGTTAAACTTGATTTCAAAATTAAACAGGTCTCGTTTGTTTATTTTATTTAGTCGTTTTATAAAACCAATAATTATAAATATACATACTCATGCATATATATGTTGAATCAACTTAATGATTTAATATTTATAAAGAAGTTATATATAGCTTATACTAAATTTATCATTACTATGGGATACTTATGGAAATGCCTGAAGAGAGTCGATTGCAAATTTCTACTCTGAGCTCGAATTCCGAGAGTAACGAGGTTATTAATAGAGGAGTGAATTGGATTGTATTTTAAATCACATCATCCATGGCATTCTATAAGAAAACTCAAAGTCCGACTATAGCTAGATGCGACTTCCTCGAGTCCTGAAAAGGATCGTCCCATTTTAATATATATTTAATGATATAAAAATTTAAATGCAGGTTTTATTTTCTATAAAATTAAGTCATAAGGGTTGTTTTGCTTAATTCTCCCAGATTATCAGTTGCATTGTATTTCACAAACATTGTGATGGCTTATTTTCTATCATTCCTAATTATCTCTTTCCTATCACAACTGTTTCAGAATGAATACAACTGATATAAAAGATCTTTGAACTAAGACAATAAAAGTTCATTCATTCATTTATAGACACTCATTACTTCAGAATAGTCATTCATTCATTGAGACTTGTCCAGTTTAAAGAAGTCATATTTTATTCAATCATTCATATTCATTTTGCAGCAATGGTCATTCAAGTTAATTATTCCAGAGTCATTACTACAACAAATCATTGTTAGATGTATTTCTTTTTATGTGATGATATATGATGATAATATTGAAAAACAGTAATTAATTGTCTTTAACTGATACTTAAATTCAGCTTTTTTGTACCACATAGAGAAGTCAGTCTAAATTGATCCATATTCTTAAAATGTATGAGACTCTTCCATGGACGATAGTATGAAATAAATCATAAGAAACACAAGTTTCAATTAACTATGTTTGAAATTCTTAATAATTTTAAAATGAATATTGCTAAAATAGTTACTGGGAGTTGATTTAGTATCATTTTAAAGTTGTTTATATATATATAATAATTCATGAAACTTATTCACCATCTTATGATTTCACTAACATTTTTTATAATCAAATATTTTTGTTATTATGAGAAATAGGAATGACTGTCCTTTCTATGTTATACTTTTTTTAAAAAATTTATGGAATATAGTTTAAGATCATGTGGCTATTACATTTACTTGTAAATTTATTTAAATCTCTTAGACACTGGAATATCTATTAATTAACATTAAAATGTACATTTAAATTAATATGAAAATTTATATTTACTAAAAAAAAAATTGTGTAAAACTAGTTACATAATAAAGATAAATGAATTAAAACATTAATTAAATAATGAGAAGGAACTAAAAAGTAAAATCTGATTACATAGAAATTTAACTGGCAATAACTAATTAACAAATGAATTCTAGAAGGATTTAACGTTTTAAAAAAGGGTAATAGATAATAAAAAACTTCCATCCGGATAATGATAAAACAGATAGATTACTCCAGAAAATAAAAGAGAAAAGAAACTATTTAAATAGAGGGAAAAAAGAAAGCAATGTTTTTTTTCTCTCTCCCTCATGAGTGTGCACAACTTGGTTGCAGACTGATGTGAAGCAACGGAAGAAACTAGTGAGGATTTGTGTCCAGATCAGGATCTCGGCTCTTGAAGGTACTCAAGCTGACTAGAGTTTAAACAGATCACCTTGATCTTATTATGATATATGCGCCTCAAGGGCCCGCAGAATTAAAGACATTTGCTGGGATGTTGGGTAAATGGTGAATTTAATTGATGCATATTCATATTGTATTATAATAATAAAAAAAAAAGCAAGTCATATATAAGCTTGTATTTACAAAAATGTAATACAGATTAACATACCGATAGCTCAAACAAGCTCTTAATTGATAAGTGCAGTATGAGAAAATATTTAAAATCTCTATCCAGAACCTTCCCATCTCCAGACAAACTGGTTTCGAGCTTATGGCTCACGTCAGTGGGAGCTAGAATATTCGGACACTAGATCTAAAATATCAACTCAAAACGCAGCACTTATTTCATACATAATATTTAAGTAGAAACTCTGAAATTTTTTGGACATGAAAATGTCTTTAAATCCAGCTATCTAACTTAAATAGCTATATGGGACTAAACTAAATTCAGATCTACCATATTATAATAGTCTCAGCATAGCCAAAGCCTTATTGGTAAAATTATAATAAAAAAAAAAGCAAGTCATATTACTTTTATAAGCCACTGATGTTGAGCCATAAGCTTAAAACCAGTTGGTCTGGAGATGGGAAGGTTCAGGATAGAGATTTTAAATATTTTCTCATACCACACTTATCACTTAAGAGCTTGTTTGAGCTATTGGTATGCTCTCTGTATTACATTTTTGTAAATACAAGCTTATAAAAGTAATGTCACATTATATATGACTTGCTTTTTTTTGATTATTATAATTTTATCTATAAGGCTGTGGCTATGCTGAGGCTATTATAATATGGTAGATCTGAATTTAGTTCAGTCCCATATAGCTATTTAAGTTAGATAGCTGGATTTAAAGACATTTTCATGTCCAAAAATTTCAGAATTTCTACTTAAATATTACATATGAAATAAGTTCTGGGTTTTGAGTTGATATTTTAGATCTAGTGTCCGAATATAATAGCTCTCCACTGACATGAGCCATAAACTCAAAACTAGTTGGTCTGGAGATGGGAAGGTTCTGGAAAAAGATTTTAAATATTTTCTCATACCGCACTTATCAATTAAGAGCTTGTTTGAGCTATTGGTACACGCTCTGTAGTGTATCTATCTTATTAGAATTACAGAGTTCTGTTATTAAAATTAATGTAGAAATTGATCGGAAGTAGTGTTAGTTACTTTATTTAGAAGGGTAAGAATTTAGAAATAATATTGATAGTCTTACCCAAGAGAAAGTTAAGATTAAGACATAGAACGCAGTGGAATTTTTTAATGCAGTTTCATATTCTATGAAATCAAAGAATTTAAAGACATCACCCACATTGATTGGTATAGTGAAAGAAGTAATCTTAATTCAAGCCTGAAAATATTGGCGTAGCCAGGAAAGAAACTTGATGAAATATAATATTAAATGTTTGCCAAAAAAAAAAAAAGGCTCACTTGGAAAAAAATAAAAATAGCTAAATCAAAAGCAGATTTAAAAAGAGAAAATAAAAATATATATACATTATTTCTGAGTAATTTTTTTCAAATCAAAAAAAAAAAAAAATTATTTTGACATTTATAATTTATCTGCACATTTGGAGGAAGGGGATTAATTATAATAAGCAAAAAATATCTGATCCACAAGAACATGAAGTCTAAATTAATTTAGTTGAGAAATTAAGCAGATTTTTTTTAGCCCAGAACCATCAAGAGATATAGTATGGTTGCATATTTTATCAACTACATTAGGTTAACAAGTGTGTTATGATATAACTCTTCAATGTTACAAAAAGCTGTTCTAAATCAATTTTTATATGGCATGTTAAATGACTAAAAGTATTGTTTTTTTTTTTTACTTTTTACTGAAATAGATCTCACAAGACAACAATAAGAAAAAGTTTTGTAAATGAATTTATATCAATCCAAGATAAAAGTTTTGCTGACAAGAATAATCTTCAAACTATAATAGAAATAAAGAGCTATTATTTCTTTAAGAGAAAAATAAGAATATAAATATATTAATAATAAATGCTAAATGATATAAAAAAAGGATAAAGTTGGTTATTGTAAATATGCACAATATATATGTATGGTCTTCAAAAAGATTGAGCATTTAGTTAGGATTTGCAGAAGTAAGATATGGGATCTTTTGTTAAATTAGTTAAGAGGAAAATGAATTTAAAATGTGTACTGTATAAAAATGGAAAAATTAATAAGGCTGGAATAGAGACTAGCATATTTATCAGGATAACTAAATATCCAATAGTTAAAAAGAAATAGGTAGAAAAAATAACATGTCATAAATCAATTAATAGTTGTAAAAATATTTAATTTAGAATTACAAATGAAATAATCAGCAGATAAATATTTATTGTCTATCACAAAATGAAAAAATACTTTTGATGAAAATAAATGTGAAACTTTTTTTTAATGAATTGAACTTCTTGGCTAAAGATGTAATTGGGAGATAGAAATAACTAGATTGTAACTTTTTGCTACTAAAGTTGTAAATAATAATATTAATTGTTTTTGTTAAAACAACTACAAATCTAAAATTATGTGCATGCAACTTATTTTCGGATGGAAGTAGTTTAATTTATTTAGCTCCTTTTTGGGAAAAATAAAAAAATTAACTTTTAGTTTCCATTTTGAAATAAAATTTTATCCACTTAAAATAGATAATAGAGGAATTGGTTATTTCATCATGACAATTCATTTTATATATTACACTGTAATATCATATGTGTATATTTTAAACGTTTTGTAATTTAGTGATTGTTTTTTTCTGTATAAACTTTTTCAAATTTTTGTGTGAAATTAATATTTTTGGTATTGTTAAATTTAATCTGGTGCAATTACTGTCATGTATTAGAACTACTATGCCATTTCACTTACATATTCAGACTGCCAATAACTTTGTAAATCTTGCGAAAATCTCATGTACACGTCTGTTTTGACGAATTTATCATTTTAAGTTTGTACAAGATCCATGTGTACATGTACATGATACTTCATCAGATCACAACATTAGAAAGTTATCAGTGGATTGGTACAAATGTGAAAAGGTGTAGTAGGTCTAATACATTGCAAGTCTAATATGTAAGTACTACTGTATGCATATATTTTAAGCGATTTATAATTTAGTGATTGTTTTGTCCATATAAACTTTTTCAGATTTTTGTGTGAAATATATATTTTTTAATTATTTTTCAGATTTATTTTTGTGTGAAATTCTTATTTTTAGTATTATTAGAAATTAATATTTTTAGTATTGTTAGATTTAGTTTGTGCAATTACTATCACATATTAGAACTGATATGCCTTTTCACATATGTATTCAGGCTGTTGATAATTTTGTAAATCTTGCAAAAATATGTACATGTATCATTTTAAGTTTATACAAGAGTCAAGTGTACACGATATTTGTTCAGATCACAAGATTAGAAAGTTATCAGCGGACTAATGGAAATGTGAAAAGGTGCCTAGCAAATCTAATACCTTGCAGGTCTAATGCATAAGTACCAAATTAATATATCAGTGAGGTATTAAATTATAACAATTTTACTAAGATGTTTTCTGATTTGTCAAAATATACTCATGCACACAAACACAGCATTTGAAAATAATTTCAGTATAATTATTGCTTGAAGAAGGGGAAATTCCAGCAGGATTAAAGCTCAGTCTGAGAACATTTACTCTAAGAGAACTAGTAACTAAGAATTAAATAATTTGGCTTAATAAATATATATTGAAACTCAGAAAAAAATTCACATTGTCTCACACCAGTTATAGTCCTCTGGAAAGCAGCTGGAAACATAAAGATCCTCATAATTATAAATACAATATATAGCATACAAAAATTGCTTAATGGTGTTTATTTTATATAAAAATTAGGAAAGAAATGATAGTGTTATACCTAGTTTATTGTCTATTTCTAGTTGAAAATGAGTTGACTTATTCTGATTAGTCATATAGAATTTATGTAGTAAAAGATTAGATTTTGATATAACTATAACTTCAAATTCTGGATTCCCAATTAAGAGGAATAGAAAGAGTTATTTTATATTTTATTAATGCATTAACATGTACTAACAAAGATGAAGTTGGAAAGATGAATTCAATATATCAACACTTTATAAAAGCTAACATGTATCTAAAGTGTGAACTTATTCTGATTACTCATATAGAATTTATATAGTAAAAGATTAGATTTTGATATAACTATAACTTCAAATTTTGGATTTCCAATTAAGAGGAATAGAAAGAGTTTTTTTGTATTTTGTTAACACATTAACATGTACTAACATAAAGACAAAGTTAGAAAGATGAATTTAATATATCAACACTTTATAAAAGCTAACATATATCTAAAGTTTGAAAAATTTATTGAGAAGTAAAATAAATTATTTATTGCTAAAAAAAAAAACTGTACATAAGAACATAGAGTTTAATATAAGTTTACTAAATTTTGTGAACCCAAACTCAAAAAATAAGGTAATATGGCACAGATAATATATGCTTTACTAAAGAAAAAGACAAAATGTTTGTGGAATATGCAAATACAATATTTAAAGAAACTAAAAAAATTACTAAAATGAGATCAGTAATAGTTTTAATAACTGACGTATCATCTTTAATATGGGAAAACTTTTTCAACTAGTTTATGGAGGCCAAAATTAGTTAACTATACTTAACATATAGACAAGTAGTTAAGTTTTGAATGAAAAATTTGAACAATATACAATCTAGTAATCTATTATCAGTTCATTTTTAGATAATTTGAAAATAATTAATCTATTAAATCTCCATGTAATGGAACAATAAATGTAGCTACATTTATCTAAAATTTACAGTGTAGTAAAGGAAAAAAAAATGGATATACAAAATAGTTTATCCAAAGCACCACTAAAGAAATTGCAAATCTATTGTGTAGAATAAAAAAGCTTTTTAGAGAAACCACCAACAAAATAATATGTTAGATTAAATGTGATGTAGTTATTAATACTTCATGCAATGAAAAGAATAACTGAGTCAATATCCTGTTTTATCACAAATAAGAAGAAAAAAAATAGAAATATTTCATAGGGATTAGTCGAACATAATCTACACAAATTACTAGCTAGATATGTATTATGATTACATTATTTCCAAACAGAAAAATTCTTATCTTTTTTTGTTCCATATGTCATAGCACCGGCCGGGAGGTGAACCCACAACCATCTGCAACTAACTGTTAGAATAAATGCAAGAAATCACTAATAAGAAAAGATCAATAAATGAGACTGCATATTCCTTCCGTCCCAATGAATTTATAATGGACCAAAATAACTCTGAGAATGTTTTATTAATCACAATTTTGTTTTGAAAAATTAAGTTTTAAATATTGAAATGTAATCTAAGTATATAAAATTTCATTAAAGTAATATAAATATTAATTTCCACCATCTAATCACAATAGTAACAAAAAATGGTAAAGTTGTAAGAATATAATGAATATTATTCACTTTAAGAGGCATGCGAAAAATGTCAATATTGAGGAACAAAAATACAACATTCTGTCAAGCATTGGTGGCTTATTGGTTAGCATAGCTGTCTTCCAAGCAGCTGGTCCGGGTTCATTTCCCAGTCAACGCATTTGACACATGAAAAAAAAATACCACACTTATGTGGGAAGAATCAATTTAACTATGACATGTTGATAAAATGATGAATTCACTGATGTAGAGAAAATATACAATAAAACAGCAAAATTAAAAACCATTTCAACTTAAAATCCTTGGAACACCACCCAACTAACAACAAAGATATATATTTAAAATTTTACAGTAATTTTAAACCAATTGTCTTTTGGCCAATCCAATTAATGTACTAGAAGGATTTTTGGAAATTAATAGTAAATTTTTTAAATATACTATTTCTATGTATATACATTTTGTAAAGGGCTCAATTTAAAAGCCAAAATTATTACATTTATTTATTGTAAGAAAACTTTGATGGAAAAGGCAGAATAGTAGTTTTTTATATCATACACAATTCTGATATTTTATTTCACAGTAAAAAAATATTTATTGCATAATAAAAAAAATAATTACTGTATATATTGAACCGCCCACCTTCTTTATTTTAAAAAAACTAACGACAAATAGAAATCTAAAAATACTCTTCCGCTTTTGCTAAACTATCCAATCTTTGAAGGTGCTTGGTCCTCAGGTGGAGTGTAAAATATCATTGGCAGCAAGCTACCAATAACACAAACACTTGGTTACTAGACAAATACTGACCAAACAAACACTTTATTTATTTTAAGGTAAACCTATAGGCGCCAGTTAATTACATAGTAATTAACATGTTTATCTGATCAGTAAAGAATCCAGTACCTGACACCCCAGCTAGCTGATTGAATTATAGCTGTTTTAAAAGAAAAAAAATCTGGGCCCAATCTAAACATTCTATTTTAAATAATAATGATGATTTACTGTATGTTAAACTTTAGCGTCCTTAATAAAACAAATCCTTATTCTTTAAGTTTTAATTCAACTATTTCTTAACAATAATTAAATATTTCCCTTCCCACTTTATTAAATATTATCTTAGCATAAATATGTGTACTCAAGTATAAATATAAATATTTAAACAACAGTTTAAATATCTTTTTTTTTTTTTAAGTCGTTTTGCTTTATAATTCAAACACGCACACTCTTTTCATTTTAAATAAATGTTTTAATACATTATAATAACTAAAATATACATGATGTACTAAATTAAAATTCACACATACATGCACACAATATTGAATAAGGTTATACACAGAAGCCGATATCATTTGTATTTCTCAGCTACTACTTGGTAAAGTTTAAAGTTTTATTTATTGATTTATCACAGTTTTATTTAAAAAAGAAAATCAAGAATTAGAGAATATTAAAACTAAAAGTTACCTAGGATTTGGAAATCTGAAATGACGTACATACAGCACAATGCATTTTCTAACACATGTTATCTATGACCGGTTAGCGCTAACCTTCAGCAAATCCTCTTTGAATTTGTGATATTATATAACCTTCGTGGTTTTCAGCATAAACACTCTGCTATTTTATTGGCTTTATCCGAACACGGTTTGCCCTCCAAACTATCTGCTGGTGTTATTCGCAGTAAAGGCTCCAGCTAGCTGCACAATATAGTAGATTTAACAATGCATTGTTTTGATAGATATAACAATTTATATAATTTTCGATTCTGTAGTTTTAAGAAATATTTTGAAATATTTTTTTTTAAAATATCATAAATAATAATGGAATGTTGAAATTTTTAAACCGTCTTAAACAATGACAAAGTTTTGTTATGTCCAGCATTTGTTATCTCGTGAAATTACTATCTTTTACTTCGCTCTGATTGGGCTTCTATTTTATTCTTTTGTTCAAAACTTTTATACACACGCATACATTTAATTATTTTATTATAAAACAAAATGAATTTTTTTTATTACTTTTATTACAAATTAATCAAAAATAATACTAAATCATTTTTATTTCATCTTTTTTTTATTAAAATTAAAAAAAAATCTTACCCTCTTTAAAAGCGTTTATCATTTATTTTTCTTTAACTATAACCCCCCCTACCCTACTCTTTTGTTTTTAATTTTTTTTCCCTTCAACTTCTAACTTTTATTTCCCCACTTTATTTTTAAAAGGCGAGATTTATGAAATATTTCTACTTTTAAATAATACTACATATTCGATAACAATGTACCTCGGTACAATATATATATATTATTTTTCATGACCAGCCTACTTTCTTATTTTAGTATGAATTAACAGTTGATTGAAGTAATAAATTAAAAAAAAAGTTTTGGACAGTAGGTAATATAACCTGCAGCCACATATTTTAAAATTAAATTGAGTTAAAAAAACATAAATAAATGCCTGTAAATTAATTAGTCTAATTGACTTGAGTACTATGATTCATCATCATCTTTAAAACAGTTTATACAACTATTTAATTCATGATTTTCATTTTTCCTAACTATATGGATATAAATTTAATTAGCTGGAAAAAACTAATTCATTTTTAAAATTATTTTCACGAAGAAGGAGCATGAAGGGAGAGAAATGACTCTTATCTTAGGAAAATAAAAAAAATCAGTTTTGTCACTTGATTGGAACTATTACACTTTTTTCTTCTTTTACCTAGGAATCTAAAGAAATATTTAGATAAAATATTGAGGCAATTTTTTATAATCCAGCATTCTTATTTTCTTAATCTTTCTAAATTAATGATATTTTCAGATTAAAAAAATCAAAGTAGTAATTCTTTAACAATACATCTTTAACCCATTTAATCTTATAATAAATCTATTTTTAATTAAAGCACCTCTTTGTTAAAGAAAACAATAATTTTTTTCTATTATAAAAATCAAATATATAAACTACAGAATCTATATTAAAATTAGTAGTTGTTACAATACTTAATATTTAAATAAGACATTTATTTTATATAGCTCGATGTTTTTATAAACTGTAATATTAATAAACCATAAGCTAATGCACATGCACTTTGTAGATTTAACTATATAAATGAATACTCTCATTTTCCAAACACAAGATAAAGTCTGTGAAAAGATAAAATGAATCCATCTAACTTTTTGACCCAAATGTTTACTTAATATTCTTTATTTATTTTTTTAGTTTTTCTGGCAGCATATGGGCACTTTAGTTAGAAAAAATGAGTTTAAATGTGGCATTAGCATAATGCATATATAATATTAAAAAGTAAGTCACCCCTTTAAGCTATGATACAAAGTATCAAGAATAGAATAGTTCTACTTTATTTTTTAATTAAGATTTTGAAATTTTTGAGCGTATCCTTGACAACATTGGTGGAAAACCAGAGTGAACCAACCATATAAAAACATGATGTTAATAATTAATTATTAAACTGATAATCAATTATCCAATGATGGAGACAGATTCTTGCTTTTAATAATCTTGTTTTCGAAATCAAACAGGAATTATTAAATCTAAACATGATATTAGCATAACTTAATATAAATGTAATTAAAAGAGGCAAAAATAGGTCAATCCATTTATTTGTTAATTTTTGATGTTTATAAGTTTAATTTTGAAAAATCATTGATCCAAAAAGACTTAGGGAAATAAGTATGCTGTATTATTAATATTGCATCTTAACTAACCAAATACTATTTTTGATTCCAAGACAAAAAGAAAGAAAAAAAGCAATTGTCACATTTTTAAATTAAAATAAAAATTAAGAAAAAAAAAATCTATGAATTACACAATCTTAATCATTTTTCATATTGTGAATGAAATAAGTTATATATTGTGATAATTTATTTTTTTGAAAATGTTAGAGCATGTTAAGAATTTTGGCTTCCAGACTTTAGCTGCATATGATGATGACTATCGATTTGGCTATCTTGAAGGTGACTTTCAAATAAAGAAAAATTTCATATGTTGCAAGAAATATTATAAATATAATAAAAGGAACATTGAAGAAGTGATTTATTTGAAAAATGGGCACATACATTATCATACAAGGGACAAATATTGGAAATACAAATGGAATTCATTACATTTTTTATATAATGAACCCAAGAGATGTTTCATTTCTTTTTTTTTTTGGTAAATATTCTTGTAATATTATATATTTTCTAATGAGCAATATAATTTTTTTTTCTTTACCAATAGTAATATTTTTATATGTGATTCGTATTAATTTATTTGACAAAATATTCTCCAATAGAAAAATTCAAGTAATAGTAAATGATAATTGTAGTAAATACAACATTTTTCAGAATAGTTTCTCATAATGTTCATTTTTCTTAAAATATATTTATTTATTATCTTACAAAACAATGCATGATATTCATCTATGTTTATGACATTGCTTTGCTTTCACAAAAAATAAGTTTTCCTAAAACAAAAAAGTTTCTCAATAAGGATAGGGAAAGATTTGAAATCTTTTTCAAAGAATGAAGTCTTATTCTTAATACATAAAAGACAATATACTCAATTTTTTTTTTATCAAAATAAGAAGGAAATATTATGTAATCTGAATAATCTTTTGTAATAAAAAACTGAAATAAACAATCCTACCTCATTT
The DNA here is from genome assembly GCA_028023455.1 of Epiperipatus broadwayi. Lineage (NCBI taxonomy): Eukaryota > Metazoa > Onychophora > Udeonychophora > Euonychophora > Peripatidae > Epiperipatus > Epiperipatus broadwayi. The sequence goes on from JAQFVV010012449.1 coordinate 437,683, forward strand.
AAGAATAATATTGGATCATAGCCTAATTTATTTTCCTCATTTATCTAATGTTAGATCAAAATTAATTTCTGGGAATAACTCCTTGGAAAACTGGCTGACACTACTTGTGGTTGTGCTGCAATTTTTTTTTACAGACAGATTTTTTAGCATTGACATATTCGAGTGGTGAATACTGTACTATTTGGAAAAGTTCCCACACTAAACTTCTGGATACTCAATTATAGATTACCATCAGAAATATTAGTGGCACACTAAAATCTATTTCTTTATAATGGTTCTCTATTTTTTCATATATTCCTCAATTAAATATCAGAAGAGAAGTTGTCTCACAATAAATTATATAAAATGCTGTTAGATAGATTGGATTTACCAATAACTCAAAATATAGTTTCATTAGCTAAGATGTGACTCAAATCAAGATCTCCTTTTTATGTTTAACCAAGAATCTACACTCAAAGGATTATAGCATTAAAATGGATTCTTAAGAAGATATAATTTTTTTTTTTTATTGATTGAACAATAAAGCCATTGGATTGGATTTTTGCTAAATGCAATTGAAATCTCATCAATGGAAGGACAACTATAGTCATTGCATTCATCTGCTTCATAAATGGAATTAGTAGCTAAATATGGACAAAAACAGTTCTATGACTACAATAGCAGAATTGAATGTTTTAATAAAATCACTAATGAATTTGTTTCTTGATTGAAATTTTTTTAGGTTTCTTTATCATATTTTGTTAATACTGAAATTGCCTAAAAAACGATCAATATCCTAAATAAATAACATTTTAATAGATAATTTTTTTTTGTTTTAGTAATAACAACTGTAGTTTTATTTGCAATTTAAAAATGTATATGTAATTTTGGGAGCTGGCCAATTTATTTTATTTATTTATGTTTGAACAATTTAACCTGAACTTGACTTATGCTAGCTTCTAAACTAGGAAAAAAAAAAAGAAGCAATAATAAAGTTTCTAAAGTTGAATTATGTAATATGTACTGAGTTTTTTTTTTTTTTAACTATCACTTTTTTTTTTTTTTGATGAAGAAAACACTTTCTTAAGACATCTTAAATTACTTTATTTAAAGTTGTTAATATTTTATAATTACCCTAGTATTTATTCGTTAATTAAATTTTTGATGGCTAAGTATAATTTTTAATGTTTGCTTTATAATGTGTAGTCATTGAAGCTATTATCATAGTATGATCATTCATATGGCAAGACAAATGTGAATAGAGGAGGTAGTGAGTTGACAGGTATTTACCTCTCAATCTGAGAGAACATCAAGTTCTTTCTTTTCACATGCTTGTTAGTTTTTGACTCTAGATTTGATTTTCTTAAAAGCAAAAGAATGTATATGTTTATATATAAATATTTTGTTCTTTATTTACACTATGAGAAAGTATTTGATGATTGAAGATAATGGATATTGAGAATTTTGACTTCTTGATCTTGTTGATATGTGCCAATGAATATTTATTTAATTACTTACAAAGTTAAATATAGTAATATATATTAAGGCTATAACCTTAAGACCATGTGCCTAAAAAATGACAGTAGGGATCTCTACAAATCCTAACACAAGATTTATTTAAAAGACAAGAGCGGCAACTCTTATCTTCAACCTACTTTTTAATTATATAGGAGAATCTAAAGCACTTTGATTTGAGAGCTTAAGACGATTAAATACCTCACCGATTAAGTCCACAATTTCTATTACACACTAATATTCAGGAAATCTTTCAGTTTATGAGACAGTGTTGAGATCTTATGCTTAGAAATCTTTTAAGACAATATTAAGGCTTTAATCTTAAGACCTTGCGCCTGAAAAATGACAGTAGGGACCTCTACAAATCTTAACCCAAGATTTATTTAAAAGACAAGAGTGGCCACTCTTATCTTCAACCTACTTTTTAATTATATAGGAAAATATTAAATTTCAAGTGAAGAAAGATTTCATAAGTTGTAAGAAAAATTATAAAATACAATAAATAAGGTATTGAAAAAAATATTGATTTGAAAAGTGGATATATATTTTATTAGAGGCAAATATTGGATATACAAGTTGAGTGGGATTCATTATAAATAAAAAGTGGATGAACAATATTGTGGAGATTGATGATATATTAGACAGAATAGAATAATTAGTCATAGCCTATCAATTTCATGGAAGATATTAACTGCGAATAATTCAGATTTCTGTTCCAATAAGCTCTTATTCTGATAAAAAAATGAAAGTTGTTATTTAGATGTATAGAATGCACTTGAACAGACTAACAATATTTTAAAATTGGTCTTGTAAATTTTAAATGCTAGAATTGGAAAAATATCTGGAAAATGAAAGTAAACTGTATAAATTTGAATAGGGAGACATGAATGGGGGAAAAAATAGACTTGGGAAATTTGCAGAGAGAAAAAAAAACTACATTACTGTATATATTCTTTTTTTTTTTTTAAGAAAAATACAAAATTGAAATAGATTTAGAAGTATTCAAATGAAGGTACAATAATAGAGGATTTATTTCTTATTTATAATATTACATACATAGGTGTGCTATATAAATAACTGAATATTTATTCCAGATAATTCAAAATTTGCTTTGTATTTCATTGCAAGTAGTTAAAATGAGATTTTATCTCATTCTTGCAGTAGATCGAATAGGTTTGTACAATTCAATTAGTAATTTATAACTCGAGTACCTAATAGATTGAAGCCCTGATTTAAGCATGGTGAGAAAAGATTGATTTATATAGATATAAACTTTAAGCATAAGCATACACTTATACTTTTAAAGTTGATGGTCATGGGAGAATGCACAGATATTAAAGTGCATGCTCAGAGGAGTTATTCGTTATTTATAACAGTAATATAGGGTTATATTTTGACTCATAGAAAAAATATTTTTCAAGACTGTAATGTGATTAATTAAATAAATAATTTATTTTTACTTTCAAAATTGAATTATTAATTGTGATATCTAAAAATTCTGTCTGCATATACACTGCCATCATTTCTTTACAATTCTTTATTCTATAACCCAAATTTTTCTACATTCATATGTAATATATGAACATTATCCTACAATTCTATTTATATTTTGATCATGTTCTACAGTTATTTTCAATAACTATTTTTAATTATATCTTTATATATTTATTTTTTATTTCATTTTATGTAATAACTTTTTAGCTTGACTAGTCCTAAAATATATATCTGTAAGGAATAGGCAAATAGGCAAATTATAAAGTTATATTAAGTAAAATGAAGTGAAATTAACTATATAAAGGAATAATTGGAAATAGATCTTGAGAATAATCATAGAGTATTATCAAAATATAGACAGAATTACATACTATGAAGTACATATATATGGATGAAGAGAAATTTCATTTATAGAATAAACAAGATTTGAAAAGAAAATAATAAGAAGTATATATAGGTGATATTTTTTATAAATTGGACTGTAATGTTCTTACTAAATTCAAGAAGAATAAAACAACCCAAATCTAGATTAAGGTAAGCTATTAAGTAAGACAATAATAAAAGTTGTTGTTTAATTGAATTTGTACTAGAATTTACAAATTGCTTTAAAATGTTAAATCTTTGAATTCAGTCTTAAATAAAATTGATTAGATAACATAGTTTATTATAATGACTATATTGATAACCAAAACAAAACCCCAAAAATTCATTGTTATTATTTTTATTTTTAATGAAATAAGGCAATATATGTAGAAAAGAAAGAAAATAATTAAAAATATCCCTTTAGAAGAATTAAATATACATAATTCTGTAAAATAGGAATGATGTCATAAGAAAATATAACTGAAATGGCAAGGAAAGCCATATCAAGGAAATAAAAACATTATAAATGTAGAATTTCCCATGTTTAATATTAAGCAGAAAATTAATAAGAACAACAAAATAAACTGACATCTTGAAGAATATAAAATAATTTTACAAAGAACTACATATATAGTGTAACAGTGTGTATATATACATGTTGCACAGGTGTGTGTGTATATACGAGTTACATAGTTCACTTGTTTTTATCTATTAAAAAAATATATAAAATTAAAAAAAATATATATCAGAATCAATACTTGAAAATATAGAAATTAAAATACAGGGAAATGTAGAGATAAGTTAGAAACTAATGAATTATAACTTGTCTTTCTTTTATACAATATTATCAGATAAAAATATTCTTTAAGGAATATTTATGTTTTAATTTAAAAAAATAAAAGGTTTGTGATTAATTAAAATAGTATGTACAAAAATAATCAGGCTGGAGATTAAAATTCCAGACTGATTAGTTGAACAATTTCTAATCTCTGTAATTAAAATTCGAAACAGAAATAAAGAAATGTAAATTATAATTAAATTTTTTGAGATAAAATGTGTTGAAGCTAGAGCAGGGTGGGTGTAATCAGAGTGATATAAAAGGCACACATTCTCTATTGTTTTAGAGAGAGTTGAGATAGTGTTTTGAATTCAGTGGTAAAATTTTGAGTCCAGCCAGAGTTGTTAAGTTAAGTTCATTTTCAAGCCCTATTAAAAAGAATGATTGGCTAGAACCAAACGTTGTGTTCGGTCGTTTTCTCCGCTATTCTCCCGTGTGCCATTTAGCAAAATGCCGTATTACTCTGACTCGCCTTCTGCCGAAGTTTCAACCTGCCCTACTAAATTAAATGAAAATTAGGTAAACCAAGCCACCTGAACAAGGGACCACAAGAAGCTATCTTTCAGTTAGAAATACCAACGCCAAGGATCAAGAAACTAACCGGATCCGAGGACAAAAAGGGGTGATCACCCAACTACAAAAGAAATCCAGGAAATATCATTCCTACTATGGAAATTAAAGACAAGTAGAATCGCTACAAAGACAATGTTTGAAATGACCAATAAAGTCCAAAAGAAGCGCTATAAATCCTAGGTAAATATTAATATCAAGATAAAACTTTTAAATGAGCATGCAAAATTTATTAATGTGTAATATTTCTTATGTGTTTAAATTTTAATTATATTTTATTCTTGCGTTTATAATTAGTATCATTGTTTTTTTTTTGTTAAATAAATTTTGTTTAAAATTATTAATGTCGTTTTTTCCGTCTTTCTCTCTCTCTCCATTCACAATCAAATGTGCAGCCGGTCTCATGTGAAGAGCTAGCCATGGGTCAAGCACTTGAAACGTGTTGTTGACATCTCATGGGTTCTAATCTCTGTATTGGATGGCGCCCTGGGTTTTAAACCCGTTATAAATTCCCCATGGGATGTTTCACGTTACAGGCAGCCGGAAAGCTACTTCGGTCTGGAAAAATGACTGTCGGTTTAATATTTTATTAAATCGCAGTCTGACCGGAGGTATGATTGATATGTAAATATTAATCCTATTTATTCTCCTGCTTAAGTAACGGGCTTTTAAAAGATATTTTGCAAAATAATATGATTTCATAAAATTAAAATAAATAATTAGAAAGTTTTTTTAAAATTATAAGTTCGAGTTTTAAAGTTGAAAAGAGTCTTAAAAGGTAAAATTAAGCAGAGTTTTAATTCCTGTTACAATAGTAATGATCAGAGTTTATAATTGAAGGAGTAAGCATCTTTCATGAAATGTTCGATTAACCGTGATTCTTATATGCTTCTAATATGGAGTTAGAATTATCATGGACAATGATGGTTGCTATCTATACCTCATAGTCAGATTCAGTCTATTAAATCAAATATTTAACTATTAGATCAAATATTACACTTTTACACAATTATTGCAATAGCATAGGTCAAAAGTTGTTGTCAATTCAGATACCATCATATCTTAGATAGATCTAAAGAAAAAGAAATAACTTGGTAAGTATAAATATGCCTGCCGCCTCCCCTTAATACTACAATTTAACTAAATAATAATAAATGAAATAAACAAACATCTTTTCATAAATTAATCTCATTGAACTTACTCTTCCATCTCAGATTTGCTATCTTCATCTTTTCATCTAGGATGATATCTCATTACAAGTCTGTATTAAATTTATCTTTTCTGACATAACTCTATTATACAAATACATAAAGATAAATCAATAATTATATATATAGAAAAAATTATTAAAACAAATGAGTCAACTTCAATTAGCAACTAACAACAAACAAATTTATTTCACTCTTTATTTTCCTGTAAAAACTTAGAAGTAATTTGTGCAATTCTTTAAATTAATATAATATTTCTATTATAATGTTGTTTTTTTATTTGTTTATTTTTTTTCATGTGTTAAATGCTTTGACCAGGAAGCAAACCTGGACCGATAGGCCACCACACTTGACATGTTGTTATTTTATTAAGCGTGTTTCTGAATTATGGAACTTTTTTTTTATGTGTAATATCTGTTATTCTTTGTAGTGCATAGAATGTGGTTAAACTTCTGAATATATGTTTGTACAAGAGATCATTATTGATATTACAACCTTTTCACAATACATTCACTAAATTAGCATATAAATAGAATGATGGTATGGAATAGCAAATGTAATTGATAATTATTCTTTCCATTGAATTTATCAATGCTAATGGTGCTAGAATCACACACACATGTATATGAAACTACCTTTCAGTTTAATTTAATTTAATTTAATTTTTGCTTTATCATTTTTGATTTTATATTTATCTGTTTAAATGGGATGTAAAATCTAAATATATTGAAGATATTGAAATATTAATCTTAGGAAATAAGGTCTTTGTAATTTAAATATTATTTTATGATTATTTCGGTTTCAAAAAGGCATTTAAAATGAAATTAGAAGATTGAAGAATTTTAAAAAAATATAATATTCCTGATTGTATTAATATTAAATGTTCAAAATTATCTTTATTTTTAAATCTTTAATATAATAAAAAGTTAAAACTTTTAGCTTTCAAACAAGGTATAGAATTATCTAAAGTAAACAATGATAAATTTGTTAATTTAACTAAATATTTTATTCCACATAATATTAAACTAGCTTTAAACTACTGTATGGAGAGAGTTTTGCCTATTTTAATATTAAACTAGTTTTTGATTGTGATCCAAAATTTATTGCAGTTAATTAGAAAAATCCATATTTATAAACTATTGCTGATATTGAAACATAATATGAAAATAAACCTCAATAAGAAGATATTATTGATAACATTTCAGAAGTATTACATCTATATCCATTTAAAATGAATATTAATATATACAAAAATTAATCATAGATATAATAAAATATCTTTACTAACAACAAAATGACATATAACAATGGCTGTAATATAGTCATATAATCACAACACATTAAAATAACATATAAAAGCTCTTTTCGGCAAATTTTAAATTTTTGCCCTTTTCAATATGGCTTAATTACAAAAATAACATATACTGCATACATAGTGACATCTCCCGGCTCTATATAAAATTAACACAAGCCTATAATTACTCTTAAATATCTTTATAACAACACATATTATACAACCTCCATTCATTTTTCATTATCCAATTATTAGTTAAATTAATTGATGTTTTATAAATGTTCATACAATTATTTCTGTTATAATTAAGGTAATTGGTTTCATATATCTTCCTTCTATTAATTTCTTTAATATAATTTAATGGCCTTATATTCTTAACACAATCTATTCTATGTCCATATTTTAAGTAGTGAACATATAATGCAGATCTGTCATCTCTTCTATTAATAGCATTATTATGTTCTTTAGACCTTTCTTCTAATTGTTTTGCTGTATGTCCATAATAAACCATACTGCAAACCCCACAAGTAATTTTATATACTGTACCCTTTTTATATTTTATATCATCTTTTATTTTGTAATTCCCTACTAATATATCAAGAGTTTTACTGTTTGGCCATCCTATTTTAATATTTTGTTCTATATAATTTTTATTTTTTAATAATGTATTATAAATTTTAGGAACATATGAAAGTTTTACCCATTTTATATTTTCTGGTTCACTATTATTACCCAAATTATTTTGTTTATAATTAAAGAATATATATATATATACAATTTGATTAATATATACAATTGGTATAATAATTTAAATGAATCTAAATCATTTTTACAATATAATATTAAATGTTTAAAGGAAAATAAAGGCAATAGATTTCTTCTGTTATCTAATGAAGATTATAAAATAAAGTTTATGATTAAATTAAAAAGTTAAAATTTAAATTACATGATGAATATAATTTTGAAAGAGAGATAGGTAAATTCATCATTTCAATATTAAGACATTATCAAAAGAAAGCAATTGATAAATTTGAATATAAAAGGATCCAATTGCAGCTATTCCTCCTAGAATTTTTGAAAATGTAAAAATGCATAAAAAAATCGACCTCTTAGACTTTTAATTGATTTTGGGAGGCACATATTTTTATAAAACAGCTAAATTGATAACTGAATAGTTAATTGAACAAGTTGATTTCGGAAAATTAGCTATAAAATCCTTATTTGAATGTGCACAAATATTAAATTCACAAATATATAATCCTAACAATAAACTTGCTTCATTAGATATAGCAGAAGTTTATAGGCCAGTTTCACGAAAATTATTTATTAATATTATTAATAGAATTTTAATTAATTTAAATTGTAGTAAGTACAAAATAAATTTTATTATTGATGTTCTTAAAAGAATGAATAATGTATTACAGTTATTTTTAATGATGAATTTTATACAATGGATCATAGATGGCTTATGAAACTACCTTTAAGTGGAATTATTTGTAGTATAGTTTTAAATAAATTTGAATTAGAACTTAATCCAAAATGTTTACTGCAGCGACATCACTTTTATATATATATTGTATCGGTCGAAAATGTATGTCCATCCAACAAGATTTAGAATCTAGGAAAAAGTACCTCGAATCCAATCATGCGCGAGATGCACAGGTCAGGAGCAATCATGAATTCTAACCTATTTGCCCATTCCCCAAATCTATAACATTATGAACAACACCTACGGTGATACCACATAAATTCATTACATCCTGGCCCGGTGCTACAATGTTTTACATGAGACTCAACTGGTGATGATGATGAGAGATTGAGTGAACCCCAAGATATTAAGTTACAAGTATACATAAATATAATATTAATAATAAGATTCGAACAACTGGATTAAGTTTAAAATATAAATATTTATTTTAACATAATTGATGATGATTTTAGATATATATAATTGACTCGACGCTTATAAAACTGTTTTGATTATATACATTAAAGAATATTATTAAGATTATATTGACAAATATTAAGTTAGTGCGGCGGTTACAAGAGGCGGATTTGTCGGAGTGGTTTGGTGGCCGTTTTACATATAAAATACATTTATAAAGTATATTCGAGTTTCGCTAATTAAAAGATTTTAATACATAAGTTTATTGTTTTATTTAGATTCTTTTAATACATAAGTTTATTGTTTTTATTTCGATATTTCATTTATAATAATTACAATGCGGATACATTTTTGATCGGCAGTATAAAACATTATTTCTTTTATATTTTCAACATTTAAAGATGGGACATAGCGTAAACTCAATATTTGCGGGAAAAGTTTATTTCAGTAAAGAGGGAGGGCAGCTTCGCGAGAAGTTGGGTTTAAACACCAACAAATAGAGAGAAAACAGGACGTTTAATTATCGCATATTTTTACGATTTACTTTGCTAAACAGGCTGGAAACTAACTGTAAGAGATGGCGGTGCTAGCATAATATCAACGAGAGGAAATGGCACATTTGGCCAGGATAAGGTCATTCTCCAATTTTATATAACGATGGTACGCGCCAGCTTTCTGCTGAGACGGTACAGGAAGAAGAGGGTTGGTAGGAAGATACTATAGGCCGGACCGCGGCAAACTATACATTGCTTCATCTACTCTAACCTGAATAATCTGGAAGTAAATGTAGACTTCTTTATAATGAGGATACGAACGATGAGGCTTTGAATCCCTGGAGTGAGGTACAGGTGATTCAAAGCAGTATATAATATATATACTTTGAGGAGAAGAATGACTAGCGAAATGATCGTGATTCCCTGGAGTGAGGTACAGGCGAATCAGATCGAAGCCGTATATGGCTTATAAATAATTAGATATATGCTAGCAACGCTATCATAATAATATAAAATTAATAAATTTAACTATTAAAGAAAAGCCTTAAATGGTTTAACAAATACGTAATAACATGCGAGTATAATGACCTACATAATATAAAGTCATTGATTATGAATTAACTAATATTAATGAAGCTTGCAGTGCTCCCTACTTTCTGAATCAATATTTAAACATAAGAAGCAAAACTATAAGAGTGCAAATTATTAAACAAATTTAAGTCGCCAGACTTAGTGGCGATGATGATCAATAAGAAATTTATAACACTAACGGACACCAATAGCCACCCCGGATTGCAAAATATTTATACGTTTCGTATTAATTTACTACAAAACATTTAGATAAAAATATTCATTTAAAATATAACCCAAACTTACGAAGTATTTAAAATAATTAATAACTCATTTTAATTCCCCATCCCTTCCCTGTTTAATAGAAGTTCGTAAGATTAAGTTTTTAGTGGCATTTATAAATAAAGGAAGAAAATATAAAAATATTCATAAACTTAAATCATAACCGCACTAACTAATAAAAATAATAATAAGCGTGAGTTGGATTGCATAAAAATTAGGCAGCAAAGAATTGATATAAACGGTTAACAAATAACGAAATTATTATCTTACAAATTAAATTACAGTTAAAAGTGGATAAGGCGGTTATACAGTCTTTTGGCTGGTTACCTCAGGATTCTTTGGAAGCACTGGCGAATCTGCTGCGGCAGGCGGCATTCTTTGGGGCTACATTGTGGCAAGGTTTGGCTGAAGACGGCGGATGGCAATTTGGTTCTCCAAAATTTCAAATGGACGTGAAGTCCCCTAGCAACGACTGACCCAACTCTAACATAACAAATTTGTAGCATTATTTATATCAGTTTTTGGCCCCTTAGAGAATATTTATTCTAAAATAGATTTCCTGCCTCTAATGGATCTCTATTTTAGGAGAATCTTTACTCTATTGTTAGTAAAGATTCAGTTTTAAGATAACTGTCTAAAATCAATTCAAATCAATTTCCTGCTTGGAAATGGATTTGAATAAAACAATGTAAATAGCTAACTAAAATGCATTAGCTTTGTTTTAACTTTTACTTTTTTAATTTTAATTTACAATTTCCTGGTTTAAAATCATAAGACCAACTCCCCACCCCCTTAATTATTTCAGACAGTTATCTTGAATTTACATTTTATGTTATGAAAAAATTATAATGTATTAAAATATAAAAATACAATTTTTTAAAAAAATACAAAATTACCTAATATTTTTAATTACGTATATACGCTACTATATATGTTTTACAAAAAAAAAAAAAAACATGATGACACGTGGACAGTGGTAAACGCATGAAACTTGACCTTGAACTAAGGTCGACTGTTTCAATACATATTGGATATGTAAATGATGTTCTTATATATACTAAAGAGAAAAGATGAATTATCTCTTTTATCTTCTTTGGTTTTGACCATGGAGAATGAAGATAAATTTGGTGGTATAAAGTTTTTAGATATTGTATATTCGCATATAAATTCATAAATTAGTTATAAAATGGTTATAATATTCATGATATAGTTGACACTCATTCTTTTACTCCAATTTCTCATAAATTAGCTGGATTTAAATGTTTTTTGTATAGAAACTTTAAATTATGTAAGTTTGAACAGATAGAAGAAACAACATTGAAATTTATATGAAGGAATAAATTAAATCAGGTTATAATTATAATTTATTAAACATAACTCTTAAATTTTTTTATTCATCTTTGAATATTAAAAACTTTAATAATAATAATGCATGGATCAGCCTTCCTTATATAGCTAATATATCTAAGAGAATGAAAGCAATTTGTTCAAACAATTATAATATCAGTTTTAGAACGCCTAATCTTAATCAAATTGTAAACAATACTAAAGATAAATTATCTCCAAACAATCTCTACAAATAGTTTACAAAATTAAATGTAATGAACCAAAATACAATACAATTTATTATGGAGAATCCCATGCCAATTGTGCTACAAGATTAGCACAACATAAATATTTATATAAATATGCTGAAACAGATTCTAATGTTAAATCTATATTTTTAGAACACGAAATTAAATCTGGACATAAATTTGATCCTATTAATATTAATGTTGTTTGTACTGAACGTAATGATCGAAAAATAAAATATAAAGAGGCATGGTTTATAGCATATAATATCAATGCAATGGACAAGAAAGACTCATGCATTGTATTATTAAGTAAATGGTATATTTAATTTTAATGTATATATTTAATTTAATTTATATATTTTGTTGTAGTTCTATGATTATGACCGACCTGGTCGAAAGCAATGCTTAGATATTATTTTTATTAAAATTTTAAATTTTCCTGAATATTTCCATTACTATTATTATTATTGTATTCAAATTAAGGAAAGAAAATATTTCATTAAAATAATTTTAAATATTTTTTTACTTAATATAAAAATTGTCCTTGAAAAGAACATTCATTTGATTCAATTCTTAAAGAAATCGTGTTAGACATGAATACATTTTAACTGATCATACAATTTAATATTAAACTCAAAATGTTATTGATCACATATTAGTCATATATAAAACACATTAAAAATGAGTTTATTCATATATAATTTTGTTTATAACGTTTATTATTTTATTATATATATCTTAATGATTACAGGAATTTACTTATATATGATTTATTTGTCCACTTAATGTCTGTTCTGATGACTAACGTTTCCTATGGGATGAGATATGTGGAACTTTTATAATTCTACATTTATATTTGAAATCCCATCCCCAGTATTTAAATTCAGATAAGTAGTCCTAATATGAAATAACATGTAATTGACATCCTAATTTGTTTCACAATGATCAGGATTTGCAATTAGTCAAAGTGCAATTATTATAGATATTATTAAACATCTGTGTTCCACTTTGATAGAAAACTATTTTTGGATTTTTAACTTCATGAAGTTTTTACATTGGACTATGGCTTTTAAATCAAATAGTTTACATGTTACGTATTTCATCATTGAAAAATTCTGTTACAACTATTTGTTTATTTCACCAAATTTCTAGTTTCCATTTATATAAGTCAAAGTTGTTCAATTAGTAGAGTTATTTTAGATAATAATTGGAATATCAAAGGAAATTTCAGTTGAAATTTATTTGACTTTTACAAATAAAACTAAAAAATAACACTGACTAATTTTAGAAATCTTTTCTTAAACAGCTATTACTTATTTGAAACTTTTAACCTTTTATTTAAAATAAATTATATTTTATTATATATGAATTAAATATTTTGCTATTAAATGTTTCTGCTCTTAGTTATTTTTTAAAAAAATTATAATAAAGTTAATTCATTATTTTCTCACAAATTTTTATTTTTATGTTGAAATGTTTGCTTAAGTATTTAAATGTGTGAATAACTAATATTCATGCACATTATTTTAACATTCTTATATGTATGTGTTTGTATTATTAAATAATTGCCCAAATTTTCATTCAATTTTAATTTCTTTTGGCTCATATGTTCATTATAATTATTTTTATGTAAGAGAATGCTATTTTTTAAATGTGACTTATTTCTTTAAATTTTCTAAATATATTTTCAATTTAATATGACTTATCCTCTATTCATTTTTTTAATTTAAATTTATTTAATTATTTAAGACTCTGTCTCTCTCTGTCTTTTTTATTGAGATAGATTTTTGCTATCTCAATATCAAACTTATGTTAAAATATTTCATGGTTGGCAAAGCAAGCATAATTCCAGCTTTTAAGTTCCTTTTTTTACATATATGCTTGTATGATATATGCACTGTTATACAAAATTTGAGATATTCAATCCTTTTAAATGCATCATTTTTGTATATTTTTATATTCCTTCTTTTCTTCATAAATTCTCTAGTCTCAGTAGAAATTTTTTTGGTCAATTGCTGCTTTTTTCTACCAGCTATCTTTGTTGAAAATGATATAAGAAAGTATAACTGTGAACTAGTAAGGAAAGCTGTAGAAGAGATTAAGTCACAGTTAGTGTAAAATAACATTTTGGTATTATAGGAAATTTATATCTGCAGTAACAAAAAAAAAATATGGAATTATTACTAAAAAGAGAGATGACATCATGAAATGAGTAGAAGACTTCTATCAATAATTATATAGTAATAAAGAACAAGTACCTCCTATATCTATTATATCTTCCAAATTGCCCAGAATTTTAAATGAAAAAGTGAGGCATGCAATTAAATTTATGAAGAAAGAAAAGACTCCAGGTAATGATGGAATTATAATTGATATATTAAAAGAAGCAGGTGAAGAAATAGAATTTTTTTTAGCAAAGTTATATACCAAATGTCTAAATGGTAAAGATGTACCAGATGAGTGGAAGAATGCAGTATTAATATTAATATTTAAAAAAGGTGATAAAGAAGATATTAGAAATTACAGACGTATCAGCCTTGTATCAGTTTTATACAAAATTTTTACCAAGATAATTACAACTTGTCTACAGAGAACATTGTATTTCCACTAAGAGAACAAGCTGGATATAAAAGTGGTTTTAGTACAATAGATCATATCCAGGTATTGGGAGAAGTTATAGAAAGGACAAATGAATGTGAGTTGCCATTATGCTGTGGATTTGTAGATTATGAAAAGGCATTTGATTTTATAAACATTTCTTCAGTGATTAAAGCATTGGATCATCAAGGTATAGATCCAGGGTATTGTCATATTTTAAAGAATATTTATAAAAATGCAACACCAACAATTAGATTATATAATGATACTAGGAAAATTAACATTGAGAAGGCAGTAAGACAGGGTGACTCCATATCTCCAAAACTTTTACAGCAATGCTGCGAGAAGTATTTTGTGGATTAAAATGGGAAGGTAAAGGAGTGAAAGTAAATTGGGGATTATTTAAGTCATTTAGATTTTGCAGATGATGTTGTTTTTGCAAATAATGCTTTAGAGCTGTAGGAAATGTTGCAGGAGTTATTAGATGAAAATAAGAAAGTAGGACTAAAGATAAATGTTAAAAAGACTAAAGTAATGTTTAATGAATTTTCTCAAAATATGAAAATAAAGATTGATTATGATGAGTTAGAAGTTAGCAGCTACAAATATCTTGGTCATATTATTAATACAGATGGAAACATAATGGATGAAATTAATCATAGAATTAAACTTGGTTGGAGTGCTTTTGGTAGAAATAACTTGATACTAAAATGAAATATGCCTATATGTTTGAAAAGGAAGGTTCTTAACAAATGTGTTTTACCAGTTCTTACTTATGGATCTGAGACTTGGACACTTAATAGAAGAACAATACAGAGACTTCAGACCACTCAAAGAAATATGGAGAGATGCATTTTGGGAGCAACAAGAAGAGATGGAAAATGCAATATATGGGTAAGAGAACAAACAGGTGTTACTAATCTCATTGAAAAAAATTAAAAGATTGACGTGGCATTGGACTGGACATATTTCTAGAAGAGATGATAATAGATGGACAATTGAAATCTTAAACTGAATTCCAAGAGATTGTAAAAGACCCAGAAAGAGACCACATGTGAGATGGATGGATAGATGAAATAAGAAAGTATGCAGGAGTGATGTGGAGAAGAGAAGCTGAAGATCAGAGAAGATGGATTGAACTCGGAGAGACCTTCATCCTGCAGTGGAGTGATAATGGTTGATGATGATGATATATGCACACATATTAATGTTTGCATTTATTATATTGATCAAGATTGTTGTTAGTTATTAAAAAAATAAAAAATATGCACTTTGTAACTAAAATTATTATTAATCTGTAAAATAATTTATATTACAGGAACAATACGTAATGTATAAAACTTTTTATCAACCATTAATTAATTTTTTATTAATTAAAAACTTTTAAGAAAATCAATTTTTATGTTTTGTTCCTGATTTTTACATTGTTATCTGCAACTCCCCCCCCCCCCCCCCCAGATTGATCTAATTAAAAATTGGGTAAATCTACTGGCTTGGTTGATTAAAAAATTCTTGGAAAATGTGTGGGGTAATCAATTAAATGTAATGCAATAAAAAGACCAGAGGAGAATTATATTTCATTCTAAGCTCCTCTGTTTCATTTTTTTTTGTTATGTTCTGAAGTCTACATTCATTCTACTCTGCTGTGATTCTGCTTTTTTTTTTGGTGATCATTATCTTGCTTGTTTAACATGTGGTATCCAGCACTTCTACCAGTGGCCATGTTAAAAATTATGAGCAGCTAAAATGTCAGGAAATGAGCTGCATTCTCCAGTACGTAACTATAGTTATCTAATATTTAACATTGCTTGCTGAGTAGCCAATAACTATCTTCAAATATGCTGTACAATTAAATGCATTTTTCATATGATAGAAGCAATTCCAGGACAAACTCTTAGACCAGATCAATGAAATCAATAAAAGAAGATGTGGGAAAATTCTATCTACATTTGTGTGTACATATGTTTATCTAACTCTTCCAAAATAGTATCCTCTTCACCAACTCCTCCCTGGATTTAAAATACAATTTTATTTATGAATACATATTATTAAGACATTGCCAGTAAGGCAGAAATATATGGATTAAAGGATTTAATTTTATATTTATGGTTGTCTGTTTCATAAACTATTTTTTATATATATTATTATTAATGTTTCTATTTTACCTCCTAATGTGTATTTGATTGTCTGATAGTTTTAGTTTTAATAGTATAAAGTAATTGGTTTCCTAAAGTTTAATCTTACTCCTAGTAAAGTTTTTAAAGAAAGAAAATCACTTCCTGGAGATTGTTTAAGTACAATCCATGTTACTTTGAAAAGAAAAAGTTAGTTTTTTTTAAAAAAAACAAAAGAAAATTAAAAAAAATAGATTTTTTTTATATGTATTTACACTGTATATGTAATCATTAATAATCCTCTGAAGATTTAAAAAAACAATCATTTATGTAGTGTACTTAACAATGTATGCATGCATAACGTTACAAATTATTTGTTGGCCATTTTCTTGTTTAATCTGTGTCATACACATCTGAAAGTAAATAAATATTTGTGTGTGTTCATTATATAGAGTGATCCCAGATATTTATATACCATATGAAATTATTATTGTTTTGGCCCGTGATTTTTTTAATATTATTCCCACTTGATATATTCATGGTTATTGGTATGTTAATAGATATGTACAATGACCTTCCTTCCCATGAGTTCCCGTTTGAGATGTTTGTGGACATGTATGTTTTACAATGGATAAAGAGACTTTACATCCTATGATTTTATATATTTTGTTGCTTTCTAAATAGACCTATTTATTGTTACTCCTTATTTGTTTTTTTTTTTTGTGGTTGGATCCAATGCACGACATATAAGCTTTGTTTTGTAATGGCTTGTTATGTGTGACCATATATATAGGAGGAAGATTGCTTGAGTATTCATTATTTGTTAATGTCAATATCAAAGATATATAGATGTGCATATCTGAATAAATTGTCAAGTCTTTGTAAACTTCAGGGATTTCAATAGTACTAAAAGTAAATTTAAGGGAAGTGTGATATTTAAACTTTCAGTTATCAAATAAACTAGATACTTATTTAAAACTGTTAATTAATAGTCAATCTCTGTCCTTTTAAAAATAACTCTAATATTTAAACCCTCCCATTGAATTGTGACCTATATTGTTAAATTGTTAATAAATATTATTTTGTTAATTGTTGGATTTGTCCAGATTTTGGTTACTGTTATCTGCTCTGCTAATTGTTATTTTGCCAAGAATCTATGTTATCCTTAATCTAGAGGCGATTTTAAATATATGAGTGATGATACAGCTGTGGTAGGCACTTGAACATGATATCCTTATCAGTAAATTATAAATTTTCTAGACTAAAGGTCTAGTGGCACCTTCTGATTATGATTATTAGGTGTTGGCTGTCTGTTACAGTATGTTTTTAATCTTATTTATACATATAGATGCCATGAGAGATCATTTCTACATGAGCACTATGATGCTGCAGCATTCCAGAAAAAAAAAAAAATTAAATTTGTGCTTGGAAAATAAATATCAATAATATAACAATCAATCAATTTTTTTATAATTATTATGTAAATACAACACATTAAGTCATTTTTTGTAAAGAATTATTTTAACCAATGCTTGAGATTTTATTAAAAGACTCTGCTGCTGATTATAGCAGTGTCAGAGATGTCATATTTGGTGAATTTTAGCGTTTCACTGAGGTTCATTAGTTATTATTAGTGCTTGAAAACTAGTGCCATTGGAGCTTCTTGCTGCAGTAGCATCAGTAGTTATTTGATATGTTTATTCTGGTTTCTCTTCCAAACAAATTATTTTTTATTATTTTCATTTATGATAAGTAATAAAATATTCTGTTTTTTTTTCCTGTAATTAACATTTATAAATTAACATATGAATTTTTATTACAGTAAAATATGAAAAAATACTAAAAGAAATATTATTTTAAATATTTATCATGAGTATTAGTGTTGAATATGTGAAAAAATTATATTTTTGCAATTGACATTATATTAAAAAATTGAAATAAAAAGTAAAGGTCAATCTTCTCCAGATATTATTATTTGTCAAAAAGCAGTTAGTAAAAACAAATTTTTTTAACAATGATTGGTATTGAAAAATAAAATGGTCGAGTAGTTGCAAAATTAGAAATGGTTTGTTTTGTTTTTCCTTGTTACTTTTTGGCAGCAATATTGTAATAAAGCATCTCTGTTTAAAAATTTCACAGTCCATCACTGATATACATAGTAATAACTAACAACATCATTATTACTACAGATTACTTTGTTTTTGTGTAGTAATAATGATGTCAATTGAAATTCTGCTTAGTACAAATGAAAAAGTATGACATATGCTTAAATATCTAGAGAACAGAATTCCAAGAAATTTAAGGAATTGTAAATATTTTTAAATAATTAAGTAAGGAAATCAAGAAATTGTCAAAATTCTATCTCAAATCTCTAAATATAGAATGATAGAATCATATAATAATAACCCAAGCTTATTAACACCAGGAATATTCAAACTTGTTAATACAACCTTTATAAATAAAACATGGAAACCCACCTTTCACACATGAAAGTTACAGTTTGAGATTTTTAAATTCAAAGAAGTCAGATAAATAAAACTATTTTGAAAATAGACTAATACATAGCCATTTTTAATATCAAACCCTATTAATAATATTTAATTATTATTTAGATAAATATAATTTTACATAAAGTTAAATGGTTGAGAGATATAAATCACATGATAATAATTTATACGTATTAACACGAGAAATCTTGTAATCTGTTTTCAAGGCAATCTATGAATAAAAGATAGAAGTCCACCTTTTCCTCTAGTCTAAGATATTAACCATTTGCTTTATGAAAACAAGGGATTTCATATGGAAAAAATCCAGAAAACATGTTGGAATTAATTTGCTTGTACAGTCATCTATTGAAATATTTCTCTTTTTTTTTTAATCAAAAAATTCACATATATTATGCCGATATTTTAATTCTAAAAGAAATCTAAACCAAGATAATTGAAAATGTGATAATTTGAAAAAGTTTTAGACAAGTTTTGACAAGTTTGATAAGTTTCCCTCCTTTTTATTGGAATTTGTATAATTTGCAAGAAAATTTTTAGAATGATTAAAAATTTGATTTTTTGCAAAGTTTATTAAGATTCATAATTATTTTTTTTACAATGATTGTGTATTAATTATTAAAATCAAAATTATATATGATTACATTTATTTTATATGTATATGTTTTATTTTTAAAAATAGATCAGTTCTAGCATAATGTTAACAAAGCATATCTTTTTTATTTGTTGCTAATATGTCATTACCAACACTTTGGTTATATGGTGATGTAAAAATTATTAAAAAATATTAATATTTTATCGCATAATTTGATGGATTTATCAAATATTGATATTTATTCATAGTCATTTTAAAGACAAATGTAAATAAAAAAGATTTCATTGATTTTTTGAAATCAATATGTTTCTCCTGACCATTGAATGATGAAAACAATCTTTGTTTTTATTATGATCTTATTTTTTTTAATATTTACAAAGTTCTAATATAATTTTTTAGAATTCATTTCATTGTAAATATACATTTTTTCTAAATCATCATTAGTTTATTCTGATATATGGTAATGGTTTAAAATTAAAATCAAATGTTGATAACTTTCAAAACTTTCATCAGAGAGAAAAAATAAATCTGTCACAGTTCCAGAGGTTTAATATAGACAAGAGAGTTGATATGTTGCCTGTCATAGATTGTGATTTTTATATTCAAAGAGGTTTAAACAAATACAATTAATAGACAAATATAAACTGTTTTGAAAGCAGTCTCATAAATAGTCATTTTGTAAACGTTCAAATCATTCTAAATTCAATTGTTATTAGATAATTTCTGTTATAGTCAAAGTGTCAAGAATCTTCTCTGTATTAATATCTTAGAATAGGATGAAAGATAGATCTTCAACTTTTATTCATAGAGATTACTTTAGTAACAGATTGAAGATTCGTGATGTTTATAAGCATGGAATATTATCATGTGAATTATGTCTGTGAACCATTTACCTTTATGCAAAAGCAAATTTATTATCTAAATAATAATTATGTTTAGTGGGTTTGAAAATATTAAAAATGAATATTTATTAGTCTGCTTTCAAAGCAAGTTATATTTACCTGTTCAATGGAGTTTATTGAAAATTTTTTGATACTTTAGTGTTAGCCCTGCAATATGGGGGAGATAGGATGCCTTTTCATATCTGCAATAAATGTGTAATCTTGCAATCACATCAAATTGAAATGAAATAAATCCTGTGATGTTATCCAATCTCATGTGAAAACGTGTTTTTCTTTATCAATGTGGTCTTTTTTTGGTAATATTTCAATATTTTCACTTATTGTATTTGTATTTCAATTGTGTTTTTATTTGTAAAGAATAAAAAATGATGAGAGCCTTTTTTTACAGAAGAAAGAATCAAGCGGGACAAATTCTTCCTGAACAGTGGATATTTGGTGGTTTATGTAGGGAGACTGACAAATGTTTTATCATCAAAATCCATGGCAGAACAGCAGCGACTCTGATGGAAGCCACAAACATAATGTCAAAGAGAGTTCTACTATATATTCAGACTGCTGGAAGGCTTATAAAACTGATGAATTGACAAATGCCGGTTACAGAACCATACATAAATAACTTTAGAAATCCAGATACTGGGGTTCACACACAAAACATTGAAAAACTATGGGGTTGTGCAAAATGGTGAAATAAGCAGCAGTAAGGGACATCAAGGCAACACTTCAACTCATACCTGTCAAAATTTATGTGGCGTAGATTACACAAAAATGACAACACATGCATTTTCATACTCAACGACATAAAAGAAAATTTTCTACCAGGATGAAAAGTTAATAAGTCTTATAATTTATAATTCTTTATTTTTTGTGCATTTTTTTTTGGTTTTTATGTTACCTTCTTTTTTTTTAAAAAAAGTGTTTATTAGTGTTTCTGTAACATAGAGCATGTATTAAACCTGCTGTGTCTTTTCGCATTTGTATCAACCTGCCGATAACTTTGTAAATCTTGTGAAAATATACGTTACTTTTTTGCAAATTTTGCAAAAAGTATAATGTACACATTATTTTAGTCGGGATTACAAGATTGCAAAGTTATCAGCAGATTAATACAAATGTGAAAAGGCACAGAAGGTCTAATACATGCTCCATGTTGCAGGACTAATACTAAAGTACCGAAAATTTTTTGAATTTAAAAATTACAATATATTTCATTCAAAATGCATATTCTCTTGTCTATATTAATGTCTTAAATTATAGTGAAAGGTGGATTTCCATTTTTTTTTCATAAAGATTGCCATGACAACAAATTGATGGGTACTGGTTTTAATAAGCATGGGATATTACATTGATTTATATCTGTGAATCATTGACATAAAGAAGATATTAGGCATTACAGACCTACTACTTTTTTTATTTTCAGTTATATATATATATTTAGTAATATTACAATCATTTACTGGGAACTTCTAGACTTGAGCCAATCAAAGAAACAAGCTGATTAAAAAATATATTACAATAGATCACAGCAAATGGTAAAAGCAGCTAAGAAAGATCACTGATCACTGTATATGAATTTCTATTTTACATTGGATTTTTAAATACAAAATGCATTGACTTAATATTTCACTCATGATTGAAACTTATACAGATCTGTAGTATCAAATTCTGAAGTTTTTATTAAAATTTATTAGCAGTAGTTAGATTACATGTGACACTTAAGAAAATTAACTTTGGTAAGAGTGTTTCTATACCTCCAAATGAATTTTATTTAAATTATCTGGATTTTTCAGTTGATATACACCTGGGTCTCTTTTTATGCGGACTTATTTAACACGATTTTGAAGTTATGCGATTCGTGTTTCACCGGAAGTCGAACTCCGATATTGCGCTATTACTTTAAATAATAAATTTCGCGCAGTTATGTTATATTGAAAGTAATAGCACATTATTGGAATTCAACTTTCAACTTAGTAATTTCAATATTTTCAGTGCTTTATAATTGTAAGATTTTATGCAGTAATGAAATTAAAATCATGATTTCCACATTTTATGTATACACACATTAAATTTTACAAGATTATAATGTAAATTTGTTCAAACATTGTGCGTGTTAATTTTGCATTTTAAATCACATTCTGTTTTTGCTTTTTAAAAAAGAAAGTAATCATTTATTAATCATTTAGTGTCAGCAAGTTTATTTTTAAAAGGTCCGTAATAGCAGTGGGCACAATTAAATTTGACAATTAAAAATTAAATTCTGATTTTTAATTGTAATTAACAATTTAAAAATTACTTATGGCGACTTGAAATAATCTGATGTGAAATTTGATTTTTAAACGGAATTGAAAATTAAAGACAAAAATAAGAATTTAATTTTTAGTTGTTACTAAGTTCATAAACAATTAATAAAATCATCGTCTCAAAGATTAATTACTGATTACGTTGTCAACAGAAAAACATTAACACAACATGAGAGTGCAAACGAACGTGTGTTTCGGCAAATAGCGATAATAATTAAAACGTGTATAAAAATGTAAATTATTGTACTGTAAATTATGCATAAAAATATATTATTGTGAATAAAATTAAATATTATAGTTAAAAAAAGTTTGTCTTGTATCAATTTTTTTCAAATTTGAAATTTTTTATTAGTCATATTTTATTTCCTTATTTTTTTTTTGCGCGAATTTTAAAGTAATTTTACGTTGGTGCTTTGCTTTTATGCGAATTTTGAAAAATCACAGACCGCATCCCCCCTTTTTCAATGTAAGTTACATCTATTTTTGCACGATTTTGTTTGCGCGTGTTTTCTGAGGAACCTATCTATCACGTAAAACGAGACCCAGGTGTACTTGTTTTTTCAAAAAAAAAATTATTATAAGCATTATCATATGAAAACAAAAACATTGGATTAAAGTCAAATGCTATTAAACAATAAAATAATATTTAATGGATTTTCAAAAAAAAAAAAAAAAAGGAAATAAATATAATAGTAATGAATTAAAAGCTAATGATTACAAATAATCACATTATTAATATAGGTGCAAATTTAATAGGTGAAATTTTGATGAATGTTGTTGCTAGAAATATTTCATTATTAAAGGGAAATATGCATATATGACTAAAAAGAAAGATTTTTAATAAATTTATTCTATCAATACTTATTTATGGATATGAGACTTTGATGCTAAATCAAAAAGCAAGAAGCAAATGAAACAGGTATTTAGGATTAAGGATTGATAATTGAAAATGAAATTCTTGGCATTAGTGACATTAGTGAATGATTTAAGAAATTTAAAATTTGTACCTGGCCATAATCATATTATTAGAAGAAATAGCAATATTATTATTGTCATTTATTTTCTCTACATAATAAAATCTGAAACAATATCTGAGATTTTAAGAGATTCAAGAGATTATATATGAAATAGTATGATATAACAACAACAAAAAAGCTATAGATTAAAATAGTAGCACAAAAACTATCTTTCAGGGGTCAATAATCAAAAATAATAATACATTCTTTTTTATTTATATGATTGTTTGATACTGAAAATTAATTGTGTATTCTAGGTAAAACTGTTTTACATAGAACGGTGATACATTTTCATTGTATATAATATATGCTATACTTATTTAAACTCTATGTTAAATTATCAAACCATGTCTTTTTAGTCTGCATTTAAAACATTAAGAATATATTCTGTAGATCATTTTTTGACACAAAAAAGGTACAATTTTCAGCACACATCTTCAAATTTAAAATTCTGCTATCAATTATTTTTTGTATGTTTCTATGATTTAATGTTATTTGTTTTTTCTTTATACTAGTTAATTAAATTTATTAGTAACTTCAATTTTTTAAAAACTTTGCTTGGAAAAAAGTAATTCAAAATAAATGCATACAAAATGTATATAAAGAAAAGCTTGTTTAATACTTTAACAGCATGATATGCTGAGCATGCTTTTGACTAACTGAGTATGATTACCAGTTAGTTGAAAACATACTTAGCATATCATGTATTTAAAGTATTAAACCAAGCTTTTCTTTATATACATTTTTTATGTATTTATTTTGAATTAAATTTGTTAGTCATTTTAATTTAAAATGTGTTTAAAACACTAGTATAAATATTAGCAAAGTATATATTTACATTTAAAATAGTCTTAAGTGTAACAAGACTGTCTCAGTCATGAGATTTATTTGATTTTTTTTATTATTTGAGATTATTATTTAACAATACATTAAACATGTATAACAACTGATTATAATTTTTACTATAATAAAATGTAATATTCAACATTATTTATTAAGCACAGAGATCATATGTAATTAGAGAGAAAGGATTTCTATTTTTAATATATGTGTTGTCATGTTGAGTATTGGGTTTGAGAGTATCCTCAATACTCAACATGACATTGTTGAACTATTATAATAAAATGTACAGATATATATATGTTTATGCATACTTGTTTTGTTTTTTATTATTGCATACATAATCAACACATACTCTTTTTATTTACATGCCTATGTATTCCTTCAATTTTCAAAATGTCAAATTTGTATATCAATTTGCTTTTAATTAATAATATTTAGTTACTGAAGTGAAAGAATTTTTTTTAAAAACTGTAATACATTTTTCTATTAACTTATTGACCTTTTAGCTTATTCTCTCTAGTATGTGTCATTTGTTCTCATCTATTTCATCAGTGCTGTTAAATTAACAACTCTGCTGTCATTAGAAGTTGTTAAAGTTCACAGATTTGATAGATAGTTATTTGGAAGTTCTCTAGTTACCACTTTAACAGAATATTTTTCACTAAAAATGTTAATCTGATTTGACTAACTTTTTACTCCTGTCTTGGTGATTTATTTACAACTGGTTCATTGTTAATTAATTTTTTTTCCTGACTTTTAACAAGTTAGTTAGCTTAATTGGTCTATCCTTTAATTTTGAAATTAAGTAAAATAATATTTTTAAAATTTATATTATATACATATAGAATGATCTTGGTTGTGTTGAAATAAGGTAATAATTAAATAACATCATAATTGCCACTTATGAAGGCAGAAAGAAACTAATTAGATAAAAAGGTAATCCAAGCAATCATTAACATTAATTTATCACCAGTAGTTTGCCATTGCTTACCACTATTTTAAGGTTAAAGTATTTCTTATGTCAATAGTTCCTATTCTTGGATTAATTCTTAAATTAGAATCCTAAAATGATCTGATACTATATTATGAGAAAGTTTTATTGAAGAATTGATTTTTTTTAAAAAAAGTTCTGAGACTATGCACACAGAAAAAGAAATAGAACAAATTAGTATATATTAATTTAAATTTTGTTGGAGTAGTTAATGAACAGACTATTAGTTATACTAAAAGCTATAGTAATTTTAAAGCTTATTTTATACTACAATGATATTAAAATGTTTCCATAGAAGTTTCCTATCAATGTTAAACTTTTTAGAGGAAGACAAAGATCAATATATATATTTTGAAACATTCATTCCAATGATTATTTCACATAACCTAAAACTTTTTAGAAAAAGACTGAATATCTATATAAGCATTAGGAAAATTTAAAGATGCAGGAAATTGATTTTAATTGCAAGAGTAAATATTGAGAACTTTTATCTCTGAAATAAAAATGATTACAAAAACATTCTATTTATGAATTTAATAGATAAAAGTGTATGCTTGATGGTAAAAATATATGTATTTCTTTGTTTATTCTGTTACAGATTTAGTTTCTTTTATTGTTTAAAAACTTTAATATTTTTATTATTGATATGGTAATATGATTTGCTTTATACATATGTTTAAAATTATTAAAAGACTATTAATAATGATATATTTTGTTAAAATATTAAATTATTTAGTCTACCAGCCCATTTTCAGGAAAAAAAATACTTGATTCTCTTGCAAATCTACATTCTTTAAGTAAATAAACAGAAAATGCAGTGACAAATTTCTGATATTTTAAACTATAACCTACAATATATTAAAGAAAGATATTGTTGTAAATAAGATAACTTGAAATTTGAAATTATAAAAATATTTTTTAAAAGCCACCATAATAACATTTGTACTTCACACAGAAAATTAAGATAATGAAAAATAATATTAAAATAAAAATCATGTCAAAAATGAATCACTTTAAGGATGAATTTGGTCTGCCACTGTCAGTTTATTGATGTTCAGTTTTATTTTTGATGACACTTCCATTAAATATGGCAAAGAAAATGTAATTAAATTTTTTTATTCTATAGCTCATAATTTAAGTTCAAGTGTAGGTATCTACTTTAGCAGTCAGAACTATTGATAACCATCTTTGGATTTAAATTTCAATTCATTTATTTTTATCACAAAAATTTGGAAATTCTTCTGTGTTTATACTTGAAAAAGTCCTGAACTCAGGTATTTTAATATCTTCAAATTGTTGTTTGAAGTCAGAATGAAAATTCTAAGTGCTGACAGCAGTTACCCAGATCTTCATTATGTTTATTTACTGTTGAAAATTTTTGAAATTGTATGAATTTCACTTATTCAAAATTTTATTTGTAAATAAGTTTCAGCATAAACATGGAAATAACGGGGTTTTTTTTTTTGTTTAAATTCAGCTTATTATCTTGGAATTGTACATTTGTTTCATTAAATTTATTAACAATTCTGTCAAAAAAGATCAGTTTTGGAAAATTTATTAACAATTCTGTCAAAAAAGATTTATCAGTTTTGGAATGAATCAAGTTAGTTGTAAAGCATTATCTTTGTTTTACAACAACTCTAGAACTGAATCAAAGAGTTTATAAAATTGATCTAAACAAACATCTTTTTGTATGAAGCAACAAATGACTGATTCCATTATTTTCAATATAAAGTTGTCTAAATAATCTGTGATTCATTGATTTGCTTATGATTTGTTGATTGTTTTAATAGTATAATATATATAAGTTTTCATTCAGATTTTTATCAAGTAAGTATTGATGATAAGTAGCACTCTACAGCGAATACATTTGAAAACATTTTTTTTTTTAATATATAAGAAACCCTCTCTAGCAATTTAATATTTCTGGAACATCATAAGTTACAACTGCTAAGATATTAATTACTTAAGGATTTCTTTTTCTTTAAGAAATGTCCAATGCATGCAATATTAATTTTTCTGTAGAATCAATTTGCAAATTTTTAACAAACAATTCTTATAGCACTTTTCCTTCTTTTATGAACCACACATTTTCTAAAATTAAAGTTTCATTTCCTGGCTAAGTTGACTCATCAGCCTTTGTAGAGAACAAGAATGTTCTTAGTAATCACATGATAAGATATCTTACGCAATTTCATTAATTTTTCTTTGCTTTGTATTATTACAAAATGTTCTCAGCAATATCTGATGCTGATTATATAGCATAATATATATTATCTTACAGAAAGCTAATAGAGTTCTTCAGTAAAAATCAGTAACAAAATGTTATAAGAAAGATGCAACCTATAATCTTGTTTGGATGCTATGGAAAAGAGTTTTACGAATGTTGGTTGTCTCAAAATTTTTTCTTTGTTTGAAAATTAATAAAATCTTTATTTTTCATATCAGCATGAACTTTTGTCAAATATTGAAGATTTCATAGCTTCATTTGATAAAACTTGTTGATAAATGATACATATAAGGAATGTATTGTTTGTATATGACAAATAAAGCCACTGTTTAAATATTTAATGGAACATTGCATTATTTTTAGGTTCAGCCTGATATTTTCTATGAAAAAAGTAAAATTTATGTATTTATTTAATAAGAGTATGAAATTTTAAAGAGATATAACAATTTATATTATTGAAGAAGTGCAATTTTCTCTCCAGAACTAATTTTTTTTGCAATAGTTTGCTAGAATAATGCCCTCAGTATCAGATATACAGTGGTTTTTTTCATAAAATAACAAAAACAAATACAAATTAAAATACTAAGAAATTAATAAATTAGATTCTTTCTTTACTCTTCATTGAATGTATGTACTTAATATTAAATGGTCAAATATCAAACTAAATTTATTAAGAAATAATTAATTAAAAAAAAAAAATCAATATACAATTAAAAAGCTAGTAGTTTTAATTTAGTTGGTTTTTATTTAAGTATATATTTTTCTTATTAACATACAACTTATTTACTAATTAATACAGTTGATTTGATAGATAAAACAAATGTTAATAGTTAACAGGCTTTTTTTTTTTTATGATTTCAGTCTACCATTTTCATTAATATTGTAATGAAAACTATCAAAAATATAGTCTTCACACTTCAGATAGTATTATACCAACAGAAGTCTGTTATAAGATGCAAGTACTATAAGATGAACAAAAATTTACAGCAGAATATGTAAGAAAATGTATAAAAATACCCATATATAAATTTCTGTATTATTGAAACAGCAATAATACATTTTGCATTGTATATGATCCATAATCTGAAACGATTGAAGGTTTCAAATATGAGTTAAAATTTTTTAAATACTAATTGGATTAGTGTTAACTATTTGTTACACAATTCAGAAACCATTTAAATTAGAATTTGTATGCATCACTTATTTATAGTATCATATTATAAACAAGTCATTACATGCATATATTTTTGTTGATAAATGCTTCCATACAGTGCTTGATGTGTTCACCTGCTAACACTTGTTAAGACCTGTTGGCAGGCTTGATCCCCGAACAGTCAGTTATAATTTGTATTGTGTGTAGTTATTTGGAAAATAAAATGATCACTATGACTTAATTCCATACAGCATATATATGCAGTTTATTAAAAAATGTTATTTTTTCTTTGTTTCCACTACAGGTTTATTTTTATTTAACACTCCCAATACATACAAAACTACTGATACTCTCCTAGATTATTCTAGTATCCATCCTCCAGAGGGCAGTATCAATCGTTTTGTGAAACTATTGTATCTTCTGTTTGGAGATTTCAAATACGTGGTAATAAGATTTTTAAAAAAGGATTTTATTATTGATTAGTTTTAGACATATACACAGGCAGTTCTCTAGTTATATAGACCTAATTTATATAAACAATTTCCAGCATATATATAAAGTCCAAAAAATTTAAATATGGCCTTTAGTTTTTATTTGTCTAATGTTGTGTAAACATTTTTTGTGGTATATTGTAGAACTTTTTTGCTTTTTATTAATAAAATATTTTCAATATTATACTCCTTGTCTTACTTAATGATGAAATTTACATCTGATGGAAGAATTTGATTTGCATTTATTTCAAATTAAGTAAAAAAAAAAATCTTGTACTACATCATTTTGATAGGTCAAGATTTTTCTATAATAATTAGGAAATTTCAAAAACATGATATGATTTTTAAAAAGTGGATTTAGCCAAATAATAAATTTTGTAGACTTTTTTACAAGTTTGCCAATATACCCATACAACTTGGGAATGCTTATTATGATATGCACATTCAGAATTTACTACTTTATAAATATTATTTTTAAACTGTGTTTAAGAGAATGAAATTATAGACTTATCAATCTTCTATTAGTTTATTACAACAAACTAATTACAATTTGTCTGCAGTGAAGATTGGATTCTAACCAATCAAAAGAATAAGCTGTTTCAAAAGTGGTGCTGGTATGATGAATCAGAACCAAATTATGAGGGAAGTTGTAGAAAGATTCATTGAATAAAAATTGCCTTTATGCTTTAGACTTTTAGATTACAAAAAGGCCATTGATTTTGTAAGTATTTCTACAGTTATTAAGCAAGGAATCATCAAAATATAGATTCAGAATAGTATTGTATTCTGAAGAATGTCAAAATACAACCACATTATTATATTATATAGTGATACTAAAAAGATTAATATTAAGAAAGGAGTACAGTAGGGTTATTTCATATCTCCAAAACATTTTGAGAAGTTAAAGGGAGAGTAATTGAGATTATTTAAGTCTTCTAGATGTAGTTATTTTTGTAAATAATGCTTTAGAGCTTCAGAAAATATTCCAAGAATTATGTCAAGCATTGGTGGCCTAGCAGCATACCTGCCTTCCAAGCAGCTGCCTGGATTCGCTTCCCGGTCAACGCTTTGACATATAAAAAAAAATATTCTAGGAATTATCAGATGAAAGTAAAACTAAAAATAAATACCATAAAAGACTAAAGTAAAGTTCAGTGGATTTTCATGAATTAAAAAATGTTAGCAACTACAAATACCTTATTATATAATTAAATTTGAATAGAGTGCTTTTGGCATAACTCAATATTAAAAAGAAATACCCTATGTGTTGAAAAGGAAAATTTTTAATAGATAATATTTTATCAGTTCTTACTTATCATTCTAAAATTTGGATACTTAAGAGAAAAGCACTGAGAGACTTCAGACCATTCATTGAAGCATAGAAAAGTGTATGTTAGGAATAATAATGTGTTTGAAAATAAAATACATGGGTGAGAGAACAAGAAAGAATCATTGAAGTCATTGAAAGAATTACAAGATTTAAATGGAACTGGGTTAGACATCTTGCAAATAATAAGTGAACTTTTGAAACTTTAAATTTAATCTCAAGAGATTGTAAAAAACCTAGAAAGAGATGACATGTGAAATGGATGGATGAAATAAGAAAGTTGGCTAGTGTGATGAAGAAGATAAGCTAAAGATTGGAGAAACTGAATTACATTTGGAGAGATTCATCCTACAGTATATTGATGATAATTGAAAGTAATGATAATGATGAAATATATATCTTACAGAACTATATCTTTTGTCCCAATTTTTACTAAAAAATAAACCATGGTCTCAGTATCTGAATATGCATGGATTTTGCATGTGAATATGTATGTTACTTCACTCAGGATAATTAAAGTTTGCAGTATATACATATAGAATTTTTTTTTTTATAGATCATGAGTTTACATTTATCTGTTATAAATATTATTGTATAGTCTATTCGGGATGAATAAATGAGTTATTTGTATTCTCATGTTATTAGCTTGGATAATATTAAAGAAGCAAAGGTGATTGCTGGTTATATGCTTCTCACTTAAGAAAGGCAATAGATGGAAATAAATCTGAGGATTTGAATATTCCGTCTAATATTCAATAATTATTCAGGCTTACAACAGTTTGTTCTAGAACACATACAGTGAGTACTACTCCTAATACATACATAAAATGTAAGTAAAGAAAGTTATATGACACTTTGTTATTTATAAATAAAGATTGGTTTTTTATATATTTGTTTCATTAAAGAAAGGTACTGTAGCTACAGATTATCTGTTTTTTTAAATAAATGTCCATTTTTGCTTATTTTGATATAGATAAGGTAATGAAATTTGTACTTTCTTTAAGAGTTGCTTCAGTCATGCTGAATTACATATTTCTGTTTGATTGATGAAGAAAAAGACATGTACTCAATTAATTTTTTCAGTTATTTATTTGCTGTTATAAATACTTGATCACTAAAATTTCTGAAATTATCCAGTAACAACTGCTTATGATAAGGAATAAGCAATTATTTTAAACATATCCCAATTGATTATGATAAGAAATTGAGCAAACTTTTGCAAGGTATTACTGTAGTATTGGCAAATATTTAAGCTAATCTTTTACCATCACAAATTGAATATAAATAAATAAAAAAAAGTTTTTCTAAATAATTAAATATCTTTAAAAGAGCTAGTACATAAACTGAAACATAAATAATTATAAGTTTTAAGATAGGTTCTAATTAAATATTCATAGAATAAATGAAGTTACATTTAAATATTCCTCTGGTTGAAAAAGATCTTTTCACCCAAGTTTGTTTGGAATTAAAAACATTTTACCAAAATTAAACCTTAAAATTAAACCCATGGATATTGTAGGCAGATACATTAACTACTATTCTATATTTGCATAAAATATTTGTAATCTAGTCTATATCTTAATATTAAATGTTCTTATTCTTGGAAAATTTATGTTAAGATAACCACTATTCTTTATAATCAATGAAATAATCAGTCAAAAAGCTGACAATATAATAATAATAATAATATTTTTTTCCCCACAGAGAAATTGTGAAGAATAAGGTAATATTTATCAGTGTAATCAACTTCTGCATTTTTTTTTTTTTACCAGCTAGTTAATAATAGCTAGTTACCCATTTACTAATCAGTAATTATATTATCATGTTTATGCTATAAACTTGCTGATAAATGTTTCATGGAATCTAGAACTGTCTACTAAAAATCTAAATTATATTAAGATTTAACTCCCTAACTAATATCTATTTTGATAGAAGTTGTTGAATTATTTATGTAAAGAATAGTATTTTGTGTTAGCAATTTTGTTAATTTAGTTGGACAAGCAATTTAAATATTATATCAGTTTAAATTTTAATTAAGTTAATAAGTAACTGTTCTGTCTGAATAAAATAATAATGTATGTACATGTAAATATGTATGTATGAAAACAATAATGTATGTACACTGATGTATAACAAGGCATTGAAATCTTTAAAAGGCCAGAATGCATTAACAAACGTGATGATCCATGCAAATTACCTTCTATTTGTTATTTTTTGTTTTTTTAAAAAAGCCATTAATCTAAAATTATTTTGTCGTCATAACTATTATTTCTATTTTATATTAATAGAACTTTCATTATTGTTATACATCATTGCTTATAGTGCCTCTACAATTATTTTATATTTGTTACCCAGTTAATGACCAGTGTGACCTGGTCAAATTGGTGGTTTATATATATTAATAAATTATACACAGATGTATAGGAATAATATTTATATCTGTAGCCTGTGAAAATCTTCAATATATTAAGGCAATCAATTTCTTTATATTGTAAATATTTGTGTAGATATTATCATTGTATACATATGTGTTTTCAAATTATAGCAACTAAGTCATCTTATAAAAAATATATGTTATTAATGATATTAGTAGGTTTATTAGCTGTTTTTAAAATGAGCATTATCTGTCTATTAGAGATATTGCTAAAATTTTGATATTTGTTATTATTATCTTTTTTATTTGTATATTGCAATAAGGCATCATTTATCTGAACATAATAATAACACAAACTTTCATTATTTATCTATAGTTATAAAATTATGGTGTCTATTTTTAGTACTTCCATTATTATACTATTCTTTCCACACATAATGTATTCATTTTTAATCATTATAATATATATTCCTTAAAAGATTAATTTGGTAATAAATTTATATAACAGAAAATGAAAATATTTTGTTAAGCCTGCTTTCTGTTAGTAAATTTGAATTTAAATATGAAATTTTTTTCTATCAACCAAGTTTTTTTAAAAAATATTTTTTGTAAACTATATTTTATTTGAAATTTCTTTTTTTATCTGGAGATTAAAAAAATTGTGGACAAAAGTTTTGTTTGGTGTCAAGCGTTGTTAGCCAAGAGGTCAGTGCAGCTGCCTTGCAAGCAAGCAGTTGCTTGCAGACAGTTGTTGTGGGTTCGTTTCCTGCAGATGCTATGACATATGAAAAAAAAAAGATTTGTTTGGTAATGACTAAAAGAAGAAAAAAAATTAAACACTTAATATTTGTTGAATAATGTGAGCACATGTTTCTCTCGTCTAGAACAAAATGATAGTGAAGTAATATTATTGTAATTTTTAAAATATATATATTTTTTATAATTATAAAAATCTTATAATTAATAATAACTCATTCAATAAAAAGTTTCTTTATTGTTTAATTTTGGCATATATTTACATATATCTAACTTTCACATTGTAATCAACTTTCTTCAAACTGATTTGTTTATCATTTAAATATCTACAGTATATTAGGAGCTTTTTCTTAAATGTAATTTGGACATTATTTTTTAAACATTTACTAAGTCAATAATTTTTTTATACTTTATATTTCAACACATCATCATTATGTAGCTCACAAATGAATGATAGCCATTCTAACTCTACAAGAAAAAGGTGAAGAAAAATAATATTACACTAAAGATGAGCTTTGCAATGATTATACAAACCAATTTGTGAAACATGAATATGTCCATATATAAAACATCATCAGACACTCATCAGACACTGAAACTGAGATGGACCTAACTAGCTATACAACTTCCACTAGGAAAAAATCCATTCGCTTGAATGGATCCAGCTCAGAGGATGAGTATTCATTAACACAGTCATCCAATCATTACCATAACATTAAGTCCAAGGAAA
This sequence comes from Epiperipatus broadwayi, assembly GCA_028023455.1. Taxonomy (NCBI): domain Eukaryota; kingdom Metazoa; phylum Onychophora; class Udeonychophora; order Euonychophora; family Peripatidae; genus Epiperipatus; species Epiperipatus broadwayi. Next base: position 472,670 of record JAQFVV010012449.1, read on the forward strand.
CCTCTAAGTCCCATACTTCAAAAAAAAAAAATGGAAAATTGCTAATTCTATTTTGCCTAACTCTCAAATCTATTCGAAGGATGAGTTTTCTAAAGATGAAATCCTGACCGAGCCTTTGAGATTTAATAACCAAAACAGCGCTCAACTCAAAATTCCTCTGACGGTAGACTCTGACCAATCCCCAGCTTATGACTAAGGTCTCTTGCCAGATAGCTGGAGTTAATGTCAGAGGCATTAATTCGCTTACACGAGTACATGCCATAAGACATTGGTTTAATTCGTTTACCCCCCCACATTATGTTTATGGGCAAAACCAAATATCACCAAAAGTCCAATAGCCTCATTTTAACTGAGCTTAACAAGCTTGGCTATACATATCTAACAGTCAACCTTACAGCTACTGAAGGCGTAGGTATCTTAATAAATAACAAACACCCCCTAACAAGTTTAAGATCACCTACCAAGATAAGAACCTTATCTGTGCCAACCTAACCTATGGCAATAATATAATCAATGCATTTTATGTCTACACCCCCAAACCGACTCTCCCCAGCACTCCTCTTTGGGGACTTCAACGTCTCCTATGATCACTTTACAAACAAGTATCTTCACTTGCTCAACAGACATTTTATTAATGGCAGGGGCTTCTTTCCTCATAACGCCTATTCTTACTACACCAAAAAGTATCATACATTAATTGATCTGATGTTTTACACCTCTGAACTCCATCATTGTCTGGAAGCTACTCTTCAACCTGTTCCCTTCTCTGACCATCATGCTATTATCACCACACTGCAACTAACCAACTACTCCTCATCCTTTCTCAACCGGTCAATCAGAATGTTAACTAAAGCTTCCATGACTGAAGCCATTGTATCTGAAGCATACATCCTCTTCCACAAAATCAACATACTAAAAAGGCCCCCATAAGAGGCATGGTTCGCCTTCATTGGGATAATCCATTCCTTGATTGCTCACTATACTAGAAACAACAAAGGGCCATCTACGCTTATGAATGAGCTTGACCAAATCAATAATAAAATAAAGACATGCTCAACTGAACCAGATCATATCAAACACCTTCTATCACTAAAACATCAGTATAAGGAAAAACAGATGGCTATTGCGGAGTATATTTCTATTAAAAGATCACAAAACTTTCTTACGACCCAACACTGCTGGACTCGGGGATATTTGCGATGGGCATTGGGAGCTAGGAAAAAACTTAACACTCCAACCTCCCTTATTGTCAATGGAAACTATGCCACTGGTCATCACATGATTGAACACATTGGTCTTCACTTCAAAAACCGACTTCAAAATAATATTCCAAAGACTATCAGTGAATGGCTGGATCACCCATCTGCTATAAACCATGGCATAACAGCAGCTGATCTTAAAAACCATCTATCAGCACTTTCTGACAGTGTTCATCCTGGGATGCATGCTATACCAAGATTTCTAATTTCCCACCTTGATAACTTTGCTATCCCAATCATGATGAACATGATCAATCATCTATCCACTAAAAGAAGGGAAATAAATAATCTCTACCCGATTGCCTTAGTGCCATTCATCAAGAAGAACAAAGATCCAACCAACATCCATAACATAAGGCCTATAATCAAAGTTATCGAAGGTGTAATTAAAGAGAAAATCCTCAAAAATTTTTAGACAATATTGTTCAGTCACAATATGCAAGAAAAGGATCTTCAGCCCTAACAGCAATGGGTGAAGTCAAGATTCTCTTTGATCATATTAGATCTAATCGCTTATCAAAACCCATTGCAGTCCAGCTATATATAACAGAGGCTTTTGACTCGATTAATATTCACACACTTCTTACTCTTCTAAAAGACCTCAACATTCCTTCTCAAATTATACAGATTCTGGAGAATCTTCTCTACAATAGGCTAATTCACATCTCCTTAGATGGATTCTACACAGATGGGTTCTCCCCCGACCTGTCTATTCCTCAAGGATCTCCATTGAGTGCCATCCTTTTTATATACTATCTCAACCCCCTATTGAGAGATATAGAAATCTCATTCACCGGAGTATTCATTCCTCGCATCAAAAAATCCTTCAAGTTGTTTGCATATATGGATGATGTCCTCGTAATACTACCATCTCAAAAACATCTCCCAATACTCTACAAGATTTTGGATAAATTTACCCGTGATTCACAACTCAAATTTAACTCCAACAAATCTTCATCTTGGAAAATTCTATCGGGAAAGAAAGTCTCATCTAGATTTCTAGCTGAGCCCCATGACTTTCTTGGCTTCCCTATCTCCATGTCTCAAATAGCCATGTCAAAAAAACTACAGAACTCCTTAATCAACTCCACATCCCAGATTATTCAATCCCTTTCCAGGGTGTATCTCTCCATACAGGGAAAAGTAGCGCTACTGAACATGAAAGTCATGTCCAAGATTGCATACTACCTCCCCATCATGACAGCAACAAAAGCCTTTACCAAAAAAATCAATAGTCTATGTGTTAAACTCTTTTGGAAAAACAGTACAATGTCTATAAGCATGACAAGGATGCAATACCATCGCAAATCTATTGGGATGTCCTTTCACTCCATTCCCTCAATTATCTTTCAAAAATCTCACACATTAATTCATAACCTCTTACAAAAACATGATTCCTTCAATATTTCAGAGGCCGTTCAACCGACGGACAGACCTCCTCCTCAAAAATGCTGGCTAGACCAGGTTTTCCAGCTTCTCAATCAATTTACATCTAATTTACAAAATCCATATAATACAAGAATCACCATCTGGGAAGCCCACCATAAAATCAACCCTGAAATCAACTCAATGTTGCCAATGCTTGGCATCACTAATCATAGAATTACTTCAATATTCAAGTTCTTAGCATTAGAGCCTAAATTTTTAAACTACCTAGTAAAAGTAAATCTGGGAGCCATGCATACCAACTGGTTCCTCCACCACAAGAGATTTCTTAACAACATTGACCCTATCTGCCCAATCTGCAAGAGGCATGATGAGACATTTGACCACATAATTCGCTCATGTACCGGACTTAGTAGTATCAAATTTTTAATTTTCCAAAACAGTAAAACTGATATTTACAGAATCCTCTCGCTAAAAGATTCTCTACAAAGTAAACAATTTCCAATTATAAGAATGTCAGTATTTCTCACCCACTCTATCTGGAATGTAAGATGCAAATTAGTATTCACAAATCCTCCACCAGACCCAAACAGTCTATTCATTTCTCTCTTAAACAAAATCAAAAATAAAGACATGATCCTTTCCTCCAAATTTTTATTTGAAGAAACCTGGAATCTACCAAATTCCAAAGCCCAATACATTTCCAAATAGCTTATGACAACAATCTATAAATCACAGGATTTATTCCATACCCTGGATTAATATTTTCATAAATCATCGACTACCAACCCAATAGCGACATTATAGACTCTTTTTTTGTCAATGTACTATAAAAAATTAATGTATTAAAAAACCAATATTCTCCCTAAATAAAATTCTTTTAAAACTAAAACATACTCATCCATTATTGCATTTATTTGATATTTTGCAATGCTATCGTTTAACTTCTGCAGAAACCTTTTAGTTTTGGAAGTACTTCAACATGTCTAATTATAGTTTTCCAATATATTTTCTTCTCTGTCATACCTTTCAAACAATCAACATTGCACTATTTTTGAATGTCTTCGAGATAATCCTTATAAGCTAAAAAGTGTCTATCTCTTTCATAATTAAAACCATGATCAAATTCATTATGAAACACACTCTTAGGGAGTCTTGTATTGTTCATTTGTTTTACATGTTCAATCTAATGAAGTGATTTTACGGTAGTTGATTTATAATATTTCATCCAGCAAGTTAAAGAACATTTTAATTGGTCTTATGATCTTGCCATTGTATTTTAAAATTTTTACTAAGTATTTGTAAATAAAACATTGTAATACCTTATATGTTTTGTCAGTAGGTAGTTAGTCATTTAATTAATAATTATTTCATTGTGATGAAATACCCTATCTTCAGACTTGTTAAAAACAGCTATAATACATTGAAATCTTTGCTGTATCTCAAATCTAAATCCTCTTTTCTAATTAAAAAGCTACCTAAATATTTCAATTGCTCAAGGTGGTAACTATGTAAGCTAAAAGTTGCTCAAGATTTTTTTCCATTCCTAACTAAAAAAGAATTTTGAGTTTTTATATGTCAAATTTAAAAATATATATATATATATTCATAGAATATCTTTTGAATTGACATGGAAAATTACAAATTGAAAATCCCAAAAGATAAAGTTCTTGTTTTTAATCAATTCAAATTAAAAATTTCACCATAAAACCTATATCTCATCTTGATTTCTCATTTATTAAGTACCCTGATAAATAGTTCCTAAAACCACAGACATAAAAATGGGAACAGCATTAAAGTACACATTCATTGTTTAACACTAATTTTCACTTCAAATGCCTCAGATTTTCTACCTACATTAATAATACTTGTTATAATTTTATCATGTCAAATTTATATAATACAAATAAAGTTTGGTGGACAATAAGCTAATGTCAAATAATGCCTTAATTGAATAAAATGCTTTGAATAAATCAGTAAAAGCAATATATAAATCATTCTTTTTTTGTTTTATCACTTTTCTTGCATTTATTTCGAACAATATGTCCATATAACTTCTTGGTTTTCTGGAATCACTTCGAGTCTCTGATAACAATTCATCTTTGAATGGAATCAATCTATTCAAATAAATTTTCAAAAATGTCTTTGTTATAATGAATAATGATAATATTTCAAGATAAATATATATAACCTTTGTATTTAAAAACTGGAATAATAGAGCCATTCTGAAAGTAATGCTGCACAACTTTATGAATCTATATATTGTAAAAAATTCCAATATTTTTGAAGCTAATCACCATATTTAATTTTTTTTCTAGATGCCTCATCAGGAATATATCTTCTTCTATTATTATGATTACAAAGAGTTGTTTTGACTTCATTAAACTGGACATTTTTGTCCAATAATAGTTGAAGTGGATATATGAATAAAAGTTATTATCTTAATTCTTATATTATTATTCAAAGATAATCAAAATACTCCTTCCACCTATTCATAATATTATTTACATTATATAAGAGACTGTCTTTTCTGGATTTAATAGGATTGTGGTAGCATTTTTCATGTCCATATATAGGTTTCATAATATTAGAAAGCAAACAGTGAATATCTATGTCTCATTTGCTGTTTTAATCCACCAGATATTTTAAAGTCTTCTTGTCAATCAGTGAACTTCTGCCTTTAAATCTCTATACTTATCAAGAACCATCACCTTTAATTTATTATTCTTCTAAGCAAAGAAAGCTACATTTTTCTTTTTAATCAGATTACTAATTACAGCATAATCAGAAAATCAGTCATGGTTTTTTTTAATTAACTCAAGAATAGATTTTTTTTGTATTCATAATATACCTCAGGTGTCCCCAACCTTTTTGCACTTAAGAGCACATTCTATAATAACGGCCAGGTGGCGGGCACCATTTATTTTTTCAACCAGGTGGCGGGTACCATTTATTTTTTCAATGTAAATTTATAGTTGGATATTGTTAATAATACACATAATGTACAAAAAAATATTTATTTCAAAAATAAAATTTTAACATATAATTATTTTTACGCTGTAAAAGTATAGTATGCCCTACAATTTGATTACAATATAATAAATAATTTATAAGAAATTTTAAAAATTAAATTTATTTGTATCAGATAAATAATTTCTTATCGTGATCGGATAGCGGCAGGCACACGTAAAATGGTCTGCGGGCACCATGGTGCCTGCAGGCATAGGGTTGGGGACCCCTGATATACTTTATAAGAAAATTCCTTGCCTCAATTGCACAACAATTTTGAAAGTCAGTATTAGCAATTTTAATGTCAAATTTAGCTTGAAGATCAAATTTTTTTGCACGTATGATTGGAATAAGATTTCATTTTTAATGCAACTAGCATTTAATGAATGATAATTTATGTTTTGTCCAACCATTTGTATTCTGACTCCTAACTATAATATAATCTATTAAGTGATATTTTTTTGGGAGTGATTGCTTCTGTTTCTTTATAGTCATTTTTCTGTCTAAACAATTTTTTTTTATGATAGTCAATTCATGTATTATGGAAAAATTTAATAACAGCAGATTGTTTTTATACTTTTATTTCTGATAACTTTTGATCAAAATCTACTATTTGTATCATTTTCACATTAAAGTCTTTTTTTTTAAAAAAACAATTTTTTAATGGTATTACAATAATGCAATCCAACATAAAATACAAGCTTTCTCTCTTTGAATTTTTTGAATCTAATTTTGAGGCATATGCATCACATTGTTCATGCCAAATTTTGGCACCATTAGCCTTTTATTGATGTACTGAGAAATTTCAAGAGTAGAACTTATCAAATTAGTCTTTACATTAAATTCAACACTATGTGTTCTACTTCTTTTTCTGGGAGACATGTTTTAATAACAACAACTATATCTTAAATTTTGATAGCTCTTTGACCACTAGTGTTTTCTTCAATTTATTTCTTGAAGTGTTTGTGTGAAGTTAAGTTTGGTATGTCATGTACCTATATTCAGTTAAAAATTAGATTTATAATAATTATCTTTAGTACTACTACTGCCTTCTGCATTAGAACTATTAATGATGTTACTATTGTTTCTATCATTTCAATGAATCATATGTTAAGCATGACAAATGTAGCCAAACTGTGTACAACAGACCATTAGTAGACTACTTTTTAAAAGTTTTATTTTATTTATGAGGTGGCAGGGAATTTTTAAATACAGCTGCCTAAACCTATAATGTTTTCCAACTAAAACTACTATCTCAAATCCAGTTACAATTTAATTTGTTACTGATTGTATGCTTTGAGAAAAGATCATAATCAAGAACTTTCAGTTTATTAAATCTGTTCCTCGTATTGCTTTCTTAATTTTTAAGATCTTGAGTTAAAAAAATGAAAAATAAAATTGTAATTAAAAATACTATTCTTATAATTAAGAGATGGAGAGGTAATTAATTGCACAAATACATAATTCCATTATCACACTTAATATAGAGAGATAATCAATAACATGAGAGGCTCATGATAACCAGATCCTACACTAATTTAAGTGTCTGAAGGAAGAAAAGAGGAAGATAGAAAAGATTATATCAGACTGAACTTAACATTGATGAACCAACATTGGCAGAAATAGATATTCTTGTTCACACACCTGTTGAGCTTGGGTATCTTGAACATTGTGGGAATGAACCATGCATAATTGTACTTTGTTTAATATTAATTACATATTGTAATATAAGTTTTATTGCTCAAATTATTTGATCCTTCAAAATGTTCTTGGTTCCAACTAGTTTGACTAATTAATATTATATATTGTAACCATATGTGTTACATGACACACAATAACATAGTATGCGTGCACAAATATATATAAAGTTGAAAGGAAACCCCATGTACCTATGTCTAAATTTCCTTTAATGTATTATCTCAAACATGGAACATGTCATGTAACCTCCTAACTGTGATTGCCTTTGTTGTATTCTTGATATTGTATCTTGTTCGGTGAATAAAGGTTCTTGAAATGAAAATTATAGAAATCATTTTAGGTTTTGTAAAATGGCACATTAACTCACACTAAATATTGAAAGCTCATAAGGAATTTTAAATATTGAAATATTATTCATCACTGCTTAGCATATACATTACCAACTCCCAACAACTACTTAAGTCTAAGTATAAATGGTTTATCATTTAAAGAATGTTACTTATAAAATGTGTCTTTGTTTTTGGACCCAAAATAATCCAAAAATCATTGTGTTTACTGCTATCTTAACATTTTTTTCTACCAGAAACCAATCTTGTGCCTTATTTTATAATGTATAGCTTACTTTATTTTTATTTCTGATGATCCTTTGGCTTGTTTGTAGTCTTAATATTTCATATACTACTCTTAAATTATTTTTTAATTTTAGATAATAAATGATAATTGGATTCTGGGAATGCGTATTTTTGTTGTCAGCCATCCAATTATATTTTCGAATTCATCTTTGAATTTGAAAAAACTGATCAAATTATCAAATATGTAACAACAACAAGAAAAAAAAACTGCCTAATGAGGGGGAAAAGATATAATATAATCTATAACAAATATCATTAATATTTAATTAGAGAGTGAAAAATATTCAGATATATTTGTTATAAAGAATTCCAATGCAAAATTATGACAGTAATTTCAGATTTGATTTTGTTCAGCAAATAAAAAGAAAAAGAATTGTCAATATTATATTTACACACAGATCAAGAAATGAAGGGTAACAAAATATTTAATGATGAAATCTCTCTCTCTCTTTTTTTAAAAAAATAACTAATTGATATATATATAAATGTCAGTGCATGCAATCATGGCCATTTAACATTTGTATATTAAGTATGAAATATTATACTTACATTAAAAAATTAAAATAAAGAAATAAACATTAATTTTAATTAAAACAAGTAACAATATTTATTTTTTATTGTTAAATCACATAGTTGAAAATGTAGTCCACCCCTAAATAAGTTACTATTAATATAGTAAGAATAAAAAAGTTAACTGAAAGTATTTATATAGTTAAAAGTTTAAAGTAAAAACTAATAATGCTAAATATATTATGGTTAAGTGCTCTCATGATGATGAATAAGCATATATGTGTTAGATGGAAGAACAGGGTGATTTATAATATAAGAAGTGTTATATACTAAGTTGTGTTATATAAAGTATTCTTTTAATTTTGAAAATTTTTAATTACTTTAATTACAAATAACACAATATACTAATTCATTAAATAATTATATTTTACTAAATAAAGTAAGCATAAACTATAATTACAAGTTTTAACTTGGTTTTTCATTTTATTATTTTTTGTCTGTATTGTAAGTAACCAGATTAATGGTGTATGTCAATGTTTAAAAAAAATAAAAACGTTTGTTGGTGTTTAATTTTTATTTCACTTGATCTATGGATAATGGAGGTGTTGAAGTATTAATATTAACCAGGTAATTATGGCATTTATACTATTCAAACAACATTCTTATTTATTATTAACATTTAGCATCAAAATATAAATCTGGTGGGATCAATTTCAGAAAAAAAATATGAACAGGTGAATAAATAAATAGATTTTGGAAATAGTTAAGTGAATCATAAAAAAGTCACTTGAAGAGAATCAATAGTATTATTAAGTATTATACATTTCAATTTCTGTTATTACAATCATCATAGCAACACCTATTATAAAATTAAATGTTTTATATTTCATATATGTTATTCATAAATTAGTTATATAAAAAATTATTATTAAAAAACATGTAAAAATATTTATATCCATTAAAATGTATTAGAATTATAATAGGAACTCTTTATTTGGTTTAAAATGGAAAAATAATGTTGAACTTATGAAACAGGACTTCATTCTCACTGTATTCAATTTTTTTTTTAATTTTCATTTCACTTACTAATTGGAGGCAAAATTTTTTAACAAATTTCTCATCATCGAGTCAAATTAGAGTAATATTCAACAGTTGTTATGACAACAATAATGTCATCAAGAGTATCTTTTAATAAGAGATATTGTAATTTGAGTTGTTGTAATTTTTTCATTGCCAGAACAGACACAATTTAGATCTGTCTTTAAAAATTTATTAAATTTATTGCTTAAGTGATTAATTTATAAAACCATGGAAGAATAAAAAATTTAACTATCTGCCCGTTCAATTGGGCAGCTTGCTGATGAAATTCCAGGGGAAATGGCAACAATGTGAAAGAAAAACCCATCAAAATGCATTGTATTTGCAGGTCAGCTATATAGACATTCCGTAGTTAAAAATCCAGAGTTGCATTTATTTATTTGTGATGGATATAAACCCCATTAGTATGTCGATGGATGTCATATTTCAGATCAAGGGATTTTACAAGATCGATTAACTCAACTTATATGTGACAATAGCCCATTTTTAAATTTCACTTTCTTAATCTGGAAAGAAAAAATTAGTATTTATTTATTCTTTACTTGATTATAACTGGATTGTGTTATTAAAGGAATTCTCTTTGTGCATTATTATTAATGTAAAGAAAAATAAAGCCAGTGATACGTGATTTTGCATCAGATAAGTACCTATCATTTTAAATGCTTGGATACATTTATATGTTTAAAAGAAAACATTGGAATTTAAATACGAAAATAATTGGATTCAAATCCGTTAGTTACTACTCATGTTTATCTTCTCTGCTTAAAGAAAGTCATCTCTATGCCTTAGGATCGGAAATAAAGAACCAGAAGCTACAATGGATCCATGGATAGTGAGTGAAAATGGACAGACTTTCACTTAGGTGGTATGATTTCTATACATGTATATATATATATTTATTAAAAGAAAAGGAGAGTATATTTTATTTCAAAAACATAGGTAAATAATATATATATGGGTATGATAGAATTCACACAATGAAAAGGTCGGAGAGGTTCATTTTATTCTTATTATGTAATCTCTTCTCTGATGATAAGTTAATATGACCTGATGTTTTCAAATATTTAATTTCTTTTGGGTATGTTCAAGATTTAACTTGGAGATTCAGATAGAAAGGGGTTTGAATATAACATTTTCTTTTTTATGTTTAATTATCAAGAAATTACATTATTGAATAAATAGAGATCAATTTTATTTGGTCACATTTTTTTTAAATTATTGTAGATTCTATTTAAAATCTCAGGAAGATATTTCAAATCTCTCCTTCTGTTCCATTTAGTATTATTGTCTTGCCACATATTTTTGAATTCCATACACAGATTTTGTTATTGATTTTCTTCTATTGCAAATATGCATTGTTTGTTGTTATATTTTTATTATTACTGTTATAAAATTACAAAGTAATAAATTTAGAGTTGATTTAAAATCCAGTGAATGTCTAATTATTTCTTTTGAATGCACAAGATAATTTTGGGACTTGAAGTTTGATCCAAGACCAAACCCATTTTGATAAATGAAATAGGATTAGATATATGTATATATTTTATCCATCATTTTTTAAAAATCCAATTACATATAAATTTTATATTTGTTACTGCATTTAAACATTTGTTTACTTATCTAAGTCAATATTACTAGTAGGAATAATTTCATTAGTTCAGTGTTGATCATTTATTTGCTTATCTTGTCCAGTTACAAAAATCTTAATAGATTTTATTTTATCATTACTCAAAATGATCTGTCTTAATTACCTTCTTAATTTTTTCTGAAGTGGAGATCATAAATTTTATTAACTAATAGAGAACTCAATATTATCTTTGGCTTGGATAAATGCCAATTATTGTCATTTATAGTTTAATTGTTATAAAATCTATTATAATTGATTGATTAGAGATTTAAATAGATCAATAATATCAGTAATTGTAAGTTAGTAAATATCCAATAGAAACCTATGCTATATTGTATATAATGTGATTGGGTACTGTAAAATGTGAAATTATCTTATAGAATTTATTGATAATAAATTCTTGTGGAGTGTTTCATTTTAGAATGTAACTGAAGCAATAATTGCGTGTTGATCTAATGTAGGGTATGAATGAAATGTTTATATTATATTTAACATTTTATTAAAATAGATATAAAACTTAGCAAAGGTTTATTTCTTTTAAACATTATAAATATTGTGTAGTTTAGAAAAGTTCTCAAAATGTAATTATAATTATTTAGAAACTAGTTGATTTAAATAGAATGTCATTAAATATTAAAGTAAATTTGCATCACTATAAATAACATTAAATTAGTAAAGTATGTCAGAATTTAATTGTTTATTGATTTGAATTTAGTTTTAATCAATTATCAATCAAATAGATGTCTTAAGCATGCATCATTGTTTAGGGCAATGATATATGATTTAATTGCTTATTGCAGCTTGCTTTGGAATCATGAATAGATTTGTTGATGTCTGAGGAGATGATTTTGTTTGCTTTATTTCATTTTAAATATAGTCTGAATTAATTAGATTTTAATATAGATTGTTAGTCTTTTATGATAGTGTAGTGGACAATTTAAATAATTGTATATGGGGAATATTGTTATTGCCTAGGGTGATCAATAACTGGGTTAGATAATTTTACACAGTTCTAACAGTTACTATTTGTTTATGCATGTTTTTGCTCTGTGATAAAGGATATAAATCTTAAGGGTATTTCTTTATATCATATGTTGACTGAATAAATGTAGAGAGGTAGTGAGATAGAAAATCTATTATTATTGTGACAAAGTAGCTACCCAATGCTGGCAGATGATGATTATGTTCACATGGTAATTATTACAAAATGCCAAATCAACTTTAGGGCTGTTGTTGTCAAGCGTTGGTGGTCTTGTGGTTAACATAGCTGCCTTCCAAGCAGCTGGCCTGGGTTAGCTTCCTGGTTAATGCTTTGACACATGAACAAAAAAACAACTTTAAGGCTGTTATAAAATGGCATTTAGGCTAGATCTATATTATTAGGAATGATGTCTAAATTTGGAGACATAGTAAAGTTTTTTTTAATATTATTATCCAATATTGTAATTAATAATCCATTACAAAAATGAAAATCAATGATCGCACTATGTTTTATTCAGATTAGTTTGATCATCTCCCCGGCATCATCATTTTTTAATCACATTACAATATTATGTAGTGTACTTTATTAATTAAGATTTTAATTTTTAAGTCCAAAGATTAATTAAAATTTTAATTGTATTAAATTAATTAATTTTGTTGTTTGTGAATTGAAATGTAACATATATGAGTAAGAAAAAAACCAAAATATTTACCTTCCTTTTATGAATAATTTTGAGACGTATATAAAGAGAAATGCAATTAGTATTTTGACATTTGAGTTTAGAAGAGAAAGTACAGAATACCAATGAAAATAGTAATGTGCACTGATAAATCATGTATACTGATAAATTTGCTACACATTTCATAGGCATAATTCATAGTTGTGTATCAGATATGAAAGCTGCCTTTTCTGGATCTCCATTTACCATCTCAATTAAGTTAGACATCCTGCTAGATTTTTAGAGTGTATGCTTCAGCAAAATTTCTATGGAGATTATTTTGGAACATAAACTTGTCAAATAAAAAAAGATCCTTTTAATGTTTTGCTTTTAAATTCTGAATTATCATATACCATCACTGGAATAATTTTCTTTTTTGGACAAGTAATTACTAATAATCAGACACTGGATTGTTTTTGTTTGTGCGTATATATATCAAAAGTAACTTGTCATAGACGAATTCTTGTGAAAACATTACTTTTTGCGCGATCCTCCAAATACTGCCGTTACTCACCCTTAAAAGCAATTTTTGAGGGTTACCCATTTGTAATGGAAAAGTTGTAACATAACAGTAGGTTAGAGCACTTGAAAAAAAAAATATTTGTAATGAAATTTTAAATAATTACGACAGGCTAAAATCAACACACTCTCACACCAAATTATAGATAAAATAGACATTCTAGCATTATGATAAAATTAATAACACAACCAACTATGGCAGCCAATAAAGGCATTTGTCTGTGTTTTTAGCATAGAAAAAAGCCTAGACCGGCGGGGACTCTCTGTGTTTTATCATAGAAAGAAGCCTCTTAGGTTGGGTAAGGTCGCCATGAGCACTCTTTCTGTGTTTTATCATAGAAAGAAACCTCTTAGATTGGGTGTAGGCCACTGAAATGGTATATTTTTAGGAATTGACCTGGAATAGCGCCGTCATGCGGCTGACACCAGGGAATAGAAAACAACCATTCTAACTTTTCACTTTTCTAAATATCTCATATGAACTATTATAGTGCTTCTTTTTCACTGTTGTTTTTCATCATCTATTTTCAGCACATCTTTTTTCATTTTGTTTTACAATGAAGTTTTTATCATCCTGTCCATTTTTTAAAAAACTATTGTTTAATAGAGTCATATTTTAATGTCAAATCCTATATTATTATTTTTTTTTATTTCTCATTAATTCATGTATATAATATGTACAGAGATGAATGATTACTTATGGCACCTTTTTATAAATATTCACAAAAGTCTTTGCATCTAGTAATTATAAGCTTACATATGGATAAGAAATAGGTATTATAATAGAAAAAATGATGTTGATCTATAGTAATTTGAAACATTCAGTATATTACAGCTTTTAAAATAAAAATAGTCATTACTCTTTAGAAAAAAATATTTTCAAAGAAATGTGATTAGATTTTGAAATATGCACTTTTGCAATATATTTACATGACATAAATTTTAATTGAAATATTAGACATGCAAATTAAATGTCTTATGGAAACATTTCGACACACTCATAATTAATATTTCAATTAATATTTTTTTATTGAGCAAGCAAAATTCATTTTGAAAATAAGTATAGTGATTGTATATACTTATAGAAACTTAAATTCATCTGTTTGAAAGGATTATGATTTGAACAATGAACTATGAAAATATTTGTTTAGAAACAAAATCAATCTGGTAAAATGATTTTTTGTAATTTTTTCAATATGTAAAAATACAATTTCCCAATGTACATTATGCAGATATATATATACGCAAATGTATAGTTAATTATGTTAATATTTATGTTGTTTATATGGTTTTAGATTGATGATGGCTACTTGATTGTATTTGAAAAGTATGAAGTAAATTCAAAACAAAACAAACACACCTGCATTTATTATAAATAATTGAAGCAATTTGTGTTGTCTTCATACAATCTATTTCAACTCTGTTGAAGTTTTTAATTGAAAACCTGAATAATGACTTTTTTAAGCCTTGAATGACTTATTTTGTTATTTCAGCTTTAGCAGCTAACAGTTTTCTATGATTTAAAAATAATCTAGACACAACTACTGATGAATACCTAACTTAAGTGACCATCTGCTTGCACAGCATTTAAAAAGTGATTTATTTATATTTGTTTGGTTTGCATATTAATTTTACCATCACAGTCTATAAAATTAGTAGGTAACTGTTTTATTAATTTTTTTTATTGTTTTGGAGTTGTTTTAACTTGATACCATTACTATTATTTTATTTATCTTGTTGAATAGTTAGTCATTTGGGAAGTCATATGATGTTTAAGCACAGGAATTGGAAGGATGAGTTTTGATCCAGGAAGCATTAGTTATCAAGTTACTCTTTGATTATTTGTTACTAGAATTTAGATATGAGATTGTCAAGGATGTTTAACATTGTACTTAAAAATTATTTAATTTTTTTTTTTTTACTATTAAGGTCTGTGGTAATGGCAGGTTTAATAATCAAAATATTAGGGCATTATTTCAAACTGATAATGTACTCAAACATTATTGGTGGAAATTTGCTAATGTTTTTGTCCTTTTAATTTAGTATTTTATATCTAGAGTTCTCTCTCTTTAAGCATTTTTTTTAAAAAATAAAATAATTAAATTACTTAAGTTACTAAGTAATATTTACTGAGGCTATAACCTCGACAATATGTATATAAAATGCGATAGTAGGGACCTCTACAGGTATTTTAACCACAAGCTTACGCTATGGAAGAATGTGCGTTTAATAAATTTATAATTAAGTTACTAAGATAATTTATTTAATATTCTAAAAAAATATTCATTAAACTTCTTTCTAACGCTTTTCTAATTGTATGCTTCTTTGATGTCATCTCATTGTGTACTTCATAATATATGTGCACCTAATAAAGAATTTTAAATTACATCATAAACGAATTGTTATTTATAATAGTGGTTTTAAAATAATTTTCAATTTTTGAAAAGATTGATGGCAATTTAGAGTAACTAGAGATTAAAAGAATATTTTTACCAAATGATTACAGTTGATCATGGGTGTAATGAGCCATTTCTTGCATCCTCCCTCCTTTCCATTATTTATTTTAGTTTCTCAAATTCTGGATATTTAAAATAAATACTATATTTATTTTATATAGCATGATGTTTCTGAATTGTAATAAACTAATAATCAGCTTTTTAAGCTAATGCACATGCACTTTGTGGATCTTAACAATAAATGAATACTCTCATTTTCCAATACAAGATAAAGTCTTTGTGAAAGAATAGAATGAATCCGCCTATTCTTTCAACCCAAATCTTAAGTACTGGAAATGAGAGTGTGAATATATTAAACAATCACTTTAAATTACTTTTATTATGTCTGAATCAATGATGCCTGTGAAATTTACTAGAATTTACGATACATCATTCTTAAATGAAATTAAACATATGTAAATGTGATATTTATTTTATATAGCACGATGTTTCTGAATTGTAATAAACTAATAATCAGTTTTTTAAGCTGATGAGAGTATTTATTTATTATTAAGATCTACAAAGTGCATGTGTATTAGCTTAAAAAGCTGATTATTAGTTTATTACAATTCAGAAACATCGCACTATATAAAATAAATAACGCATTTACATATGTTTAATTTCATTTAAGAATGACGCATAGTAAATTTCTAGTAAATTTTGCAGGCATCATTCATTCAGACATAGTAAAAGTAATTTAAAGTGATTGTTTAATATCTTCACGCTCTCATTTCCAGTACTTAAGATTTGCCCATACTTAAACGTTTGGCTTGAAAGAATATTATGGATTCAGTCTATTCTTTCACAAAGACTTTATCTTGTATTGGAAAATGAGAGTATTCATTTATTGTTAAGGTCCACAAAGCGCATGTGCATTAGCTTAAAAAGCTGATTATTAGTTTATTAAAATAAATACTGTACCTGTATTTAAAAACATTAGTTGTATTATTTCATTGATACCTTCTAATCTTTTATTTTCAATAAAAGAATTTTGCGATTTTTATTTTATTTTTGCTTAGATTACATTATTTTATATCTTAGAATATATATTTTTCTAACATAAATTTTGCTTTAAGCAATTTTTAAATTATTGATTAAATTTTATCAAACTTATCCACTATTTTTGAAATTATAGGTTTTTAAAATGCTTATAGATTTCTTTTTAATTAAAATTAAAGTGTTTTTTTTAAATAATTATTTTTTAATAAAAGATATATATAACACAAAAAATATTTTTCATCATAACAATTATTAGCTTTATTCTAAGATTTAAATAGATATGACATTTGTAAAATTCTAGACAGGATGATTATCATCTTACTTTATTATCAGAATAAATTTTCATTATTTTCTATAATTGATAATATATAAATTATAAGTATTATTATCAATTTTTTCAACTAATACTGTAAAATTTAGTAAAGGAAGCACATTTTAATAACTTAAAGTGTTTTTTTTTTTTAAAAAGTAATGTATCATATTTTATTATCTTTTAAATTTAATATATAGGATATATGAGCACAGACTTTCACACGACCCACCATTCACCACTCTATCTCATATCACTGATACACTTGAACACATATATGTCGAAAAAATAAATAATCATCAATATACGTATTTCATACTAAATCAGCAATCATAAGTTGGTCCAGATTATCATCTCTACACATATATGCAATAAGTGCTCAGATATATATTAAGATAACCAATTTTTAATACTTTAATGGACAGGCTTCAATCCACTCCACATTCCAACTCTTCAACCGTCCATCCAATTAAAAACCTGATGATGGAAGCCTCAACATATCGGTGATTATTTATCTTTTTGACATATATATGTTCAAGTGTATCAGTGATATGAGATAGAATGGTGAGTGGTGGGTCATGTGAAAGTCTGTGCTCATATACCC
Source organism: Epiperipatus broadwayi (assembly GCA_028023455.1). Classification (NCBI taxonomy): domain Eukaryota; kingdom Metazoa; phylum Onychophora; class Udeonychophora; order Euonychophora; family Peripatidae; genus Epiperipatus; species Epiperipatus broadwayi. Next base: position 490,516 of record JAQFVV010012449.1, read on the forward strand.
TATATATTACATATATTGATACAGGTATTAATAAGCCTGTATTTCAGTTATTTTTTTAATTGTAAATAATTAGGAATTAATTATACATTTTAGTGTAAAAGATAGAGAAATTAGTTTTTAATATAAATATTTTACTTCAAGTGTAAGTGGAAGATATTTTGCTAATATTTTGAAACTTATTATTTATGGCAGGTTTTAAATAGTTTATTTTAAAACAAACAACAACAACAAAGGAGAATAGCATAACTCTTTGTTAGAAAACAATTAATTTCTTTACAATTCTCATAATAAATGAACATTTAGAAATAAATAAAAAATAATTTCTATAGTTTGTTAATGAAGAAAATATATATATATATAAATCATTGCAAGATTTATTTTTTTAAATTTTTTTTTTAGGATTTGCTATTGATAAATGAACTCTATTTGTTAGAATAACTTGGAATATTAAAAAAATTAATTATTCTTAATTATATAATTAAAAGAAAAAGACAACATTATAAAGCATTTAAAAATAATTAAATGTATTAAAATATAATAATCATTAATTTTTACAAATTAATATTCCTTATTAAATTTTATGAGCAAAAGAAATGATTAAACAATTACTCTTTAATTCATGAAATTAATTAGATAAATATGAATGAAAATATAACAGTTATTATATGTTTATTAAATTGAATGACCAAAGTGAGATAGATTAGCTAGGTAATAGCATATTGCAATCAGAACTTCAAACTTATTATGAACCCTGAGCAATTTATAAATCCATTTGATTATTTAATCAATTAATTGTATTTGATCATTCTGGATGATAGTTTGCTAGTACATGATATTTTCTTTTGACGGCATCTAGCATGTCAATTTTAAGTAAAGCCATAAACATTTATATCTTCCTAAAATTATTAATTGGAAAAAGAGTAGTTGCCATTACTGTAAAGATATGCTGATGTTATAGATTTAATATCCAGAAGGAATGGGAAATTAGTGCAAAATTTATATTAAGAATTGAAATGAATATGTCAATATTATGGTATAAATATTAAGTTTATTGATGTATGAGAATGTTTTGTGAATTTTTTAAATAAAAGCTATGGGTTACAATCAATAATAGACATGGTAGAATGCGGGCAAATGATATTTTAAATATTATACTTTAATATTTTAAATAATATTATAGTAAAAATTGATAAAGTTAAAATAATAATGGAAGTAGATGTGAAAATGAAGAAAAATTTTATAAGGATTAAAAGATGAAAAGGTGTGAAATTATATAAAAGAATAAGGATGTGAAAACTACTAATGTAGGTTTATTCGAGGAAAAGTGATTGGATAAATAACTGAGTATTAAACATATAATGATGTGTAAGTAAATATAGCGAGTAATAGCAAAAAATTAAGAGGTGATGAGATGAACATGCAATATCTATAGTGGAGATGGAGTAAATAGGATGGATAATGTTAAAGGGATGAAAGTTAAAATATTTTAAAGTAGAGGAATGGGAAAAGAAATTGTTGTATGGAAGAACCAATAGTCTTGGACAAAACATTTTAAATTTATTGATTGGTGAGAATAAAATAAAAGATTACGATATATGATGAAGAAAAATAGGCAATAGTAATGTTAACTTTATTAAAGTGGGAATTTAAGTTGGCAGTGGAAACTATTCAAAGAGTATATATGGTCTTGTCAAATTTTTATTGAAGAGAGATGAAGAGTAAGATTTTTGATAGATTAAAAAAATAAAATTGTGAAATTTTTTTTTAATAGAATAATTTGGATAAGAAAGTTATACGATTGCTAAAATTTGCTAGATTATTTGATATTGCTTTTTTATATGTACATGTTTAGCTTTAAAAGAAGGAAAAGAAAATTCTGAGGATAGATTATTAGGGCATTTGAAATATAATGATAAATAGGATAATAGTTAATAAAAAAGAGTAAATATAAAATAAAAATATAATAAATAAGAATAGATAGTGATAATCTGAAAGCAAACAATCCATATTAGACCTGAAATTTATTGTTTAATGCTAGATAGGATATTTAGAACCAGAAAAAGGTAAGTGAAGGAAAAATGGTATAGATGTAAAATTTAGATTGTGTGAAGGCAAAGTGGAAAATATAAAACAAATGTTCAATGTGTACTTTTAGAGAAGATATACTTGATATTGAATTTTTGATATATTTTATGAAAATTGGCATTGGGGAATGGAATAAATGAGTTATTGAGGTATACATTAATTAAGGATTTAAGCTGAAAAAACTATATTAGATAGATTGAGAAATAAAAATAATGATAATTATATTGGAAAAAGATCAGTAGCAAAACATACGATGACTACTCTATTGGAAGAGGGATGAATTCAAAAGTTCACCATTACATGTAAAAAAAATAGGATGAGATTTTTATTTATTGAAACATTTCATATATATATATATAATTATTTATAAATAATTATGAAGATTTTGAGATAGATGTGATAATGGTTTTGATGTAGTTAGGTAATTTTATGTTTAGTTGATGCTTTTAAACATGCAATTATTTAAAAGACAAATAAAACTTTGAAGCATATCTGTAAATTATAAGTTTTAAATTCTACATTAATTTATAAATCAATTTGCAAGATACTATTTCAAGAAATCACTTTTACAAATGAAAAGAAAATTCCAATGTATTGATGAGTTATCCCTGTATGGTTTCATTAATTCCATACAGTTGGCTAAAAACATAAAATTGAATATCAATATATCAATACCTGACTATATCATCCCTAAGATTGTAGTCATTAAAAAAGAAAATGTGGAAGAATACATGATAATAATTCGAAAGTAAACAACATATTAGACTGAATATATATATAATTATTAAAATCATTCAACATTTAGACAATCCCAATATCAATAACATTCAACAATCTCAACTTGTTGTCAAGGCAACTTCATTTTATCATATATATATATGATAATAGTTAGAGTAGTTATTTAAAAGTTGATACAGGTTCTTTGGAAATTAATAAAGGACAAATTTTTTCCACATATCTGTGAGTTTCTGTTTAAAAAAACATTTATATAATATATGCAGATTCGATAAGTATCATCATAATAAATTAAAGATAGGTATTATTTCAATTGGTGTTTGGGAACAATAATTTTATTTGTGCACATCAAATCAGTGAACACATTCCCGTAAAAGGACTTTTTATTTTAATTTCACAAATTTTTAAAATATTTTTGATTTTATAATAATTATGAAATCATAAGTAATATTGTGAATTCTGAAAATACAACAACTTTAAACTTTTAAATGCATTGGTAAATTGTAGTTCTAAATATGACATGAAGTTTCATGCATATATTGCTAAAGGTTTACTACTATCTAATTATATGATCCTACTTTTTGGAAAGATACTACAATATGAGATATTTTAGTTTTTTTTATATAGAATTTTTGAGACTCTGTACCCACTTGCTATATTATAAAATTAATATTTGTATGTTTACAAAAAGAATTTAAAAAACAAAAATGAGTAAAATTGGCCAAATTGCAGAAGATAAGCTAAATGCAGATAAGCTCACAAAACTTAATGAAGCTTTACTCAAAAATGAAATGACTAACAGTTTCAGGTCTTATATTTATACAATGATTAATATTAGAAGTTTGTAGAGAAATCTTGATTTCTATGCTAAGATGTATATAGCTTGAGAGGCTTTGATGGTAGCTTAACTATTATCTGTATAGCTCTTTGTTCTTCCATTCATGCAAACCTGCACCAAAAATGCTTTATTAAGATGGTGTTTCTTGTGTAGGAATATTTGTTTTACTAAAATATTGAATTTTTTTCATGTATAAATGTTTGATTTCATTCCCTTTCACTTTTCATGAGCTTTGCTTTGAATATGAAATTTAGCACTTAAGAAAATGATTAAGCAGTTTTTCTTATTCAATAGTCAAGCTTTATTTGAGATTTCTAGAAATTAAATTTGCATTTTTCTTTCCCTAGTGAAAATTTTGTGAAACTTTTTTTTTATGGCTTTAAATTCATGTATATTGATTTTCTAATATTTTAAATACAATAAAATTCAAAAGATGGTAGGAAAATTGAATAGGCAGTCTGTCAAAGCATCTCAAGATCCAGGATGATGGGTACCCATTATATATTTCACGATCTCCAACCTTGCGAGATTACTTCAAGAAAATATTACAATAGTCGAGAAAATATTACGATGGTCTAAAAACTTGATTTTTTTGGAAGTTTATGATTATATTTGTGCTGTAATTGTGTAATAATTATTAAAAATCAAAAATAAATGTAATATATTACATGTTTATTTTTTACAGAAATGTTTTATTTTTAAATATAAAAGAATATTTTCTTCTGAATATTGTTATTATAGAGATTTCTGTCACGGAAAACACAGCTGTCTAGAAATTAGATCACTCAGCAGATTGTTATAATATTTAGTTATATAAAAATTATGAAATTTTTTAAAACTTTTAAAGCATAAATTGATAGATTTAGTAGTTATTAAAAATAATTCATTCAGATTCTTAAAACAAATGTCAAACAAAGAAGATTTCATTCATTTTGCAAATTGATTCAGCTTCATCTGAAGTTAGATGACACAACAGTGTTTTGTTTTGATTAAAATCTAATTTTTAAAATAATTCCGAAAATCAAATATGATTTTTTAAAAATTTATTTAATTTCTAAACAAAAATATCTATGAATGAGGTCAAATTTATTATATTCTGATAAATAATAAGGATTTAATATCAAAATGAAAATTGAAAGCTTAAATCTAGTGAGAACAAAGAAATCTGTCAGAATGTTAGTGGAAAAATGAGAGTTAATCTTGTAAGGAGTTGCTATTTAAAATCTATTTTTTATTTATTTAAAAATTTAGAAAAAAGTAAAAATACTTTTCGTCTATGATTAAGTATTTAATAATACAACCTTTTTAATGAAATGTAAACTTAAACATAGATATGATAATACTTTTATTAAGGTTTTATAACAAATTTAATTAGCTAATAAGTATCACATTTATAGTAGATTATTTCACTCCTCAGATATTTATCAGGACTGGAATTAAACATTTTGTATTAGAAATTAATTAGCTAATAGAAATATTCTATGGTAGAATATTTCACTGCTCAGAAACTCATTAAATATGGAATTATCATCATGATATTTGGATCATAAATTTAGTTGCTAGCATACCCTGTTCTGCATATATATATACTAGATTGTATTTGTGTGCATAATAATTTTTAATTATACACACGCCTTGTACAAAACTCACAGAAATTGCTAAACCATGAATCCACAATGACATACATCATTTTACCACATGGAATTCATCAAAATTATTAATGCATTTTTTTGTTAATTTTAAAAGATTAACTCAGTTTAACTTTTTTGTAAAAAAGAATTGATTTTTTTGTTAGACTATTCTTAATTTATGGAAAGGTCAGAATTCAGCTTGTTGCTAGGTTATCAAAAATGTAATTTTGTTGTTTAAAAAAGAAAAAGAAGAGAAAACATTATTTTTCAAATGTAATTTAATTTTATAATTCCAGCTGTTACTTGGTTGAAACCATATATATTTAAATGAAGTATTTATGTTTCATTTATTTTGAATGTAATTATTAAACTTTTTTTATTATTATCATTTAGAAATGATTTTGTCTGAGTTTCACACTTATCTATCCACATATATGAATAAAAAAAATATACATTTTTTAATACTGGATAATTTTTCATCTTTTGGTTTATTAAATTTGAGTATGAAAAGCAGTTTAAGAAAAAAAAAAGTGTATTTATTATGATAGGAATGATTTTTTTTTTTTGTGCATATGTTTGATATGGTTGGGATATTATTATACCATACTCAAAGATACCACACATACAGACATAATGTAGCTTATTTGTTTTAATATAAAATGACTGAATATTGTATTAAAAAAAAGTTGTCTTCTGACAGTATTTGAATGCATGTATACATGTAAGTAGCTTCAGTATCACTGCTGCCTTTTTTATGATGTACTTTGATGACTATTTCCTGCACTATAGAATCCAAAATATAAATTGAGTTTTAAAAGGGACATGCTACTGAAAGTAATAAAAAAAAACCTTTAAAGTTGTTAGTTTAATCTAGTGGAGGAGGGAAGTATTTAATGACATGCATTTGAAGCATGTTTTATTTCATGAAATTTTAAGAAGAAAATTATAGATGGTAATCAACATTCTGTGAAAATATATTGAGAAATATAAAATGCAAATTGTTTCTACAAAATAATGTATGAAGAGAAAAAAAAGAAAAGTTTAATGTGAACTAGTCTTTTAAAATAATTTGAAAATATTAAAAAGCATTTTTAATTATAATCTTTTTTTTTTTTTTGCATATGATGTTTAATTGCATGTTTATTTAAACTTATAAAATTTAATTAAGTAATTTATTACCTTTTTTCTTTTCAAAAATATTACGTTTTTGAAATTTCAGTAACAATATTTAATTTTTCATATATTATGCACCCCAGGTTATTATTGATGTTATTAATAGTCCAATTAATAATAATAAACACATAAAGCCAAATAGCTTTTTCTCAATATGTGCTTTTTAGTTGTCCTCTCTGTTTATCATGTGTATATATTTCCATATATATGATGCTAAAATAATTTATAGGCACCAGTGATCTAATTGATATTGCTTTATTATAATATCTTATTACTTCTGGCTAACAGCTACTTCACATTAAACTTTTTGTTATCTGTACAAAATATTACTTCACATATTTAGACCCAAGACTATAAGAATGAATAACACAATAATAGGTATTGCAATTTATGTTATAGTATTATAATATGATATGATTACTTAACTCCATATATGATAATTGAAAAAAATTATATTCACTTAAAAGATAATATTTGTATAAAAATTCTTAAACTCTGGTATAGCAATTCAAATTTGAGTCACCACCTAATTTTTGTCTACTATTTAGTTTTTATAAAATGTAAAATTAAACAATATGTGTGCCAGGTTAAATGTACTTTTTATTATAATAAAATAAAACCAAAAGATTAACAAAATAAATAATGATAATATACTATGCTGGAAAGATTATCATTTATTTAAAATTACAGATTAGCACAGCTTTCAAACCTAGTCGGTCATAATCATAGAACTAATATAGGTTTATATAAATAGAATTTATAAGTTAAAAAATTTAAGTATACCATTTATGTGATAATGCAATGCACAAGTCTTTTTTATTTATTGTGTTGATGTTATTTGCAATAAACCACACCTCTTTATATATTTTTTTCCGATCATTGAGCTCAGTGCAAACAACTTTAAGTGGATTGAAATTGTGGCCACATTCGATTTCATGTTCAACAATATAGGCTTAATATTGGGGTCTGTTTTAGCATGTTTGTGTATATATATATTTGTGCTGTGCTAGTTTTGTAGCAATTGGCATGATACTCACCATAGTACATCACAGTACATGTTGCTTCATTGCATTTAATTTTATAAACCACATGGAGAGCCTGGTCTGGAGATAATTTGTCTTTTAGTGTTGTTCAACACTTGATTAAGATTAGGTCGGGTTCTAAAACTATATTGAATTTGTTTGAGCAGATTGTTTTTATGTTTTTAGATATATATGATATAAAAGGAAGGCTGATTCATGTATTAATATTGTTATTAATGTTCTTGGTATTTAAATATGCATAGAATTTTTTAAGAGTTTTATTTAATATATTAATATTATACTCTAAATTGACTAAGTCTTTTTTATAATTTTTAATGTTGTCTTTTCCATCTACTTCAAACTTGCATTATTTATAGTTTCTATACAAAAACATTTAAGGCCAATTAATTTATGTAAAATTGGAGTATATAAATGTGGGTGAATAAAACCGCAAACATTGATGGGTATTATAATCAGTTTATAATTAATTTGTGCATTTGAATGATGGATATACATATCTAAAAATTTTATATCATTTGATGTATCTTCATTGACTTAATTTAGCCCCATATATCAGTAATGGTTTTTTTCTTCAGCATAGATAAAAACATCATTTATGTAGCATATATACAAAGGTGATGATGCTAAAGCACACCCTTTTGGAATGACTACTAATTCAAATTTGGGTAACACTATATTACAAATTATTCCACTTAGGAGTAGTCCCATAGTCTAGCCATTCTATAAAACTTTCCATTGAAAAGGGCCTTAATATCCCCATCCATCCTTTCAAAATCATCAACAATATAATTTATTTTGTGCCTATTAAAATTGAAACCAATTAAAATGTCATGAATTATCCTAATAGATAATGGGCATGATGCTGAATCACAAAGTTCCATTACATCTAATGAGGCAAGTTTATTGTTAGAGTTATACATTTGTAAATTTAAAAGTTGTGTGCATTCAAATGAAGATCTAATAGCAAGTTTTTGAAACTGACTAAAGCACAAAATAAATTTTATTGTTGATGCTCTTGAATGGATGGGTTGGGGATATTACAGTCTTTTAAATGGAAACTTTTATACAATGGAACATGGTTGGCCTATGGGACTACCTCTAAGTAGAATAATTTGTAGTATAGTATTAAACAAATTTGAATTAGCAATCATTTCAAAAGGATTCACTACAGCAACTTTATCTTTGTATATATATGCACCACGCAGATGATCTTCTCATTTTTGCTGAAGAAAAAATCATTATTAATATACAGGAAGAGTTAAGTCAATTATCTTTTTTGGTTTGGTCTATAGAAAATGAAGATGCATCAAATGGTATAAAGTTTTTTTATATACATTGAACTGATCCGTTGAAGTTGCATGTTTATTGCAACTTTTAAAATTTTGTAACTAACTTTTGACAACTTTGTGACTGCGGTGACAGACTGGCCCTTCAAGCAGAGGAGTAGAATACCATTATAGATTAACAATCAACAGGCCATAACACTCCTTGGCTGCTAGATCAACACCTACATCTAGAGAACTTAATTTATTTTGATTATCCAACTCAGATACCATCCGACCATATAAATTATATATAGTCTGCATGCTTGGATGACAGACCACAAATCTAATGCTTGAAATATCCCAAGCTACCTCATACTCTATCAGAGGTTCAGTGCATTTATTTAGCACATGAAGTAACTATACTCCTAAATTAATGGTGATGCAGTTACAAGGGAGGGTAGATCAAACAACAATTAAACAAACCATTTATTTATGCATATATATCTAATATAATATAACACAATAAAAATTGACATAGTAAAATATAAATGATTAGTTCAGGATTATAATAGTCATTTGTTAATGTTCTTTTCATTTAAAAATAAAGTATCTATAGACCATTATTATGGAAAATATATTTTACCTAGGCTTTTGTGAGATTTAGATTGACACAGCTCATTTGGATTTGGTTTGCATCAGTGTTACTTTCCAACTGGTTGGCTTTTTGATCTCCATTGATGGCTTCAGGCTTATCTTCCATTCTTTGAGCTTGACAATGGGAGAGAAAGAAAGTATGCAGCAGTGTCTATTTACAATGTAGGCATTTTTTCTGGGTATTGGTTTGAAGCGAGGCCAGTGTATTTTTTTGCTGATGATGACTAGGACTATAATGCTTAGTTGAACACTTCTCAAGTGGTCTAGCAATGCATGTTGCTAGTTCTGCAGCTTAATATTTTCTGCAGCAGTAATGATGGGCTCTATGCTGTTCTTGGACTTTTGAATCTTCAGATAAATGAATGAATTAAGCAATGACATCAATCAATTACAGATTGAAGTGCAGCAAAAGCAGAATGAATCAATCACAAAATGAAGACCAGATTGACCAGATTGAATCTGGACTGAACTCAAACTGGATTTGGACTGGATTCAAACCAAACTGGATAACAGTGAATTAAGCAATGAATAACACTCAATTTATAACAAAATGAAGACCGGCCTACTCAATCACAAAATGAAGGCCAGAATTAATAACAAAATGAAGACCGGCCTACTCAATCACAAAATGAAGGCCAGAATTAATAACAATAGCCGGTTGTGATTTTTATACCCTTCTTTCATTGTTTTTAATTCCTTATCATTATTTTTAATTTTGATCGTAACTTAAATTTGTTTTTAATTAAAATTAAAATTTACATTTTATCTAATGTTTTTCTTAGATTACTATCTCGTTGATAGTTTACATGTTTTTAATTAATTAATGTTTTTCTTAGATTACTATCTCGTTGATAGTTTACATGTTTTTAATTAATTCAATTGTTAGTTTTATCATTTTTATTTTTTATCAACCAATAATCTTTTTAAACTAATTACATTTTCAAAAGTTTTCCTTTCTACAAATTAATTTCTATTCTGTTTTTACATTTCTTATTTTTTTTAGACATTTTATTATTTTAATTTATTTCATTCCAATATCAGCCTTTCAAGCTAATTGAGCACGCACCTTTTGAGTGTTAAATAAATGAATACTCTCTTCTTCAATTTGAGTCGTAGGAATAAGAGGGATTCTTTTTATTCCTGCATAAATACTATATCTTGAATTGAAGAAGAGAGTATTCATTTATTTAACACTCAAAAGGTGCGTGCTCAATTAGCTTGAAAGGCTGATATTGGAATGAAATATAATTGCAAGCACGGTGCTAGATAAAATATTTGCTTATTTTAATTTATGAAAAAGGAGAGAGTTTTAAATCTTTTTATTTTAGATTTTCCCCTACCCGCTTTTAACCTTTTTACAGTTCAAAATATCTATTGGCCAAGTGAATTAAAGTTTTAAACTTTTGATTGGTCAATTACAAAATCAGTAGTAAAAATATATTCATCTTTTAATATTAGATTCATTTTAGTTTTATTTGTAAAAAGCAAATTAATAATTTGTCAGATTATGAAAGTGAACGAAAGTTTTTTCAAAAATAAATTTCCATTTATAATTATAAAAATATTCTATAGCAGTGAAACTAAAAAGAATGTTTGTAACCTATTAGAAAATCTCCGCATGTTATTGATTTCTTTTTCAATTTATGTTCATGTAAAAGTAAAGATTTTTATCCTAAAATCTTAAATATTTTTCTAAAATAACTATATTTTCAGCATATTTTATCAAAATAATTTATAATATGTAAAAAAATACTTAAAAAATATTGTAAAACATTCATTTTCATTTTGACAATCAAAACAAAGAATTTGGAGCATTGAAAATTGTTGACAAGCGCTTCCTTTTCTTTAAAATGAGAAAGTCCGCTTTCACCCATTGTTAAAACTTTAAATTTAAATATTGATTTTTTACTTGTAAAATAATTCTAGAGAGGGTAGCATCTTATGGTACATTTTAAGGTTTAAAATGAGCATAAATTCGCTACAATAACATAAAAATTACCATTTTTTTAGCCAATTCTTTAGCCGATTCGATTAAAATTGAACCTTTTAGTAAAAGAGTTAACACTAAAAAAACTTTATTTTAAAAGAAAAATATATGATGCAATCCTTTTATTTTACAAAATTGCATTTAAAAAAAATCTACTTTACTAATTATTTCTTTAACTATTCTTTCAAATAAATTTGGTCATAATTTTTTTAAATTATGAATTGTAAAACGTAATGCAGTTATATGTAGGTTTTGTAACATATATCTCTCACTAGCATTACAATATCCAACATTCAAATGCACTAATTAATTATAAAATGGTTATAAACCCCATCAACATTCATGGTTTAATTCACTCACATTCATATACTCCAAATGCTTTTTGTATAAATAAATTATGAAAGTTTGGGGCAGACAGAAAAGACAACAGTGAAAATTATACAATAGACTTAGTCAATTCAGGATATAATATTAGTATATTAAATAAAACTTAAAAATTCTATTCATATTTAAATACCAGGAACATTGATAACAATATTCATACATGGATTAGCCTTTCTTTTATACCATAGTATATCTTAAAAAATGAAAACAATCTGTTCAAATGAATTCAATATTAGTTTTAAAACCTAATCTTAATCAAATGTTGAACAACACTAAAGAAATTGTCTCCCAACCAGGTCTATCTAAGTGGATTATAAAATTAAATACAATGAACCAACATGTAATGTGATTTACTATGGTGAGTCTTTGCTATAAGATTAGGGCAGCACACATATATATATATACAAGCCTGCTAAAACAGATCTCAATATTAAATCTGTATTTTTGGAACATGAAATCGAATTTGGCCACAATTTCAAACATTTAATATTAAAGTTGTACGTGCTGAGCACTATGATCTAAAAAGGAAATTGCAAATAACATCAATACAATAAACAAGAAAGGCTCATGCATTACTTTATCATGTAAATGATACATTTAAATTATTTATCTTATAAATTTTATTTATGTAAACTTATATTAGTTCTATGAATATTACCTACCTAATCGAAAGCAGCGCTAAGCTGTAATTTTAAATAAATTATAATCTTTCCAGCATAATGTACCATTATTATTTATTTTGTTATATTTAAATTAAGGAAAGAAGAAATATTATTGAGTTAAAATCATAGATCAGGTTTTTATACATTTTTGTTAAATAAAAATAAATTGTAGTTTTTGATTTGTTTATTCCCACAGAATTTAGAAATAAATATGTCACAATTAACTAATTGGTTTTTTTTTTTATTATATCAAAAATTTTATTTATAACATATTTATCATTCAAGCTTATAGGGATTCATGTGATTAGTTTTCACAGATACCATGAATACTCGTTATCCTATAAATAAATTTAGTCAATTTTGTCTGTATTATCTTATTTATTTTATTGCTAAATTTTTTTCCTATAAACATTGTAAAGAAAAAAAAATGCTAAAAATAAATATTACTATAATGAATAAAAATTCTTTAAGTTTGATGACCCAACACAGATATTTTTGCGCTTTGGAGGAAGGTTAGTTGGTTAAAATGAAAGATAAGATTTAATACACAAGAAAATATATTAAAATTTAATTATAATTATAACAAGAAAATAAATTCTCATAAAGTATTTTTTTGTCAATCTCTGTACATATCACGTATATGAGGAGAGCTTTTTCATTTATAATAAATTCGTAAAATTCTACATAGTTATTATAAAAAACCTGAAGAGTAACTTTCACACTCTCATGGAGACAATTTATTTTTTTAAATCTATCCACTGTGTCTTCATTGAATAAATATTATTTCTACAGAATCATTATCACTTGGAATCAAAAGTATATTCACTCAATTTTATTAATCTTGACTTTTGTTTTTTATGTTTTGTTATTTTAAAAAGTCTAAGCCATTTCGATTGCATATCGATATAAATTTCTTATTCCAGATCCAACAATAAAGCTAAATATTTCTTACATCTGCAGTCTCATTAATAGATTCAGGATAATCCATGATCATTTTGCTCATCTGCTTCATAAATACAATTTATAAGCTACTAATCTTTGTAAATGTGGACTAATACAAACTATGAACCACATAAGTTAATGACTGCCAAATTGAAGAATTTAATAAAGCCATTGATAATCTGTTTACTGAGTGGAATCTCTGCTAGTTTCTTTGTGATATTTCTTTTTATACTTAAGCTGACAAAAAAAAAATCTATACACTAAATAATTAATTATTTTTTCTCCATATAATCTCTAAGATAAGTAAACTGATCAGAATGTATGTTTGAATTTTTCATATTGACATTTTTTATTATTAAACAATTTTACTGATTTTGGAAAATCTTTCTTTGGTTGTTAACTTTTGATCTTTTTCAAGTTAGAATGAAATTTTAAAATCAAGGTTTAATATATTTAAATTCAATTGAATTGCTTGAAAATTGTTATATAACTAATTATATCATTTAAATTCATTTGAAACAATTATCTTTTCAGTTTGTCAACTAGTTTGAAAAATATTCAATAATTTCATGTATTGCATTTAACAATTATTCTTAGAATTTTCATTTGTTTACTTTTCTTTCACTTTAATAACATTTTAAACCCATTTTAAACTCTTAATGTATATATCATATTTAGTATGTGTGCATAACTATATATGTACAATTAATCAATAACTAAGTTTTTTTTATTTTAAAATTGTTTCTATTTTTATTTTAAAACAATCGTTTTTTTTTAAAAAAAAACTAAACTAGAAAACTTGCATTATTTAAAACAATCCCAAAAAGTTAAAAAAATGATTTTTTTTTTTTTTAGCATTTTTTAAAAAAAACTTTTCAAATAAAAATAAATCTATCAATTTAAATAGAAAACTTAGTTACTGATTTTTTCTATATACATACTAAATATACTATATACATTGAGAGTATAAAATAGAAATTCATATAACATTAAGAGTATATATATATAACTTAGTAAGAAATATCTAATGACTTGCATTACATATATGTGAAATATTGATTTAAAGTACTTAAGTGAAGTTCATTTATAAGGAGTAAATATTAATTTATAGCAGAAATATCCAGTGATATATATTAATTATAAGTATTCAGTCAATTTAAAATAGGATATAGTTTTACATTTTCATTTACTGTGCCAATACTAAAAACTTAAAAATAATGGAGATAATTTTTTAAATATATATTAAATGCTTTTATTGACTATGCATTAAAAAAAATTAAAATAATTGTTTCTTTAACCACAATTGGAAACTTGAAATAAAAGCATAGATGGGGGGTGATGTCCAGAAATTAATTAAATCAATAAGGGATTGACTTACCATTTTATTTCAAAGTTAATTACCTTTTTATTTCAAGTTAAATCTAAAAATCCCAATTGTGGTTGAAGAAACAATTATTTTTTTTTTTTTTAGTGATCAATCAATAAAAACATTTAATATAATTTTTTTTTTTTTTTAATCCTTGAAGATAATTTTTAAATAGATTTTCAACTAAAATATTGTGTAGACCAGTGGTATGTAACCTGTGGGTCTCAAACCCTCAAGGGATCTCAGAAAAATTGTTGGGGGTCATGAAAATTTTGAGAAACTCTCATGTTGAATAATAAAGTTTTAATTGAAAAAACAAAACTCTAAATACTATTAAAAAATACATGAATACTGCTCAACTCACCACTTTTGTGTTTAAATAGTTCCTTCTTTATATTTTAATCCACTTTGTATAAACAGCACATCATAATGACACTTTGCTTATATTGCTCTTATTTCTCTTGTTCACTCTCAGAATTTTGTTCTTCATGCTAATATCCTTTTCACATTGATATGTGATACTATGTTCTTTAATGTACATATTTGCTAAAACAGTCTAAAATAATTGTAATTGCTACAAACCAACAGATCTACTAAGAACCAGAATATTATAGATTTTTTATTAATATGCAAGATCTTATATCAAATCATACGTACTGAATTATAATATAAAGATATATATATACGTGATAAAACAACTTTTATTATTACTATCCTTATATGCTTATAATAGGATGGTAATTATCATATAATGGGTTCCAGTCTGAGTATGGGGATCACAAGTGCAAATAGGCTGCGCAACACTGGGGTAGAAGTTTCCTCTCAAAGGTGGAAGACATTTGTAAAAATAATGCTCTTTCTTATTTACTCCAAAATAATTTCTATCGACTTTTTACAAGATCATAAAAACAAAACTGTTCATCTCAGTTGTCTTCTCTTTTTCCACTTATTTAGAGTTTAATTCATAGCCAAAAATTTTCAATTTTACACTTGATAGTAATCTGATAGATAGTTTTTATAATTAATTTTTGCTTCAATTCCTATGGTATTGAATTTGTAACTTTTATTTGCTTTTCAGAAGTGTGTATAATTAAGAATGTGCAAACAAATTATATATGTGTTAAAGGATGTGAGAAATAGTAATAATTTTTTTTTTTTTTTTAGAAATTTGCTCTTAACTTAAGGAAATTCTTTTAAAAGCTCAAAATCTTCAGCATTTGTTTTGGTTTAAATGACTTTAATGAAGATAATAGAATTATTAGATGATAATAGAAATTAAAATTCAGAAAGAGATATAATAATCATTTTAAACTAGAGTTTGCAAAAGTTTTATGAAATAATTGTTAGTATCCATATCCCTGACATGGAGATTGAAGAAATCTGGGAAATTTTTTCTAGTCACAAATAGATTAAGGAATTTTTTTTAAGATAGTTAATTTTTAAATCATCATTTTATGGTTTGTTAGATATATTGTTGTTATTAACTAGAGAATAAAGTTTTCAGATTATTTTGGATTGTTCATATGAATGTTTACGTTTGATTGCAAAATGAAAAATGTCTGTAATTTGATGCTGCCTTCATCATTGATGGAAATAAATTATGCTTCTATAGGTGTTGATGCCATGGTCTTCTTTTAATGTTTTATTTGGAATTTATATATCTATAATTAATTATATGGAGCAGTCAATTATTGAAAAGAAAGGATAAAGGTGACTGGAGGTTATTGAAATATGGGATTAAATAAAATTGGCAAAATTGATCAGCTACGAAGTACTGAGATAGTAATAAGAATACTTGAGAAAGGCAATTAATTATTATAGAAATTAAAAAATTGAATTGGTAGAAATAGAGAAAAACTAAAAAAAAATAATGGTAGAAGGAAATGAGTTAAAAATAAAGGGGAAAAATTACAAATTCATAGAAGGCATAAAAGAATTAAGCATTTAATATTTCAAGAACAGACTTTTCTGCACATAAATATTTGCATAACAATTATTACCGAGATATAGAAATAATGTACAATATTCTATTTGATACTTGTTTACGGCTGTAAATTATTTTTAAAAATACATATTGCTTTATTATAAATTTTGATTATTTTAATGTTTGCTTATGAAATTCAGTAAAATATTTAATGCAAACTCGTTTGTATATATTGATATCTTAATATTGGATCAAATTTCTTCATAAAAAAAACTGTTTCTTTTCTTTTATATTTTTTTGCAGTTTGAAGTTATATAAAATTATTACGACTTTGTATAGTAGTGACCTCTTGCGTAAATTTAAGAATTTATTTTTGTTGTTGTGAATTTAAATGTAGAAATAAATTGTTTGTATTAAAATATATGTTATATAGAAGATCTGACGACTAATTTCCATTGTACTATATTGTGGATCTAAATTGAAATTTTTTTAAAATATGTAATAGATTGTATGAATCAAATAGTTATTAAAGATTATTTATTCTGAGACTAGTGTAAGTACTGAACTTAAAATTATTTAAATGTTATTTATTTGAGTAAGTGGTATATATATATAATGTTATTTACTTGAAAATATGCTTCATGATTTATCAGAACATAATTTCATTATTCAATAATTTTTGATGATCATTAGTAGTATTTATCGTCGGAAAAACCTCTTAACAAAATTTATCTAACTATATATATTATAAATATTTCTATCGGAAATACAATTGACTTACTGGAATCCATTCAAAAATTATAGAACCAGGTCAAATAGATTACGTGTTTTATTTATATATGAATTTGGTTTGTTGTGTTCTTGATTTACTCTGCAGGGTAATGAGTGCATTAGTAAAAAAATATTTATGATCTTAAAAAAAAAGATGCATGTATAGTTTTACATTGTATAACACATTAGATTTGTTATTGCTAGATAACTGATAATTGCAAGGCGGGTGTGGGTTCGCGTCCCGGCCAATGCTATGACATATGAAAAAAAAAAAAAAAACTAATCAAAAATAAAATAGCATTTATTTTTGAATTTATAGCTATGAATATATATTAAATAAAATATATGCAGAAATGCAAATCTATTATGACTAACAACATCACTCAAAGTAGCTAGATTTATCAAATTAAAGCAACCCTAAATATTTAGTTAATAAATGAAAGCAAAAAGTAGTTAATGTCTTATAGGTATTTTAAATGAAAGCAGTGTTGATAACAAATCAAATGCAGGTGTGAGGCAAATGCAAATCTATAAGAAATTAAATTTTAAAAAGTAAACAATCATGGTAACAAGTTTAGCAAACAAAAGTATCCAAGTGAAAACAGTTCATAAGAAATAAAATTCAGAGTAGTATAATTCACTGACTCCTTTTTATGTGGATGCTGCAAAACTGGAGTAAATTCTCTTTGAAATTTTCCTTCTCACGCATGGCAGAACTTAGGTTAGCGCAGTCTTCCTAGAGACTATATTGGCACAAGAATTCTAACTGCTTTTTCTTCATTGCATATTGCTTGGCAATAAAATTTCTTAATATTTTAATAAAAATAACACCAAGTTAAGAGAACTTTCTATAAAAAATAATAAAGATATACCAGCTTACAAAAGGAACATGATAGACTGATACCATGATATGTAATGTTAGTCCCATTTAGTAGTATAGTGCAAAAATAGTGAAGCATGATATTTATGACTGATTATAGTTTAAGAGTCATACACTCTGGAGTGCTTGCATTTTATGACATGAATATTTGGTATTATTTCTCAAATGAATTCTTTTTTTGGTTATATGTCTGTATTTATTTATGAATTGCTTTTATAAAAAGGTTCTCATGGCTTTATTTGATACAGAAATAAATATGGGAGTAGATTGAGAAGTGTGTATATTCAATTGATTTTTAATAAATTACTAAGTTATATGTTGAACATAGAAAGTATGAATTTGTTAAAAAAGGAATTGAAAAAATATTTTTTATATCTATAAAATTTCAATAGTGATGTGTTACTTTGTTTTTTATTTTGTGGTTAGTTTGTGCATAATTATTAATATTGATTTATATTTGGTTTATTTTGTATTCTATTCTTTATTTTAATATATATTTTGTTGTTATTAGTATTGTAAGATTATGACAATTGCTTTATGTACAATCTGTATGATATTTGTGAAACCTATGAAAAGTATTTGTTTTACTTACTAAGTTTTTTTCTTTTATGTAATAAAAATAAAAAAAATGTTGCCATGATTTTCTTTTTGGAATTAAATTTTTTATGCAATTGCTTTGGCATCACATTTAGATTCGATTTATTATGAATTGCTTTTGTTTAAAACATTATTGTGGACTATCTTTTGTTTTTTTAAATTTAATATACATTCTTTGCTTGCTTTTATTTAGAAAACTTGCTGCCTTGAATAGGCTTTTTCTTTGGATTTTTATTCTATTGTATGGATTTGCATTTCTGCTTATATTTTATTTCTTATCAATATATATTTTGGGATATATAGTTACTATTATTTTTGGGTAAATAAATATTTTCATGTTTTGATTTTGTTTAATATACAGTTATATCTGTAACTTCAAAAATAAAGGCAGACCCTTTATTTTTTATTGATTAATTATTTTGTGGGTTGTAATCCTATCTAGATGATAGATTGATTGTACTAGCAAATAAATTAAATCGATAACAAACAAACACAGTCTTCTATTTTAAAAATAGCATAATTTTAAGTTGATACTTGATAAAGACTAGAAAAGACTATATTCAAAATGTATTTTTTGTACTTTATAATAGTTTATATAATAAATCAAGATTTATAAGGAAGTTTGCATGTGGTTTGTTTTGTATATGTATTGTAGTAGCACAGTGATTTTTTGAGGGACAAAATCAATAATACGATTACATTATTTTGATTTGTATTTTAACCATCATTTTTTTAAAAATTTATTTTGTCTTGTTAAACAATGACCTTACTCAATTTATTAATTTACAAGGCAATATATTAATCTGTGTAAGATAATAGATGAAGGTCATTAAACATAGGAATTCAATTCATTTTTATCTGAAATTTAATTTTTTCTTTTTACTTCTATGCAAGCTATTTCAATAATCATTACCTTACTAACTTGATTTGCCACAGTAGTCACAGCTACATGATTTTTTTGTGGTTTTGGGTGTTATAATGGCACTGAGATTGTTATATTTTTTTTACAGTGTGTTAAGACAATCTATAATCTTACATTGCCATACAATTTACCACAGTCACAATTTTAAAATTATTAATCGAAAAAAAAAAAAAATCTGAAGATTTTAAAATTATAAGGATCTTTTACTTTCAAAAACAAATTTACTACACAATTATAAGGACCTTTTAGGCAATGACAATAGCCAATTTGTACAACAGTGCTATGAGTGGGCACCCCTAGATGTCAAAAGAGATAAGAATTTTTGGTTGATGGAGTGTTTTAGCTTGAAGCCAAAAAATCATCAAATAAAAGGAAAAATTGTAATTTTAAGTAATTTGTTTACAAATTAAAAGTTATTTTTGTAATATTTTTGTAAAAAACTTATTTTAAACCAAAAACTTGCATCACTAAAAGAAGATTTTTTTTGGAAACATTTATTTTTAAAAAGTTAACTGATTATAACAAAGCAGAAACAGTTTATACTGGGTAAATTAAAATAGCCTTTTTCAAAATGGTAAAGAAATTATTTTTAAAATTTTTAACAACAATAAAGAATATATTTACTTCTAAGATTTTTTTTCTTTTGATGATAGATAATCATAAAGTTATCCTGCATTTAATAAGATAGAATTCAAATGTCTAATATTTCATTCTACTAACTTTTTGAATAGACAAATTATGTCCAATGACACCAAGCACCATTGTTTGTTATTGATTGATAAGAACTTCATTTAGAAGTTTATTTTCATATCTATCATTTGAAAGCTTACATTTGTAATAGATAAATGTGATGATTATCAGTATATGATGTAGAAAAAAGGTTTAATTGTAAAAAAAAAGTTCAGATATGGAAGAATATAGATGAAAGTCACACTAGAGCCTACTCAAAATGAAAAAGTGGAATTTGTAGTTAAACAGACTGACTAAAACATATCTCCTCTCACCACTTTTTTTTTTGTAAACCTGTTCAGTAATATTACTGTATCTTTTTTTTTTATTTTTAGAAAAGATCATTTCTTAAATATATTTAAATATAGAAAAGTTATATTAAGGATCAGGATTTTTTTATATTGGAAGTTAGTATTAAGTTAACTGCAACCTAATAAAGCTGCGATAAAGAAACTTTTATTGGATACATTTCAAAATGTACATTATTTCGTAAAAAAGTAACTATTATGTATTAACTTATTTTTAAACATGGAATTTTTTTTAATCTGATTTAATTAGATTAATGTCCATGTAAAAAAGTGACCAAATTATTTATTGCTTGTGGGTTTATAAGAAGTTTGAGCACCAGAAGTGACACACTGAGCCATGATCTATGGATCTTGATCTATGGAGTCTGCTATCCTACCACTGCCTCAAATCAAATAAGATAATATTACACAAATTAGTTTGATTGCCAATATTTCGGAATTTTATTTTTATAATTATTTATTGTGATGTAACAAAATATAGATGGACCATTGAAATTTTAAACTGGATTCCAAGAGATTGTAAAACACCCAGAAAGAGACCACGTGTGAGATGGGTGGATGAAAGAAGAAAGTGTGCAGGGGTGATGTGGAGAAGAGAAGCTAAAGATAGGAAAAGATGGATTGAACTTGGAGAGACCTTCATCCTGCAGTGGATTGATAATGGTTGATGATGATGATGAACAA
The DNA here is from genome assembly GCA_028023455.1 of Epiperipatus broadwayi. NCBI lineage: Eukaryota > Metazoa > Onychophora > Udeonychophora > Euonychophora > Peripatidae > Epiperipatus > Epiperipatus broadwayi. The sequence goes on from JAQFVV010012449.1 coordinate 512,096, forward strand.
AATATATAATGGACATTTTTTTGTTAATTTTAAATATGTAAGAAAGAATTTGAATATTTGATCATAGCATAGAGGTTTGCACTTTCAGTTGGTCCTCTAGATCAGTGGTCTTCAACCTTTTCACACCTGCGGACCGGTAAAAATAAGGATAAGGTTTCGCGGACCGGCAGAAGTCTAGAGATAAATTTTTTTAAAGATGTAAACTGCTTAGCTTTAGATGAACATAATTGTTATAACTGATCAAAACAATGTTAAATATAGAAGATGAAATTATATATATATGGAGTTTGTATAATAAAAAACTTTTTTTTTTAATTTTGAATTTTTTTAGAAAAGTAATAAAAAATTTAATTCTACCCCCCCCCCCCCATAAACATCTGTGATAACTAAAAAAACAAATTATTTTATGTATGATTGATTAGATTTTGTTTTCATTCTGTTTCTTTTTTTTAATTGGGTAAAAATGAGATGAAAAAATAAATAAAAATTGTTTATATTAATTAAAAGTTTAAACTCTTATTATTTTGTTATTACAAACTTTCCTGCGGCCTGGCAGAAAACTTCTGCGGCCTGGCACCAGTCCTTGGACCAAGGGCTGAATATCACTGCTCTAGATGGGTTCCATCATTTGTGACCATAGCTTCATGTAGAAAAAGGTATTTTTTGTAACAATAAGTGATTGAATAGCAGAAAAGCATTTTTCATATGTTATTGAAATTATGGATATTTGCTGCATTTTTCTATTTATCAATACTACATGTAAGGGTAGCTTACGATTCTATCAAAACAGCCTTTATTTATCCACACCACTAAACTAAACCCATTTAAAACATAAGGTTAAATAATAGGTAGTTTAATATGCATTATTCCTTCTTCTAAGCATACATATATATTTATGACAAGTGTTTTCTTTGTTAAGTATCAAGTTAAACAAATGTCACAATGAACTATTTTTTATTATTTAATGAAAAATAAAAGCCAATTAAAGAAATAATTTAAATATATATATCAACAATAAATTAATTATCAATGTGTTGTACATTACGAATTGAGACATAGACTTAGTAAATACAGTGATGATCTAATGTCAAGCCAATTACTAAGCAACCAAGTGTGGAAAATAAAATTGAATTCTGTTATGTAATTTTATTTTTTAACTGCAACCAATATAATATGCACAACACTAGGCAGCCACAGCCATGTCAAAGGAAATGGAAAAGCAAGTATATTAAATATGGGAACTAAGTAAGCATGGTGTAAAAGCGAACCCAGTTCACTTCCATCATCTTTTGCTATTTTTTAAATAATGTATTGACTGTATAAAGCCAACATCCTAAGACCGAAGGTTCGAATGCAAAAGAAGATGGATGACTTGTTCGAATATTCCAAATTGTCCATATAGCACAAAACTATAAGAAATTACAACCGACGTTTAAATAGAGAAAAATTTGATAAATTCATGCAGTTTAATAGAATAACTGAACTGATTTTAAATTGATATTTGAGAAACTGCGCTATTATTCTAACACGGAGAAAGTAGAAATAGAAACATCGCCACATTTAAATAAAATGATGAAGTATTTTTTTTTATGTAAGTCATTAAATGCCAAATAATAAATCAAGAAAAGTTAAATCTGTTATAAACTGCTATGCAATATATTCTGGATAAATTAACAGTGCCACAGGACTGAGTGCTACTGTCCCGACCTTAGAAGGGCGACGACTTAATCTACTTATCTATATATGCATAAAAGAATACTAAATATTCTACACTAAATGCCTGCTTGGATTGAGAAGGAAAACTGCAGAGAATGGATGTAATACTACTTCAAGCGCATCACTGAAGAATACCAGTGAGTAATGGATTATTTACTGAAGGAGAGAATGGATGTAATACTACTTCAAGTAAGTCACAATTCCAGTGAGGGATGAATAATTTACCGAAGGAGGGTGATCCAAAAAGAGATAGGCTATATCCATAAAAGACATTATTACCAAACTCATGGATATTAACCAAGATGACCTAAAGAAAGTTTTGATTTTATTACGTATATATTTTTATATATGTCTATAAAATTTCTAGTTTTGTTTCATTTCCATTATAAGTGAAAGCAACAAAATGAAGAGGGGGGGTATTAAGTTTGATAAAATTTTTTATTTATGTTAAATAAAGTTTAGGTCAGCTTTTCCTCCATAGCGATTTGTCATTCATCTCTTCAGGGGTGAACTTACACTAGATAACAACTGTCACACTTCTATATAGGTTCCAACTGATTTAAAGGTTTATCCAAGCATATTACTGTTATATAAGAGTGAAATGTGTGTGTTTATAAATATATGAGGTTATTGGCTGATGAATGCATAAATGATAAACTAGACCAGCTTAATGTAAGTCACACACACATGTATTGTAATATGTTTAAAAGGGAACAGATATACTTGGTAACAGTCCCAACTATTGTAACATGCTTGCCTACAGAGAACATTGGATTTTCACCAACCAAGAGAACAAGCTGGTTTTAAAAGTGGTTTTAGTACAATAGATCATATCCAGGTATTGAGAAAAGTTATAGAAAGGATAAACGAATATGAGTTGTCATTATGCTTTGGATTTGTAATTATGAAAAGGCATTTGATTTTATAAACATTTCTTCAGTGATTAAAGCATTGGATCATCAAGGTATAGATCCAGGATATTGTCATATCTTAAAGAATATTTATAAAAATGCAACAGCAACAATTAGATTTCATAATGATACTAGGAAAGTCGACATTAAGAAGGGTGTAAGATAGGGTGACTCCATATCTCCAAAACTTTTTACAGCAGTGCTGCAATAAATATTTTATGGATTAAAATGGGAAGCTAAAGGAGTGAAAGTAAATGGAGATTATTTAAAACATTTAGATTTTGCAGATGATGTAGTTGTTTTTCCAAATAATGCTTTGGAGTTGAAGGAAATGTTGCAAGAGTTATCAGATGAAAGTAGGAAAGTAGGACTAAAGATAAATGTTAAATTGATTAAAGTAATGTTTAATGGATTTTCTCAAAATATGAAAATAAAGATTGATTATGATGAGTTAGAAGTTAAATATCTTGGTCAGATTATTAATACAGATGGAAACATAATGGATGAAATTAATCCTAGAATTAAACTTGGTTGGAGTGATTTTGATAGAAATAACTTGATACTAAAATGAAGGTTTTTAATAAATGTGTTTTACCCATTCTTCCTTATGGATCTGAGACTTGGACACTTAATAGAAGAGTACTACAGAAACTTCAGACCACACAAATAAGTATGGAGAAATGCATATTGGAGTAACAACAAGAGATCAAAAATGCAATGTACGGGTAAGAGAACAAACAGGTGTTACTGTCCTCATTGAAAAAATTAAAAGACTGAAGTGGAGTTGGGCTGGACATATTGCTAGAAGAGATGATAATAGATGGACAGTTGAAATCTTACCTGGATTCCAAGAGATTGTAAAAGACCCAGAAAGAGACCACATGTGAGATGGAAGGATGAAATAAGAAAGTGTGCAGACGTGATGTGGAGAAGAGATGCTAGAGATTGGAGAAGATGGATTGAACTTTGAGAGACCTTCATTCTGCAATCGATTGATAATGGTTGATGATGATGATGATGAAACTAAAAAAAGGAAAAAATAATACTAATGTATAGAGCTGATGAAAAATATATCTTTTATTTACATATAATAAATCAATGATATTTTATGATTTGATTGATTGAAATAATAACACCTAGGATTATTTTCAAACAGCAGAAGTGTCAAATAAATTTATGATATTAAATTTATTTTTTAGAAATCAGATTTAAATTTTAAAAAAGAATATTTTTGATGAACTTTGGAAATGTATTTTAACTTGTGATTTTACTGACACAACCACCACTCAATCTATTTGAATTTGGATCAATCCAAGTTCACATTAGTTGTCTGTGCTTATCTAATAGATGTAAACATATACTTATTTGCAGATTAAAATAGATAAATCAAAAATTGATTTTAGTTACAAATTTAAAATATTCCTTATAATTTGAGGATAAATCATGATTATCCCAAAGGTATCAAAGACATGCCATTCTGATCAGGAATGAGACTTTTAGTTTAATTTATAATTCAAATGTAGGAATTTTTTAAAAAAGGTAATATCAACAGACCATGAAAAATATGGGGTTTTTTAAAAGAAAAATTTAAATATGTATGAAGTTGATATCAGAACTTTAAAAAAATGGACTGTTTGTGCAACAAAATGTATTTTAAAAGTGATAAACAAGTTCTTTTAATATTGAAAGTTCTTGTAATAGTAGAATCTTTATTTTCCAATTTCAAAAGCAAAAGTGAGATAATTTCTATTATTAAAGATTTACAACACAGAACAATGATTATAAGCAGAGTTATAATTTTAAGTGCCAATGTGAATATTCACTTAATCCCAATTTTCACATATGCATTACATTTTCGTTATATTTTGAGGAGTTAAATAATTCCATTGTTATTTCTCAGTTAATGGGATTTATTGGACCAGTATTTCAAGATTATTCAATTAAAGAACATTTGAAAATAATTCCATTATTGGGATAGACAGAATGGGAAGATATTTTTGTGGCATTTGATGACTTTGATCAAACAATATTAATTTTTTTTTTCAAACTAGTTTCCATTATTTCTGTTGAGCTTATATTATGATAGATCCCAAGTTAAGCTCTTTCTATTCTGCAAGAATGATGACAAATATTTAGATTTGTAAAAATGTTTTGCTATATTATCCATAAAGTCTTGTGAGCAAAAACATTTAATACGAAAGATGTAATTTTGTTTAAAATCACCATTTCTGTTTGAAGAAATGCATTTCAAAGATTTCTATTCAAATCATACATTGAAAATAATGACAGAGAACTTTAGTTGTATAAAACTTTTGCTATTTTCTAGAAGATTTATGGAAATATTTTTTTTGTGTTAATTAATATATATTTTATTCATGAATAAGGAGGTATTTATCTGCAATTGAATGTTAAGAAGTGGTTATTAAATTATCAGTTTTAGTAGATTTCTGCACCAAATTAAGCAATTTAAATTTAGAGTTGCAAGGCAACAATAAACATTTATATATTAAGTTCATAGAGAATTTATCAGGATATTTTACTTATATTGTAGAAAAATATAATTGACCTCTACTTTGGATATTTACCATATTTGTTAAAGTTTTTTTCATAAAAAACTGACCTACTTTATTGTAGTCTCAAATAATTTATAAATGAAGTAGAGGTAATTATGATTGAAATTGGATTAAAATATTTTAATAAAACTGAATTGATTATTTTTTTTTATCATTAATCCATTTTGAAATAACTTAAATATTACAAAACATTTCAAAATAGCTTAAATATTATAAAATTTTTAAGTAAATTTGCTCAATTATTTGATGTGAACCAAGGTGTATTGAAATATTACAAATTTGTTTTGATTTACATTTGAAATTAATAATTGAAGAAAACTTATGGAAATATACAAAGAGTTGCCCCCAAAATACAGTTTTGGATTAATTTGTTGATAAGAATCTGATTTTTTTAAAAAAAATATAAAAACCAAATAAAGAAGTCAAATAATGAATGATCATTTAGATAAATATTTGTTACTGGTTATTTTATAATTTTTTTTTTTTTTAAGTGTCATAGCATCGGCCGGGACGCGAACCCGCAACCCGGGCAACTGCCTGCAAGTGCAAAGCAGTCACGCTGACCCCTCGTTCAACCTGATTATGAAAATATTGGACATTCGATTTGATATTAATAATTTTTGATTTATGACCATCAATCATCTTTTATTATTTTTGAAATTTTTTTTTATATTAAAAAAGATATTTTAAATCCATTAATTAATGTTAGTATTTCAGTGTGCTCAAAATATTAGTAATTTTCTATAGTTTTTGTTATTAAATTATTAATAGATATTTTGTGATGATTTGTTTTGTTTCATTAATAATAATTGAAATATATTTTTAAAGAGAGTTGATTACTAAATAACTTTATATCAAAAAGTAACTCACAACCTAAAAAAGTTTGAACACCATTGCTATATGTCATAGATTGTTCAATTCATTATAAAGTAAAAATATGTACTTTGAAGGAGAGTCAATCTGTGATACTTTAAAAATAAATATACAATTTTTTGTTACAAATTTGGGCAACCTCTTTGTATTATTGATGAAAATGCTTATTTAACTTGTGTCTGATACATAGCATAATCCCACTATATATAATAAGTATGTTTTTTAATCTTGAGATACTTGGTTCTCATATATATGGTATATGCACAGACATATATACATTTATGTTTTAATTTTAAAATTTATGTGAAAAAAAATTTTTTTTAAGTATTGATTCATGAAACAAATATATAATATTTAAAACAGCATTACGCTGTTGCACATGCGCTTTGAAGATTTTAAACTATAAATGAATGAATACTAACACTCAACCACATGATAAAGTCTTTGGAAAAGACAGTATTCATTCATTTATAGTTTAAAATCTTCAAAGCGCATGTGCAACAGCGTAATGCTGTTTTAAATATTACAGTTTACAAACATCGCGCTATATAAAAATGATTTATTTAGAAACAAATATATATATATTGTAACAATATATAAATATGTCATTACATTTATTTAAAATAAAAACTTAAAAGTTCGCAAATAAAAGGAAAAAACTAAACGCTAAAATTAAAATGTTTGTTAAACATATATATATTCGCACAGATGCTAAACTTTAAAAATATTTTTTTCATAAACAAAAAAAAAAGTATTTGAACGTATTTTTTTTTAATAAAAAAATACAAGATTGAAATATAAAAATATTTTAATAAAAAAAATAACGTAAGTTAAAATAAAAACAGGTATTAATTAATTCCTGTAATCTATAAATGGAAATGATTGTTTATTAATTATCTAAAAGCTGTTTAATTAAAAAGTCAGATGAAAAGTTAGATAAGAGAAGAAAGAGATTTTTAGCTTGACCAATGGAAGCAAATAAAGGCCCGGACCATAATGATAAAACAGAACAGTGATGTTTTTGTTCATGGAATCCATAGGAGGACTATAAAAAGAAAAAATATTGAGTTCCAGTCAGTTTTTCCAACTTGATTTTGGTGAGTCGAGCGACAAGACGCACTTGCCGTCCTCACTCATTTATTTTAAAAATGCAAAGACTGTGATACCAGAACAGAACCAGCTAATGCTACCTCCAAAATATCAGACCGGTCTTCCAGGAAAGTCTCCATGGGAATTGCCAACGGGAACATGGACTCTTCTACCATAAGCTATATGAAATGAACAATTATTGAAATCAATTAAGAACTTTCGTCAAGTTTTACAAATTAATAAACAAGCCAACTTAAATGTTAAAACGGACTCTTATCTGACTTTTGTAAGTTTTTAAATCAAATTAATAATGTTTAATTTTATATGTTTTCCGATTGATAAAAATCATTTCCATTTTTTTTCTTTTTTATTGTATAAATTGTTTATTGTTTAAATTTTAAATGATGAAATTTAGGTTGGGTATAGACGTTGCATAGATTCGTTAGCGGTTGATAATGTTGTGGTTTTCACATTCGATTAGAATATATGTCAACGATATCACTGCAAGCATCTTACGATAAATGCTAATGGGATTTGTATATTCCCTATGCAAGTGATGTGTATCGATGACTTTGTATTTTGATCAGTTGTGTTTAATTTGGAATGTTTTTGACCGTGGAATCTGTGCAGCTGATCTGTACTCAACATTTTAAAACAAATTTTATAAAATGCATTTGTGTGAACGTATTTAAATGTTAAATTTAAGTCGGGCGTGAATGGCTATATAGTTTTGTAAAGTTATATTAAGGGAGGGTAATCTTAGGTTATTCATTTCGTAGTTGAATTGGTTCAATGGATTGGATATATTTGTGTAATTAGTAGATGTAGTACGAGGTCCGCTACGGGCAGGATTATAGATATATGCCACACACCCTCTGTTTGCCTATGGATGGGTTTGTAAGTCGGCAGAAGACCGCAGTCCATTCCTATGGAGTTTTTTGTTTATTGTTCTACTTGCCAACAGATGTCACATTCCTGTTGGTGGAGAGTCAATGTCTTCTCTATTTCTACTTATTGTTCAGATGTACTTTCCTGACAGTATAGTATTTTGTGTTGTCGTATCATGCTATATTGAATACATGAATGTATCAGATGGATTGGCACCAGTTTGGTTGCGAAATTTGTGGCCTAAGGTTAAATCAGGGAAGAATATTTTCTTTTCAAATGCAGATCTATGTAGTCTATTCATACTTGACTAGCTAAATAAAATATTAAACTCATTGAAACTTAGTTAAATGTAAAATTAAAAGTTAATATAAAAATCTAAAATGTTAAACTTATTTCTCAAAATTTAAATGTTATTTTATATGTGCGTAAATAAATATTTTTATGTGTTAATTTCTGGCAGTGGCTTTTATTTATTGATATTTAAGATATAAATTAAGATATAGATTTTTATCTCTGCGTCTCCGCTGAACTAGTGACTTGGGCTAACGATCGGAATATTTAAATAAAGTGGAATCTTAACAGCGCGTATCTGCCTACTTTATAAATTTTTCTAGGTTTAAATGCCTAGATGGCACCTTGTAGAGCAGATATTGTTTTTGCGGTTAGATTCGATCTCCACTTTCATTTCGATCGTTATAATATATATTAATGAAATAGTTTGTAAATTCATTCATCAACTAAATTGTTTTTGAATCACCATAGTGGTTGTTACTTTGGGGAAGTTTAATGAAAGGTTTTTTTTTTTACATTCATTTGGCAATCCTCATTGTTTATAACTTACAAGCTTAAGAGATATGGTCATGTGATCTATGACTCTTATTTTGACTATTTATAGTCTCTGCCACAAGTCTTATGCAATTTTATATTGCTAAGACAACTACTATATGGTATGGCTGAAGTTCTATCAGCCCCATATAGTTATTTGAGTTGGATAGCTGGGTTTGAAGACATGTAGATGTCTGAAAATTTCAGATTTCCCACTCAATAGATAACTTTTAAATAAGTGCTTGGCTTTGGGTTAGCATTTTTGATCTAGTGTCTGAACCTAGCCTGACACCTCTCTGAGGAGTGCCAAGGCACGAAACCATGGTCAGAGGTTTGGGAAGGGGTTCCTGACAGAGATTTTTTAAGTGCTGGCTCTGGCTAATCATTTATCACAAGGCTTGTAGAGGAATTGGCAATTCTCATTGTTAACAACTTACAAGCTTAAGAGATAGGGTCATGTGATCTATGACTCTTATTTTGACTATTTAAATGAATTTAGTAAATATCCCTGGCACAATAGTAAAGTGACAGACCCTTGAGCTTAAGGTCCAAGGATTATCCTCAACTTTGTTACATCTGATACTCAAACTTTATGAACTCCCAAGCAATATATAATTCAATTATTACATTACAAACAATTTTAGTAAGTAAACTGGCTATTCCCTTTTCCATCTTCAAAAATATACTTCTCAACAATAGAAAATATATTCTGAATCTGAATTCTAATTCTGCTAATGGAGATGAATTAGGAGAAATACTTTCATATGGTCTAAGAGTCTAATACCACTTTTCAAAGATGGATTGACCTAGATATGAGGAATTGAATTGCTTCTATTTATATTGAATATCTGTATGTGGATAAATGTTGCAGGCCCAATATTCCAATTTTTATGTGACAACTAATTTAATGTTAGCTTCCATAAATTATTATTTTTTGGATCAGAAAACTCAATCAGAAATTGAAATAAATCCAGCGTTTGTTAATTTGTAAAATGATATAGTTTCCATCATGACACCAAAGAATTATGAGGGATTTTCTACAAAAACATCAAAAGTATTAGATAATCATACCTTTCTTCTATTAAATTTTGTTTTTAATGCGCAATTTGCTAGCAAAGAAAATGAGGTATAATTTAGTTTTTATTACCTCCTTAATTTTTCATTGTTAAGGGAACATATATAAATTGTTAGAAAGTAGGGAAAGAATTTAGAACTAATGTCATAGTTTATATTACATGCTAAAAAAAAAAAAAGTCAAGAAATAATAATTTTAACTAAAATGGTAATGCTTAATAAATTAATCTGAAATTGAAATTAAAGAAAATTAATTTTTTTTAAATGACAATTCTTTAAGAGTTAAATTTAATCTTTATTTGAAAATTAATAGATTTTTCAAATAAATTTGAAGATCAGTGAGATTATTGCAGACAATGGAGGTAAATGAATTTAAAATATTCAGAACTAGATATTCTTTACATACTATACAAAAATTTGCTTTTAGAAGAAATTGGTCTAAGCTGCTAAGGAATTCAGTTTGAATATGGAACAGAATTGTATTTTGCTATTGATTTTCTGAGCATATTATAAAAGCATTCACAGTTATTTAATTTTTTTATTTCTTTTATACAATGTTTATACTGAAATATATAATTATATGGTTCAAATTATATATAATGAAATGGTTATTACTGATCCATAGATATGTTTATGTTTGAATAGTTCATTAAAAATTGTTAAAATAGCCAATTACAGGTAATGGCTTTTTCAACTATAGTATTATGACAAGAGCACACTGCTTTTATTTATCATCTTGATGGGAATTGGGATAGCAGCTCATTTTGTTATCCATAAGAACTGATTTTTTATTGCTGTGCTTTTCTATAACTGAGGTAATATCTTTTGAAAAGTTGAATTGACTGTTGACTTCATAAGTCTTTCCAGTAGATAATAGGAGAATCATATTTTCAAAAAAGAAGCATGAGGATTTTTATAGAATTTATATGAGACTTTTGATTTTGAATAAGACAGTGATTAAAAAACTTGAGAGTTATAGTAATACAATTAAATGATTTAAATGACAAATAATTAAAGCATATGATGAGGTTCAACATTGCCTATCAATTTTTATGAAATAATCTTGGAAATCACTATAAAGTAATATTGGATTTGAAATTATGAATAAGAACAAATAAGCACTTAGAATCATTGTTTGATTAAAATATATTATTTTTAATATCTAAATTTTTAATTATAATTTATAACACTCTAATGCAAATTTTTTTATATAATTCCTTTAATCTATGAAAAGGAGACTAAGGATTTTGAAAAAAGAATCAGTTATAAATTTAAAAAGAAAGAGGAAGGTTATGCAAAAGGTGAGTAAAATAAATAAGTACATTATAAAAGAGAATAAAGAATAAAGATAGGAATAGGAATAAAAATTATTAATAAAGGAATAAGTATAGATAAATAATAAAAAGGAAGGAAAGGAATTACCTTATAGGTATTAAAGTAAAATAAAAAGGTGATAAAATATATTAGATATTAATGTAGAATGATAGATAGGAAGAAAAGGTAAAAAATAAAAAGAAAGTAAAAATAGTAAAGAAATATAAAATAATAACTAGGGAAACAAGGGAAGTAAAGGTATAGGGTTAAAAATAAAATATGATTATGAATAATAATGTAAAATACAGTATATATTTTTACACATATATAGAATAATGGTTATATGATTATATGTTTAAATGTTGTAGCTCTGACTGCAGGACAGTTGAAATTGTTAGAAAATTCAAGGAAGTATATAAAAAAAATTGCATTAGAGTGTATATGTGATTAATAAAACGTAATGTGATTAATAAAAAGTAATATATATGAATATATGAAGGAATGCAAAAAAAGTAAAGGAGAAGATATAAGAATAATACTTCTAACAAGACTAATTTTCAGGAGTATTCTGTTCATAAACTGTATCATGTTTTATTATCAATAAATACAAATCAGAAATAGACCTGAATCTAATTTATATTGGGCTAATTTTCCTTACTTTATTTTAAAGTATGATTCAATTGCATATACATTTATTTTTTGGATGAACAGAAATTATAATTAATCTTTTTTTCCCTTCAAATCTTACTATTAATATATATATATTATGGTTAATATAATAAATTTGGCTAATATTAATAATTATCAGCTAATATTAATAATAACTGCATTTTTGGTCAAAATGATTAATAACACATAATAATTATTATTACTTGTAAATATTAATAATTAGTAATGAAGCTTGATAAATTTAATAAAAATAGGTTTTATAATATTTCTTACTTTATTATTAAAACATACATACACTATTTACTACATAAACAAGTTCCTATACATATATTTTATTACATAGAAATAAATAAATTTATTTTTGCAAGGATGTGTTTTTGACTTTTTACATTTGCAGCTATTTGAATTACAGTCACTTGTATAATTGTGATATTTGAATCCTTGATCACCTAAATTAGAATTCTTGCCAGCATATTTTTGTAGACTTATTTCAATATCTAGAACTTTATTAACTTCAATAAAAGTTTCCTCTGCAGATGGTAAATTTATTCCTTGTATAGAGTTGGTTTAAAATGTCATATTATGAACCTAGTTTATATTAGTTTTCATTTTTAATAGAAATTATAACAGCTATAATATTCTGATTATCAGCTTTGGCCCTATCTACCTCTGGAATTCATTTCTATAACAATTATTTATTTATTTTTTGTTAATTTATCCTTTAAAGAGTAGGTTGACATGGTTTTTTAAAAATTGTTTTTTGATAAATATTTAAGATTACAGTTGTGGTGTTTTTTACTCTTATCAAGCCTTGAACTCAAGGTATTGAAAATTATTACACTTATCATTGATAGGAATGAATTATTAATAATCATCAGCTCATGTGACAAATTCTTCAGAATTATTCACTTTTAGCTTTTTCTCACTTGAGCTATGAGACACACACACACATATATATATATGTATGAAAAGAAGATATTACTTTATGAGATTTACAATTACTAATATGTTGCCTTTTATACAAACAATAATTATATATGCAAATAATTTATTGTACTTCAATATATCTCAGTTTGATTATTATAATAATAGAGCATAAAATGTATTTAATAGTTGTCATATAAGAACTATGAAGGGCTTCATCATATTGGGGCAAATGTATCTGCTTTTTGGCTTTTGATTTTGCGGTCTCAATCCCAATCATATAAAACTTGGAAATTTTTTCATGTTCAAGTCAAATTTTTCTTTCAGATAGCTAACATGGTCAACTCAACTGATAGTTGGTAAATGGGTATCTAATCACTTTTAGCTTTGAGTGAAACAAAGATTGAAAAGTGCTTAAATCTTCACCATCTGGAAGTTGGAAAATATGATAAATTATGCTTTTTTTTTTTCCATATGTCATAGCATTGGCCGGGACGCGAACCCACAACCGTCTGCAATCAACTACTTGCTGCTTGCATGGCGGCTGCGATACCTCTCGGCTAACAACGCAAGACGCTTTTTTTTTTATTGTTCCTTTATAAAGAGTTGCTGGGGAGATTTTTACTCTGTAGTGGACTATTAAATGTTTTTTTTTTTTATTTATACACAAATCAAAGTGTAATCATGTATTAATCACATTATTGAGTGATGCACTTTGTATTATATAATCTGCATTAATAAATTTTATATTCTTTTTTGTTGTTGTTTTAAATCTCTTCTTGATATTATTTAAATTAAGTACTTTTATTAAGTGTATGAAATCGACTGTATTTAGATTTTAATTGCAGTAATCTAGCTATTTATTTTATTCTAAAGCTATTTCTGTAAACATTATATTCTTTTTTTTTTTTTTTTTTGCAATTTTAGAATTGTCTTATAGCCTGTATCTTTGTGATCTTACAGATCAATATGGCATCTAGGTTATTTTTGTTCATGATAATTTTTATTTTAAGCTTTTTTTTTTCAATTACTACTCAAGATATCAACTGATTTTATTCTGTAATATTTTCTTCATTATCATAAGATTAAGTACAAAACATTGCTTTTGCTATGTTACGTTTTTATACTTCCCTACTGCAAATGTATATAATACAGATCATATACAGATAAACTAAATATAATAAAGAAACATTTACTATACAAAGATTAATAGGAATATAAAATTTTAGCAAAGTTTGTCACGAATAAAATATTTTGGCTGATAATAATATTATTAATAATTTTATAATAATACATACAAATCACTTATGAATTTGATATGTATGGATTTATATATTGTGATTTGCATATTTTGTTTACTTTGCCCATGACTTCAAATTCAAATAGAACTCATAATTTTTTCAATTAGATTGAGAATTTTCGATGAAAATTTAGCTGATATTTGAACATTTTAGATAGCCGTACAATATTATTTGGTTAATGGGAACCTGTTCGTAATCATAGGGTTAATATCCTAAGTTAAATTGGTTTAATCAGATGAGTGCTACTCTTCTGATTGAAAAATAGGTTATGACTATATGATATATATATATTGTTGTTCACCTATAAGAATGATGTAAATTACAAATGGAATGTTCAAATCATGGTTTTTTATTACCATTTTTTATAAGATCCAAGTCAATTATTTAGTTATTCATGTAATCTCAAAGTAATTGGAACATTAATATAAAAGGTTCATAAAAGTTTATGATGTAGTTGTAACTATTAAGAAACTAACAAAGACAAATTGACATCAGTAATGATAAAATGCTATTGCTTGCTAAATTATTTTATTGCTTGGTTATTTTTATCTATTTTCAAGCAGAGAATTTAACTCATAAGTAAGATCAACAAAAGTAATAATAAACAATACTCCATCTGCAATTTTCATACTAAGAGCTTTAAAAAAAAAAGATACTTAAATCATGTGCCATATATTTCCATTAGTAAATTTTTCTGCATCAGAGATGACATTTATTTTCTAAATTCTTACCTAACACTATGAAACATTACCACTGTCTATACATTTTACTATATATATGAACATTAGCTTAACTACTTACAGGTTTATCTCATAAAATATTTATGATATTTGCATTAAATGCTAAAATTTTATAGCAGGGACTTTATTAGCTAGCATTAGCTGATTCTGGACCATGACTTGGTATTCAAATCCAGAATGGGTTTTGGAGATTACTTTCAGGTAGTTGAGAAATTTCCAAGTTGTACCATAACCATCCCCTTCACCCATCTTCTTAGTAAATGTTTTTCAAACTACTGTTATTTGGATAGTTAATATCCTAGAAAAATCTATATTGATTGGATATACTGATAAATAGTGTTTTTATTCACTATTATAAAATGAACAGCCTTTATAATATATACAGCCCATGGCTTATTTTATAGAGTTTTGTTACGAATTGCAAAAATCTTTTGTGTAGTATGCTTTTTGTTAGAAAAGTTTGAAGATCTATACCGTCTGCTTTCAAGCAGAAAATGTACCACTATTTTTAATAATAATTAGTACTCATAATACATGATTATACAAGAATCAATAGATGTAATATAATTAATCTCATTATAATGCTTTTTTTTCTTCTGTTGTCCAAAGTTTAGAATAGAATTTTATATAACATCCACACAATAACTATTTGAATAGAAGTATCATTTAACTTTTCAAAATGTCACATGCTGAAAAATGATATCATTTATTTATAATTATTTGTAAAGTAATTAAAGTAAAATAATTACTGTGAAATATGAAGAGGTGCAAATGAATTAGTTTAATTGCTGCGGGTTTAATGTTAATTAGTAATTCAGTTTTTTTCTTTTGTAGTGTGAATATCTTATGAAGCATTTTTATATTATTTTTAAAAAGAAATTAAAAAAAAAAAAGACACCAAATTTAAGGCAGATAATAAATAAATATAAACACTATTCTGATATGTTTTATATAGTTTAAAGTTAATATATATCTGCTTGCTATGCCCACAATCTGGGATTTGAATCTAAATGAAATTTGAAAAACGTTTTCAGATAGATAAGATTCTCCAGGTAAAACTAGAATATATTTCTTGAGATAAATACTCCATTGCCAAATTAGCTAGCCATTACATTATTAATTAATTAATAATGGCTATCTCAAATAATTAGAAGGGGGGGGGGGATTGAAAATCTTTACCATCCTTCAGTTAACTATGTTATTGAAAATTTCCTATTCTTTCACCTTTTTTTTTTTGTTGAATTTGGAGAAATATTTGCCTTGATACATATACAAAGGGAATAATAAAAAAAAGATACAACACACATTTTAAAGAATATTTAATTTTCAAAGCAATAAACTAATTAGGCATGATGTGATAAAATTATTTAAACAGGAAAAACCCTCCATACAGTATTGCCACTCAATGCAAGCCAGAGTAATCAATAGATGCCAGAAGGCTTGTGCATAAAATCCCCATCTAATGCCTACTCATTCAATATCTCCAGACTAGTTTCTGCCTTCACCAGTGAGGAGCCTTGGATTTGAGAGCATTGCATCTAGATCTTAGGATCTAATGCAACTCTGACAGCAGCCACCTTTTATCTCTACTTAACTACAAAACTATAAATCTTAAATTGAAAACATAATAATATTTTCAATACAAGCTCATTAGCTTATATAGTCATATAAGTCTGAACTCAGTTCAGTACCTATACATTTTGGTGTCTTTGGTTCTATAATAACCATAGCCACCACTATCCTATTAGGCAGGATTGGTTCTAAGCCAATAAACATCACATGATCACCATTTCTTATGCTTGCTTATAACATTAAAACAGGCAAAACTCTCCATACAGTATGCCAAAATGCATAGGTAGTGAACTGAGTTCAGACCTATATGACTATATAAGCTAATGAGCTTGGATTGAAAATGTTATGTTTTTAAATTTAAGACTTTATAGTTTTGTAGTTAAGTAGAGATAAAAGGTGGCTGCTGGAAGGTTGCATTAGATCCTAAGATCTAAGGGCAGTGTTCTCAGATCCAAGGCTCCTCACTGATGAAGATCACAAACCAGAAACTATTCTGGGGATATTGGATGAGTAGGTACTAGATGAGGATTTTATGCACAAGCCTTCTGGCATCCATTGATTACTCTGGCTTGCACTGAGTGGCAATACTGTATGGAGAGCTTTGCTT
The DNA here is from genome assembly GCA_028023455.1 of Epiperipatus broadwayi. Taxonomy (NCBI): domain Eukaryota; kingdom Metazoa; phylum Onychophora; class Udeonychophora; order Euonychophora; family Peripatidae; genus Epiperipatus; species Epiperipatus broadwayi. The sequence continues at coordinate 529,172 of JAQFVV010012449.1, forward strand.
GTTTTAATAACAGTTATAAGCAAACATAAGAAATGGTGATCATTTAATGTTTATTGGCTAAAATTATTTAATGGTGTTTTAGAATTTGTGTGATTATTATTTTACTTATAATTGCATAGTTTTTAGGGAATGCTTGCAAGTATAATACTATAAAGTCTTCTGATATGCTGGAAAAACATTTGAATCTTTTGTAGATACTGAGAAGTGTTAGCAATGCATTTATGATAAGGTTAACTTTTAAAAGGCAATAATATGAGCTTTAAAAATATTCATTTATATATTATTAATTGTCAATATGCATGAATGGATAATTGACATGATTGGCTATCATTATTGATTGCATTTCTTAACAAATAATTAGTAAAATAGAAATACACTACCTTTAACTAACAATTAGTCTTTCCTGTGGTTAATCACCAATGTGGGTTCAACAACATTTAGTACTCTTAATAATTGTTATTCTTGAATTGAACACACTGCTACATTGTTGTTATTCTCTGCTTTATGTTTTCTGAATTTGAAAGTATCTTATGTCTAAGAGAATTATTCCAAAAGCCTACTGGAATTTAAGCCTCTTTCTTCCAATTTTTAATTTGTCATGAAAATGTTTTTTTATTACTGAATGTTTTTGTTGTTGTTGTTGTAGTTAATTTATTCATCATTACCTAATGACATATATTGCAATTGTGTTTGATATCTTGAATAATACCAGTTTTTTTTTATTATAAATTTCTATATCCTTTTTAAACTATTGCTACTAAGAATCTGGATGTATTGGGTTGGAATTAAACATGTGGATTAATTAACTTATGTATATAATATTGGCTTTTGCAATATATTCATTTGTTAGTAGGATTTTCCTGTATTTTCTAAAACTCTCCACTATATTGATCTATTAACATGAAAGTACGATCTACTATTAAATGTCTTTCTCCAATCTTATTTTTTACATATTTCTTGCTGCTTGCATGCAATTAGCTGATGTAATGATTTGCATATCTTATCTACTGATTATTATTTTTGGTTTACATGATAAATTACATTAGTTTCTTCAAGTTAGGACAATTTCTCAATGAAGCTTTACTGTGTATGGTAATGTCATATGCTGTTTAAAAATAAACATTGATTTTATGAAAATTTGACATACGATAATATTTTAAAAATTATAATGGGCCGTTATCAGTTTTGATGGTGTTTTTTTTTTGCAGATTATTATCAAATTTCCAGTCTAGTTATGTTTTTTATTTTATTAATACTTGTAAAAACATTTCTACTATTAATGTTGTTTCTTATAATCTTGATTTATTATTTAAGATTATTATTATTTTTTTCATGTAATTTCCTGAAGTGTAAAAAATTTTCTATTAAAAAGTGTTTTTATATTTATATGAATTGTAAATCTCTCTAACAATTCTCCAAAATGTCATGATTTAATTAATAAATAATTGTGACTTTTTTTTTACTTCAGACTTTCATATCTTAGTTGATTCATTATTTTTTTTTGCTCTTTATAATGAATTTCTTTATCTTTTTCAACATTCTTATATTGTTTAACAGACATTAAGCTACACAATTTGATTCTTAGTTTTTGCTATTTAGTTATGGAAATATTTAACATTTTAAACTATTTTTTATATTCATAGTTCTTTGAATTATTAAATTATTATTATTGTTATTGGGTGCCATCAAGTCACTGTCAATTTCTGATGTTCATATGAATGATATTGTGCTTATTCATTAAAATTTTGACACAGTGTTGATGCAATTGTGATCAATTGCCATCAATATATTTTATTACTGCTATTTAATTCAAATATTAATAGCAAAAATGAAATAAATAAAAAGAAAATTAAAGAAAGTCAATGTAATTAAAATTATATGATCTTTATTTTATTATAAAGAATTGTTAGCTGATGGATCATGAAATTTACTATAAATTTTTGTGTAAGACAAATATTATAATTAGTAGATGAAAAAAAAATCATAGCTATAATACTTTGAATGTGCCAAGCCTATACTCACTAATTGGGAAATTATTAGGAGTTTTAGTTAAGAGATATTATTCTTTTATGTGATGCATCCAACAATAATACAACATAATTTTTGTACAAAAATAAAAAGATAATTAAAAAAAATTATAATAATGAACATTTAAATAAACAAAATGCATTTTTTAAAAATGTAAAATAAATTTCCTTATTAATTTTAAATACTTTAAACAGGCTTTAACCTGTATTCAATGTGCTTTAAAATTCATAATAATCAAGCATATTTTGCCAATAGAGGGAACCTTCCAAATCACGACACAAGATAATGACTTTTATAAAAATAAAAGTGGCCATCTTATCTTTAATCTAAATGTCCATTTATATAGGCAAATCTGAAGCATCTTGATTTGAAAGCATGAAGTAGTTGTTTTCTTCTAAGTTCACTATTTCCTTTACAAATTAACTTACACGAAATCTTGCGATTTACTGCAAATTATTATTACGATCTTAATATTGGAAATTCTATAAACTATTGAAGAGTAATAATTAATTTATTGAGCACACAGAAAGCATATGTAAATACTTTAAACAGGCTTTAACCTGTATTCAGTGCACTTTAAAATTTGTAATAATCAAGCATATTTTGCTGATAGAGGGAACCTTCCAAATCACAATACAAGATAATGACTTTTATAAAGATAAGAGCGGCCATCTTATCTTTAACCTAAGTGTCCATTTATATAGGTAAATCTGAAGCATCTTGATTTGGAAGCGCATAGTAATATAATAAAAACATTTTCAGGGAATATATTTATGAACATTAAAGAAAAAAAAATGATATAAAATATAATAAACAACAGCCTTTCTTTTTGTTAATTAAAAATTTGAGAATGCATTAAATAAAAGATTTTTGATATTTTTCATGGCAATGTGCATTCTATATTGCTCAGAAAAATGATTGTTTATTGGAAGAAAAGGTTGCATAACAGATTCATTATTTGAATATCAATGCATTGATCATTAAAGAAACACAGTGAGAGAAAATTTTTACACCCATGGGAACTGAGTGCAAGTTTTATCTTTTATGTATAGTTCCTCATAATTTAGCTTTTAGGTATTAAATAAAATAAGGTTTGGTCTTTGTAAGATGATGATTATATATTAAAACTGCAATATTTACTTTTATATATTATCAAATTACAAAGAAATTAAGTCATATGTCACATAACCTAATTTAACAAGCTTGAATTACAAATGTTATATATAGAGCTCACAAATAAGCTTTTAACAAGCTTTGCAGAATATCCCCAACCCCAAACCTGTTTCTGTTACTGGCTTCTTCAGTATTTTTAATCTAACGCTTGAATATCCTAGCACCTCACTGATGAAGCCAGTAGCAGAAACCAGTCTTGAGTTGGGGGAATTCTGCAAAGCTTGTTAAGAGTTTATTTGTGAGCTCTATATATTAAATATTATCAAATAATACCTTTAATCAATTTATAAATGTAATCACTATACTGTACATTTGCTATGTAGAAATAAAATAATTAAATACATACTGATATTTTGGTCAAATTACATCAATACTAGCAACATCTATTTTTTCAATTTCATAAATTACAATGAAAGCAATGAATAAAATTAATGGACACTAAGTAGTAGTTCTATTCAGATAGACTTCTTTGGCCATTTTATAGCTTACTGATATTTGTTTAGTAGGAAACATGAAATTTGCATTGTTTTCCAAATACTAGCCACTATTTCCTTTTTTCTTATTATTTACAATAATCAAATAATCTATTACTTGGGAAGTCATGTGATGTTCAGTTTTAAAGTAATAGGATGGAAACAGATTGTTTTTATTTTATTTCTGGGAATTGAGCTATACATCTCTCTACCATTACAATTGATAGAAAATTCAAATACTTGAGCTATTTGTATTTTTATATTGGACTATTTCCACCATCTAATATGTGTGTTGAATGTCTTTAGAAAAGTTTATTTATTTATTTAAGTATTCCAAATACATTCAACTATTAGTAATATCACAGCAAACAGGTTAGTATATGCACCAACTGTTAGTAATATCACAGCAAACAGATTAGTATATGCAACAAGTGTTAATAATATCACAGCAAACTGGTTAGTATATGCACAAATGTTTCGAGAGGTATTTTTCCCCCCTCTTCTTCAGGTGTAGCTGGCCTGACCAGTGACAGTACTAGCTTGGTATTCAAACCTGGGTCCTTATATTCTTGATTATTGAATTTTAAGATAACACCTAAAGACATTCAACACACCTATTAGATGATGGAAATAGTCCAATGTAAAAATACAGCTAGAACACTATCATCACAAACCTTCAGGAAAACATGGGCTATTGAATCCAAACTTAAGCCGTATATGTAGCTACTTATTTATAGTGTACACTAGATTACTAATTATGAATTTTAGTAATATCAATATTAAAATTTTTTCAAGTATTAAATCCATAATTTGGCTTACTTCATTTGATATTAGTGTCATTTTTCTTCCAACTTCAAAATATATTCTAAACATTGAGTAAAACTAATGGATATTATCTGGTATTATAAGCTTTATTTCTATAACTAGACTTATATTATTGATCTAATAGGAGCATTTGGACCATTTTTTATTCACACTTTTTATCTTTGCCTTGCTATTTAAACCAGAGAAAACAAGACTTATAAAAATAGACAAAATTGCTGTTAAAATCAAGTATATTTGCTATTGATTTTTTTTTTCTTTTCAGAAATCAATTTTGTTTGTCTTTTTTAAATGCAGTTTTTGAATAAAATTTTATAGCAGAATGAGAATACATTTTTTTATTATCTCTTATTCAGATTTAAAAACTTATTCATAAAATTAATATTTTTAAAGTAACAAATACTCTCATCATTAAACTCTATAAAAATATTAAACTTCATTTTGTTAGTTTTATTTAAGCTTCATATTGTTAACTCCATATTTTTTTACAGTTTCATCATCTTTTCAGTTTTACTTCGGTGGATATTTGTAAATCAATTTATGATAGTTTTGTTTTTTCTTAATAGCAGAGAATCATACCTTGACAGACAGTAAATAAAATAAAGTCATATATCACATGACCTAATTTTATAAGTTTGTAAATAAAAATAATGAGTAATACTAATTGCTCTAACAAGCTTTATTGATAAATGCTGCAAAACAAAGCATTTTAAAAATCTTTATCTAGAAATTATCTCCCAATCCTCAGACCACTGGTTTTATGCTTTGGAAATCCTCAGTGAGGCGCTAGGATAATTTCAGACACTAGATCTAAAAATACCAACTCAAAAACAGCATTTATCTAAAAGTTAATTAGTAAGTAGAAAATTTGAAAATTTCAGATAGCTATATGTCTTCAAACCCAGTTATCTAACTTAAATAGCTATATGGGGCTGAGAAATCTTCAGCCAAACCATATATTAAAAACCTCAGCAATATATCATCACATGACCCAATTTTCTAAGCTTGTAAATAAAAATGAGTGATACTAATTACTCTAACAAGCTTTATTGATAAATGCTGCAAAACAAAACAATTTTAAAAATCTCTATCTAGAAATTATCTCCCAATCCTCAAACCCTTGGTTTCATGCTGTGGCAATCCTTAGTGAGGCGCTAGGATAATTTCAGACACTAAATCTAAAAATACCAACTCAAAGCCAGCATTTATCTAAAAGTTAATTATTAAGTAGAAAATCTGAAAATTTCAGACAGCTAGGGGGCTGAGCAATCTTCAGCCAAACCATATATTAAAAACCTCAGCAATATAACATCACATGACCCAATATTATAAGCTTGTAACCTTAGGAATAAGCGTTTGAAAAATTCGAAGGTAGGGACCTCTACAGGTCTTAGCCACAAGCAAAATTTATAAATACAACTTTAAATTATCATAATAGATTTCTTACTATAAGATCTTTCCATTGACTCGTTGTAAATCGTAAGATTTCATGAGTATTAATGTATAATAAGAATTGTGGACTTAATTAGTGAAGTATTGAATAGCTTCACACTCTTAGATCTAACCACTTCAGCTTCACCTATTCATATATAAAAGTAGGTTGAAGTAAAGAAGGGTTTCCCTCTCTTGTAAGCTTGTGGCTAAGACCTGTAGAGGTCCCTACCTTCAAATTTTTCAGATGCTTATTTCTAAGGTTACAGCGTTAGTAAATATTACTTAATATAATAATGTGCATTTAATAAAATTTATAAGCTTGTAAATAAAAATAATGAACGGTGCTAATTGCTCTAACAAGCTTTATTGATAAATGCTGCAAAAGAAGGCATTTTAAAAATCTCTATCTAGAAATTATCTCCCAATTCTCAGATCACTGGTTTCATGCTTTGGCTGAAGATTTCTCAGCCCCATATCACTATTTAAGTTAGATAGCTGGATTTGAAGACATATAGGTGTCTGAAAATTTCAGATTTTCTACTTAATAGTTAACTTTTAGATAAGTGCTGACTTTGAGTTGGCATTTTTAGATCTAGTCCCTGAAATTTCCCTAGCACCTTATTGAGGATTGCCAAATCATGAAACTAGTGATCTGAGGATTGGGTGATCATTTCTAGATAGAGATTTTTTAAAATGCTTTCTTTTGCAGCTTTTTTCAATAAAGCTTGTTAGAGCAATTAGTACCGCTCATTATTTTTATTTACAAGCTTATAAAATGGTGTCATGCGACTTTGTTGTAGTTACCTTTATAGTTTTGCTTTTAGGTCTTAAGTGATGATATATAGCTAAGGCTTTTAATATCAGGTTTTGCTGAAGATTTCTCAGCCTCATATAACTATTTAAGTTAGATAGTTGGGTTTGAAGACATATAGGTGTCTGAATATTTCAGATTTTCTACTTAATAATTAACTTTTAGATAAATCCTGGCTTTGAGTTGGTATTTTTAGATCTAGTATCTGGAATTATCCTAGCACCTCACTGAGGATCACCAAAGCATGAAACCAATGGTCTGAGGATTGTGGATAATTTCTAGATAGAGATTTTTAAAATACTTTATTTTGCAGTATTTATCAATAAAGCTTGTTAGAGCAATTAGCACCGCTCATTATTTATACAATGAAAGACTCTCAGATATTACTTTTCTCCATCTTTACAAATCCTGTATTTTTTTTTACAAAAAGTCATTTTCCATGTTTATAACATTGACATTAATACTATCAAAGATTCATAAGTTTCATGATATAAGTATTTTCAGCATCCATTCATTAAGTAGCAAAAGTGAAGTTCCTAGACTTGACCAAAAGTTTTAATATAGTGAAAAATATTAAATTATTACAAAAGTTTGCTTACAATATTTATTATGTGTTGCATTAATTTTTTGTTTTTTGATTAAATTTTTGTGTTTTTTGAATGCAATAATGGGTGTTTAAAACACAAATCACTTCATATTCATTGAGAGCAAAACAGATATAGGATGAATGCTATAGCATTTTCCTAAATTTAACATTAATTTTTTTTGTCAGTATTTTTTTTATTATTATAACAAAATAATCTGCAAACTAGTCATTTACAATTTATTCATATTTTAGATTTTTTATTAAACTTTCAAGTAAATATATTTGAAAACCAGGCACTCTTCACAAACCTGGAGGTTAATTGTAAGTAGAGGAGATTTGAACTCAGATTTTCAAGCACCCTCTATCTATGCACACTATCTCATACAACTGATACACATGACCACACACATATAGAAAAGATAAATAATCACCAATATACGTATCACTGATTATATATATGCGTGGGAGATGATAATGTGGTCCAACTGATGAGTGCTTGTTTAGCACAAAATACCAGTATTGGTGATTATTTATCTTTTCTACCTGTGTGTGGTCATGTGTGTCAGTTGTATGAGATAGTGTGGATAGATGGATCCCCTAAACTTACAAGTAAATATAATGAAAATTTATCAATATTTTTCATTTATTAAAGGGTTTCACTTTTATAAACCAATAAGCTTCTTTTTTTTTTTTTAGCACTATGAATTTAATCATTTCCAAATGAACTATAAGATAGACTTTTTTTCTTTATAGAAATTTATGCATGGAATGAATGATATTCAATTTCAATAGCATTAAAATTTATTTTAGAATATTGCAAGATAAGTTTTCGTTGCATACATTTTTGTTAGCACCTTTGGTTTTTTTTTAATATTTTAAAATTCATATTACTTCAGAAAGCAGTGAAATCATCTTTTGGTTACCATATAATTTGTTAATACTGTCCTTTATATTGTTGCCCCTTTTACAAATATATAAATAAGGATTTGGCAGCCATCACATTTGGCAAATACAGATATTGTATATAGATAGATATAATTTCATTTTTTTTTTAAGTTTTATTTCTGAGTATCACAAAGTCTTGCTGTAGCCATTGTTTCTAGGTGATCACTATTTTAACTTAATTGTGAACTTGGTTTTTCTTAGGTTTACCGTATTTGTATTTTTCACTATTTTTCCCTTATTTAATAATGTTTAATTTGAAAGATCATGGAAATAATTTTGGTCATATTGGATTGTAATATTGTTTATTCATAAAAATTATTGAACAAAATATTTATTATTTGAATTCCATTTTAAAAATGGAAATGAACTTTAGTTGAGACATCATAAAATAATAAGAATATGTTTAAAATTTAAGATTCAACTTATTATGATTAAAATTTTACAAAAATTTTTTTTTCCTAACATTGATGAAAGCAATTCTTGTTAGCCAGTCAAAACAGCTTCTGTTTAATAATAACTACATTTTTACAAACTTGTCTTCTTAAAAACAAATATTTTTAAATAAAATCTAAGTGTAATCATGTAGTTTTTTTAGTTTAAAATAAATATTTTACAAATATGTTGCATAAGTAAGCTTAAATATGTAAATAAGTTATTGAAAATTACAATATACCTGGGTCTCATTTTACGTGATAGATAGGTTCCTCAGAAAACATGCGCAAATGAAATCGCGCAAAAATAGATGTAACTTATCTTGAAAAAGGGGGGATATGGACTGTGATTTTTCAAAAATTGCATAAAAGCAAAGCTCCAATGTAAAATTACTTTAAAATTCGCCCAAAAAAAAATAAGGAAATAAAATATGACTAATAAAAAATTTCAAATTTGAAAAAAATTGATACAAGACAAACTTTTTTTAACTATAATATTTAATTTTATTCAAAACAATATATTTTTATGCATAATTTACAGTAATTTACATTTTTTAATACATGTTTTAATTATTATGGCTATTTGCCATAAACAGGTTCGTTTGCAAACTGGTAAAAAGTCAGATTCTTCACAAGAGGAAATACAACTAGCGCCAATGTCACTCTCATGTTGTGTTAATGGTTTTCTGGTGACAATGTAATTAGTAATTAATCTAACAACTAAAAATTAAATTCTTATTTTTGTCTTTAATTTTTTAATTTTCAATTTTAATTGTGCCCACTGCTATTACTCACCTTTTAAAAATAAACTTGCGGACACTAAATGATTAATAATTGATTATGTTCTTTTTTAAAGAGCAAAAACAGAATGTGATTTAAAATGCAAAATTAACACGCACATTGTTTGAACAAATTTACATTATAATCTTGTAAAATTTAATGTGAGTATACATAAAATGTGGAAATCATGATTTTAATTTCATTATTGCATAAAATCTTACTATTACAAAGCACTGAAAATATTGAAATTACTAAGATGAAAGTTGAATTCCAATAATGTGCTATTACTTTCAATATGACGTAAGTGCGCGAAATTTATTATTTAAAGTAATAGGGTATTATCGGAGTTCAACTTCCAGAGAAACATGAATCGCAAAATCGCATTAAATAAATCCGCGTAAAAAGAGACCCAGGTGGATTTCTTTTGAAATATTAAAACAATAATGCCTGCTCTGACATTCCTGGGACCAAATAGTCTACCAACTAGTGATGCAGCTGGTTGTTTTTGTGTTGTGATCAATGACAACTATTTCATAATCAATGCTACAGCACTCCCTGAAAAATATTAATTAGTAAATTTATGCTTGAAAATATCAATAATATAACAATTATTTAATATTTTGTATAATTATTATGTAAACAATTATTTAAACCAGTTTTAAAAATTATTATTTTAATCAATGCTTGAGATTCTGTTCAACGATGCTGCTAATTATATCAGTATCAGAAATGTCATATTTGGTGAAGTACAGCAAGTTCTGCCAAAATTCATTTGTTCTTATCAATGCATGAAACTAACATGATTGGAGCTCCTCACTGCAGCAACATCAGTAGTTAATATGTTTATCTATTCTGATTTTTTTTCCAAGTGAATACATTTTTATTGCTTTCATTTAGGATGAGCAATAAAATATTTTGTTGCATATAAATATTTATTATAGAAAAATATAACAAAATAATAAAAGAAATATTATTTTAAATATTTATCATGATAAGTATTAATGTTGAATATATAAAAAAAATCATATTTTCCCAATTGACATATTATGAAAAAATTGAAATAAAAGGTAAATGTTGATCTACTTCAAATATTATTAGTCAAACAGCAGTTAATAAAAACAAAAAAAAAATACATTAGATCTTCTAATACTGATTGGTATAGAAAAATAAAATAATTATGTGATTGTGAAATTAGAAATGCTCCATTTTATTTTCCCTGCTTACTTTTTGGTGGCAATACTGTAAAAAAACACCCCTGCTTAAAAATTTCACAGGCTGTCACTGATTATGATATAAACATTCAGAGCATGTGTCACCTTTCTTTCCTATTCAAATTTTGTATGAGTTTTTTATGATAATGATATCTTCAGATTTTTTTTTAAACTAATAATTTTATTAATAATTTCTAAAGCAGAAAAAAATGTGTAATGGTAAATTAATACTATAGATAATTGCAAAATAGTGGAGGAAAGCTGCAACAAGCCCTAAAATTAGCAACTTTGTAGCTGCTACTGTGCAAGAGATTAGGCCATAAGTACAGAAAGTTTGGAAACCAGTTTAAAACAGTGATCAAGATTCTGTAATTGAAAATACATTACAGTATCAACTAATAAATATTCTTGCTAAAACTGGTTTAAAAATGTTTTCTAGATGTTATTATCTATTCTCATGCAAATAAAAAAAAAAAGTGCATTTTAACAATTATTTCATAAATTGTGAAAGTTTTTTGTGAGTGAGTTTCTGTTAGAAAGGCTTTTTTTTTTTAGAATATTACAATTATTTAGTCACTTATCTCCATACAAGATAATAGAAACTTTTAGTTTTAATTTGTATTTTTACATAATCTTTTCCAAAGATAAATTGGCCAATACTTGAAGTGACATATAAAGAGAAAATGCACATATTAGATAAATACATATGCAAATCTCAAATAATATATACATGCTAATGTATTAATCATTAAAATTAATATTATTAACACAAAGTATATTAAATTAACACAGGCCAATACTTAAATAAAAATACTTTTAAATTACAACTTATAAGCAGCTATTGCACTAGATTTGAGGGAAGTACAATTAGCTTGAAAAAGTTTTTATAGTATCAAAGTATAAACTCATTTTCATTAACTTATATCAATTTAAATTACCAAGCTTTATTTTTGAAACAGTAAATTTTTAAATTTTAATGTACTTATATCCTATAAGTGACGATTTCTTAAACACAAAAGTATTAATTTTTTAAAATTATAATGGGCACTTTAATTTATAAACATTAATGTATATGTATTTAAACCAAATTTTGTTTTTAAAACAAGTAACCACTATCATTATAAAAAAGGTCAACAACTTTCACGAGTATTTTAACTGAATTAATCGTATTCTAGTAACCTGTATTTTGTTACATACATGCTTTATGACTTATTGCTGGTATTTTTAAATATCTAAGCGAATTTAAATAAAAAACTTTAATTTTAAAAGACTTATTAATGAAAACATCCCATGCATTTGAATTTTTGTATTTTTCTGGAAAATTAACAAAACTCAACAAAAAAAAAAAATGTATTAATTTTAGTAAATATCTTAATTTTAATATATATTGTGTACTCATACATTCTGTATGAAATATTTTTTTTATATATAATAAAAATATTCTGCTTGTTTCTTAAATGAAATTAGTATTTAAAAATTGCTGTAAACTTCATGTCTAAGACTTATTGCTAAGTTTCTTCTACCTTTATCATTTTTATAAAATTCTCACTTTGTTATATGTTGAAGTATTTTTTTTTTTTGTAGAAAAGAAATGATCAAAAGACAAAATATGATGCAGCACTCAAAATTAGACATTAATTTACAGATAGGAATATATAGACTCATGTATTTATTGTTCTCTGTTTCTATTATTCAAGATTAAATTTAAAACTAAATAAATTTGAATACATATATACTGTCTGTACTAAACTTAATGTAATTAGAAGATACTTGAACTAAGATTTTCAAGCTCCCCTACAGCTATTCAATCCATCTTATACAATCGATACACATCATCACATACATGACTACATACATTTTGTGCAGCATAAAATACATATATTGATTTTTTCCCCACACATATGTGGTCATGGGTGTCAGTTATACAAGATGGAGTGGAGAACTGTAGGAAGCTTGAAAGTTTGAGTTCAAATCCCTTCTAATTAAAATAACCTACGAAAAAATTTAAATGACTCCGTGCAATTCAGGAATTTTTGAATTGTGCTGAACTAAATTATAAACGCACTATTTTATCTTATTTTGAAGGCAAATTATAATAGATAAATTTAAGATTTTGTTTAACCAAAACAACTTAATGAAGTAAGGATAAGAAAGGAATCCAAGCTATAATTACATACTCAGTTGTGTTTGTTTTTAGATTTAAATTAAAATATCATAAAGATGCTAATTTACCTTGCTATAGATTTTTTTTTTAATTTGCTGCTGTTTTTTTTTTTTTATGTAAAGACTAAAAATAAAATAGCTTAAATTAAATGTTTATTGGCTTTTAAGACTTGTCAGCATGCATTGTTTAGAAAATCAATAATTTACTTTCATTAACTTTTAATTTAGAAAGTCATTTGCCATTAGATATAAGAAACCTAGAAGATATGCACAATGTGAATGTGTTTATATAATAAAAATTTCAGGGTATATATATATATTTTTCCTACAATAAATTTAAAATGAAATTTCTTTAAATTTTTTTTTAATTAATATAAATGTTAATCATACAACTTCTTTTATGTACGTGCATTTTTAGCTACACAAATTATAATCTGGATAAATACATAAGTAATGATCATTACGAAATAAATGTTCTGTACTACTTATGCAGACTGATTCATTTATATTATAGATATGCATGTGCAAGTTAAGATATGTAGAAATAGTCATATATATACATATATAAGAATTTACATTATTTTAATTGATAAGATTGAACATTTTTGTTATCTCTTTGATATAAAACTATGTATTGTCATAGGTAAACGTGCACATAAGTGACAAATTTAGTAATATTCTTAATTAAACAAAAACATCCTGATTTCATTTTACTTAAATAATGTTTATATAATTGTAATCTACGTTATGAAAATATTTTTTTAATTATTGTATTTATTTTTACATATTTTCAAGACGATTAGCTATTTCTATTATAAATCAATCTGTAGGGATCCCAACCAGAAAATGCAATCATTTTTCACTTAATTAAGTCCTTATTATATATATAAAGTAAATTATCATTATTTGGATGATTCATGGTTTGGGTTCTGCCACAGTTTTATATGACAGAGTCTGTTTAATGCAATTTCTGAAGCAAATCAGTACAATAGTCAATAGTCTTGAGTAGCCCAGAACCTATTGATGACATTGCAGTATTGCCCATATAGCTTTAAGGTTGTATCTGAAAAAGATATTTGTTTGAGACTCATAAGAAGCCCCATTTTGCTATAATTTTTCAGTAATTTGAAAAGCTGCTTGATTGAACATATAGAAGTGTGATTGGATATGAGTTAATTTAATAACGAACAAAAATTTTATTTTATGTCAAATAACAACAAAAAAAAAAAAACCCCCATTACATATAAAATTATTTTGTTTGTAAAAAATTCAGAATTCCTGTTTGTTTTTTATTATTGACAATTATAACAGATTAAAAAAGGAGATAACAAAATACGATAGTTTAAGACTTGATTTAAATCAGGAAATATATTAAAAATTATCTTAGAATATAATCCTTACAAACAAGAATTTATCTATGGAAATGAATTGAACTATAACATAAGGAAAATTATTGTCAATGGCTGGCTAACTGGAAAAAAATAAAATATACATAGTTGTAAATAATTACAACAAAAAATAGCTAAGAAAATAAATATTGTATCGGTTTGAAGAAAAGAAATTAGCAGATGGATATTTGATATGGTAACAATTTATTAGCTAAAATATTCAGTTAGTCAATTTGGGATTAAAATCTTTATGAATGCTTAATTTCAATCAAATTGAAAATTATCGTAAATGTATTTTCAATTTAAAAAAATTATGTGAGCACGATTTCATGTATTATGCAGTTAATAATAAATTTTGTATGATAAATTGAAGAAGATTCATACATTTAATACTTATTTAAATAGTCCATATCTCTGTTGTCACAAGTACTGCATTATTTGAAAAATTTGGTATTCCAAAGAAAATTACTATTGTGCTTAATAAAATGTGATACCTCATCAAAAAAAAAAGAAGCCATAAAAGTATAAACTATTTGCTTATTTCAATTAGCATATTTGTATATAAGATGCTGTTTGTTTAGATCTGCATAGTACATAATGTTAAATTATGCAAGCATGGGATGCATTAAATACATTTTTTTAAAAATATGTCAGAATTTTTATTTTCTTTGAAATTAACTGCATGATTATGGTTCAGTAATATATAGTTATATAATTTAACTACTCTTACATTGTTAATAAATAACAGGTCTTTATGGTCACAACAGTATAGTAAAGTGAAATATTATTAACATTGCTTTTTTAATTCTAAATAATTTTATATATTATATAAGACTGTTAATTTTAAAAAAATGAAGCTTCGTATGGGCTTTTTTCAGCACAGTGATTAACAATTTCACAGAAGAATACAAAAAAATTGTCAACTGCAAGCGTACTCTTCTTTTCCAGGTCTACTTTTTAAAGTTTACAGTTTCATAAGTTTTCAATTGGAATTATGCTACCAAACACCACAACATTTTTTCAACCTATAGATCAAAGAATCATCACAAGATATAAATGCAGCATTTTATTGACATTTTGGATAAAGATGTCGATAAAAAATTGATGTTGTTAATATTGAAGAGCTTTTGCAATCACACATGCTAAGAATTAACTAGCCATGAATTAATACAACTGGATGAAGAAAAGAAAATCATTATGTTTGGAAAGAAGTACTTGGACATCAAAAAACTGAAGAAACTGATTTGACCCCAATTTAGAATGCTTCTTCAAATCTAAAAATACCATAAATCAATGAGTGAGACCTTATAATTATGTTGTACGAAGAGAAAATCAAAGAAGCAAGTTAATCATTCATTGTAAACTTTTTCTCTAGAGATCTTCAGACATCAGCACCTTGTATACTTCTCCAAAAAAACCATGATCATCAAAGAATTTAAAAGACAACCATAGATTCTTAGAATAAGCAATTGATGTTATAGAAAACTGGATGACTATGACTGTTGAATGAATGGATTATAAGAAAGAACAGCTTTAAGATAAGGGTTTTATAAGAAAGAACAGCTTTAAGATAAGGGTTTTTTATTTTACATAGATTTAAGTTGCAGTATCTTTTCTGCATATATATTTTAAATGCTTACCTGCATAATAAAACATAGCACAATTTACATATGCATATATTGTAATTTAGGGATTTTTAACTATTGTATATACTAGGTTAAATTGTTTGTTAATACTATATTAACAATTTATGATATAATTTTTATCCACAGGAATGAGCTAAAATTTTTCCCATAGAAAACCATTATAATTTCTTATTTTTTAGAAGATCTTGTTTTATGATGAGTTTTGGGGAACCAATTGTCTGGCTAAGCAGGATAAAAGTGTGTATTAAATTAGAATATATGATAATTTCTTCTTAACTTGAATTTTTCAGAATACTATCTTGGTTTTTATATTATTAATACTAATAGAATATCTTTTTTTAATTATTTTATATTGGTTTTTGGTATTTTATTTACTATTATAGGATATATTTTATTTAAGAATTCTAACAAATATTTCTGTTATTTTTTTAGCAAATACTGATAAATGAAAAGGATCATTTTATTTTTAGAAAAAAAAATAGGAGAAAAAAAAAGAGTTAAAGAATGAGTTTTTAAATCACCATATAGACCAATTTCTGAATCTTAAATATTTAAAGCGTATATAGCATGAGGGGAAATCTGCTTGTTTGACTTGTAACACAGTCATTTAAATTTATCAACAGCAAAAAGTTTACACTTTTTAAAATGTTTTTTGAGATAAATGTTATCATGTAAAATGAGTTTGTCTCTCATACGAATAATAAAAAAAAAAAATAACGCAACTCTACATATAATCGCTTTTCTACCTTCTCACATATAAATATATTAGTAATTCTCACCCATTATATTAACACGTACAGCAAACATATATATATTCATACCTGTAATTGATTAACGTACTTTCATACTCTTGTGTAACAGGGTTCGAATGACTATTTGTAAATTTTACCGCATCAACCTATTTAATTCGCAACCACTGGCAATTAAACCCGTATTCGAACCCAGCTACTGTTACATAAATGGGGCTGCGAATAGTGGAGAACGGGCAATAAAATGGCGTCCTAATATAATTTTTTAAAAAAGGGCTCCCCAACGAAAGTTGGAGAATGATATTTAAAAAAAAAAAAAAAATATAGAAAGGAAAAAAACAGAAAGAGTTTGGATATATATTTGGAAATGTGGTTAAATGTTGATATATTTTGCGATGTGTAGATAGACTGATAGAAAACTTCTCAAATAATCAGAAGGGAAAATAACATTGATGGTCGGTGATGTCTGTTCCGTGAGGCATATATAGAGTTACATAGTTCATAAATAGGGGTTTAAGAATTTACCAATATTTGGGATATTATAAAACAAAATCCATAAGGATAGAAATGAAGGGAGGAAGGCATATCAGGTGGGTCATGCAGAGTGCCATTGAAGCCGGGGTGATGAACCTGGCATGTTTTAACCTTAATAGTGATATATAAAAAAAATGAAGCCAAAAAATAAGCAGAAAGGGGAACAGCAGAAGGCGGGAGAGGGGAAAGAAGTAAATGTAATGGAGAGGATTTTAGAAAAACTAGAAAATCTAGAACTCCGAATTCAGGAAATGGACGAGAGGTTTGAACTGAGATGTCAGGATATAGAATGGAGACTAGGGGTGGAAAGCGAAAGTAGTCGAGAAAAAAAGGGGTATGAGGGAAATGAAGGAGAAAGTAAGGAAAAGGCCGAGAAGTTGGACAATAAAAAATAGAAGGGAGTTTAGATGAATGAGAGAGGAGTGTAAAACAGAAACCGAAGGCTTGCGAGGCAGAAAGACCGGAGAGTGTGGTAAAATGTATGGGTATGGCGATGCACACCAACATGAATCACTTCTTAAAGATACGGCCATTTGAAGGCCAAATGGGGGAAGCTCCCGTGGAGCATCTGCAAAGCCTACGAAGATATTTTGGCATGAATCCCATGCCAGAGGAAAATAAAGTAGTGGTAGCATATAGTAATCTAAGCGGGAACGCCCAAGCATGGTGGGACTCGTCTCAACAACCCACAACCTTCGAGGAGTACCAGAAGAAGATACGAGAGACTTTTTGGTCTGAAGACCGCCAGGAGCTCGTGCAGTATCAAGTGATGCGAGAGAAATATGAGGAAGGGAAACAAGAAAATTTCTCTCAATTCTTTCATCGTCAAGTGGCGAGACTGAGAACACTGGACGCGTGTCATTTGTCAGAAGGTCACATCATTTGAATTGTAAGGCACAATATGCCTATGAGTGTAGAAAGAATGATGTTGGGGTGAGAAAAGCATCTATCGGAGAAGTGGCCGAACTACTTAATGCGCTGGATATGATCGCATATGACCAAAGCATACTGTTGGAACGAGAAAAGGAAATCCAAGATCAGCAAAGTACTAAGCTTGGGATGGAAGAAGGACATTCTGATGGGAATGCAACATATAGAAAAGGATGGGACAATAGTTACAGACCGAAATGGCAGTGCGAGCCAGAAGCTCGACGTCCACCTGACAAGCCAAATTATGATCAAGGAAAGGGGCCATGGCCACCGAAGCAGAAGGGTGGGGCAAATAAAGGATAGAAAAGAGGCGTTTAAGAAGCCATTCAAATACACAGAGGGTATTTGAAGGCTATTGTACCAGGGAGGTATGTAACAGTAGCTGGGTCCGAATACAGGATTAATTGCCAGTGGTTGCGAATTAAATAGGTCGATGCGGTAAAATTTACAAATAGTCATTCGAACCCTGTTACACAAGAGTATGAATGAGTACGTTAATCAATTACAGGTATGAATATATATATGTTTGCTGTACGTGTTAATATAATGGGTGAGAATTATTAATATATTTATATGTGAGAAGGTAGAAAAGCGATTATATGTAGAGTTGCGTTATTTTTTTTTTATTATTTATTTGTGTTTTAAATAGATATTTCGTTTATTAATATCGTAAGATAGATTTAAATGCCAGTGATAACACATGTTTCTTAAGCAAAACCCATTAATCATATAAGGCTGGAAAATAATCAATGGAATGGAAAGTTGTGCCGCGGGCGGTTTCAGTTAATGACTGTCCACCGGAATTCTTAGAACTAGTCAAGAGTATTTTTTTAGAACAATGAAAGTTAAAAGCATTCCTGAGATCGGGTCATCGGTGTAGGAATAGAAAAGAAAAGTAAGGTTAAAGAGCACTAAAGAATAGAATTATATTTGTTCTCAGTGATTTTAGTGGTGATTTTTTAAATTAGAAAAAGCAGTGAAGTGATAGAGGAAAGCAGAGAAAGATGTATAAACTAATTATCCTAATTATTAATTAAGAATTTTATTCATAATGTACTCTGTCTATATGAGGGGGTAAGAATAATAGTGTGAGTCGTTAGACCGCTCAATGGACAGCTATTGTGGGACCCATCTGAATTTTATTTATGGCAGTTTGCAATCGTTATTTGCTATCGATAACTTAGGTAAATAGTTATTTCTACTTGTCCTTAGTGGGTTGTAAAAGAAAAAGTTGGTATTCTGTTAAGTGATTTGCATGTGGATTGTGCAATTCTGATAGTTACAATATATAAGTATTAATTTTTTTTTTTATTTCTTTGGTGCCTTAATTTTCATATTCATAGTTTATATTATATATAATAAAGTTAGTATTGTTATTGCCATGTAGTACGTAATCTCAAAATTTTATTTATGCCTCTATTTCAGTTTGAAGTTAGTGCAACATTTCCCAGTGATGAATAATGCATTAGGGTTTGTTGCATCTATTCATTATTTTAAAATTATAATATAAAACTTTAAACATTCATGTCATATACTTGCATATTTATTAATGACTGTAAAGTCATTGTAACAGGCCAGAGAAATGGCATCACTAGATTACAAATTAACCATCTAGCTTGGGTGGCCCTCATCATTACTAAAAAATTTTGCAAGTTAGAAAGCACTTTCAATGCTACATTTGATGCATTTCTAGTCATACTATAACAGTTTATAGATAAAATATATATTGTTTTTTTTAAATATATATTTTGTTTATTTACTGCTATGTTTTATTTTGTGTTTATTCATAAACTATTTTATACTAAGCTGTTAAAGCAGTTATTGTTTAATATTTAGTAATAGATTATAGTTATTATGAATCTTATTATTTTGTCATGAGATAAAGTTCATCTGTTTTTTGTTTTTTAACATAATATCTAAAAGATGTGAGGGATCTCTATCTTTCTGTAATCTTAAATGTAGTTTGTATATGAAGATGTTAAGAGATTGGAAAAGTCTTTGTATATATTTTTGATTAATGAATTATGAGTGTGCTTCTATTTTATAAAGCCTGTTTTTTTTTTTTTTTGAGGTAGCAATAGATTCTTCTTAATATAATTAATACCAATTGGATTAACTATTTATAGCCAGATCCCCTTCCATAATGAAAACAGTTGGATTCACTGACTATCATCACTCACTGGCCTGTTTCTTCTATTAGATATATGTTATGTATTCATATATCTATTGGGCTGTGGTGATGAATGATCAATCTGATAGAGATAAGATTGCATCTGAACTAGTTCATTAGTTGAAGGTAAATTGGAATTTAACAATGGTTAACATGACTATGTAATTAAATAATATATTGTATAATCATATTTAAAAGTTAATACTGGCTTAATCAAAATTTGTATTTTATACTGGAATTTGTATTTATTTTTTGCTTCGATTTATTACTAGACTTATGTATAGAAATAAAGTGTTTTGGAACTTATTTATGTCTGTGATTGGACAGTTTGCTTTCCTTTTACTTCTTAATAATCCAGGAATTTGTTTTTGTGTTATTGCACATTTATTTCCCAGATGTAAAGCATTGTAATTTTTAACTATAGCATTATAATAGTTTTATCAGATTCTATTTTCATTGGCACTTAACATATAACAGTAGTTTCAATCTTTTAAACATTTTGTAATTATGAAAATTTATTCTTTGTTTAAACTCTTTTAGTTCATCTTTTCTACTATCTAAATTACCATTTCATTTTTTGGCTATTTGAGTTTAGTTTTTATATAAAACTATCAACTAATACAATTTGACTTGATACTTAATCTTGTATTATGGTTGTTGATTTTTTTTCTTCATTTAGGATATGGATTTTTTTTTGTTTATAAAATAGCTATCTATGCATTCCCAATCATTTACAAAGAGATCTATAGAGATTTGAATCAGAAAGCAGATAGATTCGCTAGAATTTTTTAAAATATATTTACTGTATATAAAAATTTTGCTTTGAAGATCTAGAAAAGCAGAATGGAGCTAGTTTATCTTGGGGAAATTGTAAACATTATAAATGTCAAAATTGCATTTCTGAACGATAATTGCTGTATTGTTTTAATTTTCTTCAATAGATGAAGTGTTTTAGATGATTTAAAACTAAAATAGTCAGGCTATGCTTAGTAAAAACAAACACCACTGTGTAGATAGAATTTTTAAGAAGTTGTTTTTAAAAACTAATTTTGTGTTTTTGTATTATTTTTATAAAAGATAATTATTCCAATGCTCAATTGAAGAAATTTTAATGTGTTGTCTAATTTGAGAGATATTTTTGTAGAGTGTCAATCTGGAACTTGGAAGTTTCTGATTTCAATATTGTAATATCTTTAGAAGCAAATTAATCCCCAAACATACACTGTTTTAAGAAATTGATGAAGATATTACAATAAATATTGTGCTGTATAAAAATAAAAAAAATATTTATTAATGTATTTAGATTCTAAATTATTATACATTAGATTGCAGGTGGTTAAAAATGAGATAATTTTTTTCTCCTGTAATATTTTAATTATGTTTATACAATTTGAACATCGTTTAAAAAATTAGATATATAATAGACTCAATGCATGATAAGCAAAAAATTGACTTATATACAGATAAGCTTGAAAATCAAATAAATTAATTTGCCATTTTAAATCTTTGCTTACAGTGAGTGCTTACCAATTTGTTAAAACAGTGCATGTGTGGAGATTGATTTGCTCCTGAAGATATTACAATAAATACAGTTCTGTATAAAAGTAAAAATATTTATTAATGATTTTAATATTCTATAGTTATTTATTAATTTCAGTAGATTTGATATTAATCTCTGTAGTCCTAGTATAGTTAATTTCACGACTCAACTATAATTTTTCTAAGAAATTGAATGATTAGTTGCTTTGATAGATCACAGGTTGAGTTTGAACCCATATCTTTTAGATCTTGAGTTTAGCACTGTACTATTCTGTTCAATTTAGAGTATTTTTCTATTAACATTATGATATTTGTGTGTTATAGAGAAATTATTTGTATACAAATATTTTGAAATAATTATTGTCTAATAACCAGAACCCAAACTTTAAAATATTGACTGATTTCTTCCATATATATTGTGGACAATATACAAGTTAAAGCAGTCTTATATATCTAGCTTCAGGAAAAAGTTTTGTCTTCAGCTTTTTTTCATAACTGTCAAAGAATATTGGGGAAATATTCATCAAATTAATCATATGAAGGTTTTTAATGAATTTTTTGCCTTTAACTTCCATTTAAGAATATGTAGCAAATTATTTATCAATATTGCATGATTGTGAAAAAAATTGTAAGCTCATTTGGAAATTTTTTGCTTGAACATTAATTTGGATTTGGCAAACTAACATATATCACTTTATATGTCAATATTTAATTAGCCAGTAGACATATAAACATTTGAAAAATGTTTAACATTTTTTACTTGTATTTTAATATATTAAAAGTAATTTAATTATTTTAAATTTAAATAGAAATATTAATTTTTAAATTAATCCTAAATTTTATTTATTTTGAGCAAAAATGTTCTTGCTAAGTTTAAATAACCAAAAAAAAACAAAACAACAAAATAAAACATTTTCCCCCCATCAAACACATTCTTTGAATTTAAAAGGACCTAATAATCTGAGATGAATGAACTATTATTAACTAGTGAGAATCATCAAAAAGATTCCTGTTCTTTATAGTTTTTTTTATTTAATTTATTCATTTTCTTGCTTGTTTTTATAGTTGTCAGTTTTTAGGGCTTTAATTATTTGATGTCTTGGGTTTTTTTTTTCAGAATTATTTTATCAATTATTTCATTTATATAAAATTTTTTACTTACATTTTTAATTATTTTCTAATTAAATGAAGGCATTTTTTAATTAATTTTCTCTGTAAATTAATTAAAATTGAGTCTTTTATAAATTCTTAAAAGTAAAAAAAGATTTATTAAAAAAAATAATTTATGATATATAAAATAATAGTGACATTGGACTTTTGCTCAGCTTGATTAAGGCTTAACACAAATTGGGATGGCAGATGACAATATGGCTAGTTAGAAAGAGAAAGAGAGAAAAGAAATCTGTGTTTTCATATCATCATTTACAATTTAGTTTTAGTAATAGAAATATTTCATATTTTATTCTTAATTTTTACAAAAATTTAATAACTTGATACTCAGTAAAGATTATTAATAGACCACATAATAACCTCCTACCTTTATTAAGTCTATAAATTCTCTTTTAAATTTTTTTGTAATTATCATCTGTTAAATATATAAAACATTGATTTGTTCTATAACTTTCTTTCCATTGCTTATTCTTAATGTTTTATCTTATTACATATTGCTTTAATTTTATTTTCATGTATTTTCATGTATATGTATTAGATATAATTGATGTAATAATTTGCAATTTTTTCTTTAATTTTACACCCATTTTATTAACCTTATCCATCTAATTACACATCTGATTTAATGAATTTTTCTTCCTCTAGTTCTAACTCCAATATTAATCAAATATTTATTTGTGAACTCATTTAACTATATATTAAATAAAATAGAAATATATGATATTCTTGCTTTAAACCCCTACTTAGTTAATTAGTATGAAGATGCAATTTTCTAGTAAATGTTTTTCCAATTTATTTACTTATTTTTTTAAAAGTATACATTGAAGTAACTCAATTTATTCTATCAAAATCAAACAAACAATTATTCATTTCTCTTTGTATATATTCTTCAACAATAGTTTTCAGCCTATTGTCATTACTTTTTTAATACTATACTGCTCATCATTTATACATATTTCTAATAGGTTGGAAACCCACTATCTTTAATAATGTTAAGATAATTGTTATTAATATAAATAAACAATGATAATAAACTCTCCTTTGAACTTTACACTCATTCCACACTTTCTCAGTTTCATTTGTCCAACTGTTTTCTTCAAAGTTATAATATACTTTACCATCTGTCTTCTTTAGAGCTATAATATACTTTATCATAAATTAAACGTATAAAATATTTTTTTTTTACATAATAAAAATTTAAATATATATATACAAATATAGTATATATACTTAATCCCCTTTAACTATATTAAAAATTATAAAAAAGTTAAATATTTGAATTCATATCTGATTTTTTAATACTATATGTATGTGTATATTCATATTACAATTAAAGTGTTTAATGTTAAAATTAAATAACGTTAAATGCATTATATTTATAAAATCTTCATTTTGTTGCAATTGACATTTTTACACAAAATCCATAGATTCAGGCATTGATTGCCTTATAAATTTCTACTAATATTTTTCTCACATTGTTAAATAATTCAATTAGAATTGCCATTTTCAATTCATTTAAAGCTTTTATAATTTTTTTATTTTTATTATACATTTTATTTTTATCTATTCATATTTTGTTTTTAATTAACTTTGATTATTTATTTTATAGTATAAAATTTTTATTATTCTTTTCATCTTTTTAGTACATACATTGTCTTTACTAATAAATTACAATTTTTATCTTTACTTTATTCCAGAGTTTGCTTTTCCTAAAGAAATTATTTTATTCTACTATATATTAAATCAAACCTATTGTGTAATTTTTCTAACTTCCTACATTCTTTTCTATGTATTTGCTTTACAACTCAATTCACTATTAATTAAACATTCTGTGCATATTTATATCAATTAAGACTAGAGTTTTTCTTGTTTAGAAAAATATTTAAACATATTTAAAGATATACTTTTTCACATTTAAATTACTTTAACATCAAATAGCATTCAAATAGCATTTATTTGTTGTATTTTAAAGACATTGGAATCCTCTATTTGACTTATTTAGATGCATTCTAAATAATTTGAAATACTTTTTCTGCCTTTTGAAAATTATTGTGAAAAAAGAAATTTTTTAAATATGAATCATCAAAGCGTTTGTTTGAAATGTCTAAACACTTAAAATATATTTATATTTTTTAAAAAAATCAGAACAATTCAGTAATATTTTAAATAGGAAAGATATTCATAAAGCTAGCTTGAATGTTTGCAGAATGTAGAAGTCTTTTTTTTTTTAAAAAAAAACAAACACTTTTTTAGTATCTTTGATTTGTTATTAATTTTTGATTTGCTATTCAGTTACATACAGATTGAATTTTATTTTTAATAACTTTTTAAGACTATTTGTATTGAAATATTTAAAAATGCGCCATAACATGTGATCAGTATAAATGCATATCTGAACAATTATAAATTTTACTTCAGTGACAAAATTATATTAATTTATACACATACAACATTTACATATATTGTGAGTATCTTCTGTTAAATGAAAAAATAATCAAATAGTTTATTGCTTCCAGATTTATATGAAGTAGAAGCATCAGAGGTGATAGAACTAATTAATATGAATATAATATTAAAGTCATAGAGAGCTATATTTGGAATGCAGCTGAGAAACATTAGATAAGAAATGAGTAGATTTTGTCTAAGTTTTTCAGATTTTTATCATTAAAAAAAGGAAATAATTAAATTATTTATTGCTAAGGGTTCTCATGCACACATTTAAGTTGGAACATTGGAAGTGATAGAATTGAGTTATGATCTATGGACCTTGAGTTATAGAAATTGTCACTCTATTAATGCTCTAAAAAATACATAATTTATCAAAATCTTTTTAGGTTGTAAAATTTAAAATTAAATGTAAATTTATTGATGGTTTTCAAACTAATCAAATGGAATATTTAAACATCATTGAATCACATCTCTTTGAATAAGTATTTTTACCATTGATATATATAAATGCAGTGAAATTGTTATATATGTTCTAACAGTATACACTATTTTAATTATGTATCCAAAAAATGTAAACAAAAAATAAAAATATTGAAATTCATAAATTTAATAAATTTTATAATAAGGCAGCAGCTATTTTTCTGTCTCAGAGTGCTATATGCAATCACTTTTATTAATAACATTTTTCGAACTTAAGTAGCTTTCTTAATAAAATAAAAGTTAGTAGTGGCAGGAAATGAAGAACTGTAAATCATTCTTATATTACACTAGAATAGAACGTTTATATTTTGAAAAGGAAAAGAAAATATATGAAATAGATAACAATACGTTGAGGGGAGGGGGATGATATGAAATCATAATGGACTTAAAAACATCAAAACAAATAAATAAAAAGACTGTAGTCTATTGATAACAAGACTGCTATTTCATTTTCATAGATATGAAAAAGTTATTGAAGGAAAAGGAATGTTGCCCAGATCATATTTAATTGTAATGAAAGTCTGATATTTTGTAGTGTATTTTATTTTAAAATAATAAAGATACTATACAGTAAGTTTATAATTATTTTTATTTTTTGAGTAATTATAAATGAGTGAACACATACATAGTAATTATCTATGTAATGGACTCTTTCAATTTATTATTACTAACTACATTTATTATTTTTTAATTTTGTTTATACAGTGAAGCTACAAAGTATGTTGTATTAATATACATGACTTCACTTAAATGTTATTCAATAAAAATGTAATCAAATAACCAAAAATGTAAATAAGCAAAGAAAAAACATTAAAAATTATAAGTGTAATATATTTTACAATGTGCTAGCTACCATTTTTTCATCTTGGAGCACTATATACAATCATGTTTTTAATAAAATTTCTTCAGTTTATGATGAAAGTACACAGATTTTATTCCTCCTTTATTATTCCTTTCAAATTTGACATACAATATTTCACATAATAAAATGTGTTCTAAGTATATTACTAAAAATTTTACAAAAAGCATTCTTAAAAAAAATCAAAGCAGAGTATCACTTAAAGTGTATTTAATTGCAATAAAAGTCAGACATTTCTTTATTCATTGTTTTAAAGAAATAAACTTGGTAAAGTAAGTTTTTTTTTTTTATTGTTATCATTTCAGTGAATGAATGAGTGAACACACAGTGTAAAATACATGTAAATGTAGCCCTCTATTTATTATTAATAAGTTATATTATTATTTTTTTAAAATTTGTTTATACTATAAACTTTATATACACATACTCTATACATAAAAAAGTACTTGTGTTATATGTGTGTTGAAAACTTCTGTACATTTGCAATTTAATAAACAATACATATTCTAGCCAGTTTATCTGCAAAACATGGATGCAGAGAGGGGGGGTCTTGGAACAAAAAGTTGTAAGGATAGCTTTCAATCCTATCAAAACCAGCCTTTATTTATCCACACCACCAAACCAAACCCATTCAAAACATAAGCTTAACTAATAGGTGATTGAATATGCGCTATCCTTTCTTTTAAGCATATAGCAAATGTCAATGAACTAATAATTTCTCTTATTTAATGAAAAATAAAAGCCCAGTTAAAGAAATCATTCAAATATATATATATACTAACAATAAATTAATTATTAATGTGTTGTACATCATGAATTGACACACAGATTTAGTAAACATGGTGATGGACCATTGTCAAGCCAATCTCTAGGCAACCAAGTGTGGAAATTAAAATTAGGATTCTGTTACATAATTTTATTTTTTAACTACAACCAATATAATATGCGTGACAGTAGGCAGCCACAGCAATGTCAAAGAAAATGGAAAAGCTAGTATATCAAATACTGGAAACTAAGCATTGTATAAAAGCAAACCCAGTTCCTTTCTGTCATCTTTTGTTTATTTTTCAATTAATGCATTAACTGTATAAAGCCAATATCCTAAGACTGAAGATTCGAATGCAAGAGATGGATGACTTGTTCCAATATTCTGATTTATCAATATAATTTTCTTAGTGCAAAACCATAAGAAATTACAAACAACATTTAAATTGAGAAAAGTTTGATAAGTTCACGCAGTTTAACAAAATAACTGAATTGATTTTAAATTGATATTTGAGAAACTGTGCTATTATTCAAACAAGGATAAAGAAATAGAACATTGCCAGGATTTAAATAAAATGAAGAAATATATTTTTTTATACAAGTCATTAAATGCCAAATAGCAAATCAGAAAAAGTTAAATCTATTATAAACTGCCATGCAATGTATTCTGGCTAAATTAATAGTGCCATAGGACTGAGTGTTACTCTCCTGACCCTCGAATCACAATGACTTAATCGACTTGCCTGTATAATGCCTAAAGAAACACCAAATGTCATATACTAAATGTCTAAATGGATCAAGAAGAAGTGCAACTGCAGAAAATGGATGTAATATTATTTCAAGCGTATTGCTGAGGAATTCCAGCGAGTGATGAATAATTTCCTGGTGGAGAGTGATCTGGAGAGAGATAGGCTGTCCATAAAAGACATTATTGGAAATTCATGGATATTAACCAAGATGACCTAATGAAAGTTTTGATTTCATTATGTAAATTTTAGTTTTATTTTATTTCCACACTTGGAAGCATGTCTACAATTTGGAATAGTCCATTACAAGTGAAAGCAATGAAATGATGGGGGGGGGGATTATTAAGTTAAATAAAAAATTTTTTTATGTTAAATAAAGCGCATACACTTATTACAGGACAGAGTTCATGTTTTTGTTTGTTGTTAATTAATAATTGTTTGTTTATTTTTCGGTATAAGTGGCTAATCTTCTGGTATGGATGTTCATTTCTATCAACTGTAGGGAATCATACATAGATAGGGTATCCCCAAAGCACATGGAACATTGCTGATTTGAATTGGACAACAAGGCTATTGCAGATATGTATAATATTGTAAATTAGCTAGTCAGCTTTGCGTTCAATTTAATAATAAATTTTATTTTTATTTTTTTTGTAAATAATTAGTGCCATGTCATGTATCTCTACCATGGGTAAGGGTTTGGAATATTGAACACATTTAATTGTTGATATGGTAGAAATATATCATTGACACACACAATTATATTGTTTTATCATGTTAAGAAGTTTTAATTTTTTTTGTTTTGTTATTAATAAATGTTGTTAACTTGATTTACATTAAAGTGGTTATAATTATAAATTTATTTAAACGCACATTGATTATGTAAGTAATATTCATTAAGGCTGTAGCCTCAAGCATCAAAATCATTTATGCATTCATTCATCAATTGATAACCAAGTATTTATATACACACACATTTCACTCTTATATGATAACACAGTAATATGCTTGGATGGATCTTTAAATCAATTGGAACCTATATAGAGGTGCAACAGTTGCTATCTAGTGTAAATTTATCCCTGAAGAGGGCTGAAGGCAGTTTTCTCCCTACTGAGAAATAACAGAGTCCGAAGGAGGTATGAGGTATGGATGAACTGGCCCAAATTGTATCTAAATTTAGTGTGTAAATACAGAGCTAGCCCATTGGAGGTAGATGTGATCATAGGTTAGGTGCTTCATCATGTCATTCACAGCCTCCTACCCGAAGATCCTAGGTCCAATCATAATAAGATGCATCCCCCTTTTGTGGTAACCTCACCAGCCTGTCATATCTGGGGCAGCCAATCGTGGGGCATTGAATCATAAAACATTGGCTCATTATAATATAATGGATATCATGAATTCATTGTACTATAATCTTAATTTATATTTGCAAACTATAGATATAGAAAACCATCTGTTTTATGTATATGTGGTTGTTAAAAAGTACTGTGCATATGCAATTCACTGAACAATACATATCTGATGCAATCAAAGCTTATCACCAAAATTACAAGTTATTGTATTCAATATGTGAGGTACAAGAAGAGAGCTTGGAATAAAATATAACTGTTGTGGCTTCACTATATTTAAAGTTGACCCGAGTTGATTATATTTAACCTTTCTGTTTTAAGAGTGGGAAATTCAACAATGGTTTATTATGTTAATATTTAATTTAATTCTATAGAGTAAAGAAATATTTTTATAAATTATATAATTTTGTTTTAAACATAGTCCACAATTTTTTTTTAATAAATTAGTATTGAATCATTTTTATTGTTTTCCTTATTATTTTGAAATAGTTTGTCACTTTATTCATTTTATTAGATAAGTTTAATTAAACATTTTTTTAGTTTAAAAATCTGTCAAGAAGTTTATTGTAATTAAATGTATATATTGATTTACTTTGAATATTATATAATCTACATATTTTACTGCTGATTTTACAAAAAGTTATTAGTTATAAAGGAAACATTTTTGGCAAATGAAAGCAATTGTTATGGTATCACATTGATAAGTTAACTTATTTCTAAATTAATGAAAAAGCAAACATAAATTATGTGTGAATTTGTAATCATTTGAAACCATAGCAATTTAAAATTTATTATTAAAAAAACACTTTTTATTATCAAACTTTTTTTTATTGTTAACTTTTAGATATATATAAATCAGTGACATTTATTTATAGGCACCTTACAACCGTTTTATATGATTGACCAGACTGCCATTGTTTTATTTCTTTCATTGAGTATGCTATTGCCATCTTTTGATTAACTTCTTAATTTGCAAAATTTTTGACTGTGTGAATAATAATATATATTTATAAATTGTAATACATTAAAGATAGCATTTTCAAGCTATTGTGCATGCGCTTTTGCGAGTGTTAATAATAAATGAATACTTTCACTCCTAACACAAGATATAGTATTCATTTATTATTAACACTTGTAAAAGCGCATGCACAATAGCTTGAAAAGGCTGATCTTTAATGTATTACAATTTATAAAACATAGCGCTATAAAATAAATGCTTATTTAAATATATATTTATTAAAATGTTATTTTTTGAAGTTACAAACAATAACTAAAACAATTAGATAGTAAACGAGTAGAATCCTGGATTATCTTTATTTTGATCAATAGGCTTTGCCATGGATTTGTATGATTTTGCATATCTATAGTTAATAAATGTTATCTGGATTGCAAAAAAAAAAAAAAGTAGCACTGAATAAGTAAGAAATTCTTTACTGTTATATATTATATATTTTTCACCCTATATTTAGTCAGGAGAAGATAATTTTGATTATTATATTTTTGTTTGAATGTTTTTATATTAACGTGGATTATATACATGTATTTATAGAATAAATGAAAACAAGTATAGTTTTGCATATACATAGTAAAATGAATTTGCAAAATTATATTCATTACAGGTTTTAGATATATTTGCTAAATGTAGATGTACTTTTACTTGGTTTTTGATGCTTATATGAGTAGTATATCATGTATTGCATTAATGACCAATCATTTTATGTGTGCATGCCAAAAATTTCCAACTATTGAGTGATTGGCATGCCATACAATTATTAAATCAAAATATAAACAACTTAATTATTGTAAATTTTTAAAAGTTTATAAAATAACAAAATAATAATAACAGTAATAATTTATTTCCAAATTTCATAGCTTTACAAAATTCTTAATAATAATAATAATAATTAAACAAAATTTCTAAATAAACTAAATACAAGTGAATAGCTTTTTAGAAGAGTATAAGTTGAATGAAATTTAATTGTAAAAAATTATCAGTATTTAAAACAAAATTTTGAAAATAAACATATAAAATCAACATTAATAGATATTATTTAATAAGATTTTTGCTGTTATGCATTGGATACTAAAGGTTTTATATCTGTTTCATATTTTGTCACTTTTAACAATGAAGACACTGCTGAATTAGATTCATCTGTTATTTTATTTCTTGAACTGTCTTTAATTAAATTCGTTTTAGAAAACAATGATTCACATGCTTATGTAGAGGAGAAAATTGATAATATAACAATCACTAGTTTTTTAAACAATTAAATGTTTCAGGAATAGCATTCCAGGCTATCAATAGTTCCTCTTTGGCATTCTTTTTAAATATGCCAATAATCAATCATTTTCAATTATTGCTAATTCATTTCTCAAATCGATACTTTTTTTTCCCCATATATAAAACTGGATTGAAAATTGACTAATTGCATTTTCATATTTTCCAAATTAAACCAATTAAAAATTTCTAAATTGGGACTATCTACTGATACCATGTCTGGATGTAAAATAAGTTTTGATATTTACAATTGTCTGAACTGTATAAATCTTGAAGAAAATTAATCAATTATCGATTAATAACAGTGCAAAACTCTTGTGTCATTTTTACTTGATCTGGCTTCTCATTAGATCCTAAGTCAAACAAGAATTTTTTTATATTTGTAAAATATTTGAAAGTATAAGAAATAAAATCACAGTTGAAAACTTGTAATTTACTTTCAAATATTTTGAACAAATTAAACAAGATAACAACTATTTTATTATAAGCTTGCAGTTTCACATTTAATTTATTTAAATGTTAACACATATCAGTAAAAAACATTAATTTCAAAAGCCATTCAACATCCATTAATTGATTGTATTTTTCAATATTCTTCTCATTACATAAAAAAGGTATAATTTCATCTAAACATTCAGTGAATCTTGTAAAGAACTTAGGCATTTAAAACTCTGCATTTGTTGTACATAAATAAACCATTGTATAATGACTTCACCTCATGCAATAAGTTTAGAATTTTTTCTTTATTTACAGAATGTGCAGATATAAAATTGATTAATTGAGTCACAAAATTAAAGCTGGTATTCATGCATAAAATGTGCTGATTTAATATGCAATGAAAATCCAAAATTGAATATTGGATATGGTCGGTAACTAAACTTAGAAAATAATTTTCTTTTCCAATTGTACTTTGAGTATCATTTGTAGTTATGGATAGAATCTTGCCAATATCTGTTTCTTTTTCAGCTAATAAAATTAAAACTTCTTTCAAATATTTATTCCTTTTGTTGTCATTACTTATGAAGTTAAACTGATCAATTCTTTGATATTATTCACAACACAATTATGAATAAAAATAATCAAATGAACTAATCCATTTATGTCCATACTTTCATCAAGACAGAAAGAAAATAAACTAGAAGATTTTATATCTCTTTTTTTGGTAAGTTATGTTATTGGCTGTTTGCAGGATTCTTTTTTAACCACATTTCTTGCCAATGTTAAATCTTTTATTCTCATAATAATTTTTCATTGTTTCAAAATCTTCAAAAAGAACTGATGTTCATTTCATCCATACTTTCATATATATATTTCCCATCTTTAAAAAGTTCCCCGTGTTTGGCAATTACATGTAAGATAGAAAAATTAGTAGCAATTACATTTGAAAAATTTTCGATAAATTTCATTCAAGTTATTGATTGAATATTTATATTTTTAAGTACTCGGGCAATACATTGTTTTTATTTATCTTTACTTTTTTCAAGGAGTAATTTATGATTGGTCTTGTAATGCTGTTATACCAATGATATTTTCAATACAATTGTTCTGGAACATAAAACACATATTGCATTGGTGCCATTGTTAAGGATTCCACATTCATCAGTTTATTCATTTTGGAATTCTCTACTGCTTGATAATTTTTGCTTTTGTATTTTCACTAGTCATATTAATAAAAAATTTATTTAAATGTCAAATAAAATGAAGTTTAATAATTTTATAAATCAACGATTTATTATGTGTTAAATTATATTATTATCTTTGTATTTTACTTTTACAGCAAAACCTCAAGCAGAAAAAGAAAATGTTTTTTTTTTTTTGAAAGAGTCACTTCAGCCTAACATTTATATATGCATTGCTTACCAACTTCATTGGTATTTAAATTATTTTTGATGGTGTTGATCAGCAGTTCATTACTTTATTTGCGATTTTGATTACTTTAAAAAATGGACAGTGTCTACATTTAGACCAAAAAGCAATTACTTTACTATTTGACAAGATTTACATCAAAGAGTTAGAAAATATTTTACTGATGAGTTTACTTCATAGTTTATTGAAATTATTTGACAGGTTTATAGAATATTATACCACTTTATTTGACTTATGTATCATTTCCACATATGTATAGATACAAATTATTTTTTTTTTAATTTTGTAATTTATTGTGTCTAATCAGAGTTCAACTGTAAATTGAATTCTAATAACATATTACATTTATTTATTTCACCTGCACTTTAGTTTACAGTAAACTTTTATTAGTATAGGTTTTAGCAACAACAACAACAACAACAACAAAAAATTAAATAATTTAGAAAATATGAATTGTAAGCCAATAAAAAGTTCTTAAGTGCCATCTCTGGTAAGGGTGCCTTAGGTTTGCCATGACTGATGTATTACATTTACACAATTATATTTAGAAATCATAATAGTATATTATAGTTATGAAACTGTTTATTGTTACTAGTGATATAGTTGTATTAAACAAATTCATGGCATTAATATAATATTGTTTAACTTGCAATTCATCTTAAGATAGTATTGAAATTACAAAAACTATCAGAATAAAGTTTTTTTACTACTCTAATCCTATAAAATCATTAACAGTCTAAAAGTGTATAATCAAATTGTGTTTCATGTTAAGGTAAAGGACTATGAATACAGAATCTAAATCTAGTATTAAAAATTGTTATAGTTTTTGTATTTTACTTAATGAGTTTGCTTTGGGAATAAAATTACAATTCCTCTGAATAACAGTGATTTTTGTGGATCTTATATTAGCAATCTTGCACTTGTTTAGCTGACTACCATAATATTTATATTAATATATGTGGCAAGCTGTCATTATAATAACATGTTAATTATCAGGAGAATCAATAAATCTACAATCTACAATATAATTATACAATATAATTATATATATGTATTTTATCATAAGATTATATAAAATTATTTTGAGTCAAAAATTTTAAATATTGTGAAAGTTAAATTATATATATATATATTTATTATTTTTTCTGTAATGTAATTCTGAAAATTTACTTTAAATGCAGAAATTTTACATAATGTTTTTCTTTTCATTTTTTCTCCATTAATATTTTACATCATATTATGTTAAAGCTCCATTATATTAAGAGAAAATACCATTTCACCATAAACTAATCAAATTACCAAATTAAAATTTTATAAAATTATGCGGTCTTTAATAAATTATTCCATTTTAAACATTTCTGTAACATTAAAGATTTTTCAATTTTTGTTTTTTGTTTGTTGATGTTGCATTAAGTTAAAATTTAAAATGTTTCTATTAAAAAAAACAAACTAAAAGATATTGCCATAGTTTGTGTACATATATAATATATTGCTAGTTGAAAATTGTTCAGAATGATTTATTGAGTGTGTGTATGATTTTTTTTATGGTTTTTGATTGAAGGAGATGGAGATAATTTGGTTATAATCAATGACAATTGAGATTATTGTCAATGGCAGTTTGTCATTCCTTGCCACCATAATTTATTTTATCATTTCAGAATTCAGAACTGCATTGTAAATTATTGATTCTTTTATATCTTTAAAATTCATGATACAATATTTTTACTTATTTCAATTATTGATACCACTCTATTTTTAGATAGTAATTTACATTACATTGTCTAGTTGTTGTTTGTATTCAGTAAAATATTATAAAAAATATTTACTAATAGATTGATATTTTTGTGAGTGATGGCAATAATTACTAAATATGGATGAATAAAACTTGCTGTAAGCAATTGTGATTGGAAATCAATGATTACTTCCAAAACCAACAGACTTTATGAAGGATTGTATTTAAAGTCAAGTCCAACATATCTGGAAACTCCAGAATTTATCAAACTACATTTATGAGCTTTACAAACAAATTGGTTAATGCTGAATTGCTATTTTAAAACTATTGATTTCTGATATGAATAATATTCAATACGAGAAGTTATATTATAAGCATAAAAACTCGGTATAAATGGATGGAAATATATCATATGGTTGAATGAAGTATTTATTAAATATGGAGATGACTGAAATGCTATGTTTGAAAATCAATGATACTGAGAAGATCAATACAATAGTCTTTATAAAAGATCATGTCCAAAATTATTTTCAAAATCAAAAAAAGAACAAATACCTGTAGAAATCAAAATACATCTGAAAATACTAGTGTACACTGAAACAAATTTACAACTAAATTACTTTTCAAAGTCATTGGTTTTTATTATGAATGAACTGTGCACTGGATGATTAAAGATATACCATATGCTTGCAAAATTATTTACATCTTACCCAACATTGGAAGAAATTGTGTCTAGTGGTTTCCAAAAGAAATCAACAGACAGCCTTGTAGTTATTTGGAAAATATGTTGAAGTTATCATGTTTTAGATAATAGTATTATGGAATTATTTTGATGTTATTCTGCGTGCATATGATTGAAAAGATTTGTACATTTTAAAGGATTAAATGTAAACATTATTTTTTTAATTAGTTATTTATTGGTATATTTATATTCTTTATTTTGTTATTAATAAACATAAAACAAATATTAGATAGACATATCCCAGAAAAATTAATTATAATTCTTTATTTTGCTTATTTATAATTTTGCAACCTGTATCAGTATTTTGTAAAAAAATTTAGTTAGAGATATACTCTAATAAAAATGGTCTTATAATATCAAAGAAGGATGCCTTTCTCTTGCTTTTGATCCAGGATTCAAATCTGATTTTACTAAACTTAGAAATTGGTTTAGGTTTCTAATAGACTTAAGAATTTTTTTTACAGATGGTCATCCAGAATCTAAAATCATATAAATTATTTATATATTAGTTGGTGAGTATCTGGGTATTTTTAACAAGATAATAAAACAAGAATGGGGAGCTGCTAAAATTCTCTCTATTCTGGCAGTTGATCAGTCTCTGAATAATAATGCCATTTTTTTAATGCATGATTATTGGAACGAGATTTTACTTACATGAGCTACTTTTATTTATTTATTTACTTTGTTATTTTATTCATATGAAGAGATAAGTAATCACTGTAGAGTCTAGATTCTGCTGTTGGATGTATAGTTTATTTGAAAGCAATGAAAAATATGTCTAATGAACTTTTCTACTTTTTGGATTATATTTGTATCTCTGAAAGAGAGTTTAGCAAATAGTCATTTGGACAGATCTCTTTTTAATGTACAAAATTTAATATTCAGATGCATTGAAGAAATAAAGTGCAGATCTAAGCAGATTCTATATAACAAAAGTGTGATGTGAATCTTCTAAAGAGGATCTATTATTCTGAATTTTCACAAGTATGGTAAATTAAAATCATGATCTTCATTTATTGTTTTTTTATTTCACAATTTAAATAAATACTGTGTTTTACAAGTTCAAAGTCATGTGGTTAATGTATATTATAGTTTTATATTTTTGCAGATAATATATTTGAGTAACAGAGATACTTTCAAAAGAAATTACTATAAAGTTTTAAATGAACAGAATCTCTACTTGATAATTTTTTTATGGAGAATCTTCAGAAATCAACTGATATTTTCTTTTTGCTTGCTGTGGCAAGAGTCCCAAAAATTCTCTACTGATTTTCTATTAAAACAGAAATGTCAAAAAATAGCATCCATCATAATCTTAATGCCTACAAAGAGATCCATAAAAATTAAGTGATTAGTAAAATTTCATGGATGTATGCTGAGGAAAATAGAAACATTATTGAAGCATAAACTATCATTATTCCTGACAATTAATTGAATTAAAATTTTAAATTTGTATATTGAGAATATTTAGAAAATATTGAGCAAATTTGATAAATATAAACTTTTAATTTGCTACGATACTATTACTACTCTTATGGAATACATTGGACATGCATTTTATTTAACTTTTTAAATTGTAGTCTTATTTTATAAAAATGGATCTGTGATTTTTTGACAAATTAAATTAGATGTTAGAATTTAATTTATGGTTTCAGAAAATATATTATTTTTGAAGTTAAGTTTTTAATCATAAAATATTATTTTAATTATTAAATTTTTATATGCTGGAAGCAGTTTTTTTTATGTAAAAAAAAGTATGAAGATCATGTGACCATTTATTAGATTTTTTTTTTGTAATATCATCCTCATAATAAACTAATTTATAAATAGGCATATATTAATTTCTTTTTTAGGTTAAAGAAAGAAAATGTGATGGTCATATTAATATATCTAAATTGTTACATGTTTGACCTCCCTTCCCAACTTTATAATTAAAGATTTGACTTCCATTTGTTACTATAATTGAACCAATTCCCAAAAATATATTTACAATTCAAAATATTGTTAAAAGAGCAACATTTTTTAAATGTTTTCAATGGGAACCATTTTAATTGGTTCTTGAATTTTTCAAAAGCTCTTAGATATAGATTAAAAATTAAAAAAAAAAAAAAAGAAAAATTTAATTTTAAGAAAATTAGTATTTTACTTTATCATATATTTATCAATTGAAATAATAACTAAAGTTCAAAATAATTTTATTATCTAAATTAATTCTTTCATGCTGCCATTTTTTGTTAAATGCTTGCATTTTTTAAAGTTATACCACATCATTTTTGATAATTATAATATAAATTGTGTTTCAAAAATAAAAGGATAAACAATTATAATATTTAAAAATATTTTAATAGCTTAAAAATTTTTAATATATAAAAACTATATATATATATTTACATAAAAAATGTAATCCTAAAGTTTTTTATGAAATATAAAATATAAATTTATAATATAGATCAATCTCCACTACATTTCAGAATTTTACATAAAAATTATTTATGACTCAATGAGATTTAAAAAATCAAAATAAATTTTTAATAAGCTGAACTGTTTTTAGTTTTTTAAAAAATAAAATTTGAAGTATACAGTAGAAAGATTGCTTCACTATTAAAAATAATTGTTCAGATATTTTTTTATCTTTTTACTATATAGGTTATATGAGCACAGACTTTCACATGACCACCATTCTTCACTTTATCTCATAACACTGATACACTTGAACACATATGTTGAAAAGATAAATAATCACCAATATTTGTATTTCATGCTACACCAGCAATTATCAGTTGGTCCAGAATATCATCTCTACACATATATGCAATAAGTGCTCAGATATATATGAAGATAGCCAATCTTCATCCTTTAATGGACAGGTTTCAATCCACTCCAACTCTTCAACCTTCCATCTAATTGAAAATCTGATGATGGAACACTCAAAGGCCACCCTGAGGCCGAGATTCACATCACATCCATGTTGACTTGTCCATTAAAGTTTGAAGATTGGCTATCTTAATATATATCTGAGCACTTATTGCATATATGTTTAGAGATGCTGGTTTAGCATGAAATAGGTATATTGGTGATTATTTATCTTTTCAACATATATATCAGTGTTATGAGATAGAGTGGAGAGTGGTGGTCGTATGAAAATCTGTGCTCATATACCCTATATATTACATATATTGATACAGCTATATAAGTAAGCCTGCATTTCAGTTATTATCTTTTTACTGTTTATTGTTATGCAAATGAAATAAATAAATTAAGAAAAAGATTAGGAATATGAAGTTTCTTAAACAAACCCAATGAACAATTTTATTAAAAATATTACTATAAGTTTAATAAAAAAATTTAGTGTAATTTTTTAATTATTGTAAAAACTAATTGTTATCTTCTTCCAAATTAACAAATGTTCATAGAAAAATTAATATATTTAAATTGATTCTATTTTATTGAAGAAATTAACTCTGATATGTAGATCATAATAAAATTCACAAGTGAGGCTTCAGTAGTCATTTCAATATACTCATAAATATGTCCAGTTTCTATTATCAGAGTGGAATATCTGTGCATGCATATAAAATATATTGTAAATAAATATTTTGTTTTTTAAATGTACAGATTATTTTAAGATTAAAATTATTTCTATTTAAAACTTCTCTAGAAAATCTAGAATGATACCAGTACTATCATAAATAAAATTGAATAATTGAAATTAATAAACCATCATGCAATTGAATATGACCAGTATTGGTTATTAGATAGAAATATTTACTTTTAAATGATAAATAATTGAAATCTAACCATGATCACAGTGAGAAGTTATTTAGTGGGATTATGGTTAAGAAACAGATAAATCATGTGCAATGCAAGCATTCTATTGGAGCTTTAATAAAGAGTTTTTGATTTGTATGTGGAAATAGTTTAGTTAGTGTCCAAAAGATATTTAATTTGCTGGATGTTATTTTTAAAAGGATTATATGCATTGGTTATTACTATATATATGTTTTTGTTTAAAGAGATTTTTGAATTGATGTTACTCATGTGTAAATTGATTGAAAAGTGTCTTCCACTCATGGATAAATTATAGAGACTATTTGAATTAATGGACTACCAAATTATTATTATTTTTACATTGTTATTCTTATTGTTAATAAATATTTGTTATATAATTATTGTGCATATTTGTTATTTATTCTGTTGCTACCTGACTAGTATATAGATACCCTCAGGACATAGCACCATGCTATTTTATTAGTTGGATAAAAATTAGTGATATTATAAAATAAGTAAATAAATCATTGATAGTCAAAAGTGCTGATCTTCTAAAAGTATTAATCAGTGCCAATTTCAGTTTCAAATTATGTTTGAATTTAAATTCTATTAATTTTAATAATTCCACAAAGGTTGGAATATAATATCAATTTATGAAGAAATTCACATATGCAAACCATAATAATAATTTGCAAGTTGAATCTCAATATTAAATAAATGTTTATTTATGAGTTTATTAAAATTTTTAGAATTTAAATTTATTTGTATAATTGTACAATATTGTAATTAAAGAAATGTGGTATTTATTTTATTTGAGAATATATTGTAACAGTTTTCTAAGATTAGTTACTGTTGATAGCATATCATCATAGTGGTGTGTTGATTTGAACAGAGTGAGTTAATAAATGTATTTTTTGAGAAAAATAATTGTGCAGTTATTTTAACTGCTTTATAAAAACTAATATCAAAGTAATGATTATGTCACTGATTAAAATAATAATGGTTATTATTTTGATATTGATCATTATAATGACATACATTTATTGTTTTTTTAAAATAGTAGGTGTAATACTTTGTTTCGTTATTATTTCACTCATTGACATAAAAATGTCTCTTGTAAGGGATAACATTTATACACACACGTGTGTGTATGTGTGTATTAGATATGAAGATAATTTATATTAAAGATTAAAATTTGGATTAATTATCTAAACAAAACTTAATAGCAGACCTTCATACATCCAATTTTTTTTTTCTGGTTTAACTACAGTATATTGTCTAGAATGTAATGGAAATCAATGGTTTTTGTGCACTTTGTAAGTAATAAAAGTCTTCTACAGAGTTTGTAAATGTCTTACTGTTACAAATTACACATTCAAGTGTAATGGGTCTGAGATAATAATTTTGGCCAAACCCACTTTGGTGCTTAATTAGAATGTTAATTAAATGGAAAATAGGGATCAATTGTTATTAGAAATTATTTCTAGGTCAGTACATTGTTTGAGGTCTATTTCTTAGAATACATAGAAAAGATATTATTGGAGATAATATTTTAATTTCTACTAACAGAGCCTATGTGTATTTTTCCATGTTCTCTATATATCGAACAATTAATACTTTTCTCTTCATCCATAATAGTCCATTGAATAAAATAAATTTCATAAATTTTTAAAGTAAATTTTTTGTGAATATAATTGGTACTCTAGGCATTTATCTGTTTATCTATTCTACCACAGTATCTGATTACCAGCATCAAGTTTGTCTATAGTATTTTATTTACTTTGGTATTTTTGTAAGCTTCTATAATGTTACATGCACATATAGGAGA
The DNA here is from genome assembly GCA_028023455.1 of Epiperipatus broadwayi. Lineage (NCBI taxonomy): Eukaryota > Metazoa > Onychophora > Udeonychophora > Euonychophora > Peripatidae > Epiperipatus > Epiperipatus broadwayi. The sequence continues at coordinate 571,019 of JAQFVV010012449.1, forward strand.
TCATTATTAATTTTTTTAACAAATTGAAATTATTCCTAATAGGGATCTCAATAAGGTCATCATACTTAATTTTCACATGATATGCAGTAGAAAAATAAAAATGGCCCTTATCCATCAGATAGTTTTGTGAATGGCAAAATATGTGATCAGTTTTTACTAGGATTATAATACATTATAAACTTGTTTTTATTGTCTTGTATGAGTAGTTATATTAACATGTTATTTGTCCAGGAACACAATGCAATCTATCTTTGACTGATATAAATGCTTTTTTATTTGTTTAGTAGAGGTTTTTTTTTGTTAAAACTGATATTTAGAACTATATACAGCCTACAAAACTTCTCAATCTTGCTATAATTCTTAGTCTATAAATATTACTTTTTATAAAATTTGGATCATATCAGAGAAATATCAACTGAATTATGTTTTTAATGAATGTTTTAAAATAATATCTTCTAGTTTGACTCAAATAATAACTGATGAAGTTTTGATAGCATATAAATACTTATAAGATTAATTTATGGTTTATTTTTATTGTATTACCAAACTAAGTGGATGCATAATCTGCATTCCTGGGTATCTTTGTTCCTGAATTGTAGTAATTCTGCTAATTGTTTTATTGATTATATATGTTTCTATGTTTTTATAATAAAAAAAATTTAAAGATATTTTATATACATATAAAATATTATATGCTGCTACATAAATAAAATATTTTTTTTTCAGTGTGATTATGTTTGAAACAGTACATCAGCAAATACTTCCCTGCACTTCTGTCCAAAAAAAAAAAAAAAAAAATTGTAACTAATTAAAACTAATATTTATACATTTTCTTACATAATTAGCAGAATAAAAACAAATAAATAAAGAATAAAACAGATGTAATACTTTTGGTACTATATATTCAAGTGGTTTATTATTGAATTTTTGCACAATATGCAGATTGACTTCCACAAAGACTTTGTTTAGGCAGAAAAACTGGTATAAAGGAACAAGTGGCCCAAAACAATGGAATTTAATAGATCATATCATAGTTAGGAATCAGAATACAAGAGATGTTCATAATACATGAGTACTTACAAATGCAGATTTTTGGACAAAATTAAGATGATAGATTCATTAAAATGTAAAAGTGATATATGTTTTTTAGAAACGTGTACTATATATATTAAATTACCACAGCTATTAAATATTAAAACTACTAATTTGGATCATTGGATCTTTAGGATTGTCATATTACTGAAGCATGAAATTCTCTTAATGTCTATCTACTGTGCAAATAATAACTATAATCAATTTTAATAAAAATATTTTAATTAAAATAAAATGCATAAAAAACTCTTAATTTAGAATATGATAATAATCTCCTAGGATAGCCTTTGAATACCTAAAGTGGATAATGTTTTTATGACCACTCAGAATGCTCCATTAACAACTTAAACCATTTTTTCTTAGAGATTTAAATAAACAAGTTAATCATTTCAATTGACTATGATAATGAGCTAATAATAATCTTAAATGAAACAGATAACAATTTATTACAAGAGCAGTTGTCTTTAAATAATTGCAATTAAATTATAGTGATCAGTAAAAATTTTAAGAAAATGGATAAATATTTTATTATTTAAATACATCTTCAACTTCTATAAATCATCATAATTAAGTGATTTATTACTTTTAATTTATGCGAATGTACATTGAATAATTAAAATAAAATATAATTGCATCATAAATTAAATAATGCTTAGATTTCTGGACAATGATACGTGAAAAAGATAATATTGATACTCTAAACAAGGCTTAACAACAGAATATAACATTTATTTACTAGAAGACAATTCAATAATAACACAGTAAGAATTCCACAAAATTTAAATGTGCTGTTAAATTACAATGCATTGCAATTTTACCACATTAGAGGAATATAGTTTCAAAGTTTGTAGGTTAAACTCATGAACAAATAAATTAGTAAGTTAAATTTTAATTAACCATTGTTTATTTGAGTTAAGTGATATAAACTTTACAAACACAAATATTGTTAGAAGTTTCACATTTCCTGACTAATAAAGTTAAAATTAATATTGATATTATTATTACAAAACTTTTTATACATTGCTAAATGACAAAAGTTATATTAACATATGCATTAAATAAGTTTTACATTCTCCTGCCTGTTAAAGTTTGACTAATATAAGAATTATTTTAATAATTCTATCTTTTTAACTGGTATCTATGCATTATTTCAAGAGGTTCCACATTTGCGTACAATCACATCATAATATTGTTCTAAACAATGAGTAAATCAAGTATTATTTAATATTATTTATGTCTTACTAATCCAATGATGACTTGCTATTGGATGATGATAATGAAGATGTATATTGCTTGTGGCTTATAAATACAATTTTGAAATTTTGAATGAAATAATTATCAGTTTTATGTTTTATAATGCTGGCAAAGCACAATAGATTTATACATCTGGACCATCTCTATCTACATTAAGAGTAGTCAAAAGTGCACCTAAAGAAAAGATAACACTCTTCAAAAACAAATAACCATATTAATTGCTATAATAATAAAAATATATAATGTACCATACATGGTTGCAACACAAAAATAAGATAATTTCCAGGGAAAAGATCAATAAGGTAATTAACCTAATAATGGCATGAACCCAAAAGACACACTCATATTCTGAGGATAAGTAAATATGCCAGGACCTTTATCTCTGACCATGTGAGAAAAGTGGGAGTGGACCATCACAAATACTATGAACAACAAGAGTTGCCTCAAACAAAGCATTTCCACAAACATCAAATCTGAAAATACCATTAAGAAGAGAGAGACAAGTCTAATATCTCTTTATAAAATATATTTGCTATCAAAAATACAAGGTTACTATCCCTTGAGAATATAAATTAGCAAGATAAGCTCAAAGCAATACACAAGAGAAAACTAATGCTAATATTTCTTAATAAATATAATAATTATTAACTGATGTATAAAACCGATAAGGTAGTTACTTGTCAAATCTGACTTAATAAAACATAGTCTGAAATAAATAATAAAATAAAAATATAAGTATTCACTGAAATAGATAAATTACAGGGGACAAAGCAATACTCTTAAAATGATAGAATATTAAAATCATTATATAATATTAATAAAATAGTCAATACTATATGAATTTTTGAATATTAACATGAACCGTAATGCATAAAATATATTAAGCAAGAATACATAAAACAAATAACTAATACATTATAAATATATGAAATTATAGTTCTAAGTTATAACCAGTTTACCAAATTTAAAGTATTAAAGTTCTTTTTATTGAGGTTTCACTATTTTGCCAAGGCAAATCTTGCAAGCAAATAATATTTCTCCATTTGTTGGCAATAAAGCAACCTAAAATAGATGAACAACACTGGAAATTATTTTACATAAGATTTCTTTAAACATACACATACATATACAGTAATAATGGCCATTCAGTTTCACAAAATATTTAAATATGTAAGTAAGTAAGTCAGGTTCCAATAGCTGTTTTTTTTTCATGTATTCATTCTAAGTAGTATATTCAAATATAGAAGTTCATGAACAAATATTTCTTTTTAACTGAGCAGATTTCCTTTCAAAGAAAAAGAGAGCAATTTCACATTCACATTTTAGCACTAATAATAATCATGAAGCATATGATAAGCAAGCTTTATTAAAAAATAATGGCATTTAATATTCAATTATAATTTACTAGAAATATAAGGCAATGTATTTTCAACATAATAATAGATTTAAAAATACATTTCCTTATATTCAGTTTTTTTTTACACATAAAATTGAAACATAAACGAGTGATTTTTTCTTCCTTTCTTCTCGCTAACAAAGGTAACAAATAACTAATTATTAAAAGCAATGTAAAACATCACTTTTTGAATTTAATACAAAAGATTCACTCATTTTTGAATTAATAGTTCATTTATTAAAATAAATAAATTTATCTAAGAGGAATCATTTATCAATAATATTGAAACAATATATTTTAAAATATTATCAAAATAATAAAATATGCCTTTTAAATCATTAATGGTCTGTCATAAATATTGCAAAATATGAGTTCCCAGTAATTTTAGTTTTAAAATACAAGGAATGTTATATTTATAATAAGAATAACGTTTAGTAAATTCTAAGTAATTTCACCTACGTCATTCAGTCAAAACACATCGTAAATAGTAATTTAAAGTGAGAATTCTACTCATGCTCTCCTTAACAGTACTTCACATTTGCTCATATAAAAGAATTTGAGTCGTAGGAATAAGAGGATCCTTTTTATTCCTGCATAAATACTATATCTTGGATTGAAGAGGAAAGTATTCATTTATTTAACACTCTCAAAAGGCGCGTGCTCAATTAGCTTGAAAGGCTGATATTTGAATGTAATAAAGTTCATTGCAACTAATGAAAAATTCTTACACAAGAAGGACAAGCTATATGTAATTCCTCCAACATACTGGTATCGAATAGATATATTTCAGCAACTAGGAGTTGCAAATGACATCTTCATTTGCTTTTCCTTTTTAAATAGTGGTGACTTTTGGATTCCTAGTGACTTCAGCCTAAACTTTGGCACCTGAATTTGAAATTTCTTAAGGATACATATTATTTAAAATAAAATAATTTAAAATTTTGAACATTTAACTAATTCTGTAGTTGAGACAGTCAAGTTTCTTTCTCCTTTGCATGTCTTTTTCTGCTAGAAGTTCATTAGTTTGTAGTAGTTTCTATAGTTCTTTTTGTAATCTCTATAGGTCTCTTCTTTGTAATCTCCCCAGTTTGGTGTATGTGAGCCTTTTTATACACTTAGTCATGTCACTCTTTTTGATTGATATGGAAAACATATTTTTACCACTTCCTGTAATCTTTCCACTTTAGGGTTTAAAGGTCAATTTAGTATCTGTAGAGTTAAACTAAAAATAGAAGCTCATTTACATATTTTTCAGACATTTTAATTAACATGTGTTGTCTGAAATAATTATTTTAAAAAAACTAAAATTATTACGGTAAAGTAAAATAAAATACAATGAAAGAAAATATATTGTTTTTTTAAAAAATAAAATGTTACATTACTCTTTTATAACTATTTTAAATAACTAAATCAATTATAAATTCATTATATTTTAATTAAAGATATTTAAAAATGATATTTATCATTATAAACAAGGAAGCATAAACTAAAATTAATAAATGCAAGCACACTCACACACATGTACATTCAAATTGTTTCACTTGAAATTTAATAACTGTTATAACCTCTTTTTTGCTGATTATTTTATTGGCCGAGTGAGGTAAAAGTCTAAACCTTTAATTGGTCAATTCACAAACTCAAGCGTCAAAATATATTCATCTTTTAATATTATATTCACTTTAGTTTCATTTGTAAAAAGTATATTAATAATTTGTCAGGTTATGAAAGTGAACGAAAGTTTTTTCAAAAATAAATTTTTATTTATAATTATAAAAATATTCGATAGCGGCAAATCTAAAATGAACGTTACTTACCAACCAAAAAGTTTTGCTGACGTCAGTGATTTCTTTCCCAATTTTATGTTGCAGATAAGTAAATAATTTTTGCTAAAGTCTTAACTATTTTTCTAAAATAATTTTATTTTTAGCATATTTTATCAAAATAATTTATAATTTGTCAAAAAATACTTTTAAAATGGTCTAAAACATTCGTTTATCATTTTCAAAATGAAACAACAGAAATCGTAGCAGTAAAAGTTATTGACAACCATTTTCTTTGTTGTCGAAATTTAACAGCCAATCAGATTCAAGAAAGGACAGCCTTTTTCCTTTGTTAGACTTTCAATGTCAGTTTTATTGATTTTTTACTTATAAAATAATTCAAGAGAGGGCAGCATCTTACGGAACTTTTTTTAACCTTTAAAAATAATGCAAAATCTTTACCATAGCATTAAAAATGACAGGATTTGAATGATGGGAAGCCATCACATTTTTAGCTGTAACTAGCAAAAAGTTGGTTAATACTAATAAACCACTCTGTCTTTAAATCAACCAATATAGTTCTACCTTTACCTATATAATCTTAATGATATTAACTTTAATGAGTATACTCTTTCTAATAGTTAATTTAAACAGAAATACTCTGTTATAAGTAAGCAAATTTAACATTGATATCTGATATTAAAATTTAGACATAATTATTATCATTGCTTAAACAGTAGAATTTGAGATACTAAGGAGTATATTAAAACAATCCTAGTTTTAGCGCTAATTTCTTACTAAATAGAAAAAAACACATTTCTAGTTTAAACACTTGAAAACTACCTCAACCACACACAAGTTTTAATTAATACAATAAAATAGTAAAATGAATTTTAATAATGTTCAGAACTTTTATAATGTGAATTGGTATCTAATTATAAAGTGTGATACAGTTAATTTGCAATAAAATTAAGTTAATGAAAAAATTTCCTTTTATTTTTTATACTTAAACAGATTAAACAGTTGAGAACTCTAGCTTTACTGGCAATGTCAAATTTATATATATCTTCTAATAAACTGTTTATGTTTAGAAAGATTAGAGCTACTAAAGATAGCCATTTGAGTTGTGAAAATTATTGTAGTGAAATATTATATTTAGAAAGAGGGAAAAAAATATTGCTTTCTTTATTGAAATTGAAAAAGCATTTGATAAAATGAATTAATTGATTTTGATAGTTATATGTTTATTAAAAAAAAGATATAGACTGGAGTGAAGTTAATTATGAATGAAAATGATTTACTTACTAAAAGTATAAATTAAGATTAATTGTAAGGCAAGTTTGCTATTAATTTACAATCTAGCATTTATTTCAGTGATGTTTATATGAGAAAGAGAAATTATTTATTTAATAATGTTCAAATCAGGTTTACAATAAATGTGCATATTTTAAAATTAAATTCATAGAAAAAGCAAAATATCGGTTAAATTAGTTTACTCATTAGGTAGTGATGATAATAGAAGACTTTTAATATTTTTAGAGTTAAGAAAGAGATTGACAAATTTATTTTTGGAATTTCAGTATTAAATGATATAGTAATTTATACTTAGAAGAAGGAAGGAAAAAAATTTTGAAATAAGAATTTAGAGGAGAATTAAAGAGATATATATGTGATTAGTGAGAAAAAAACTTATTGAAGAAATTAAGAAAAAGATTTAGATTAAACTTATTCATAGAATTTGAGAATTATGAAGGACATGATAGAGGAACTTATATAAGATGAAAGATTAAGAAATGGAACAATAAAGTTAAGTCAGTAATATTTGAGCACTTCTATATTTAAAATTTATTTACATGCTTTCAGTAAAATGATTGAATTGCACTTGTCATGGTGACATATTAAACTCTATTCATTATTTATGTTTGTCTCTTGTCACCCACTTTGAATTTATGTATTAAAATACAATCTCATTTTATTGCATTCAGAATATATACATTGTAACAATCACTCTATTTTTGATCACAGAGGACGCCACCATGTCACTGTGTACCTGGAAAATTTAATTTATTGTGATCAAAAGTTAATGATGATGATGATTGGCAGTAACTAAACCCAGGGAGATAGCAAGAGATCTTTAAATTGTTCTGACAATTGAGAAAATAAAATTAGGACAAATGTTAGCTAATATAATTCTAAAATTTATTAAGTTGATAATAATAATTTCATAGTTTATTAAAATCACAAACAAAAGTATGAAAGTTTGACCTGAATTTTTAGCAAAGCATATAGGAGAGAAAAAGAAAATAAGAAACATCCCGGCAGATACACTAATCCTCTCATAGAATTTCTTAAAGGGAGAAATTAACTTTCTTCATCTCTTGATTCATAAAAAGAAAAAAACAAATTACAATTTGTTTGTTTTAAAAGATTTTCTAAAATACAAAAAAAAAATTGTCTTGTAAAGAATCAGTGGATCAATGCGGACGAGCACATTCTAGTACCTTGAAACTAGAGGCGTCATTTTCTACAAGACAGCTCATGGATAATTATGTTTAAAATTACCAAGGTTGATACATTTACAAGAAGGGCGAATATAATGTAAAGATATTATGGTATACGTAATTTAAAAAAAAAAAAAAACTCCCAGTTTCAGTATAACCAGGACTATCCAAGCGAGAAATCGTCAGCCAAAAGATAGCGATTTACTAAGTTACTATAAATTCATCAAAAGTGTCTCACAAGGAAATGGGTAAGTAATAAGAAAATTATTAATATCTGCCAAGTATCTATCAAGAATGTAAATTACACAAATGGAAATCTAAACAGCTAATAAAAAATAAATTCTCATTACACACTCCGCATCATAATAAAAGAATAATTTAAAATTACAAAATATAGCATTAAGACTCGAAGATAATATATTTCACGCATAAATAAAAGAATACATTAGGTCATTATGATATATGAGAAATCTATATAAATGTTTACTTTGGATTGAGCGGATGTTTTACTAGAGATTTATGCCCTGGCTAGAATATAAAATAAGTTACCTTATGGTAAAGACCAGTCCAGTGAGTACTCACAATTGGGTGCAGTTAATATTGATTGAAGTCTTCCAAATATTTTTTTTTCTTTTTGTTTAATGGTGGCAAGTGTGGAGGCATATGGTGGAATCAGTTTTTTTGTTTAGGTATTTAAGGCATCATTGGAGAGAACAGTTAGGGGATCAAGATCCATTAGAGTTGGTTTAGCAGACATACTTGAGGTTTGACTACACATGGCTAGAACTTGGCCATCTGGTAAAGTGAACACAATCAAACTAACGTAGGTTATTCTAAGAGTCCAGTCAAAAGTTTCATTGACAGATAGAGAATAAAATCTCACAGTGGGTCAGAGAAGTGAGCAGCAATGTATTAAAATTTTTGGCAAGCCTGTCAATTAAATATGAATCTCCGTAAACTAATATAAAATAATCACAAATCAGCCAACAATATGGGCTGCATTGTTACTCCAAGAATAATTTAGGTCAAGACACCTAGGATAATCACAAGTCCGAATACCAATAAGAATCAGAAATATAAGTCCAAAACTCAGGTCTCCTTATATGCAACTTTTATCTCTGCATAATCTTTCTTTTTTTGTAATTATAAGTTTTAGCCTAGGGCAAATCCCTATTTCATGCTCAATCTTAATTAATAATTCTGACCAGGGCTTAACTTATTAAAAAAAAATTAATTAATTTCTACTCCCAAAGATAAATTAAAATAGATTATATTTAAGCAATAAGAATGCAATTAACTTTCTTTTAATTTAAAAAAAAAAAAAACTTTCCAAAAGATAAAACAAAGTGTTAGTTCTGTTTATTAAAGTGTTAGTTCTTTTTTTTTTAAAAAAAAAAAAAAAAAACTTTTATAAAATAAATCTTAAAACAGATTTTAAATTACAATTTTTAAGCAAAACAAATTACAGAAAATAAAATAAATAAATGTGTGTGTGAATATACCTTTATTATGTAAAAGAATAAATATTAAATCTTTGAAATAACTGTAAAAGTCACTTTTGAAGTGGATATATACTTGTAAATATTAAATCTAATATTTTACATTTATGATAATTAAATTAGAGCAAAATCTTCCAAGTTATTATTGTAGTTTGTAACAGTAAATTAATGTTACAATGTTTCAACATGTTAGATAGCACTGATCTCTCTCTCTTCCCCTTCATTTATCTTTGAGTTAAAGTAATTAATGAGCATTAGATAGTAGTGCAAATAAGTTTCTATCAATTTTAACTAATTGGTTTCTTGGAAGAAACAATGTTTTGAACTGAAACTAACAACTTGAAAAAAATCAAGATTTTGAAATTTATAATTCTATGTATTTGACACCATGTCAGAAATGATCTATTTTCATTACATTAGTTATATGCTAGCTATATTATAGGCAGCTAAATTTTTTTGCCAAAAGATGATGTATATTGAAACAAAATATTCTTTTAATTTAAATTTATTCTTTAAATGATCATGCTTGACTGTCATTAGTGATGACTGATGTTTGCCATTCTTATATTACAATTTATTCTAGTATCTCAATACCAAAAACGGGATAACTCTCCTACATTACAATTATTCTGCAGATAGCACTTATTCTTTTAACCCTAGAGCATGGGCAATCGATGGATATCAGAAAGTAGTGCTAAACCATCTTCTATTAATTTCTAGCAATTGGGCTTTTTTAATTAGAAAAGTAAAGACAATATCAAGAAACGTATATCAATATATAATTGCCACTATCATAAGATGCGTAAGAATGTGTTCATAGAAGTGGCTCTAAAGTGATGGCCTACATGATTATTATGATAAAAGTGAATTAAATACTTTTTAAGTTTATTTAATTTAATTATTATTTTTAAAATTTTTAATGTAGAAATCAATTTGTTAAATAACAAAATTTGACTTTTCATTATAGAAACAACTCTTACGAATTCAAGATGACAGTGCACATAGATTTCTATTATCACTTTCTAATTGAGTGCATTTTTTTTATTTATTTATAAAAAACAGTTTGCCCTCCTCTTATCCAATGGTTAACTCTCACTAACTTTAAGCTATCTAAAATAATATCTTGAAGTTTCAAATATTTAAATTTCAAATAGTTATATTAGAAAGAGATCAAACTATTGTGGGAATGTCTGCACTGATTTGTAATGCCCAATGATTATAGAATAAGATAGAGAGAACATAGATTAGACATCTAGATGATTTTGAAGTAGTTTGTATTGATATATATATATATAATTCATATATGTTTTATGTTTAGTTTATAATTGAAGTCACACATATATAATTCATTATCGAAAATTATATCTTATTCAATTCAATATGGCTAGAGTTGAAATATTAGAATATTCAATGTTCTTAGGCCATTAGTTTTGATATTGTAAAATGAATTGTCCTTTGGGTGGGTTTAATAATTTTACTCAAAGAAGGCTAATTAAGTGCAAACTGTCTATGATAATATTTTATCTAGTCATTATTGTTTCTTTATTACTTAAAAATTAATTGTACAGGATGTCCTAAAAATCTATCTAACAGTGTACGATTAATAGATATTTTTAATATCCACATATCTGGCAAGCAAGAATGAATCTAAATAATTCTACTCATAGGAAAATTAGAGAAACTGCTGCAAAATTTAGTAACTTGTATCCACATCATGATACATTTAGTTAATCAATTTAAGGAAACAGGATCCATATGTAATAGGATCTTTGAGAAAATCAACTGCTGCTGTGACTTTTATATTTTCTCATTGTAGCAAGATTCAAAAATCTTTTTGCTAATTTTTAAAAGAAATCTGAGGTTAAAAATAGCATTCATTCTATTTATAAAGATTTACTAATGTCATTCATATATATTTCAGCTTCCAAAGAAAATAAGTAAAGGGAATTCTTATCTATCAGTGGAATTTTGTGGATATGCAAGTATATACAGAAAAAAATAGCAATGTTGAATATTCATACTAAGCCATCTACTGTACTTACTTTTGAAATTATTAATTCTCTATTGCTTGGCTGGATAAATATCTAAATGTATGCAGAGAATATTGATGGACATATTAAGCAAGTTCTGTATGTAAATGCTTTTATTTTACCTTAAGATTTTTTTCTATAATGATAAACTTATTAGAATGAGGAAAGAATAGTCATTTTTATCTAAGTTAAAATGACTATAAAAGTCAAATGATTATTGTTTACACTTTTTTATTAACATTTTTTAAAAACTATATTTAATAACTTATTGTGCAACTGCATGCAGAAATTAATGTTTATTACAATTTGCTATATTAAAATAATTGATCCAACTTAATGATCTTGTTGAAAAACAATTTTTTTTTTGTAATCATTATTTGATGCAAACAAGCAATAATGAAATGTATTTTGACCAAATTGATATTTTAAAAGCTGGTATTATTAGCTCTATTTTTAAAATGATTAGGAAATTTTGTTTTTGCACATATTTTGTTATCGTTATCATTTACATGTTAAAAGATAAGTCTTACATACCAAATATTAATATAAAATATCTTCTAAATCACTTCATTATATTATTAAATGACTATATTGGAATTTGCTGCTGTGATGGAATACTCAAGAACTTGCTTAAGAACTAAGGATTCCTAAATTGGAATTCAATTTAATACTTCTGGTATTTGAATATCACAAGACCGTCCAATGACTAACCTTTTTTTTTTATTAACTGTTCTTATGCATTAAACAATTCAAAACAAAACAACACTTTCCATATAGTAGTGCCATCTTGTGCTAACAAGAGCAATCAATGGATGCCAGAAGGCTTTGTTCTTATGCATATTATTTTACAGCCTTTTTTTTTATTTTAGGATTTATTTGTAATAATATTCAGAAATACTTTGGCTACTCTTGATAATGACTATTAAGAACTATAAAATATTTCACTACTCGGGTAATAAATAAGTATAACATTAAGGGGGGGGGGTGTATTATTTTGAAAATAAATAGCTAGATAATTTAGTTAACGAGAAATAAAAAACAGATAAAATGATAGAATAATCAGTAACAGTAGATCTGAAGCTTTTATATATAAGAAGAAATGCTTTTTTTATTAAAAAAAAAAAAAAGTTCGTTTAAACTTTGACATCTAATATTTTTCAAAGTATAATCTAGCAATTAGAATGATAAATGTCAGCGTTTATTTTTTGTTTCCTTTATTTTGATTATCATTGTTTAATTTTTTTTAGATCACCTGATAGATTGCATTCTAAAAATAGAAATGATGGAAGTTGATATCTAAAGATTATAACTTTAAACAATTTCTAGCATCATTGAAATTTTTTGCTAAGCAACATACGCATATAGTTGTGCAAGAAAACCGATCTCTATATATTTTGTATTTTTTTCACTTATCATTTTTTTCTAAAATTTCTCTCATAATTGCTCACTTTCTTTTTATTCTGCCAATTTCTAAGAACTGGTTAATTGCATTCATTGATTAAAAAAGTAATTTTGCATTTATTTCAAAACACTACTGATTATATGCTACTGGTTATTGAAAGTAAAAAATCATCTCCAAATAAGTAAATCAATTTTGCTTTTGATCGCAAATCTTCAGTTAGCTTTTTAGGTAATTTTTGATGCAGTCTCAAAATGCAATACCTGATGAAACCCCCAAAATACTTTTAAGAGTCCTTACGGTGGGATTTTTTTTTTTTTTTTTGCAAAGTAGGATATTTTATGAGTGATATTCATTTTTAATAAAGTGAAGACAATCTTTTAGTATTTCAAAATAACATTCTTTATATGAAAAAAGATCAGGTTCACCCAGCTTTATTTAACTTAGAACAAAATTAGTTATTTGTAATTTATTCGTTTGATAATTACTTGATTAATTGCAAATTTTCTTTAAACCACTATTATAATTTTGGCCATTATACTTGAACTAGTGACATTATATTTGAATCCAATTGAACATTTTTTTGGTTTTATAAATATTAAAAATTCTTTATTGTATATTTTTATAACGTATTTTCCCCAAACTTTTTTTTTTTTGCAATATATAATTTTTACTCTTTATTTATATTTGAAAATCTTCTGAAAGCTTCATTTCTCTAGTTTCATCACAAATTTAATATCGTTTTAAATGATAATATAATAAGCCATTTTATTAAAATGTAATCAAGTTGTAAATAAATATTGTAGATTATTATATTTATAAAAAATAATTTTTATTTGTAGTAGAATTTAATTATAATATATGTGTATAGATGTCTACATAAATGTATATATATTGAACTGTATATTTTTATAAATTGCTATATATATGTATATAATTTTCAGGAAAAGGCTATTCCTTGTTTACTCCGAATTCTAAAAGAAAACAAAGATAAAGCCGTTCAGATGCAAACCAAAGAAACTTTAACTCTTTTGGGATATGTTTTTCCAGTTAAAGGTCAGGGTATATGTATCCTGTCAATTGATGGTGGTGGAACTAGGTAAGTTGTGTTATTATTTTTAATTACTCTGATCTTTATTTTACTCCCTCTCCACCCCCACCTCCTTTCAATAATCTGCAATTGAAAATATTTAAAATTTATTTTTGTTACTTGACAGAATTTTTATTATTATTTTAGTATGATATTTTAATTTTTTTTTACAAAATAACTTTATATTTATATATAATTTATTTTGATGAAATTGCTTTCTAATAACAATTCATTAAATTGGTCTTCTACATGATTTTAGAGTTCATAATCTATGAATTGGGGATAAATTCTAGTTATTTTGGTGCTTGATCTTTGTATGAACTCCCAAATGATGACTCGTTTGAAAATTTATTTTATAAAATTGACACTTTTAACATTGTGTATAAAATAGAGTTGGTTATGCTTATAGATATTGATGTAGTTAATGGCACTACTTGGGGCAAAAAAAATGCATTTACTCCCATTGTCTACATTTACACATTTATACTAACAGATGGATAAAATTGAAGACATTACAAATAACTGGTCCTACAATTAATATCGAATAGTTAGCATTTTGACACATTACTTAAAGGCTTCTATTTTTCAAATATTTTCTTTGAGATTTATATATACTTATAGATTAAATTTAGTACATGAACTAATGTATGGAGCATGTCTATAAGTTTTCTTAAAAATTTAATTCAAAATAAAAATAAAATTATGTGTTATAGAAATCTTAGCAGTCCTCATTGTTAAGAAAAGCTCATAAAGTTTGCCTTGCATTAGTAAGATGGTATTCAGGCCATAATATGTCATTGTGATAAAGGAATTTGTTATTTCATCTCAATTAACTCAAATGCAGGATAAAACACAATGTGTTCCAATCACTTTTCGAAACAAAATTTTATATGCAAGTTCACTTCTACAATAAGTTTGGAAAATATTATAATAGAATTCCACCATTAAACAGAAACTGTAATCAGCAATAAAGAATGTTATTTCACTTTGAATATGTGATAAAAATATCAAGCTTATGACATACTTTTCTAGGCAGTCTATAAAAGTGGCAGAACATGAGACACAGCACAGAAATTTTAATTTTTACAAATTGAATTTTTACTATCTAATTTAATGAGATATTTATTTATATAGCGCGATGTATATAAATTGTAATAAACTAAAGATCAGCATTTCAAGCTAATGTACATGCGCTTTTTTTTATGAATGTTAATAATAAATGAATACTTTCATTTCCAACACAAGATAAAGTCTTTGTGAAAGAATAGAATGAATCACCTATTTTTTCAACCCAAATGCTTAAGTATGGGCAAATGTTAAGTACTGGAAATGAAAGCGTGAAGATAAACCAATCACTTTAATGACGCCTATGAAATTTACATATGTTTAGTTTCATTTAAGAATGACGTGTCTTAAATTCTAGAAAATTTCGTAGGTGTCATTCATTCAGACATGGTAAAGAATAATTTAAAGTGATTGGTTTATCTTCACGCTTTCATTTCCAGTACTTAAGATTTGCCCATACTTAAGCATTTGGGTTGAAAGAATAGGTGATTCATTCTATTCTTTCGCAAAGACTTTATCTTGGGTTGGAAATGAAAGTATTCATTTATTATTAACATTCATAAAAAAGTGCATGTACATTAGCTTGAAATGCTGATCTTTAGTTTATTTAATTTAATATAATTTCATTGATTAAATCCAAATAGTAATGGATTTAATGGTAGGTTACATAGTAAATTAATGAATTAGGGAATCTTGACTTGCTAACAAACATATATTCTAATACACCTGGGTCTCGTTTTATGCGGTAGATAGTTTCCACAGAAAACCTGCATTAAAAAAAATCGCACAAAAATAGACTTAACTTACCTTGAAAAATGGGAGATAAGGTCTGTATTTTTCAGAATTCGCATAAAAGCAAAGCAACAAGGAAAAATTACTTTAAAATTCGCATTAAAAAAATAAGCAAATAAAGTATGACTAATAAAACATTTCAAATATTTGAAGAAAAAAAATACAAGACAAACTTTTTTTTATTTTTTTTATTAACTACAGTATTTAATTTTACATTTTTCATACATATTTTAATTATTACCTCTAGCGTTCATTTGTAAACTGATAAGAAATCAGATTCGATGTGATGTGATGCATTGTGGCTTCTCTGTAAACGAAATCAAGAATTTCTCAGCAATTATGCCCAGAGAAACCTGTTAGCCACTTTATTTTTATTCGTGATGTGATGTACAACTAGCACCATTTTCAGTCTTGTACTGTGTTAATGGTTTTTTGTTTCTATATTTAAAAAATGAGATTGAAATCAAAACAAAAAGATTATACATTATCATTAGAAAGATTATTTTCTGTTTATAAAATCTTCGTTTTTTATTTTAAAAATCTAAAAGATTATTTATTTCTGTTATATATAACAAAATATGTTTTAAAAATTTAAATTTTTTGAATATTTATTGCGATATTTTTATATATAAGTATAAATCTATTATTATTATTTACTCATTAGTATAAATAGGTTATTTACATACAGCTTTAGGCCATATTCACGTTAGCTGCTAATATAACGTATTTTTGAAATAAAAAAAAAGTATTTCAAGTCAAAATAAGTTATTAATAATTTTAATTTCTTGATATCTAATAAATATAGTGAAATATGAAAGATATTAAGAAGAAATATGAATTGCATAATTTCAAAATTGCATTAAAATAGTCTGCATAAAATGAGACCCAGGTGTATATATTATTACATATGATTTAAAATATTGAATGTTTGTAAATTTTCTGCCTAACAGATAAAAACATTTTGAATTATGTTTTATATGAATTTGTCCAATTAATAAATCTAAATCTCTAAATAAATTTGTTATTCACAGTTGTAATCAGTTATCCATTATTTTTCAGAGTGTGTAGAAATTAAATGATAAGTATGGGAAAATTGTATAACTCGGAACCCATTAAAAATTATAGATAAAAATAATTTAATGATTATTCATAGAAATTTATATAAACTATAATGTAACTATTAGCTTAATTTATAATTTAGATGCAATAATTCAAAATATTCCATTTTTGTAATTTGCAAAATATATCTGTGTGTATATATATGAGGGGGGGTACTCCATAGTAACTGGAATTGTTCCTTGGTTAGTGTGCCCATCATAGTATATGCTTCCTCCACTAGATGCCTCTTGCAGGGATTCTTCTGCATAAATCTGCTGAACAACGTCATCATCATATGAAGTTCTATGTAAAAAATTGTTTTGTTAAGTGTCTCATTTATTCATCGATTTTCATTATGGTTGAACGTTTGAACAATGTGTGACTATTCTATTTTTTATTAGGGAAAATAGAAGGGGAAATAGTTATAATGTTTGAAACAGTTTACAAGCAAGCTGCTCTGGGAAAAAAACACAAGTTTATGAATGGTTTTTCTTCAGTAATGATGAATTGTCAATTGCAGACAAACATTGCTCAGGGTGACTCTCAACCTCCTGAATGAATGAAAATGTTATGGGAATTCATGAATTGATTTTGGAAGACCATCATAGAACAATTGATGAATTTCTTGATTTTTCTGGTGTATCCTGGAGTTCCTGCTAATGGATTTTGAGTGATGAATTACAAATGAAAAGAGTTTCAGTAAATTTATGCTCATGTGTTATTGGCTGATCAAAAGCAATCCCATGTTGACACATGTCATGAATTGAAAAAAACACTTGGAAATCAACTCTATTATTTTTCTGAAGATTATTATTAGTGATGAAAGCTGTTGATATACCTATGAACCAGAGACAAAACAGCAGTCAAGTTAATGGACAACTTCAATTTACAATATCCCCAAAAAGCACGATGACAATGTCAAGATGTTGTTGATTTCTTTTTTTGATGCAAATGGCCATGTTCATTCAAAATTTATTCCTAGTGGTTACACTGTTAACCAGGCATTTTACTTAGAAGTTCTAAAATGTTTTCATGATGCAGTGAGAGGAAAATGTTATGAGTTGTGGCAAAGTGGGAAATGGTGGATTCACCATGACAAAATGCCAGTATACAAAGCCTTGAGTGTGAAATAATTTTTAACTAAAAATAGGATAAACCAGCTTATGCCGCTCCATATTCACCCGATCCTGCTCAGTGTGATTTGTTTTTATTTCCCACAAATGAAAAAAATGTCTTAAAGGAAAATGTTTTGCAGACTTGGAAGAAGTGAAGGAAAAATTGATGGAAGCATTAAAAGACATCATTTTGCAAGAGTTCCAGGATTGCTTTGGTAAATGGAAAACACATTTAGACTGGTACATTGCATTAAATACAGAATACTTTGAAGAAGTTTCAATTTATATTATTAAAAATTTACATCTACATATATACATCTATATATAATGAAATCTGATATAACAAAATTTTATCAAGTTAACAGATTTACATGTACAATAAGCACTTTTTCTCACTAATTTAGATTTATATAATAAATGCAAATCCATACAGTAGTTATCAATTTAATTATTTTACGTTTTTCTGTACTTAGTGACGAAAATATTGTATGTGTATATATATATATATATTATAGAAGTATTCTTCTAGATGCATTTATAGTAATAATTTTAGCTATGAGCAGAATTTGAAAACTGATTAATGTTGATGCCAAAAAAATAATTTTAAAGCAAAATTATAATAAAATATAATGGCAATCTATTTGCTAAACATGGAATCACTAAATCAGTGAATGCCATTGTCTGAATTAGCAAATGTTACTGTTAGCACTACTGACTAATATAAGAATCACATGCACAAGAGCATTTCAGTATTGAATAACACATCTCATATCATTATCACATTTGAGAGCTTATTTGCATTTATTTTTTATTTTTTGCAATTTGTTCATCTTTATTTTTCTTATGTCTAAAAAAAAAATTGAGGCTAAACTATAGTAAAAATGATTGAAATCTAATTGCTAAATGTGTAATCACCAATTTAATAACTGCCATTGGCTGAAAGAGAAATGTTACAACAAATACTGCTAAATGATTTACAACCATGTGACTATGATTTTTTAGAACATTTCAGCTTTAAGTAATGGATCAGACATTGTGCTTAGTTTTTTTCTGCAATTTGTTAATTTTAATGTTTTTTTTTTAAATTTATCTTGTACATAAATATAAATTTTAATCATGGGCTAGAAAAATAGAGACAAAATATTGATCAGATTGAAGTGAAAAAAAAAATTATTTCTAAAAGAGAAAGTTGTAAAATGGTTAGTTGTAAATATAATATGATTAAATTTAAAAAGTAAAGATACATTATATAGTTAAAATCCAAAGCGCATGTGCAACAGTTTAATGCTGTTTAAAATATTAAAGTACAAAGATAGAAAAAGAGATTTTCAGGTAGGCAATCATTTGTAAAAAAACCAAGTAATTGTTTAAGGATTTTTTTTGCCAAGAGATTTATTAGATTGTCAGCAAAGTAAGGTTCATTGAATTTAAGAAAAAAATTAGATTGTATAGCATTATAAAGGATGTGATACCACTAATTCAGAAGTAATCAATGTTGAATGTCATTTTATAAGAAAATAAAAATTCTGAAATTAATGATCTGTGAATTTTTATTAGAATTTGCACATTTGTTTATATTTTATTCTGTGTTTTTAAAAGATGAATTTTAGCTTTCATTTCAACCTGATTATATGGATTTTTATTTTTTTCTACATTAATGGTTGTTTTGGATGTTAATTTTGATTTAAGTTGTGAGCTAGAATGGATTATTCCTAAATATATATATTGAAACAGTAAGGTCTGCTTTGCAGATCTTCGTTTCACCTTTTCTCACCTACTTCCTACCCTCATACCTTAGTTTGAACCCCAATCTATCATAGTGTGTCTGCAATACACTTATATACCGAAAATCCCACCTAATTTTAAACCACGAGCACAATGCTCGTATGATATATATAACTTATTCCCAAATAAAATAAAATATTATGAATTATGTATTTGTTCACATAATTTACATTTATTAAAAAGTAAGTTATATAAGTCGTAATTGCGCACACACTATGATATCCATTTTAAAACATATCAAAATTATAAATTGTTAGTTGTTTTGTTTGGATCTATTTACAAATATATTACCGTCGTAATATATTTTGATTTAAAATAAAATTCATTTAGTAAATATTCGTTTAGTAGATAGATTCAAATATTACAATTTAAAATAAAATAATTTTCGTTTTATTTAATAAAAATCATCCCAAATATTTCTGTTAAAATAAATGAGGGACAATAGTTTAATTATATAAGTTTATCTAAAAACAACAGCTGTCCACTTAAGTTTTCTTTAAGTAGTAGCAGTAATTTTAATTAAATCTAGTTTGTAATTCGAATGTCGACGGGGAAGTTAACAAAAGAAATTAATTAATGTTGAATTCCTTTAGACATTCGGATAGATTTAATTACAGCAGATAAGTCCAATAATTTTGTACACTCCAGGACAAATCTATTATTAAATTTTACTATAAAAAGGATGTTTTTCTTTTGTTCTCCATTCTAAGCTTCTAAAGAATTCTGAGTTGTAAAAAGGTTTCTGAGTTATTCTAAGCTTTTAAAGAATTCTGAGTTGTCTAAAGGTTTCTGAGTTGTTCTAAAATTCTAATAATTTGCTGACCTTGACATGTCCGAGTAGAGGCGTTTAAGATGGCTATGTCCCCTCGGAATAGCCAGCTGCTGCTCCATACCATCAGAAATTATCACACGGATCCCGGAACTGCTGCTGCCGCTGCCAAAATATGAACATTCCAGATTTTGCTGCTGAATTATAAAACCTGCCGAACATCTACCTGCAAATGCGTTTCCAGAGGTAACCCAAATTAACCCAAGAGCTCTTGTGATCACTAACTAACATGCTATAGCTATTTAACATTGTTTTCTTATATTTCACAACTTCATTATGTATTTCTTTCATGTATTTAAATATACTCAACATTTTGCTCTATCCTTGGGTTAATATTTTCTATTTATAAAGCTTTCTTTTATTTTATTATGATAATGTGTCAGAATCGTCTTTGACCGAGTGAACTATTCCCTCTATTGAAAGTAAGACGCCGCTATTAAGGCATATTTTAAATTTATAATTTTCCAATTTTATTATCTTGCAAATCACTCGTTCGAGGGCGATTCTTTTCTTTAATGTAATATAATCACATAGTTTAAAATCTACATGCTATTGATTTTAATCTAATATAAGAGTATGTGCGAAGTCAATGATTTAAATGTGTCCCCAAATGCATGATTGCGTATATAAATCTATACTTACTTTTCAAACCCGCAAGCATGCATTTTCCTATTTTAATTACCGTGTTCTACTTTCATTATAAAGTTCATCATTGACGTCGAGAATGTGCGGACCCTCTTAAATGAATTTCGGGGAATTTGATTGGGCATTTCTCTTAATCCAAGTAAAACCCATTTAGTATGTTTTTATATACACTAGTCTCGTATTGCTGGTACATGAATTGGTTGTTGAGACCGCTTTGTTTTATTTTTCCAAGGATTCTTTACACGGCAAAGTCCGTTCTTTTCGCTTATTGCAAGTTTCCAGGCAGAGGGTGTTCACCAATGACACCCCTGGGAATTAAACGCAATCGTCACACAGTCGCTAAGTTTCGGCTGTTCGTCAAAATACTTTCCTACGGGTTAGCGGCGAGATGCCCTCCGTAATTATTCCGGATCTTCAATATTGTTTCATTTTATATTTATTTTACAAAGCATCCGTGACTTAAACGAGTCACACCCTCCAACTTTATAAATTCACTACCAGCAATACTGACCTCCCAATACAAATCTATTATTATTATTCTCAAATAAATGCTTTGATCCCATTCCCATGTTTGCTTAGTAAGCTTTAGTCCGTACTATTCTCGAAATCAATAAATATTTTAGAACATTTAATTTCAAATATTGTCTTAAACTTGTCTATTTACTCAAAGCACCTCGCACATGTTCCTATCTTGTCAAGCACATTATCGTAACGCTATTAGCCCGAGGAATAGAATATATCATTCTGTTTTAACCTTTTCGATGTTAGTTACGGAGACGCCACGTCTTTTGAAAAATTTTTGTCTGTATGCGACGCGATGTGATGCGTTTAATGGTTGCATGCGCCATCTCTTGGTCAATTTTGGTCGCAATTTCTTCATTTTAGACTTATTTGATAGGAAATTCAATGCTTTCAATTTTAGTTCTAAAAACATCCGCATATAGCGTTATACTTTTTCAAAAAAATCAATAATTTTGACAGCCGACTTGTTACACCCCTCTGTCTTTGTTCTCTGATTGGATACTACCAAATCTTCTAGGCATGTTTCTAAATGACAGATTGACAAACGAGCAACACTAACAAAGACAATTCACGTTATACACATTCGTAATGATTTTGTTGTAATAATTACATTTATTGCAATTTTTTATGTTCACAAATAATAAAATATAGTTCTCTATCAAAATATAAAGTTTGACTCGGAAAATTTTAAATATTAGAAGAAAAATACATTTGGAGAAATATCCGTAACAAAAAATAATTATTGCTACATAACGTAATCAGGAAATTCCTAAGGCGTGTTTCTAAATGAAGATTCAGACACGACAACGAAGCTGTGTACGTTCGTAATTGAAGTAAATAATAACATCTATCGTAATTTTTTACATTCATAAATAAGATTTGATGTTACTTTATGGAAATATAAAGTTTGATTTGGAAAATTTTAAATTTTACAAGAGAAATAAGCAAACTGGAAATAAAAAGAGAATTACTCGACCGCTGTTGATCTGAATAACGGCACAATCATTGGTTGAGTTATAATTCTTTTGTTTTACTGCTAACTATTTTTTACACATTTTTTTTATATTTTTTGACAGTTATTAACATTATTTTTATTTTTTCGTTACATTTAACCAATTTGAATCTAAAATTATTTAATTTTTAGAAGCTGAATTAAAAAAATTCTGTGTATTTTAGATTAATATTTTAACAAAAGAACTGATTGCAAATGACACAGACCAATCACATTGTTCTCAGATTTAAGTAGAGGGCCACTAGCTAAAAGAATCAGTTTAAGTAGAGGGCCAATAGCTAAAATCTTCAGTGAAAGGGTTAAAACCTTTTGTCATTACTGAAATATAAATGCCAACAATTATTTAATACGCGTCCCTGTCTCATATAAGCAGACAGTGGCGTTATATATATTTATATAAATAAATTGTGTGAAATTATTTAAAACTAAATTTTATCTCTTATTTTATTTGATTCCTATCACTGTCTTGGTCTATATATATATATTTTCTGCATTTCTTTTATAAATCCATAGACGTTAATTAGCCACCCAAACTTATCTTAGTATAGAGTCTTTTGTTTCTCCCTGACCACCAGGCACCGGTAAAAGGTTATACTAGTTGTAGCGTCAGATGCGTTATCACATAGGTGGCGCTGTGAAATTTGAACTTTAGATTCAAACTTAGTATATCTAGAAGGCAACCCCTCCTAGAATGTTCAGTTTAGTGTCTGGGGTTTGAATTATGCAGTGTGTTAGCGAGATAGACGATTCTGACCGTTACAATATGAATGGATGGCATAATGAATAATTTTCTGGAAGCAGTCAATTCATTGCATTGGATTTGACTGCATTTCATTTTGATGTCACAGAAATGTTATATATTAAAAATGTAGGTTAATAGTAATTATAATCATTTGACACAATGCAATATTTATGTTCTAATATTATTTTATTAAAAAAAAGTAAGCTTTTCATAGTGATTTAAAAATGTTATTTGTAAAATTAGATGCAGTTCAGTAAAAGATAAAAAAAGTTCCCTTTTATAGTATCACTGTCATTAGTGTTGTGGGTATAAATGAAAGCTGATAAAATATCGACTCAAACACAACAAAAAAAAACCATGTTTTTTCAAAGAATATATAAGAAAATGATAAAAGATTGGTGGTGGAAGCATCTCGAAATCAGTATGCACCATGAATTTAACTGTAAATGGAAGTTATTTTTAAATCAGTTTGCTGTTGAATGTGAGTTAGAAATGAGAAGATTGGAGGGAGGGAAATTATCTTCAACAGCTGGAAATAGTTTATAAAACAAATTTGGTTGTTATCGATTAGCCACCAAACACCAACTGATGTCACTGTTTCCATGCAAAAGCACAGACATATACTGCTCATGCGACCTATAGAACAGTTCTGTTCATATTGGCCACTAAGCAGCTTTTGTGCATCACAGTACTATCACACACTTCACAGATCACTACAGTATGATGTGAGGGTGTGTAGAATTCAAGTTGTCCTAAGTCTTTGCATGTGCATTCGAAGTACTTATTTTTTATATGACCTGACTTAGTTTTAGATAATATTAATTGTAAGACAAAAGTCGCGTTTCCGTACACATATTTTTAAGGTTAAACGAATTTCAAAAGTTTACGTTTTGGTCATTATATAGAAATCATGTGTAAAACATATTTTGTGCAGGGACAGCTACGAGACTTTCAAAGCATAAGCTTGACTTGATTAGAGGGGAATTTTCAAATCAAATTGTGTTTCGTAAATTGTTTTAAAATAGTGTTGAAAAAAAATTTTTTTTTGATCAGACATTAATTGAAAAAAGGAAATATTAGATTTTATTAAATAATTTTGTTTTTAAAAATGTTGTGCATGTTGTGACGGCCAATCCTTCAGATCGTCAAAGACATTGCATCCCCTCTCCCTGCGAATTCCAATGCTACGTGCTGACATAATTGTAAATCAGCCCAGTAATGCGCTGACTTGGATAAAAATTGTCTCCATGTGATGGATGATCCTTCGGATCGGCAAAGACATTGGATCCCCCTCCCTGTGAATTCCAGCACTACGCACTGACATATAGTAGTGTAAAAAAAGTAAATTTTAAATCAGCCTGGTAACATTATATCTATTGGTTTTTGACTAGCAACAGCGACATCAGGCAGTGTTTGGTGGCTAATCGATGATAACCACAAATTTATATTACATTGAGAAAAGAATAAATTTCAATACAATATAATAAAACAAAACTAAGATTATACTTTTTAAAAAAAATAAAAAATGGCATTTCAAATTAAAAAAAAACTCCATGCAAGAAAATATTACCTAGGATCTTAATTTATCAATGATCACTGCAATAAAGTAACATTTCACAGAATGATTGATCTGGGGGAAGAAAATAACATATATTTATATTTGTTTTAAGGAAAAAGATATAGGAATGTGAAATTTTCCTTGTACATTATAATTTAATTTACATTCAAATCAGAAGTTGCAAATTTTTATTATTTATTTAAAAAAAATAAAAAAAATAAAAATGGGAACATGATAGCCACTATATTTTATTCCAAGCTTCCCAGCACATATTATATAGAGCGATAATAACTCTCTCTCTCTCACTATTTATAAAACTTTGTTTACAATCTGATGTATATTATTTATTGTACTCTAGATATCTAGAATTTTTTAATTTGTATATATATAACACAGATGCTTTTTTACATGTATAGAATGCATATACAAATTAAGATTAATATATAAATAAACTTAAAAAATATTAATAATACTATTAATTATATTTGTTTAACCACATTTTCATTCTTTTATTACATACACATTCTTTCATTACACACTCAATATTGCTGATTTCAATTCATTTCTTCATTTCAAGCCCTTGTGAATTAAGAAAGCAATGATAGGAACAGGCTTAATAATATAATAGGTTGGCAGTTTTTAGTTTTGCTCAAAGCAGTGAATTCATTTGGAACTAAATTTGAGTTAGGAGTTTCAACTGGGGAAATTTTTATATTTAAGCAACTTTATTTAGAGATCCTGCTATCTACCACTATTATTAAAACAGGCAAAACTTTCCATATAGTAGAGCCACTTAGTGCAAGCAAGAGTAATCAGAGTGTGGAGAGTTTTGCCTGTTTTAATAACAATTATGAGCAAGCATAAGAAATGGTGATCATGTGATATCTACCATTGAAGTTGAAAGGGGTCTAAAATATCTTAAAATGACTAACTCACACAGTTTGATAGGTTGTCATGCCTAAAAAATTAGTCATTGTAGTGATGATGATGAGGTCAATAATAGTAATACAGCAGGAGGCAGTGACAGTACAAAAGATAAGTATTACAAATAATGTGAAAACTTTACTTAATACATACTCTTCAAAGTCAGAACAGAGGACTGAACTGATAGCCAAATGCCTGTCTTCATTCGAGATTGATTATAAGTGCTTTTAGTACAACTCATCTTTCACAGGAATGAAATTTTTTGGAAAGGCAGATCAGTCAGTGAATGGAAAATGAATCTGTTGGATTTGCTATAAACTCTAATTTAGTGGCATTTGTTCTTGGAATTCCTCATTGATGAAAAGCTTATTTGCCTATGATTTAGATTCAAATAATTTAGAGAAAGAAACCTTTTATTCTTTGCTTGATAACAATAGTATAGTAATATAATAGACTTTGGCCAAAAATTCTTGGAAAAGATAGTGTTGATGCTATAAATTCAAATATTCTGCCATTATTGAATTTTGCTCAGCACATATAGATGCACCCTTATTCAAAACAATGGCATTTAATAGATCACATTATAGGTAGGAATCAAAATACAGAAATTTATATTATATGAGCATTTGTGTAGACTGGTGGACAGATTGTAGTGTAATACAGTCCAAGATTAAAGTGTTAAATATATTAAAAAGTAGATTAAAGTGATAAATGTATTTAAAAGTAGATTATATTCCATTTATATTTTCAAGAAAATTGATGTTTGTTCTTTAGCAATATCTACTATATATACTAAATTTCAACAGCAATTAAACCTCACCATTGCTAATTTGGATCTTGAGGACTCATATTACTGAAGAATGGAATTTTGTCAAGGAGTGTGTTTTTGGATACAAGTAAAATTTATTCTTAGGTTCACTAAAAAGAAAAATCATGACTAGTTTTTGACAATGTTCTTACTATTAGTAATTTGATTAAAAGGAAACAAATTTCTGCTTGGCAGAATAATAAATTAAATGTGAAACTTAGAGATTTGAAGGCAGAAGATTAATAACTAACAAAAAGTCTTAAAAAAATTATTGATAGATTAAATTCGCAAAAATACAGACATTTACTGATCATGATCACAGTAGGGCTGAAAGCATTATATTGATCTGAAAAACAGTATTTCCATCCTATTAAATCCAATATGGATACTCTCTTGTGGAGTAACAATACATTGAATAGGTGGAAAGAATAATTTGATTAGTTTTTTTAATAGTGATACAAAAATTGATAGGATAACTTTTAATGATATATACATTTTATCTACTTATTTAGATTTGGACAAAGATATTCAGCTTAGTAAAGTCAAATCAGTTCTTTATAATCTTAAAAAATAACAAGACTGTGAATTCTGATGACATAACTTGGAAAGTTATGATATGTTAAGGAATATGTATATATCTATAGACTCATGAAATTAGGTTTGCTGATCTTTAAGGGCGCTCTTATTATTCCAGTTTTTAAATATAAAGGAGCTAGACAAGATTACAGTAATCATCATGAAATATCATTTTAATCCACTACAGCATAAGTACTTTCAATAATTTTTTTTTAATAGATTACTTCCACTTATAGATTAATGGTTATCAGAGATTCAATCTGGTTTTGGAGAATCAAGAAGCACTATAGATGTGGTTTCTGTTGCCAGGAAAATGCAAGAAAAATATTGAGAGCAAAGGAGTGATTTATACATTGCTTTTATTGCTTTGGTAAGGTCAATGGATTTATTTAATCGAACAGATTTATGGCATTATTTGAAATTAGATGATTATCCAACAAATTTTATTCATATTATACAACTTCTACTTGATGGATTGACAGGAATTGTTATTAGTACAAGTGAAAAGATTGAGACATTTGAAAAGAAAACTGGTCTTAAACAAGGATATATATGTTATATGTTTGCTACAAATTGGTTTTCAATTTTTATGACAAAAGATAATTTTTGTGGCAGTTGTTTTTTATAAGTAGTTACAAAAACAGCGATCACATTGTTAGCAGAATTTTTAATTTGAATAGATCAAAAGCAAAACAAGAACTTTGTCTTCTTAGAATTCTGGATTTATTGTATGCTGATGATTATGCTATTTTTTCCAGATCAAAAGACAATTTACAGCATATACATAATATTTTGAAGACAATATTTAAAGATTTATTTTGGTTTAATAATTAATGTTCAAAAAAATTAGAATTGTGTATCAAAAAGTGATGGAAGAAAAATTCTCAACAACTTTTAGTTTGGTTGGCTGTCAATTTGAGAATGTGAACCAATTTAAATATATTGTTAGTTTTGTACTAGAAAGGTGGACTTAGATGTTGAAGTACATCACAGACTCTAATGTGCTGCTGGTTTCAACAAGTTAAAAAATGCAGTATTTCATTACTTCAGCAAGATAGTCAACTTTATAGAGAACTGTTATTCTATCTATTTTATTGTATGGAAATGAAACTTGAACACACTCTATCAACATAACATAAAGGAATTAGAAAAGTTTCATGTTTTGAAAAATTTTAAAAATACGATGGCAAGATCATAAAACAAATCCACATGTTCTTCAACTTGCTGAGTGTGATAATGTAGAGTCTGCAACTTTTTATGATAAACTTGAACATGGATTTCATGGAGAAACAGACCTACCTATATTATAAGAAAAGGCATTCTAAAGAAATGCAATATTGATTTATTTCCATTATGAAGATATGGCAAAGAATAGTATACCTTGGAGAGTTCAAAATTGGCCATGGTATTGAAATATTTCAGGAAAAAAAATTTTCTGATGAAGAAATTAAAAGATAACATTATAAAATATCAATCAAACAGAAAATTGGATTAGCATATTCTATGTGAGTCATATCATAGATTGGTTGTAAATTTATTGCAAATTCATTTCTAGGGCATTTTTTTCTTTCTTTTGAATTAGAATATCCATATTTGTTTATGAGTGACTGCTATATGTATTATGTATATATGTGCTTATTCATTCACCTTCACTCATAGATTGTGTTTTCTGAGACAATGTAATAACTATACAGATATATTTTACCAGTTCATTTTTGCTATCCATAAATTTAGTGTTTCATGAGTGCAAAACTGTTGTGACATGATTTTGCTTTTCTCTTTTTATTATTTCTCTAATGAATGATTCAATCTTTTTAATCAAATGACCCACTTCTGAATATGATTAATTCTTTTCACTACAAATTGATAACTTTCATTTTATTGTTTATTAAGGAAAATACTTTACAAATTCTCTTAAAATATTCTTTAAAAATATTTTCTTAAACAAATTATTATTTTATATTAAGCTTTTACTAAATAAAATGGAAGAATAATATATGTGCCTTCAAATAGAATTAATTAATAAAATCACTATTATATTTAGTGAGGCTAGTCCCATATGAAAAAAAAAAAGGCTGCTATTCTTAAAATATGCTAATTTAATTATATTTTTTGATTAATTACATTTTTCTTATATTTTTTTTTTCAGGGATAACATATAATTAAAATAATGTATGTTGATAGAGTACATGCTGTGGTTTTGCTGTATATCCTTAGATAGGATAGTATTTTTATTTATTAATGGGTTTGCTATTTATTGAGTAAAAAGGCTACCAAACATTACATTCATAGCTACAGTGGATCCACAATATTTGCTATATTTTGTTCCAAGCTCCCATTCTACACATCACTTATAATAGCTCACATTTTATTGATAAGCTTTGATTTTAATAGATTACATATTGTTTATTGAAGTGCGAGGGTACAAACTTTTCAACATGTTCATACATATAATACATATGCTTTTTTATGTGTATAGTAAACATATATAAATTAAGATTATAATATAAACAAAATTAATTGAGGGAGCAAATTTACATATTTATTGTATGGGTATGTTCACTTATTCATATTTCATTCAAAAAATAAAATACCATATTTAAAATAAATAGTGAAATGTCAGGCTTTCATTAAACCTGCCCTGAACAATATCGTCTTTTTCTGTAATTTTTTCCCCTAAGAAAACATAATAGCAGTTTAATTATAAGTAGATTATGGCCTTCTAGTTGTTATATATCTATATCAATTTTGGAATCTATATAGTCATTTGTATTTGTCATTACCTGTTTCAAATTTTCAGTTATTTAAATTAAACTCTTCAAACTTTATCATTTCTGATGTGATATAAGAACATTTTATAGATTTTTTTCTGCCATTTTTAAATCACTAACTTTCATTTTATTGCTTAAGGAAGATATTTTACAAATTTTCTTAAATTTAATAAACCTTTTAAAAGTTATTCTTAGAAAACATTTATTACCTGAAATACATTATTACGACATCAAAATTTGGAAAGAATCAAAGAAGCAATGAATAAAATAGACGTGCTTTTAATGTAATCTAAAGAAATATTATTAATAAATATGATCACCTTCAGCAGTCTGAATCAGAAAAATGTCTGCTGCCATATTTGTCTAAAAAAATTAAATTTATGAATTTTATTGTTTTTTAGCTTTATTCGTTTATATTTTGTTTTTGGATTGCATGTAATTAAATGGGTATATATTGATTCAATGCATGTTGTGGCTTCACCGTATATTATACTTTTCTACCTATAATAAAATAACTTATAATTATGATTTTTATTCTAATGTCAGCACATCGATATTACTCCGACAAACACAGGTCTATATTTTCTAAACAAGAATAGATAGTTAATAGTCAATAAAAATTAGTCATATTTGTAGTTAATTAAAATAACAATCTAGATAATTATAGTCTAATTACCTAAAAAAATCCCAAGTTTATTTGTGAATGATAAGTTACTTGGAAAGTTTTCAAATTCTAGCCTGGATTTGAACATCAGATTGTAAATAACCATTACATATAGTAGCTTGTATTGTAAACAATGCTAATCAATAAAAGAAGACAAGGTGAAATTTTAAGTTCATTTTAAAACATTATGGATAATTAATTATATATAAAATTTAATAATATGGATATTAATTATATATAAATTTAATAATATAGATAGAATAATTATAAGTATGTAAAATAAATATTATAAATTTGTATTACAAATCATCTATGCAATCATAAAATAATAATCAAGGTTTACAATATTAGAATCATCAGTAATTCGCAATATCATCAGCTGTTCTTGAACCACATTAATCTTCTTCTATAACTCACAAAATAACTGCACCTTTATATATTTTATTTCAGATATGAATAATATTATAAGCACATATTTCTACAGTCATCCTTTTTTATTTTATTTTAAACTGTTAGAAATAGTTTTTTAAAATAATAATATGTAATTGTCTGATTTATAAACAAATTAAATGATTTTTTTTTTATTGCTTGAATATAGTCACTATTGCTAATGAACTTTTTAAAGTCAATAAATTTATTAATGTAAAATAATAAGAGATATTTTTGGGTTTTAAATTTATCAAGTGAAATTTATTATGATTTATGTTAGCTATTTTTTATCATATTAAATATTAATATATATATGTATGTATGTTAGGTTCTCTGTCGGAAGGCAGATAACTAGTTAACATTGGTGACAGTTTGCCATGGCTTTTCCTTTCTTACCTTTAGTAATGTAACAGTCAGAAAACATGTGACTCGTAAACATAGTGCAGAATTCGACCACCACACAGAACAGCAGCACCATCGAGGTAGCGAAGCCACCCGTGGTACTGAGTTTGAACATAGTTTATCGGTTCCACAATACAATCCACGAAACAACGCATCTGATGCAACATTAGTAAATATTTCTTTAGGCACGGTGGTCAGGGATATGCAAGAGATTCATGATTTTATTCTCGAGTTAGCCAATAATCAAACTAATATTAATTAAACATTCATATTTACATAATCGAGGAAATATTATATAGAATGGGTATCGAATAAATGAAACATAACTGCAGACGTATAGTTTAAAATTATTTATTAATACATTTTAATAAAACAATCATTTACTAATAATATTTTATGGATTCAAAGCTTCAGTAGCGGGATTTGCGACATGATTATATTTTAAAGAATACATTTATTTATTTAGACATTATTTTATATTGAGGACTTCAGTAGCGGTATTTCCGATACTGTAATGTTTACAAAAGGAATACATTTATTTGTTTAGACATTATTTTATCTTGAGGACTCAGTAGCGGTATTTCCGATACTGTAATGTTTACAAAGGGAATTCACTTATTTGAAGGCGTAATCTAGCTACCTAAAATTCTCGAGTAAGTATTTCTAATGCATGCCTGGAGGGATTTATACCTTTGCAATGCAAGAGTCTAAAGTAAGGGTTATAAGAGTAGCGGCAGACATATATTTATTTAATTAAAATATTTATTTATAACTAAGGGCAAACATTTATTTGAGAGTGAATTATGAAGATAATGCAGAGGCAGAGTGATAAATAGAATAATAAAACTAAGTAAAGGAACACGTGGTATGCTTTAGAAAGGCGATATGGAATGGCAGTATATCAAAACTGCAATGCCGTGAATGAGTTTATAAGAATGTCGGGCTGGTCTTTGCCATCGGCTCGACGAAGTAAGGTGTCACATAAGCATAACCAGGGACAAGCGGTCCGTGTCGCAGTTTGCTGGCTGGCTGCATGACATCAAATCCTACGGGAGCACCCATTATGTCCGCTTGTGTAGGACGACTGGGATTAATTTCAACCCTGAAGAATCTGGGAATTTCACTGCGAAATGGGTCATCGCGTCTCTAAAACGTAACACATGTATAATGTATTAACGATTATGCAAAGATTTAAATATAGTTCTAACTCGGCCCTACATTATCAACATTTACTAAAAGAACGTTCGCGACTCTCAAAGAAATGTAAAATTTCTAGAATTATTCATTAAGATCTAATAAATACAAAACACATATAAACTGGGAATTATTACAACTAATATACCAGCCATTTGCGAAGTAGTAGACCCTGCATTACAATAAATGATGCATTGAATGCGTGTCGATTTATATTAAAGTTAAGTGATTTATGAAAGTAATGTTAATGAAATCTGACACGCATTCACTATTTCAAGCGATCATAGATTTAAACTTTGAACATTGAGACAATTATTAACATGCAATAATTAAATAATAAATATAGATAAAATGTAGATTTTAGAAATACGCACCCAAGAAAGATAGAATGAGGTAAGCTAGATTATTAGAGAAATTTACACATTAAGTTAATTATTCAATTTTAGTTATACAAATGGTAGTTTTTACATTTTACAATTTAGATAAGTAATGTGAAGAATAGCTATAGCATGTTATTAGAGTACTCTAGAGTTTGAACACAGACAGGTACCTGTTTTATAAGAAGTTTTCCGAGTCCATTGGTTTAGTAGCAAATAGTTCATGAGTGGCAATTCTTTCTTGTATTTAGACGTTTCATTTTACTTTAACAGCAGCAGCAGCTTTCTCATTTATTTCAGGCAGCAGATCTTCATGGTGATTTATGACGGGCAATGGAAAGTTCAGCATGCAATAGGCCATCTCACGATGGAGAATAATCTAGGTGCTTTTACTCGGTCATACCTTGGCAGGAACAAATTATTTTTATATTTTGGAGACTCTCAGTGATCGAGAGCAAAGCTAAAGTTTAAGTGAATGTCTCCAGCAAGTCTAAGATGGCCTCTTTTTTTATCTTGATCTTTCACATTTTTGTTAAGGTATTTTTAGGTTCTACTTAATCTGCCCTGAGGATAATCAATGCATTTTGTTGGTTTTAATTATAGAAAGCTGCCGTTCTATTGTTTACATTTTACATTTACTAATTACATTTTGGGGAATTTTTCTTTAATTAATCTATTATCTATCACTGACCGATGCTTTTAAATTTCAAAGACAAAAAGGAAACATAAGATTATTTTAATTTTTAATTAAATATTACATCAGATTTTTTTAGAATTATTATTAAACGAAATTTAAACAAAGCAATAAATACGAACTTTATAATCCAAAATAAATGATTAAAATTATACAAAATTATATAACTAAAAGAAATCTAAATTATATTATTTTATCCCTATTTATTGCCTTTAATTTGAGATCGAAATGTGTGCGTGTTTATGCTGAATTCTACATATATTTATACATTTTTAATATTGCTACACACACAATTCGATACCAAAAAGTTTAAATTTGGGCGGGATAGATCGGTCAGTGAGAGACGACAGAAAAAGGTGAAACTTAAGATTCGAATACGAATCTTACTGTTTCAGTAAGTACAATTAAATCTAGCACCTCATACTTTATTAAAAATAATTAAATCAGCAAAAGTAAACGTATTTTATAAATTAATAATAATAATTATAAAGACATGAATTCTATAATTTGGACTGACTTGAATTATTATAACTTCTGTAATTTAAAAAAGAAATTAAAGAACACTTTTTATTATATGTTTATTTATTTTAAAGTTTTTAGACACTTTTTTTAATAAAGAAAATTGTTCAAACAAGATAATTGTTATTGAGTAGAAAATGAAAAAGTTTTATAAATTTTAAGCCATTTCAAGTGCAATATCTATTTAAACATGTAATATTTTGTGTTTACCACATCATTTTCATGGCAATGAAATTATCATTCTAGATTATTTATAGATCTATTAAACTCTTATTTTTTAAATGGTAAATATTTTTATGTCAGAAGCTATTAAATATTTATAAAGAAATTGTGCTTTGTGTTAATTTTTTTATCGTTAACATGTTTAAGAAACTCTTGATAAATTATGGATTACATTATGCAATAACTTACTACTGGTGAGGATAGAGATTCTTAGAATTTAAAATTTTTAAAAAAGTTTTAAAAGGAAGGCCTTTACTACTAATAACATGTAGTATATGTGCATGAATAAATGATTTTTTTCCCTATTGCATTGTCTGTGATACATCAATTATAGTATTATTGTAGTGATATACTGAGAATTTTTTTAAAATATCAAAGTGAAAAAAAAAACCAGCTCAGATAATGTATTTATTTGTAAAAGTGATATTGCATAATATAATTGATTAAACTATAGAAACGATATGTATGTATTTGTATTGATCAGAATGTCTTTGTATTCTTAATAAATCACACATTTATTTACTAAGAAATTTATTTGCTTTTGATTTAGATGTTAACAAAATGTTTGACAAAATTTATCTATTTAAACCAAGATTGGTTGATTTTAATAAATTAGCAATCATTTGTTGTTCAGAATCCAGTATATTGCAATAATAGTTGCACTTGATGCAATTACGTACTGTTTTTTTTTTAAGAAACATTTGTGATATCTACTCTAGACAATATTGTCAGTAGCTATATGATGCTACCAGGTCATAACCTGGAATCAGACAAGAAAGAAATAATATTTTAAAATCTTTTCAAATAAACTGCTCATAATTTATTTGTTTAGCGATCATATTCACAACAATAAAAATAGTTGTTATGGTATGGGAACATCCTCACAAGATAAATATCTCTTGATTATTACCTTAAAAACTGACTAAACATTGATGATAGAAAGGTAATGCTATGGAAATAATGAAACTTATTCATCGCCAATAAATTAAAATTCAAATGTATAAAAGCATAATAAAATCTTTTATTAATTCTCATTAAATATATGATCTAATGAACATGTCTGATCATTATTTAAATCCCTATCTTACTAACTTCCTAACATTCATTCCAAATCTTTCACAAACTAAATTCTATTCTAAATAACTATTAATGTATCTATACAAGAGATATGCAACAAAATGCCTTATTATAATTGATACTATGATTACAAAGGGAACTCCTGAACCACTGCTCAATAAATGATTACATCAGGACTCAAGCTAGTGTATATTAGCAATCTAAACATAGAGATTACCTGCCGCCATAATGCAAGTCACTCCATCCCTAATTCATTCTAGTAGATAACCTGGAAAAGAGCATAACAAAGATTGGCAAATAACACTGATTCTACCAAAATCACATCTATAAAAGATTTGCACAGTACTTAATTATTAACTAACCACCCTGAACATTACTCAAGGGATAGACCAAATCAAGATTCATCAGATCATATTAAAAATATAATATTAGAATTATAAATAAAGTGTATATAAAAATATTACAAATAAATATAATTAAGTTACATCAATAATACACTCCCTTGCTTATAATGTTATTTCTCTAACATTTTGGGGCATAAGCAAATAATGAGTCTAGTTGTATTTTTTTTTTACAAAAGAGTTCATAATTACCTATTCAAAAGTTGGAAGTGCTGTTGATGTAAAGAAATCCGACATACAATACTTGCATTGATCTATATCACTTCGGAAGTAAAGTTGGTCAGCTTAAAAGTATTGTTGGAAAAGATACTGCCATTAACTATAATTTGCTGTTCAAAGTTTTACTTAAATATATACGATGGTAAATGTCCATTTTATCTAAGAGGTATTGCTTCAGCTAGCTAGCGGTTGATTCTTATTCTCCAGCAATGGCTCTTCTTTCAGCACTCATCATATAGAGATACAGTTGTAGGAAAAGCATTTCTGGGAGGAATTGTGGATGTCCTTAGTTACATCATATTGCTGAAGCTTATACCAGATAAGAGTAGAGAAAGAATTCCAACATTATAAATAAATTTGTTTATACAGACTTTGCAAACTAGGGATTTTAAGATCCTGGATCCTTAATTTGTGATGCAATTAATGACTCATTTATTATAAAAAGACTTAAAATAAAATTATTTGCTTAAACATTTTCAACAATGAAGCATCTTTATTTTTATCCCCACCACCATCATTTACATACCAATCCTGCCTAATAGGATAGTAGTGGTGGCTATGGTTGTTAAAGAGCTAAAGACACCAAAATGTATGGATACTGAATTGAGTTCAGACCCATATGACTATATAATCTATTGAGCTTAGATTGAAAATATTTTTATGTTTTCAATTTCATTCTCATAGTTTTATAGTTAAGTACAGATAAAAGGTGGT
Source organism: Epiperipatus broadwayi (assembly GCA_028023455.1). NCBI lineage: Eukaryota > Metazoa > Onychophora > Udeonychophora > Euonychophora > Peripatidae > Epiperipatus > Epiperipatus broadwayi. Next base: position 608,194 of record JAQFVV010012449.1, read on the forward strand.
TGCTGGAGGGTTGCATTAGATCCTAAGATCTAGGTGCAGTGCTCTCAGATTCAAAGCTCCTCACTGACAATGGCCACAAGCCAGAAACTAGTCTGGGGATATTAGATGAGTAGGTATTAGGTAGGGATTTTATGCACAAGCCTTCTGGCACCCATTGCTTACTCTGTTTAGCACAGGGTGGCACTACTGTATGGAGAGAGTTTTGCCTTGTTTATAAACAATTATGTGCTAGTATGAGATAGTGATCATGTGATGCTTAGTGGTTTAACACCAATCCTGCCTAATAGGATAGTGGTGGCTATGGTTGTTAAAGAGCCAAAGACACCAAAATGTGTGGATACTGAATTGAGTTCAGATCCACATGACTATATAAATTATTGAGCTTAGATTGAAAATATTTTTGTTTTCAATTTCATTCTCATAGTTTTATAGTTAGGTACAGATAAAAGGTGGTTGCTGGAGGGTTGCATTAGATTCTAAGATCTAGATGCATTGCTCTCAGATCCAAAGCTCCTCACTGACGATGGCCACAAGCCAGAAACTAGTCTGGGGATATTGGATGAGTAGGCATTAGATAGGGATTTTATGCACAAGCCTTCTGGCATCCATTGATTACTCTGTTTAGCACAGGGTGGCACTACTATAAGGAGAGAGTTTTGCCTTGTTTATTAAAAATATTTCATAAGATCAGATGCTCTCTATATTTAGGCTAGTAATAAATACTTTAAAGAACTTTTTGTTTAGACTTTTTTTTCCATCACATTTATTAAAAAGAATTATTTTGACTATAATTTTCAAATTTCATTTTATTATTATTCTCTTACGAGAACTCAAAGGTTTACTTGGAAAATCCTAATTGCAGTAAGTATAAGTTATTCTTTTAACTATGTTACGTCTTGAATTGAATATAAAGTAAAGATAAAACTGACATTTATTATTATTACTCTTTCAGCCTTTTGTTCTTTTATAATCTATTTATTTCAGTATTAAAAATTAAATATTTAAAGTAGTATAAAATATTATGAAAGTTTGTAATAAAATTAAAACATTCAAATATTAAAAATGATTTATTCCATATGAGATTAAGATTAATAAAAGTTTGTTGCACAATGGTCCATCCAAATTTACTTATTAAACTATTTAATAAAAGACAAGTGACAATAAAAGTCTGTATCCGAGATATTTTAGGATATGCAGATTGAAGTTTCCGAATTGGGCACGTTGACTTTATCATGGTGTATTGATTTCCTTGTAGATTGATAAAATTTTGGCACCAATTGACTTAATAGAGGAGATAAGCATGCCTATGAACTCAGTACATTTAATTAATTTATGTTTATTATACCTCTTTATCAGATCTCGAAATCAATGAGTGCTTAAGAATCACTCAAGGCTATATAATAAAAATCTAACTGTAATAGAAGTTAGTAGTGGGATTATGGTTAAGAAAATGATAAATCTTAAGCACTATGCAAATAATCAAGTGAAACCTTAAAGAGTTTTGTTTGTATATGGAAATAATTATTATCTAAGAGACATTTGAATTTCTAGAAGATAGTTATTGCTAAAAGGAGTATATGTTTTGGTTATTAATATATGAATGTTTGTGTTTCAAGAGACTTTTGAAGTGAAGACACAAATATATAATTGGGTTGTTCCTTGCATATAAAATGTCTGTTCAGCTTCAGGATAAATTATAGACTTTAATGTAATTGATTATCAAATTACTAAATTTTTTAATATTATTCTCATTGTTAATAAATATTTGTTATAAAATTACTCTGCATATTTGTTTATTATATTATTGCTGCCTGACTGATATATGGATTTTATCAGAACATAACAGAATAATGCAAGTTGACAATTGTAATGAATTTGGAAGACCCAACAGTAGAATGGCTACAATTGAATATTTATGAAGGACCTATGTATAAATATTAATATTATTAACACTGGTTTTTATTATTTTTTATATATATTTTATATTATAAATTTTTTTAACCTATATATATATATATTTTACATATATACTTTTATATATTCTTAATTTCTTTAAATATTTTTATATGTGTATAATTAATTAATACTTTCTATAATCATATATATTTCTAATATATTCTATAATTTTATGTTTTTATTTATCATTTTTTATTGTCATTAATATATTCACTTTTCATTCTAATTTTAATGTTATATTTTATTCACATTTTAAATCTTTTATGTTTTCTATTTTATTAACATAAATACTTAATATTTATTCTTAATTTATATTCATAACTTTAATTCTTTTTTATTTTTTGTTTTTAATTATTTTGTAATTTTTTTTTAATATTATGTTTTATATTCACTTTTTTACTCTGAAACCAACTGAACTGAACTTTTAACTATTTAAAATTTTGAATTTTTTCAATAATTTCTAATAGTTTCCACTTTATATTTTTTTTTATGAATTAAATCCATTTTTATTTTTATTTCTATCTTTATTTTAACTTATTTTTAATATATATTTTTTACTTAATGCAAAATCTTTTTTAACCCCAAATCTCTATTTAATACTGGCTAAATATTATTAACATGAATAGCCTTTATTGCAAAGAAATCAAGTCATAAATCATATGACATAATTTAACAAGCTTGTATTATAAATATTGTCTATTAAGAGTTATTGGAAAGCTCTTATATAACCTCCTTTATTTTTCCGTCTTTCCTATTATTTGTAAATTGTATAATTTTTATATAATCTTTTTCAAATTCATGTCATTTCTATTGTATGTAAATATATTGGTGAACTTCTATCATATTTATGTTGTAAGAATCTTCTATATATTGAATTTTTATTTCACCAACTATTTATTTTTATATTATTCATTCTGCATTGTTTACAATTAATTTCATATAATTCATTTATTTCATTAGTAGGATTTTTACTATAATTTTTAATAAATTTATTTTCCATTATGTTATTCATATTATTTCTGTTTTTTATTAGCTATTTTAACTTTTATTTTATTATAATTTTTTTTATTAATTTGACATAAATTTATTTAAAATTTTAATTATATAGTTGTTAGCTGTACTTATACCTATATAATTAATTTTATTATTATTACTATTTTTTTTTATTATTATTTTTTATAGAAACTAACTTTCTATTATTATTAAAAATTTAAATAAAGTTATAAAATTAATAAAAAGATTGATAATACGGTTGTTGTCTTCCCCTTGTAATGCGGCCACTTGGTGATGCTGCGGTACCACCAACAACCGTCAAGAAGCATACAAGTGATAAAGTTCGACACAAAAAACGCTGAAAACATCGATGTAAATAAAAAGAAAAAAGGAGCCGAAATGGTTGATGGCAACCCCCCCCTAATGAAAAAAAAATGCTGAAAACATAGATGTAACCAAAAATAAAAAAGGAGCTGAAATGGTCGATGGCAACCCCCTCCCCAATGAAAAAAAAACGTTGAAAACATAGATGTAACCAAAAATAAAAAATTAGCTGAAATGATCGATGGATTCCCCCCCTCCAATGGAAAGAAATGATCGATGGAATCCCCCCCTCCCAATAGAAAGAAAACACTGAAAACATGAGAAAAAATGCTGAAAACATCGATGTAACCAAAAATAAAAAATCGTTGAAAACATATATGTAAAAAAAAAGAAATAGCGGAAATGATCGATGGGTCACCTCCCCCCTCCCAGAACAAACAATTCTTTTATGAAATGGACAAAGTGAAATGCCAAAAGCAAAATACAATGAACAAAATCTTGTAAAAGGCAAATTAAAAAAGAAATCTTGAAAATGCTATAAACTACAATTACAACAAAATCAGAAACACTTATAATGCTAAATGTCAATGAAAGTCCAATAATGATGGATGGGCAGGAATGCTAAAGACAGAATTTCATCAATATTTAGCATTCAACATTTACAAATATGCTTTGAAATTATGGCAAATCATAAAAAAGCACTTTTCAAATAGATTCCAAAGCAGTGCTTATTACTCCCCCCCCCAGATCAATTTATCAGATTAATAGTACGCTGCTTTGAAATTATGCCATATCATTTAAATGCATCAATATTTAAAAAATAAAAAGCAGTAAGATTACAGAAAAATATATATTTACCAATTTCATTTGTAGTAGGCAGTTGGATGTTTGCAGCAGAAATACGACAAAGATGGCACCAATTAACATCAGATTACAATCAGCAGGCAAACAATTATAGTTCCACAGAAAATAGGCAAAAGAAGGTTCAAATTTTTAGGCTTTGGGTGCAAACTTATTCATACAAACATTCAGATGTTGAAGAGTATTGGTTCAAAATTATTTAGTGTAGTTTTTCTTCAAACAGATTGAAGCAGAATTGAATAATCACAGCAGATTAAATGATGGTGGTTATTTGGTGGTTTAAGAAATACGACAAAGGTGTCACAAATTAATAGCAGATTACAATCAGCAAACAATTATAGTTCCGCAGAAAATAGGCAAAAAAAAAGTTCAAATTTGGGTGCAAAATTATTCATACAAACATTCAGATGATGAAGAGTATTGAAGCAAAATTATTTAGTGTAGTTTTTCTTCAGACAGATTGAAGCAGGGTTGAATAATCACTGCAGAGAACAGATTTTAAATTATAATGAGTATGTTTAAAGCACACATATTATAATAAATGTAAAACGTAGAATTAAAATAAGTTTCCAATTAAAAAGGAGTAACATGTTTACAAAGCAGATTTTAAGCTTATGTTTAATTGCTGACCAAGGTCTTTGTAAGAATTTCAATTTATTTTTATATCAGATTTTAACATGTGTGCGAGAACCCTCCAGAAATTGAAATTTATATGCCAAGGCAAGTAAATGAAGTTTTTTGACTTAAGATAATTTAAATCTATTGCATTACAGCAATGTCCACACAACTTATTTTAATTGTACATTTTAATTTTAATTTAATGTCTGCTTTAAATATACCCAATATAATTATTACTTATATACACTAACATAAAATATGCGCACATAAACGCAAATACTCTTTATATACCAATTAAAGATTTAAAAAGAAAAATATAATCGCACCCTAAAATATTAAAAGTCACAGTTTGTACTTTCAAAATGAAATGTGACATAATAGACTTTTCACTTGAAAAATATCATTTCCAAAGCCAATAAATTTAACCAAAATGTTACTGAAGTATTCTTTCGAAATGTGTCTAGGATTATTATGACATACTATTTATTTTGTACTGCTAGATATAAAAGTTGTTAGGATTATTTTTATTTTTTGACAGGGTTTATATGGGATTTTTTTATGCAGATGAACACAACATAAAACATGCACAAACTTTCACGCAACATTTCAAAATCACGCGCTGAAATATCAGTCGTATCTATCTTATTGGTCATCTTTTTTTTATATTCAAAATGATAAAAATTTGGAATATCCCAAAGACAGAACATGAGGCAGTGGAGTTCCTTCGAGGTAAAAGAGTTCTGCCCTCTCAAAGAGTGTGTGTCAATGGCCATGAAATGAAACTTTGTCACTCCAAGGGCACAATGGAGGTGAACATTCGTGCCTGTCAAAGTCGCATAGCACTTTGGAAGGGAACCTGGTTTGAAGGCTGCCAATTGTCATTCGTCGCAGCCATCCGAATCATTTATTATTGGAGTAGAAACAAATTGACCATACAATTGGGGAAAGATGATTTGGAGTTGAGCAAGACAGGTGTCGTTGCATGGAAACAATATTTGAGAGAAGCTTGTAAAGAAAGTCTGCTATCTTGCCCGTCATGCAAAATTGGAGGCCCAGGAAAAATTGTAGAGGTAGATGAAACTCTGTTTACTAAACGTAAAAACCAACAGGGGAGAATTCTTCCACAACAATGGTTATTTGGTGGTTTATGTAGAGAAACACAAGAGTGTTTCATTGTCACTATTCCATGTCGAACAGCATCTGTTCTTTTAGATGCCATTAAAGAACATATAGTACCAGGATCCTCCATCTATTCTGACTGCTAGAAGGCCTACAAGAGTGAGGAATTGAATGCTGCAGGTTACCAGCATTTCAAAGTCAACCACAGTTATAATTTTGTTGATCCTTCTACTGGAGCACACATGCAGAACATAGAAAGACTTTGGGGGCTATTGAAATGGCACAATAAAAGAGAGAGGAGGACCGCTCAATGTCACTTGGAGTCATATTTAGCTGAATTCATGTGGCGTCGACTGCATCATGATGAAGATATATTCGATGCGATATTGCAAGCCATTGCTATACCATCAGTGTAAATTTTAAAATGTCTAAGTTGCTATCTTCTGCTGTTTTCTAAATAATTTTTCACCCAAAGCCTAAAAATTTGAATCTTTTTTTTTGCCTATAATCTGCGGAACTATAATTGTTTGCTGATTGTAATCTGCTATTACTTTGTGACACCTTTGTTGTATTTCTTAAACCACCATCATTTAATCTGCTGTTACTATTCAACTGTGTTAAAATCTGTTCTCTGCAGTGATTATTCAACTCTGCTTCAATTTGTGTGAAGAAAAATTACACTAAATAATTTTGCTCCAGTACTCTTCATTATTCGAATGTTTGTATGAATAATTTTGCACCCAAATTTGAACTTCTTTTTTTGCCTCTTGGAACTATAATTGTTTGCTGATTGTAATCTGCTATTACTTTGTGATACCTTTGTTGTATTTTTTAAACCACCATCATTTAATCTGCTGTTACTATTCAACTGCCATAATCGTGGCCTGTTTTACTTTTAGAAGTTGGGATATGCAATGCAATCCTAACTGCATTTATTATATTTTATCTGCTGCTTTCAAAACAATAGACAGAATGTATTTTTTTTTACTAAAGAAATTAAGAAAAATAAAGCCAATATATATATATATTTATTGCTGTATAATCAATACTATAAAAACTGAAAAAATAAAAAAAATATTGGTTAAATTAATTAATTTGAATTTTTTTTAACCCACATTCAATTAGATCATATTTTAATTTTTAAAATGAAATCTTTTTTTTTTAAATTGATATAATCTTTAATAATTTTGTAAATTAATTCTTTTCAATTTTCAAGTCTCTAAATAGTGTAAAAGGATTTCTAAAATGAATATGGATTATATCAAGGGAATTAATATAAAATCCTGAGGTTAATCTACAAAAGAATTATACAATCTTTCATTCCATGACTACAGACTTGATCACATAATATAAAGTTTTATGAAAACAAACTACTTAAAGTTGATTAAAATAGATGGGCATATTGCTAGAAGAGATGATAATAGATAGATAGTTGAAATCTTAAATTAATTGTAACTGATCTAGAAATGGATCACGTGAAATATATGGATGAAACAAGGAAGTTTGTTGATGTGATGTGGAGAAGAGCAGCTAGTCATTGGATAAACTGAATTATATTTGAAAATATCTTGATCCTGCAGTGAATTCATAATGGTAGAAAATGATAATGATGAAAATAGCCTTAATATAAGATAATATAGTATGATAAATACAAATAATGTCTTATTTTTCCAAATTTTATCAAATTTAAAATTGCTTATATGGTTGCCATTTTGTTTACAAAATTTTAAATTTTGATACATAAACATATATATCATTTCTTTAAATAATATATTGAACTGGCTTGATATCCGATTCAATGGTTTTTACTGCCTAAATTAAAAACTTCCAAAAATTTTTACTCCCATCTCTTCCACTTTTATTAATATTCTCCAACAATTTACTATTTAACTTCAACCTCTCTCTATAATTATCCATTTTAACCAACTTCTTCTTTTCTAAGTACTTTCCCCATTTAGCATTAATATCATTTTCACTTTCTTTGTTGTTAATAGCACACTTATATTCTCTGCATGCTTCTTTCCTCTCTTTTACACTTTTACTAACTCTCATTTTTTTATTACTTTTATTCTTCTGCATATTCTCAACCAAAACCCTATTTGCCCCTTTTTCTATTTCACCACACCAATCCTTATACTCATCTCCATCCAACTGCTCCATGGTTTCTTCAACTTTTATTTTATATTCTTCCAACTTATTCTTATCATTCACTCTCCATTCACATCTTTCACTATTATTTCTACCTTTATTTCTATCCTCCATCACATTACTAACCATTTCTATTACAATAAAATTATGATCACTATTACATACTCTTTCTTCATTATCAAACACCTTAATTTTTCGTATTTTATTCATTCCCTCTTTCTCTACCAATACATAATCTATTGTGTGAAATACATTATTCCAGGTATGCAGTGACCTACTGGTGCCCTCTGTGATTATGATAGATTGAGTGTCTGGTACAATATATTATATACCATGCTATACATACCTGATTTTCTATTTAGTATTGAATTAGAGTTAAAGATAAACATGCTTTTTTATTACATCTAAATTATAGTTAACACTGATGTAATGGATCTTTATATATAATTATGTTACAAGTGATAATTTTATACCGCAGTAATTGGTACTTGTGAATTTCAAGTAAACCAAGATAGCACCCTGTATTTTTGATAAATATATAGTTTTGAGGGCCAATAATTTACTAAAGATGTGTTCGTTGTTAAATTAAGACAAAATTAATAAATTGATTATTAAATTTAAAAAAAAAAAAAAGGAATAAATTCTGGTACATTTTATTAAGAAGCTTTATTTCAATTTTTTTTTTTACTTCTAATGTGGAAAGTGATGAGACACTCTTAATATTATTGTACTTTATCAAATACCCCAATAAGCTTTAATTCATCATAATGATGTAGAACAGTGATTGCAAACCTATGGCATGTGTGCCAGAGAAGGGACGTTCACATTTTTTACTGGCATACAAACTATTTATGTGTCATAATTTTCTTCAATATTTGTTTTGTTGCTAAAATCTGTACTAATAAAAATTTACTGTAAACTAAAGGTAAAATAAATAAATATATTAGAATTCAGTTTACAATTGAAGTCTGATTAGAAGCAGTAAATTATATTTTATGTCAAATAAAGTGGTACTGGTATACTGTGGTATCATATTCTATAAACCTGTCAAATCATTCCAGCAAAATTAGAAAGTAAACTCAGTAAATATTTTATAACTCTTTGAAGTAAGTTTTTTCAAATCTAAAGTAAAAGTAAGCAAATGGTTTTCTGTCCTAATCGTTTGTCACCTAAGCATTCGTTTTTTTAATGTAATCAAAATTGCAAACAAAGAAATGAAATGTGTAGCCATCAAATGACTTTTTTTTTTTTTGCTTGAAGTTTTGCTGTAAAAGTGAAATGATAAATCTTTGATTTATAAATTATTAAAGCTCATTTAAATTTACTTTAAAATAAATTTGTTACCATTATATTAATATGACTAATGAAAATAAGAAACAAAAATTATCAAGCAGTAGAAAATTTCAAAATTTGTGGACTGATGAGTATGGAATGATTAACAAAAGCACTAGAGTAGTATGTGTTTTATATTCTGGAACAGTTGTATTGAGAACATCATCGGTAAAATAGCATTATGAGACCCATCATAAATCGCTCAGTGAAAAAAGGAAAGATGAACAAAAAGAATATATTGCCCAAGTATCTAAAAATATAAATATTCATCAACATTTATAATGAAATTTATTGAAAATCATTCAAATATAACTGCTGCTAGTCTGTTTTATTTCAAATGTAATTGCCAAACATGGGAAACCTTTTAATGATGAAGAATATATGAAAGAAGCTTGGATGAAATGTGCACCAGTTCTTTTTGAAGATTTTGAAAACAAAGCAAAAATTATTCAGAGCATAAAAGATTTATTATTGGTTAGAAATACAGATAAAGAAAGAATCCTGCAAATGGCTAACAGCATAACTTACCAACAAAAAATAGATATTAAATCTTGTAGTTTAATTTCTCCCTGCCTTGATGAAAGTACAGATGTAAATGTATCGGCTCGTTTGGCTATTTTTATTTGCTATCGTGTTGGTAATAATATCAAAGAAGAATTGATCAGTTTAACCTCATTAATAACAACAACAAAAGGAATAGATATTTGCAACATGTTGCTAAAATTGTATCAGTAATTACATTTGGTGCTTTTGACTGGAAAAGAAAATAGTTAATTCAGTTTATTTACCACCCATATTGGACATTCAATTTTGGGTTTTCATTGCATTGTACATCAGCAGGTTTTATGCACAAAGGCCAGATTTAAGCCACTGGATGATGTTAAGAATGTTATGACTAAGTTAATCACTTTTATATCTACACATTGAGTAAGGTAAACTCAGTATACTATCGTTTTCTTATGTACAACCATGTCCGATAGTTAAGTTGTGGAAAAGTTCTTCAAAGATTCATTGAGTGTTTTAAAAAAATTAGGCTATAATGAGAAAATCATTGAAAAATATAATGAATTAATGAATGTTGAATGGCTTTCAAAATAAATGTTTTTTACTGATATGTGTTCACATCTAAATGAATTAAATGTGAAACTGCAAGGTTATAATAAGACAATTGTTGTCATGTTTTATTTGATCAAAGCATTTGAAGTTAAATCACAAATTTTCAAAACAATGTTATTTCGTATACCTTCAAATATTTTCCAAATCTAAAAAAGTTCTTGACTGATTTTGAATCTCATGAGAAACTAGAGCAAGTAAAATTGGTGCAAGACTTTCATAATATTATCCAATCGATAATTTATGAATTTTCTTTAAGATTTGTACAGTTCAGACAATTTTCAGAAATGTCGAAAATTTATTTTATGCCCAGACATAATATCAATGAATAGTCTCAAGTTAGAATTTTTTGAGTGGCTTAACTTAGAAAGCTATGGAAATGCAATCAGTTGATTTTCAATCCAGTTCTATATGGAAATAGAAATTTGTTGACTTTAGGAACGAATTAGAACACATGGAAAATGATCAATGAATGCTGAAATGGAACTATTAACTGCCTGGAATGTTATTACTGAAACATTTAATTGTTTTAAAAAAAATTAGCGACCACTATACTATCAATTTTTTTTCACAAATGAATTTAATTATAGTTGAGAAATAGAATGACAGATGAATCTAGTTCAGCATGTACACTAATAAAATATGATAAAATATGAATCAGATCTAAAATATTTGATATCCAAGGTGGAATAGCAAAAATCTCATTAAATAATGTTTATTTATGTTGATTTTATATGTTTATTTCCAAAAAATTTGGTTTTAATTACTATTAATTTTTTTACTATTACATTTTTTGAATGTGTGCTCTTCTAAATAAATATCTTTCACTTGTATTTAGCTTATTTAGAAATTTTGTTTAATTATTATTTTGTTTTATAAACTTGAAAAAAACTGCAATAATTAAGTTGTTATATTTTGATTTAATAACTGTATGTCAGCCGATCATTCAATAAATATTTCTTGGAAATTTTTGGCAGGCACGTAAAAAGATTCGCCACCACTGATGTAGAAGATCCTTTAAAGTTTATATGTACCTCTTATAATGCTAAAATAATTGTATGAGGTTAAAAATTATTACCACTGAGATAATCAAGCATAGACTGTCTTGAACATAATACCTTATTGCCTAGATATCTCACTGTATTTTAGGAAAGTAAACATAACATATATATTTTCCTATTCATCGGTGAAAGTTTTGTTTCATTGATTATATTTTAATTTTATGAATAGTATCTAAAATAATACCTAGAAGATGTATCATCATTAGTATTTATTCAAATATGAATAAACAAAATAATTGATAAAAAGATGAGTTCTGAAAGGAAAAAACAACAGCGTCTCAGTAGAAATGTTTGTTTTTTTCTCCCAAATATTTATCTTTGCAAAAATATTTTAGAGAAAAAGTAAGATTTTTACATGGATTTTTATTCCCTTTAAAGTTATAATAGTTTGATTACGTTATTGTTATTTACTGTTTATTTTTAATACTTTTCTAATTTACGAATGATGTTTAATGTTAACTTTTGATTTTATTTCTTTCTTCAGTATTATCTGTTTGCTGATTGTTTTGAATCTCTGGAGAACTTATTGTGAGTAAATGTTGGGGAGAAAATTGATATCGTTCTATTGGAATGAATTGCATGGTTAATAAATGCATTGATAGGTTTGCTAATCTATTGGGAATCGTCAAAAACCATTATTATTTTGTCATTAGCTTAATGTCTGTTTTGGAAGATATAGCGTGATTACTTAACCATATACATCAAGTCATTATTTTGGATAACTTTTACATGTAAAAATCTGATTTTAAAGTGTTGATAAATTTTTATATACACTTTTATATATGTGCATTCACACATTATATATTTAAATATATATATGAAAGCAGTCAACTCTTTGTTGTAATCTCAGGATCAACAGTGAGATCTGGTATAACAAATTAATTGATTCCAGAAGATTTTTTATATCATTTATTTACTATATCTTAAATTGAAATATTTGTATGTGAGATGATCCATTCCAGGCATACTATCTAGATCAAAATTACCATTCAAAACAGGATTTAAGTTGGCCCTGGAATAACTATGTGAGATTATCAGATAAACATTTCTTTTGAATAAAAGTTTTAATTCACTGGGTGGCTTATTCCTTAGGATAATCAAACATTTTGTTATATGCTTCACCCTTTTGAGTTGCACTTGCTTGATGTCTTAAGAGTCTCCTTCTATTACATTGTTACAGGTCAACCTCCTTGAATTGGAGTTAACTGTTTAATGGCCTGGAGTCTTTTTGTTTTAATAGTGGAATATTTCAAATTCTTGGGGTTTTGGTTATCATTTGTTTAACTATTTGAATAAATTGTAAATATTTATGTTATTAATAAAGTTTTTATTATAAATTAAAAAAAAAAAAACTAGCTTAAAAACTGATACAAAATCACTGTACTTTAATTTTCTCAACTGCTTTTTTTATATGATGTTAATCAATTTTCTAACTCAGGTTTTTAGAAAAGAGTTGAAATATTTTGCACACACACACAGCTAATATCAGTTAATAGCAGCCATCATAGCATTTTTGTTCATTGGCAGTTTTGCAGGTTTTTCTATGGATTTTTTTGTATGACAACATTAATTAGTTTGCTATATATCCAAAATTATTATACCTATATATTGCTAAAGGTACAAGCAAACAGGTAACTCAATTAAAATGATGCCTGCTGTCCTAGTATTTGTTTGCATTATTGTATAAATCTTAATTTAGTAAGAAAAATATATATATTATACTATACTTTCACTTTATAAGCTTTCATTGTATCAGACCTCACTGTATATTAATTACTAGCACTAAAAAATAATTATTTGAAGTTTATAATAGTAGTAATTAAAATTAATTTAATGTTTTGTTGAATGCTTTAAGTTATGATTAATAGATAATGACAATTTTTTTGCTAAGGATTGTTGAAAACATTAACATTCTTTTCATTATGGTTAACATTAATCAGTAAGCAAGAGGTCAGTTTTTAATCAATTCCTGCCAGATGATAAATAAATCTACATTAGTGGATATACAAATTTAAATAGACAATATTCTCTACAAAAATTGTATTTTTAATCTTATGATTTGATCTTGTAAGATTAAATTAATTTAGAAGTGAAGTTATGAAGATATTAGTAAAAAAGAAAGAAGTGATATTTAATACATTATAGTTGTGAAAACTCATTATACTTGGTTATTAAAGATCTTAAATCCATTGTGATTTTTGCTTGTTTTTTATTCATTATATTCTTGCCAGAGAACATTGCAAAAATGTATTTCTTTTTTAAATTAATATTTTTTTACTAATTTTGTTAGTGTTTCATGTATGCTTATAGGTTATTCTTATTAACATTCTTATATTATCTCTATTTTATCATTATTATCCTATTTGTGTGCTTAATGAGTTAAAAAAATGGTTGACTAACAAATCTGAGATCAATTTACAGCAGGAGTTTTAAATATCAGAAAATTAAACATTTTACTAGAAAGCAATTTATGCCAGATTTTTCATAATATTCTTTTTAATTACATTAGTTAAGAAATTGATTAAAATTCTATGTCAACTGTTCTCTTATTAGCATATGTATAATACTCATATTTTTTTAAAATTTATTTTAAAATATCTTAAGAATGAGCTTATTCTGTACATTGTACCATGCATGGACTTATTGATTTAAATTTCACATGGAGATTAAGAATCTATGGGGTCTATGATGTATGACAAAAATAACACAACTAGAATAGCCAAAACATATAGATGTTATTATAAAAGATTCAGGCCAATTTTTTGAAGTATTGTATATACTTTCACAAAACGTAGAGAGGAATGAAGCAAATTCTAAGATTTTATATATTTTCAGTCTGACTTCTAGTAATTCACATCTACTCATAGCCTTCAGAGCTTGGCTTTAGTGCTTTTAAAAGTCATATTGATTCACATCATATAAAAATATGTGAAAAGAAATTTTATAATCATGGTATCATTGATGGAGTTTTATAAGAAAATATCACTGGATACTACATCTGAGAATAGAATAATTGTAGAAGATGCTCATACTGCGTTTCCTAAATATTTATCCAATGTAAAACCAGAATATCAGTATGGTATTGCAACCTTTAGTTTATAAATTATCACTTTCTTTGTGTGAATCATTAGTGAAGTAATCCTTCAATCAATCGATTCTGGAAAAATAGCATGTTGAATAAATGCATGATGAATAGGGTGGCAAATTTTCATAGAAATAATGTTAATATCATTATATTGATGCTTTACCATTATCAAACTAATATTTATGTTTATATATTAACAATAATACACTTAAGAAGTATGTGAATCTTACTAATATTCAACCATACTGTATATATATTTATTTGAAAATATAAATTTAAGATATGAATTAAATAAGCACAGAAGTTTTATCAAAAAAAAAAGGAAAAAATAAGTTAGGAATTAAAAAAGAAAATACCATATTAGCATTTATTATTTTTTTATATCATGCATTTATTAAAAAAAAATACATCTTGTTTTTCCTACTGTAGTTTTTATCAACTTTTAAACTTGAAACCTTGCTTAGAAAGTGTATAATTTTCTATCATAATTGAAGTGTGTTTTTTAAAATCAGATTTTCAAATAACTGATAATGAAGATTTGGCATTTAAAATTTTTATAGACTAAAAATGGTTTGTATGTTTTTTTAATCATTGCATTTATAAATAAGTAAACTATTGTGATTATTTTAATGCTTTAAAATAATGAACATTCTTTTGACATTGAAAGTAAAAAAAAAAAGCCTTAATTATGATAGTAATTGCTTTTATTAGTCAGATGTTTATTTATTTCATTTAAATAAATTTATATTCAGTTTTTATTTGTACTATCCTTTTTAATTGAATTTGAATTGTTTTAAGTATAACTTTTTTTCTTCAGTTGGTCACTATTTTCTATAAAAGTCCAATTGATAGTTTCAGATACTGCATTGCATTTTTAACTGGCAGGTGATATTCACATTGTTTTTGTTTGATATTTTCTAATTTTTCATTTAATTTGTAAATGTAGAATTTTTTTTTAATTTTAGGAAATATTGATTAATCTGTTTTTAATGATATTTGTCTTGCAGAGGAAGAAAATTTAATTGAATAAATAGATGTCTGAATATTTTATTGGAAGGACACTTCAGATTTTGCAAGTAGACTACATTGAGTTGAGTTCATTGTGAAGTCAAACTAGATATCTTCTATTCTTGGAATTATATTGTTTTAAAATGGCAATTTTTTTGTTTTTTTATTTTATTTTCAGAGTGGTTGTTTATTGATGTTTTTATCTTCAATATTTTGATTAGTTACAATTTTATTTTAGGTCTATAAATAACAATGTTTTTATTTGAATTTTTGTATATCATATAGTTTTATAATATTTATAATAATAAAACATTTCAATGTTAGCTATATTATATAACTAAATTTAAAATATATATTACCTATGTATACAGCATACATAATACTTTTGAATTATTATAATAATAAGACTAATATCTGAACAATTATATAGATTTTATTCATTATCAATTGAATTTATATAAATAAGAAATGATATCCTGTGGTTCTCCACTTATTATAGAATCTTTAAATTATTATTTTTTTTTTTCTAGAGTGTGTTTTTTATATAATATTATTGTATGATATGAATTGAAGTTAAATTTAAATTTATATGATTTCTATGGTCAAAGAAATTTGAAGCATTATTAGATTGATTATTTATTGCATTTTTTTTTGCACAATTAATAAAAATAGCTAGTGTTCATTTAATCTTTTAGTAAAGAACATCTTGTCTCACCTATGTAAGATTTTTTTGTATCCACTTATAATTTGATAAATAATAATACTTTTTTGTTTTTTTACAAATAAGATTTGTGGAATTCTTAATTTGTTTATCTTTGGAGTAATTTAAAATATATATATATCATCAAATGTCTTTTAAATAAATTTGATTATTACTAAGAAATGATTCAGATATCTATTTATTATTATTGTTTCTTTTATTGATATTACAAGATTTATTATATGTAAGTTTAAAAAAAAAATTCCGCCATATCTTTCGACTTGTATTTTATTATTTTTATAATTGCAGTTTCTTATTATGATATAGAAAAGATTTTAAACTAATTATTTTACTTAAAAGAAATGTAGCAGTTTTTTTGGAGAGATTTGAAAAGTTATTTACAGTTCAATTATTATCTCTAGACATTTCTAAATCTAAGAATTTGGTAATTCTATTTTGTTCCTTTTTCATGGTCCAATTGAGATTGTTTGAAGCTTTATAATATTTTCAGGACTGCACACAAATACATCAACAATATATCTAGCATATATTTTAATATTTTTAAAGTTATTAGTATTTAAAATGGATTCTTCATATTCAGAGAATACAAAATGGCAAATTTGCACAGTCATAGCAATAACTTTAGTCATCCTTTATCATTAAAGGTAGCAGCAATTCTTATCAATTATAAATTTTAACAAATACACAAGAATTATGTTGTAAATTTATTGTTTTCATTCAAATTTATAAGTTACTACTCTTTAATAATAAATATTACAAAATAATTAAGAATACCCATAATTCTTTCTATAAATTGTTCATATATGCAATTTTGTATGATCTAAATATGAAGACTCCAAATATTTAAAATATTAAAATATATGCTAGATATATTGATGACATTTTTGTTTGTAGTTTTGAAATTATTATTGAAACTCTTTTGTGTAAATTAAACCATTTACACATTCGGAATTGGAACTGCCAATAAAAACCAAATCACCAACAGTATACTGTCCCATGGACAGATCCAGAGAGTAGTCACCTAATCAATTTATCCATTTTCGTATCCCATTCTTTTTATTGCCCAGCTTGTCAATTCTACATAACTTCCTATCTCATATCTTTCAAGAATGTCAATCTTTTCCATCCTATCTTCTTGATTCCACTCACCATTCTCTCCAAAACTTCTTTCATTAAAATTTCTTCTTAATATATATACAATCCAGTTTCTCTTTATAATTCCCCAATCTGTTTCTAATTTTATTAATCATTGTACACATTTTACAACCATATAATAGTGTCCTCCAGACATAGCATTTAATTAATCTTTTTTCTTAATTCTCTCTTCAAAGGACCACAAAATATTTTCTTTCACCTAATAAATATCTCCTTTGTCAATACTATTCTTTTATCCATCCTCACTCAACCAACTACCAAAATATCTAAATCCCTTTACTTTTTGAACTATGTTATCATGAATTTCAATTTGCAGTCCTATTGCATTTTTTCCTATTCATAAACACTTAGTTTTCTTAACATTAATCTTCATTTCACATTCTGTACATCCTTTCTCCAATTTATTGAACATATTGTGAAGACACTTTTTATCCTCAGTTATAAAAGCCATATCATCTGCAAATCTTATACATTTTATTATTCTATCTTCAAAATTTGCTCCTCCACAGTCTAAATAATTATTTAAAGTCTTCTAAATGAATATCAAAAAGAACAAGTGACATACTGCATCTTTGTCTACCTCTTTCTATATTCATTTCATCAGTTTTTTTATTTTCATCTAATTCTTATTCTTGGCCTAGCATACATATTCCAAATCAATCTTCTATCTTTCCAAAATAAGATCATTATAATTTTATTCCAGATTACTCTATCCAATACTTTTTTCAAATCCACAAAACGTATACCAATTCTTTTATTTTTTTTCAATATATATCTCTCTGCAACCAATAGTATCTCTTGTACTTTTCCCTCTCTGCAAACCAAATTGTTCTTTTCCAATATAATATTCTATCTTCCCATAAATTCTTTGAGTTAAAATCCTCTATAAAACTTCAGAAGCATGAGATAACAAACTTATTATCCTGTATGCTTCACATTTAACAGTTTTTTTCTTTTTAGCAATTGAAATCATTATAGTCTTTAAATAAACTTAAAGTCAAACTCCACTATTTCTATATTAAATTGCAAAGTTCAGCTATTTCCTTCATAGTAAATTCTTTTATTTTTTTCAAAAATTTTATACGTATTGTATCAAATCCAACAGTCTTACCATTCTTCATTTCTGCAATTAACTTTATTATTTCCTCTACAATATGTCTTTACTTTTAGCATCTATTTCAATATATTCTTCATTTTCAAGTTCATAATTAATTGAATTATTTTCTCTTCTAAATAGTTACTGAAGATTCACCTTTTTAATATACCATTGCTATCAGTTATTCTCTTTCCATTGTTATCCATAATTTCACTTGCTAACTATGTCTTTTTATCCCTAGTGACATTTCTAAATACCAAATCATATCTTTTCACATTTTGAAGCATTTCTATTTCTCTACATTCTTACTCCAATCATTTTCTTTTGCTAAATCTGTTTCTTTTCTTAGCTGATGATTGATTTTTCTATATGCACTTTGTTCTTTCTTACTACTGACAATCTTTCATTTCTTAATACTTCTAACTTTAGCAACATATCTTTCATTATCTAAGGTCATTTAGCTTTCTTTAACTGACAAGTGCATATTTCATTTTTTGCTATTTTTAATAATCGTTCTTTAATCCTACATCAACACTAATATATTCATTATATTCCTCATCTTTATCAATCCTTTTTATTGCATTTCCACATATTAAACCAAATTTTTATTTTTCTATTTCTCTCAATTTATCAAAGTCCCATTTTACATATCTTTTCCCTTTTTTTATTCATGTTAAACTCAACTTTAATAATTTAGCCATAACATTATGATCTGAGTTTATACCAGCTCCAGACAAAGCATGCAGACTTAATAGAATTCTTGTATTTATCCTGAATCAATATAATCAACTTGATAACAGTCTCTTATCACCTGGAGATTTCCATGTATACAATCTTCCTATATGACTTTTAAATCAGGTGTTTGCAATGACAAACCCATTCTTTTACAAAATTGTACAAGTTGATTACCTCTTTCGTTTCTTTTTCCAATACCATAATTTTCAAGAATTTGTCCTTTCTTACCTTTCGCCACAACAGTATTCCAATAATCCAATAGCAATATACATGAATTTTTTCCCTCATGTTGGATAATTTCCTCTATCTTTTCATATTTTTCATCAATTTCAATATCATCATGACTAGTAGTTGGCATATAAACTTATATGATTATCAAATCCCTAGGACTTGCAGTTAATCTCATTATCATCTATCTTAGCCACATTATTCTGAATTTTTTTCCCCAACAGCAAGTCCAACTTCATTAATTGGTCTATCACTGCTTAAATAAAATAACCTTTACATTACTTACTCCTCATATCTCTCCACATCACATCGCCTAATCCTATAATAACAATATTATTTATACTCATTGCATTTATTTCTTGGAGTATTTCCATCATCTTTTTAAATATTGAATGTCTTTTGAAAAATTAATAACAATATTATTTATACTCATTGTATTTATTTCTTGGAGTATTTCCATTGTCTTTTTAAATATTGAATGTCTTTTGAAAAATTTAACTTTATTTAAATTTCTAAATTACATTCAACTGTTAATGATAGCACATAAGTTAGTATATGCACATGTTTCAAGAGATGTTCTCTTCTTCAGGTGTTGCTTGCCTGACAAGTGACAGTACTACTATGGGAATCAAACCTGGATTATTAGATTCTTGATTATTGAATTTTAAGGTAACACTCTAAAATAACTTAGTCATTCTGCTAAAGGCAACAGTCATCAAAAATTTCATATATTTATTTATGTGTTTCCTCCTGATTTCTCCACTTTTTTCTTAAGAGCAAAGATGATTTGTGATCTCTATGCATTATGCATAATCACACTAGGTTAACTTATGGTCTTATTTGCCATAGTCATATAAGCTTTGAATTTTCTTTTTTGTATCTTTTTTTTTCTATTCAATATTTTTGTATTTCCCAATTAAACATATCTTCATTGGTGCATACACGGTCCTGTTCCTTTAGACACATCCATTTTCTCTCCTCTAATCATGAGTTTATGCTCTTGCAATTACTTTTTAATGGGTCTTACCAACATACATTGTTTCATATTTACGTGGTATTTCATAGATGTAGTTTTTGCTTTTCAGCTTTTCAAGTTTAGGCTTTGTCAACATTGGAATTTCTCATAATGTGGTATGCTTCTGGAAAGTTGTTAAGTTGTTCTGTGGTTATACTGATTAGTTTTTTTTTTTTTAATTTATCTGTTATATTTGGTATATATGGATACACTACCATACCAATAATTGTTTTTTCTTTTGATTGTTTTTTTGTTGTTGTCTATTTAAGATTTTCTTAATGACAGCAGATGGATAACAATTTTTCATGAGTTTGTTCTATATAGATCATTTCTTTTCCAAATCATTGGTTTATGAACAAACTTCTTTTCTTCTATTCATAGTCACATTTATAAAATGTTTAATAAAGAAATGGAAAGATGTATATATATATATATATATTTGTTTGCTATTGTCTGTAAGAAAAATATTTCACCTCTGTGTGTGTAGGTAGAAAGGGGGTCCGATTCAAATTAAATCAGTTTACTTATTAATTTTTTCTTTTTATCATAATGCTTATTTTAATAAAATATGTTTTATTCATGTATACTAATGGTGGTGAGTTTATTAGGGGAAAATAAATATTTATTTTTTTAAATTATTCAGTTGCAAATGTTTCATCTTATTTCTCTCTCCAATAAAATTATACAATTTTTTAGATAATAACGTAATCTCTTATATGCCTGACATAAGTAGTTGATTGAGCAAAAGCCTATGGGATGATACTTTACCGGCATTATTAAAGGTGTGTTGACATGCTGATATCTTTTCTTTATTTTTGTTTTATTTTGTATGTTTTGTTGATAGTTGTAATCCTTTTGGGGGAGGATTTTTTTTTTTGAAAGTGCCATGTAAAGGCAAGGTTAAAATTCTGTCTTCCAAAGGTATGCTATGGTTCAGCTTCATGATATCAATTAGCATGGCAATAGAGTGTTGGTAAGGGGGAGATCAGGAAACATAACTAACTTTGGTTAGATCTCTCCTTTAAAACTTCAATTAAATAGCTTTGATTCATTTGTTTTAGAATTTAATATTGAGTTTATTAGGATGCTGTATTCTGATGCATGGCAGTAACCTCATATTCTATTTTATGTGCCTAGTATGAATCCACAGGGTAGGCCTCAACCTTGGCCCTAAACTTGTAGGATCTGAACTAATGTGGCCAGTATAGCAAAAATATGGCTACCTAATGTAAAAGTTCAAAAACAGGAAAAGTTTTCTTAAAAAAAAAAGTTTTTCTTAAAAAAATAAAATTGTGTATAGTAAGAAGTTAAACAGATTGGTTGGAGAGAGTGATGAGCTCCTATGTATATATATGGATGGCATACAAATTTAAAATGGGCAGAGGACTTTCGTTGATGGTTTGTTATTTTATTTTAAAAAGAGAAAGAAAAAAAAGGCGATCTCAATAGATGGAGATTTTTTTGTTTCTTTTTTATTTTAGTGTTAGTATATATTGAAGTCTTGTTTCAATTTTACTTTTTTTAATGTTTAATGTCATACATAACTGAGTAAAGGGGCAGTTAGGTGCATGGTGCACTGCATGTCAATATATAAATTAATTAGTCAGTAAGAAAATAATATACAATTTTTTTATAATAGTAAAGTGTACAAGTAGATATCTGGGTATTGTAAATATTAACAAGATCTCACACTAAAAAAATGGAGCAAGAACATAATATAATTGAAAAGGATGATACCTCAAATGGAAAAGCAGTGGAGCAAAATCAACCAGAAAGGCAGGAAAATGAGAGGGCAATGTGTAATAATCAGCAAGGGAAGAAAATACCAAAAGGGGACAATTAGGAGTTGGTGGAAGTGATGAAAAAACTAATACAAAATATGAGTGATGTGAAGAAGGATATGTCACAAAGTATGATTAGTATGAAAGAATGATGTATCATTATGTATGGAAGCAAAGGGGGAGATAATGCGGAAAACAAGGAGAGATTGTTCGACCTCCATCAATGCACTAATAATAGAGTAGAAGAAGTAGAAATCAAGCAGCAATTACTGGAGGAAAAGTATGGGGACTTGCAACAGAATATCAACAAAAAGGTTGAAGAAATAATCAAAAAGCAATAAAGCTGTAATGACAAAGTTAAAGAGCTGAAGAATCATTTTTAGAAAATGATAGTAAGATAGAGGGTTTTCAACAGGCAATCAGTAAGATCGAACAATATATGACTAAACCACGAAACATCAGTGCCATTAAAGAGGAACAGATAACAAGGATGGACAAAGTCAAGATCCATGTGAATGCATATGAAAGGAAAAATGAAGAAAATATGTCTGAAATGCACAAAGCTATAAATGAATTAGAAGGAAAAATCAGGACTTAAGGATAATGATGAATGAGAAAACTGTATGAGGGGGTTCAAACAGAAGTAAAAAGAATAGAGGGATATGAAGGGGTTCAAACAGAAGTAAAAAGAATAGAGGGATATGAAATTAGGGACTGTGTGCAAAATCATGAGTTGGGTGTAGCGATCAAGATGTAGAAAAAGAAAAGGATAGTCATGGTAGTCCTTAGGAGGATAAATTAGAAATAGAGAAGGATAGGTCTCCTCAGTCTAATCCAGTTCCTAAAAGTCATAATATTCCAGGGACAAATTGAGGAAGCCCTGATAAAACATATTTTTGAAAAAATATTCCCAAATAAACCAAATGTTCAATCCAAGCAAATTGACCATTGCATGCAGTCACCTACAGGGGGATCCACAATCATGTTGGGTATTCTTATTTCACCACTCTATAATGATTGAAAGCTATAAAGAAGCCCTGTTAAAAATCTTCTGGAGCAAGGAGCTCTAGGAGATTATCCTGTATCAATTAATGCAGGAAAAGTAGAAGGCAAATTGGGATGAAAACTACTCCAGATTCTTTAGAAGGCAGGTGGCCAAGAACGTTAAATACATGCAATACATCAGAACATCATAATCTGCCCTTTAGTTTTTGTGCAGATGTTGTTAACTGCTAATATGATGGCCATAGAACCAGTGACTGAGCTTTTAAATGCTATGGACATGAGTCAGCAAAGGCTGACTGCCTGACAAAGCCAGAGAGGACATAAGCATTAATGCTATGAGCTAGGGAAGGAACAGGAACCATTATGAAATGATCTCTTTAGCATAGAAAGACCAGACCTAGGAGCCAAAGTCTAGTGCTATTTGGTATCCCTAAAAGAAGTAAGAGTAGTGATCAGCTATTCGAGGAAAGGAAAAAAGAGCCCATGCTATCTTTGCCTAGACCAGTGTGTAGCAAAAATAATATTTAGAAAATATAATATTAAATAAATTAAGTCAGTCTTGTCATGTGAAGATTGGGTATGTGGATTTGTAGTTTTTCATGTGTTGTGAGTATATGTTGGCCTTTGTTTGTAATTTCCATACTCTAGAGTTGGAGATGGTTAGAATTATGCATATCGGTTGAAGATCTTTGCATAGTCTGGAACTTCTGTGGCACTATGGCAAGTTAATGTTTATACACTAGAATGTGTATCATACAATAATCTGCAGAGATGAAAAATTCCTTTGAGATTATCACTCATCAAGCATGCATGTTTCAGCAAAGGAAGCTGGCATGGTGCAGGCCTCTTGCTTAATAGAGTCCAC
The DNA here is from genome assembly GCA_028023455.1 of Epiperipatus broadwayi. NCBI lineage: Eukaryota > Metazoa > Onychophora > Udeonychophora > Euonychophora > Peripatidae > Epiperipatus > Epiperipatus broadwayi. The sequence goes on from JAQFVV010012449.1 coordinate 632,413, forward strand.
TTTCCTGATAATGCACAAGATCCTGTAAGACTTCATACACTAGAATGTGTATCATACAATAATCTGCAGAGATGAAAAATTCCTTTGAGATTATCACTCATCAAGCATGCATGTTTCAGCAAAGGAAGCTGGCATGGTGCAGACCTCTTGCTTAACAGAGTCCCCTTTCCTGATAATGCACAAGATCCTGTAAGACTTCAATAAGGAATGAGCAAGGATGCATTTACTTTATTCTTATTTTGATTGCTTTGTGTAGTTGTCACAGGAGTCTAGCTGAAGGATGGATCTTTACTCTGATGCTCTGTGTCTCGGTTATCTTTAGCTTGGGGGTTGAGAAATTTGAGAGATCATAACCTGTATAGATTAATACTTAGAGAATGAAGATTTATATCCTCTGTGTTTTTGAACATCATGTTTCTAATGATTATCACAGAGTGAGAAATTATATTTTTTTTTTGTATTGGGTCTTGAAAGAAAGATAGTCGGATAGTTGAGGCATGAATGGTTACTCCCATTTCAATGCCTCATGAGAGGGGGGTATTATGACAGGCTATCTTTGAGTGACCATGCACAAGGTGGCCATAGTTAAAGCTATCACCACTCACATATATTTATGGTTTGTTAGCTTTTTATTAATAAGTAAAGTATGAAATTATATATGTGTATCATTGAATAAGTAATAGTGGCCAGTATAGATATTTTACTTACACACAGGAGTAAATAAAGTATTATAAAAGTTATGATTTATAACTTTGATATATGATTATTTTTATTTTTAATTATTGCAAATTTTACCAATTTGTATTTTAAATTGTATGATTATTTTTATTTTTAATTATTGCGAATTTTACCAATTTGCATTTTAAATTGTTTATGTGTGAGAATATATATATATAGAAAAACAGATGGTCAGTTGTAAATATTCTGCATGTCTTTTTTTTTTTTTTAATGTCTATTTTTTTTCTGTTAATAAGTTAGAACAAATGCAGATTGTTATTGTATGGCCTAATTTTAATTTTTACTAATGGATTGAAATGGTCATCCTGTCCTTTGTATTTTATCTTAAAAATAAATTGAATGCCAATATCAGCAGAGAAAATCTAGAGTGATTTTATTTTAGATTTGCCTTTTTTATTTTTAATCTTTTGTAAAGGATAGTGAAAAAGCTTTTCCATTCTATTAAAAATTAGAAAATCGGTGTACATGGAACTCCTTGATAAAGTAAGTCGGTCTGAGTGGAAAATTAAAGATAGAAATGAAAGATGAAGAAAAAATAAAAGATGTAAAAAGCTGTATCAATTGTTGCATTCAATTAGCCAAGATTTTCGGGTTGGCTGTTGCAGTAGTGATAAGGGAGATATTCAATTTGTATTGATAATGGTATAAAAGGTGTTGAATGGTGGCTGGGGGTAGGTCTCTTTCATCTTCTTTGGTATATTTTGTTTGCCTTGCTGCATTCCTTTGGTCTGCTGTGCTGGGTCCTGCTTCAAAGTGCTCAGTTGATTAAGTATTTGACCACAGGTCTAGGAAGACCATCTGATTGATGTTATCTGTTCATTGTGGACTGTCAAGGTTATTTTATTAAGGCCTATTTGATAATTCATCTGGAGATTTAAGAAAAAGATGCTGGTCATCATACAGTAAAGAAATTGGTAAAATGGGAACAGAGCCAAGCTTTTCTACAAATGAAAATCCATCAAAAGTTGTGCAATTAGTTAGAAGTTTGCTGTTGCTGTGAAAATATTGGTGGAAACCTGAATAGAAATGAAAATGTCCAAATTAGTCAATATAAGAAAAATGGAGTAAACTCCCCACATCAATGCACCAGTCTGATTCCTTCTATGTGCCCGCCATGTTGCCACCAATGCCAGCTGATGAATACCTCAAAGCTTATGTTCTTCTGAAAAGAAGGGAGTTACTTGCTGCCTTATGGTCATGTTTTATATCAGAATTTCTGAAGTCCGGAGGTAGTTAATATGAAGAAATCAGATAGAAATTGTATGGTATAATTTTTATTTTTTTAATATATTTTATTATTGTCTGTATGCCTTGATTAGATGAATTTTATTGACATATATATTTTTTGTATTACATGTATGTTACCTTATTTATTCACAAAGGATCGGATTTTTCTACTTTAAACAATCCTCCCAATTAATTTTAGAAAGCTTATATGGATAGTTTTTATTTTTTTGTGTTGCTTGTAACACATACATGTGCCTAGAATAAAGAAATTTAAATTGTGGGATTTATATTATTTTGCTTTTGTCTCTGTGTGCATTTGTTTGTACACAAAACACACATTTATAAAATGTTCAATAAAGAAGTGGGAAGGATGCATATTTAGACATATATATATATATATGTTTGCTATTATCTGTAAGAAAAGTAATACTTAACCTGGGTATGTGTAGGTAGAAACTCAGACCCCATTATTCAAGGGTATTTTTTTTCCATATGTCATAGCATTGGCTGGGAGGTGAACCTGCAACAACCGTCTGCAACCAACTGCTTGCTTGCATGGTAGCTGTGCTGACCTCTTGGCTAGGTTTTGTATTGAAATTAAATCAATTTACTTATTAATTTTTTCTTTTGTCTTAATTCTTGGGTATCCATGGTGGTGGGCTTATTAGGGGAAAATAAATATTTCTTCTTTTAAAATATTCAATTGCAAATGTTTCATCTTATTTCTCTGTCTCTCCAACAAAATTATACAAATTGTTTAAATAATATCGTAATCCATTATTTACTTGAGATAAGTAGTTGACTGAGCAAAAGCCTATGGGATGACTCACACCATCAATAGAAAGGATACGTGCTTCAAGATCTCGAAGAAATGGGCTACATAACACATCATTAATTAAATATTTTTGCATAAATTTTCCTATATGTGTTTTATTATGGCTATGATTATGGGTCATGGATCCTCGAAAACATTAAGCCTAACTGATTCTCCAGTAAGCTTTATTTATAAGTGCGTATTTATCTACACTGGGATTATTAAAGGTGTGTTGACCTCCTGATATCTATTCTTTATTATTTTTTTGTATGTTTTGTTAGTAGTTGTATATCATTTTGGGAGAAGGCTTTCTCTTCCCAAAATTAGCGCATAAAGGCAAGGTTAAAATTCTGCCTTTCATACGTATGCTGCAGCCAACCTCATGATATCAATTAGCATAGCAATAGGGTTTTGGTAAAGGAGAAATCAGAAAATATAACCATTTTTGGTTAAATTTCTCTCCTTTAAAACTTCAATTAAATATCTTTAATTCATTCATTTTGGAGTTTAATATTGAGTTTATTAGAATGCCATGTTCTGATGCTTGACAGTAACCTCATTTTCAATTTTGTGCGTATGGTCTGAATCCACAAGATAGGCATTGACTGGTACAATATATTTATGTGTGTGTATATAAATAGGCATCGACCGGTACAATATATTTATGTGTGTGTATATATATATAACTGGTTAATATAGGCAGTATTGAGTCACTCTAGATATAATTATATGCTGAAAGTAGAATTAAAGTACACATTTTAATTTGCATAGCAGTAATGTCTACCAATATGCAAATGGGCAGAGTTATTAAAATTGACTGCAGAACTTCTAATAAAAAGAAAGTAGAAGTAAAGTGAGGAAAAGCAGACTAGTGAAAACTAGATGGATAGGATGAAAGCTAATAGTGCAATTGCAGATCAGATGTGATAAAAGAGAGAGATCCATTCCATTCCAATTAGATTGACTTAAGGATGTGAGTGAGCAGAAAGGTGCTTATTAAAATTGCTAATGAACAACTATCTGAAATTACAGAAGTTAAATGACAAACACGAAGAAAGTATGTAGTTATTAAAAGGACTTCTAATAATTAGAGTTTAGTTCTATTTATCCATCCGTCTATCTATTTACAGATATATGAACTGTTTCATGATCAATATTATTTATTGCTCCTTCAACTAGCCAGTTACCAGTTGAACTACTGATTATTATTATTGACTTATAGAATGTTACGAATAAATAAACTTGTTTCAGTTATTATATAAAAATTTGTGTTTTCAATTTAAGTTAAATATGTGAGTGCATTGCTGCTAGATTATAGTCTAGCCTTGTATATATAAAAATGGTGCAGTCTTAAGAACTTGTGCAAAGATTTGTGAAAATTAAGTGGACCAATTACCAGTTCCAGAGTATGGATTAGTATATATATATATATAGAAATGCAGAACAGCATGATAACATATTTTCATGTGAATAACTCCGGTAAGTGGACCAATTACCAGTTCCAGAGTATGGATTAGTAAATACGTATAGAAATGCAGAACAGCATGATAACATCTTTTCATGTGAATAACTCTGGACAGTGGCTGATATATATAAACCATTTAGAAAAATACATGATAATAAATGGGAAGGTGCCATCCTATTATTATGATGTCAGAACAGGATATCCTGCAATTAGAAAACAATCTATGTGATCCAAAGATGTTAGAAGAAAAAATCCTATACAAGGAATTAGTGATAAAATGAAATGCCTACTTCAAGTCAATAATACTAAGTTTTAATGCCACCATCGAATTTGGGACAACACACAAATCTATTCTAAACCACATTGCACACATTAAAAAATGTGACAGAAATAGCTTCTTTGAGTATACAGGTAAATGTGGCAAAGTCACAAGTAACACAAAGGAATTTGGTACAGATTCCTTTGCATTTCTTATTGTTGTAAAAAGAGAGGCTATGTAAAACAATGTTGAAATTTAAAACATATATGTTTAGCTATGGCCTTACAAGTCATTTAAAAAAGGTTTGCAAAATGAGCATCAAACATCGAAAGAGGATTAATCATTAAATAGAAAATCGAGGGACTATAAAGATGGTTACAAATGTACGGTCAATAAAAGAAAGTGCTAATATGCTTAAAATACTAGAAGTAAAAGTCTGTGGACAAATGATAAAAATGAAAAAAATAGACAGTTGGATGGTCATAGAATTGAGTCACTCTAGAAATAATTATATGCAGAAATTAGAATTAAACTACATATTCTAATTTCCATAGCAATAATGTCTAACAATATATAAATTAACAGTTATTAAAATTGACTGCAGAACTTGTAATGAAAAGTGAATAGAAGTAAAGTGAGAAAAAAACAAACTAGTATAACTAGATGGGTAGAGTGAAAGCTGATAGTACAGTTGTAGATCAGATATAGTAGAAGAAAGAGATTCAGTCCAATCCAATTAGATTCACTCAAGGATATGAGTGAGCAGCAAGATACTTAATAAAATTGCTAGTGAACAACCTCTGAAATTACAGGATTTAAATGATAAATATGAAGGAAGCAAATAGTTATTAAAAGAAAGTCTTTTAATAATTTGTCTGTTTATAGATATATGAACTGTTCCACGATCATAGTTGCCAGTTGAACTGCTAATTATTTTTACTAACTTATAGAGTGTTATGAGTAAATAAACTAGTTTCATTTATTAAATAAAATTTGTTTTTAATTTAGGTTAAATATATGAGTGTACTGCTGTTAGATTATAATCTAAGACAGTACATATCACTATGTGATATTAAATTCAATGGCTGTTATTAAAGGATCAATTAAATCTTCCATTTTATTTGAAATTGTAATCAATAGAAACCTATTTTAAAATGAATTTGTTTATATATGCCACAATTACCAATATTTGTAAAATATCTAAAATGAATTTTTATGTAAATATTTTTTTTTAGCACACTTTTAATTTTTTTTTAAGGTATTACTACATCCCCATTGTTATTAAAACTATTTAACAACTAAATATTGATTGAACTTTATACTAATGCTTAATTAATAATTTATTAAGTGCATACTCATTACGTAAGTAATGTATATTAAGGCTATAACCTTAAGAGTATGTGTCTAGATGTGACAATAGGGACCTCTACAAATCTTAACACAAGATTTGTAGAGGTCCATATTGTCGCATCTAAGTGCATAGTCTTATGGTTATAGCCTTAATATATATTACAAATGTTTAATATGATTTAAACTTTTAGATTAATACTCTATTTTTTTGGAAGCCCAAATTTCAGTCTATGGATGATCGACCATTTTTTATATTGTTATGTAAATATATTTTATTTACAGAATGCATTTGTGGATTTATGAGTTTCAGAGCATTAGTACAAATATTAATATAAATTAGGTTTCGAGAATAATACATAATGTTATTTTCATTAACAAATGGATAGCTCCAGATAATATGAATATATCTGACAAAGTCTGATGAATGAATGGTGACCAATAGTGAATCACAACTTCATCCAATATATATATAAGTAAGGTAAACAGATTTAAATAGATCACACCTAGTAATGGTCTTTCCATAGTCCTCCAAAAAAGATCAATCAAATAATGAGGTTTTACAGTTTTCCTTCTTTATTTTATACTCCAGTTAAAAATAGCTAGTTACTCATTTATCAAACATAATTGGATGATGGATCATTATTTGAGAGAATAAAATTTAAATTTCCTTGTAACCTGAAAAAAATTTCAAGTTTTGTATCTCTGATTTAAAACCCCATTCATAAATATGGCAGTTAAATATGCTAATCATTATGCCTTAAGACCTTTGAATGCAATATATATATACAGAAATAATTATTTACTTATGTATTTCCACTTTACCTTATACTGCATTTGTATTGCATATAAAATTATTGAAATGAACTCTCATACAAAAAAAAATAAATAAATAATTTCATTAAACTTTGTAAAATGATACAGATAACTCTTCTGTTAAAATAGTTATGTGAATTTATTTTTAAAAAGATCAGTCATATAATTTTTACAGCGATTTCCCGTAAAGAATATGACAATTGAAACTTAGCCAAAATATTCTATAATTTTATTTAACAATAATTTGATTATAGTTTTTTTTTTTGATTGAATCAAAAGTATAAGAAGGAAACAAACGTTTGTAAATTAACTACTATTCATGTAAAAACAAATTTTAAACAGTTAAAACTATTTTGAATAATATACTCCCAATGATTTTGTATTTTTGGCTTCCTCTGGCTACATATGTTAACTCATTTTTTATGTAATATGCAACACTCAGCAGAAAACATTCATTAAGTCTTCTAACACTAATATAATCACAATTATGTTTTCATACTCAATCCATAGCTTTAATTTATTGTAATTAAATAAGTATGTATGCTAAGTTTTCTGAAATATAATCATTCTATCATTTAACATTAATATTTATGATTATCTTTGGTAGTAATTAGCTGTTGTTTATTTTTCTTTTGGCATAATTTTAGCAATTTGTAGAGCTAAAGTCATAAATATTAATATTGTCTGATGGGAGGTTGATTCATTACAGAATAAAGGTCTTTCCAAGATTAATACACTTTCTCTGATCTCATCACAGCACACTTCCTTATTTCTTCAACACATTTCACATGTGAACACTTTCTAGATCTTTTATAATCTTGTTTAAGATTTCAATTGACTATCTAGAATAATCTCTTCTAGCAATATATCCAATTCAGCTCTACTTAAGTCTAAATTCTGACATTAATCTCAGTAACAACTATTTGTTCTCTCTTCTAGTTATTTTTCACAAATATACACATACTTTGTTAATTTAACTGAAGTCTCTGTATTGCTCTCTTATTAAATGTCTAATTTTCAGATATAATCAGAACTAGTAAAACACATCTATTAAAAATCTTTCTTTTCAAATAGAAAGGCATAGTTTTTTTTAAAGGTTTTTTTTACCAAACGCATTCCATCTAAGTTTAACTCCATGATTAATCTACACCATCATGATATAAATATAATGTTTAACAATTAGTAAAATATAACTTTATGTTTTATTATTTTTTTTGATATAGTTTTAAATTGCATCTTTGTTTAGCAACATTTTAAAATTTTATTTATCTGGCACACAAAACCTTATTTGTTTATGATTTGAAATAATATATTCAGTAAAATCCTTCGAAGTACTTTTGTTGGAGTGAATTATAATGATATTGTACAATAATTATGTGAGACTCATTCTTTATTTTATAAATTGGACCAATCAAAATATTTTTATAATTAGGTGACATGGTTTTATGGGTTCATATATTCTTAAAAAATTGCAGTAGTTTTGAAATTAACATGTCATGTACATATATTTATATTTTTTCAAGTGCCCATTTGGATGTTGCAATTTTTCCAATATTCAGATTACAAAGATGTGTTTTAAATTCACAAATCTGGACATCTCTATCCAAATCTAAACAAATTAAATTCTTATATCATTATTCAAAAATTAATGTAAATACACCTTATCTGCTTGAAATAGAAATACCTATTGATTTCAAAAGATTATGATATCATTTCTTGGATCCTTTCAATCTATCATGTTATTTTCAGTGCATCGAAAAAAAAAAAAAGACTTAGAGTGACCAGATCCACCAATCTTTCTTAGTTTTTTGTGTCAGTCAAAAAGCTTTATTCTTTTAATCCTTATATTGCTTATGAAACTTCACTTTCATTTTATTACTTTCCTTGTTCAAAGAATGCAGTATGTTACTAATAATATAATTATTGTTAGATAACCAGAGTTTTTTTTTTTTTAATGAACAAAATAACAATTTTATGCATTCCTACAATATACTTTTTAAGAGAATTGCTTATTTCAGTGTCATAATTTAATTGAAAGTTTAAAATAGTAATTTTTGTACTTAATACACACTTAATGAATATCAAATTTATTAAATCAAACACATATCATTTTAACATTGTAACATAATAATTATGATATGAGTCTGCATCTATAAATACTTATGTACAGTGATTTTTTTAAAATCGGACTTTTGACTGTTATATAATTCATAATATGCTGGTGTTAAGATTTATTGCTTCCAGATTTCTTTACACTGGTTATGATGATTACAAAAACAATTATTCTTTCTAACAATTTATATACTAAAGTATTCAAGAAGAAAAATGCATTTTTTTTGTATTGATTTTGATGCTATAACAATATTTATAAGAAATCATAGCTTTCATTCACTGAGTTTTCTGACTCTAATATTGAGCATACAATTAGTTCCTCCAGTAATAACCTGTGCATATTTTATCAGATATTTATTATGGTATATATGTAAATCTGTGCTATTATATTGATATTCATTTAGTTTTTTCTTTTGAAAAAGTTGTTGCCATTATTTTTTCACATTTACTTAATGCAGCAAAATCTCTAATCTGGAAAAGGTCAGTAAGTGACATATCAGATTAATTGTATTTTATCTTCATCTATTTCTCAATAATATTTTTATGCCCAATCATTATCATACTATGGATATATGAATAAAATTTTTTATTGAGAACGTTCTGTATTATATATATAATTCTTTATATCATTATGTAGCATAAAATAATACTTTTAAATATTTTAACATGAATATACTACTTTTATTAAGTAAAGTAAGTAAATAACACATGCAAATGCATGCATGAATGATAATAAGCTTAAATATATTTTTTGAAAGTAGTTAATGATATAAAATATTTATTAAAGTTTGTGTTTTAGTTCTCAATATTATAAATGCTAGAATAATTCTGTTAAGGAGTATGACAGTCAATGGCAAAGAAATATTGATAATCATTATATCTTGTGACCTAGTTGTTTCAGTCTGTCGTTAGGAAGATATAACATGCAAATTATTTGGAGAGTTTTTCAGTTTTTAAGAATGATTTTATTTGAAATATGATCAAACTTTTAACTACGTTTAATTTTTACTAAAACTCAAAAAGCAAGCTAATATGAGGTATCAGTATTCTGGTTATCAAATCCATTACTGAAAAATCTATATTGTTGATCTTCTGTCAAAACGATTCTTTTTAATAGCTTGAAATCGTTTCTAGACTTAGAGATTTTTTTTCTCTCTATGCTAGTGATGTTTTCCCTACTTAATAGTCTATAATATCTTAATCAGATAAGAATCAGTTTAGGAATTGCGCGTGAGCTTCTCAAAAAAGTGAGTCAGCTTTTGATGGACAAATTTTAGTTGAAGTGGAAGAAATTTGAAGCTAGTCTTTATTTCAAATCTTCTTTTAATGACTCATCAGTTTTTTAAATAATAAAGGTCAACTGGTCATGATTTAGAAGAGGAAATTAAAAAACAAACAAAACGGGTAAACACAGACATATAAGTATTTGTGGTTAACTTTATTCAAAATGAATAAATTGCTGGGAAACATATGTCTGCATATATACAATAAGTACTATTTGCAGTACATGTTTAATCTGTTTGAGCTGTTGTATACATTTATAAATGTGTTACACAGTATATATATATTGCAGTACTATCACATGATTTTTAAACAATATTGACATTTGTTTTTCAATTATTGTTAAACTCAACTATTGATGAATTCTTCATTTTTAATTGCAACTATGACTGTAAACTTTATAATAATAAAAACATATTATATACAGTAATTTTCTGTTTGATATTAGTCATTATTATTTGTTAGTAAAATATTAATACACTTTTTAAAAGTTGTTTATATAATTCATAAATGTCATCTTACATAAGAAATACAAATATTATATTATGCCAATAACCTGAATGATTGGACTCCAAAGATAACTGTAACTATTTTAACCTTTATACAGTCATAAACAAAATAGATAATAGTGATGAAGATTGAACTCAAAATGGATTATATTTCCAAACATCTTTTCAAGATCAAGTTTAGAGATTGGCAATAATTAATAATAAAGATGTGTGTTCACAGCTTTTACTTGATCACCATATTTAAAAAAATCCTTTGAATGAAATAATTCTAGTATCCACTTTCAATCTCTGCTAATATTCTAATATATTTTAATTGTAAAGCAATATTTCTAATTTTATGTCAACACTGAAATTATAAATTCTGTTGTTAACTTTAGGAACAGAATATGAGATATAAGAAAAAATAGTAACATATTGAATTTGTAAAATTACTAAAAACAAATAAAATTAGCACACATACTAGACAAAACAAAATTACTAGTCATATAAAAGATAAAATAAATGAAACAATAATTATGCAGATATAAACTCATTGAGGTCTTTTTTTTCTAAAGTTTCAAACCATGGTTGTTAGCATTAAAATAACTATGTACTCATATAACTCATGACTGATTAATCTGAATAGTTATAAAATTTGTTATTGGTTATATGTATAGTTCTTTAGTTGGTACTTTGTTCTTTTTTTTCTAATCTTTTATCAAATATTTAAGTCATAGGTAATGATATGGCATAGTTCCATTATAGGCACAGATAAGCTATAGATTGCCCAGGTGTTATGGCACTTAAGAGTTCTGGGAAGTTTATAATTTATCACAAAAATGGCTACATGTTCTTGCTTTGTGTTGATGCAGTTTTAGATCATCTTAGCCCCACATATTATATAGATTCTTCACAATGAAATTAGTCATGAATAAAGAATTTTGTTTTTCTTCTTGCCAAAATTTATATTCAAAGACATTTCTTTCTTAGGACAGCAAGATACAGTTCAAATAATATCATTTTCTGATCTAGATATGTGAAATTAAATTTCCATGACAATCCACTCAAATTGCCAATTTTCTCTGCTGATAGCTTCTAGACTCATTCTACTGAATAATTTTTATTTATAGCACTGCAATATCACTTAAAAAAGAAATGACTACCATCATTATCTGGATTAATCCTTCAAAGAATATATAACATTTTTAATTACATCTTTCTTGATTTTTAAATTAATCTCTAATAATAGATTTCTAGATTCTTCCCATTATCTAAGAATATTTTCCAATTTTAGATTAATCTGATAATAAAATCTAATCAAGTCCTTGTTTTTTTTTAATACATAAATTAAGATTTTTTTTTTTTTATATGGATTAAATTTATTTTCTTTATGTTAGATTTAAGAAGTTTTATCTTTTATTTTTTTTAAATCCAGGTAATATAATCTCATATATATATATAAGTGACATACATGCACACATATATCTGTATTCTGAAAAAATATAATATTTATTTTATGAATTCCATGCTACTCTATAAATAATAAAAGCATCCACATACATGTATACCGTCATTTCTTTTATTTAATTACTATCCTGTCTAATAATAACAATTTTTATTATTTCAATAAATGCTTATCACTTTGTCGATTTTCTATTATAAAAATGAGGATGAAATATACTCTGAACAATCATTTTTTGGTCTCTGTTCACAGCATTCTAGAATATTAATGTATTGGCTATCATAAAATCACTATTGATTATTCACAATCATATGATTGGTATTCTGTCTATAAATGTTTAACATAATATTCTGAAATAGTTAATGATGATTTTGCATGTTTATTTTGAAATATTTTGTTGGTGACAGTGCTTAATTGGTATCAAGATCATTCTAATATAGATATTAGTAATAAAAAACAATGAAAAGAAATATGAAAAAATAGAAAATAAAATAAGGTATTTGCACAGATTCTCCTTTGGAAGAATTGTTAAAGGAGATAAGATGAAGCTCTGTGAAAATTTCAATATAAGATTAATGAATACCTGTAAATAAACCATACATTTTACATACATTATTTCTTAATAAAGAAATTTTTTCATACAGAGAAACTAGAGGTCAGTTGTCAAAGATATAAGGGTAAACAAAATTTAAGGAAATCATTTAATATGTTATGCTTCAAAATGAAGATTAATAATAGATTTATAAAAGACTTCTGCCAATTATTTTTGAAAGTTAGATATGTTTTAGAAAAGTATAATCATACACACACATATATGTAATTGATCTCTAAGTATCTGATTGCAGTTCATAGGGATTGAAATGTTGTTATTGGATACATTGTCAACAGTGATCGCAGAAAAAGCAATAGCAGTTACCATAAAGAAATTGGTATTGTAAGATAAATATAAAATTGGACTGGTAAGCATTTTTATGGTGGATATTGTGAGCCACAAATGACAATGTTGTTTACCACAAATTCTGTTGAAATAATTCATTAAGAAAGTAGTTAAGTTGTGATTCCTCAGGTGATTACATTTTCTTCTGATTTGAATTAAAAAAGTAAGGTGTGTTGCATCATTTTAATATTTCAACAATTTCACTTTCTTTCAGAAATTGGCAAAGCATAACTATTAGGTTACATCAGAAATTTCACAGATGAAATTTGATCAACAATTTGCATAAAATTGACAAATACAATAAAGTCTGATTTATTAATCACAGTAGACTAACCATCCTGTAGTTTTAAAAGAAATTCTCAGCTACAAATTTAATTGATTTCCAGGTTAAAAAAAACTTTTCTGATGGGCAAAATTTTTTTTGAATTTTATCAACTTCAACTATTAAATACTTAATTATGTTTCTATTAGCAAATGATTTTAGAGATGATAATGATCAAGAGGATAGTGTGCACCCTGGAAGACGAACATCCGATGATTTCCTTTCTAGCCGGCCAGTGTGGCTTCCACTTGTTCAAATACGTACACACAAAATGGTTAATTGAAATGATTATGTATACATGTGTGTAAAGATATATACTCATTAAATTAAAATCTAGCTTTTTAAAGATTAGTAAACTTTAAATGATAAATAAAAAGTAAAATAAGATCAGTAAAGATTATTTTCTAAGTAGAGCAAAATAGTAATTAATTAAATCTCTAGAGATAAGTTATGAAATTCCTTCATATTATATATAGATATTGATGTGAGTTCTGGATTCAATCATAGATAACCACTCAAGAATCCAAAAATAAGTTCAGTAGAACTAATTAGAAGTAAAATTTTCCAGTAAAGGATGTATCTTTCAACAAATGAATTAATTAGCTTACCGGTGGATCAGAAAGAAGAGCCAATCAGAAGAGAACAAATTGGACAATTAATCTATGCCATACAAGTGAAAGGGACTCACTCTTGTGGATAAGCTTCATGTGTGTGGATGGACTTTTACTCTCAGTCCTGGACATTACCGTACATACCTTAAACTTCTATTGTGAAGAATTTGCTAACTTGTAAAAAGCAAGTTGAGGGACTGAATGGGTCATATCAATTTTTATTATTTTTCTATGTTTACAGATTTATTTATATATTTTGTTAATTTGTATATATGTTATTAATAATGTTATTAATAGTTATAGAGTGATATTAAATTTTAAATGTAGTAGTTGTAGTTTTTACCAAGAGAGAAATTCAAACTTCATGCTGTCTGGTGAGCAAGGATTTTACTTCCAGACAGCAATTGATGCAGTTGTGATTTTTACCTTGAGTCAAATTAGAGTTTTAGTGCCTAGATTAGGGATATAGAACAATCTGCTAACATGTAATCGTCAATCGGGGAGTTTGATGTCATTGAGGTAAGTAATTGACCACTGTACATTCAACACAGAAAAATATCTCTTCATAAACAAGGTTGAAGATAAGATTGAAATAGAAACACTATTATGTTTGCCTGTAAAGGAGTGATAGAGATAGTAAACAGGCTCTCTAAACCTGATACTCCTGAAGATTTTTCATATTATTAAATTAATTTCTAGCAATGATTAGCTATGTGGCCATTTACCAATTAACAATTGGAAGATTACATAAGTTGATTAAACTTAACTGAAAAAAATTTCATCTTACAATTGAACCTCATGTCATATGTATGGTTGGAATCTTGTGTTAACTACAATATATTTATATATACTCAATTTTTTTTTTTAAAAAATTGCTTTGTGTTTTATTATAATGTCAGGTGATCGTTGACATAAATATTGCTTTACATAAACAACACACACTCATATACATATATATATATATATATATATTGAAATGGGCCTATGATGTTCTAATCTCCCTTTTAGATTTATATAATTCTTTATAAGAATGTAGGGGGATTTAAACATTGGGATGAATGGTTATAGAAATAATCATGTTGTCTATCTTTAGACTAAGTATCCTAACTAATGATGATCAGATTGGGTATACAGCCATATTTATTGACTATCATGTCCATCAAGTACAGAGAGAATCTATTCCTTGTTACTAAATAAGCTGCTTATTTATTTAAAACATATGTGCTATACTGCTGATTAATTGTACCATATCTAAAATAAGAAACAACTATAGGTTGGATTCAAATCCTTCCCTAACTTCTTAGATGTTAGCCCTTCTGTTTACTTACTAATAGTTTAAAAAAATGTAATGTGTCACAGGGGCATATGTGTGTGTAGTAGCTAATGTAACTAGGTTTAGAATAAGAGAGAAATGGACAACTAGACTTAAAAATAATATGATTATAATAACAACAAAATTTATTTTCTGTATTTACACTCTTTACATGATACTTAGGAATGAATCCAACACAATATATATATATTGTAACGGTTCGGTCTACCATGTGTGCAGGGGAAAGAGCAAGATTGCATTTAACTACTATCAGACCTAGAGTCTTCATGTAGGATGCTAGAGATGACACGATAAAGTACATTACTCATGATTACATCTATCTTCAGTAGACTACCATAAGACTTATTTATCAAATCTACATGCAATTTAAATCAGTTCATCTAACCTCACCATTCTTTTTCGGAACCGTTGCCTCAGATTTCAAACTCAGGAAGAATTTGTGTTTGATTCTCATAACAGGGATGTATCTATTCAGACTATTGATCAATAACTAAATTAGCTCATCCTATTTATTAGTAAGGAATAACCTTTGATTTAACATTTATCTCTCATGCTCATAAAACAATAATGTGTGTGTGCATGTGTAGAATATTGGTTTTAGGATTGAATGTAAATGCTGGATCAACAAACTAGAGAGACTTTGTCAATTAAACAAAACTTCATAATATTTATTTACAAAAACAAAATATATTAAAAACATGGAACAAATTATCAATCAATGAAAAAAAAAAATTAAAAAAAAAAATTTACAAGTTCAAAGGGAATTATTTGGATATATTCTTTTATACTTATAACTTCTATGTCTATGATGAGTATCTATCATATTGTTAATTAAGCAATTTAAAATTACTTATCCCCTATTTTCCATGATAGATACACATAATATAGACATTTATATATCCAAAAGTAATGAAAACTTTATTACTTAAAAGTGAGATTGCTAACGGACTTAATTAGAAATTTAAGTGTGACTCCAGATGCAGTATGCAGTTCTAGGTGTGGAAGTTGGTTAATCTAAAATAATCACCTTGCATATTTATATATCATGGAAAAAATATACTAAAGAAACAATAGATGATATGATAGCAAAGTAAATAGTAAAGAATATTAATTAAAAGGGTTAATCATTTATTCATTAAAAAGATCTTAGGAATACTATTAGTAAAACATATAAAACATACTATAAATGGTCATGTCATGTTGTGGCATTGGTTATTTTAGTGAATTTAAAAGCAAAAAACTCTTACCGTTTAAGTATTCAGTTTAAGCACTCAATTTCACAGTCATGGACAAAAAATCAAGCATTTTGTGAAAAAATTACCTAAATTTTATTAAAAGAAAAAAAAATTTAAGACTCTTCAACCTTCTCTCCCCCCCCCCACTCTCTTTACACTTTCTTACATTGGACTGTTCCAAACTGTTGAATTAGATCATTAGTACTTCCGAAATATAAAACTGAGATAATAAAATAAAAATATGACATATCTATACAAAAGAAAAAAAATCATAATATTTACAATATTTCATGAATCGAGATAATCAGACACAATTCTTCATCAGAGTCCTTTTTACATAATAGTTCTTACAATTTATGCATTTTTCTCATTATACACGTTGATGATTCCTTATTGATTCTGATTAGCACATTCTGAACATATTTATATTGGCAGTGGATGGTTTTATTTTATTCCTCACATAGATTTCCATCATGCGTGAACCCAGCTTATCAGGCATTTCAATGTAGACAGATAGATATTAATTTCACATGGCCATAGTGGGCAAATGCTCCACCTGAAGACAATGATTCTAGCCAAAATTTATCATATTTTGCAATATATATGCAGGTTTATATATATGCGGTTCACATTTAATAAAACTATATATATAGAATACAGTTATTTACTATTTGTGATCTTGGCTATATAACATATTCCTGTCATTAAACTTTTAATTATTTTTTTTTTTAGTTTTTTTTTTAAAAAAAAATCATAATACTTTTTTTTTTAAATTTATAAGTTATTTTAAACTTATCTGATCATTCAGCTGGTATAAAAATCTTCTGTTTGCTTCCTTAATTTTTTTAAAATGGCAAATAAATAAAAAAATTAACATTTGTTGAGACACTGATTCAAAAAATGTCCACTTTGTAGAAAAAATGTTATTAAAATAACTGCTTCAATAAAGTTGACTTTTCATGTCAAATGCACAATTATTAAAGAAGAACATGAACGAGTTGTAATTGTTTTTCTTTTTATACCCAGTGTCATTTCCATTGTTTATTCGCAGTGCGTGCCTATTGTTACATTATAAAAATATTGTGATTATTGATTCATTTAAAAAAAAAATTAATAATATTATCATCCCCTTCTTATGTTTGGTTATTTAGTACAATACTTGACATTTTTTCCCCATTACTATGACTGTTTTTTCACCCATTAAATCATTGTTTACATTCATTATAGATGCACAAGATATTCAATACAATTGTTATTACATATATAAATTTGTATGAATTTTTCCATTGTTTATATTTTTTTATTAAACACTAGAATTAATTTTATTACTAATATATATGTGTGATTTTATGATAAATGACTTACCATTCCACTATTTAATATACAATTAATACACTGTCATAACTATTTATACATTTATATTTTTTTAAGAGTGTTTTAGCAAAACTTAGTATTTATTTTATATTTACATTCTAATTAAAAGACAATCCAATATTTCAGGTGTCTAAGATTTGTATGGGTGCAATTTTAAGCTACCCTCACAATATCTATATAGGATAGGTAGGTATTCATATTGAAGGAAATTCATTTAACTATATTGAATTCATCTTATGATTTCTGGTATGCTTATATCCCAAATAAAACAATCATATAATTATTATAGTTCAACTATAATCATACAAATAAAGATTGACAAAATATGTACGTTATAGTAAATATTAAGTAGTAATAATTGAATAATAAATTAATTATAAATTCTATTTGCTTTAGTGTTTGGGTGGAAAAAAGTTAAGAAGAGAAAAAAAATGTAAATACTTATTTTTAAAATGTTAAAATTATCCAGAAAATATTAATATTAATTTTAATATTTGCTATGAATATTATTATTTTATTTCTTTTATAATGGCCTATTATTTTACACAAAAATTTATCTTACCCTAGCATCAGGATTCTGATTTAATTTGTTGTAGTAAAATATAGGTGAGAACACCTTTTTGGGGGGAAAAAACATAGATTTATAGAATAGTCACTATCAGGAAAGTTCAAGGCTTCATTTGTTGTATTTTTCTTAATATCTTCTCCAAGTAGAATGATGGTGTAACTGGATTTTGCATTCATCATCAATAAGCTGATCAAAATCATGTGAAATTTGTCAGGTATTGCTTGTTCCATTTCAACAATGGTTAATACATGCAGGAATGACACATTTTTAAAATTGACATCTGCAGGAGGCTACATAATTCCAGATTTAATTGATCAGTATATTTATAATTTTTTTTCATCCCAACATAGTGAGATTTTGAGCTATTGCATGGTTTCCATATTAGCTGTATTAATAATTTACAAATTAGCTCTATCATTCTATTCAGGTTAATTTTCTGGAATACTGTTAAATAGAATTTTTACTGGTTAAGGTAATCAAAAGTCCTTGATTCCTATAATGTTATAACTTTACTAAAACAAGAAAATCTTTTTTTTAAATACACCCACAAAAAAAAAAAAAAAACTATTGACATCTCTCACAACTTTTTTTAATTATATAAATGCGATTCATTATACTTTATAAATCTGGGTTCTTTTATTATTATTATAAATTAATTTAAACAAAAAAATTACATTTTTTATTTTTTTATTTTTTGCAAAAAAAAAAAAATATCTTTTGCTGGTATAAACAAGAAATAAATAGCTTTCCTAGAGAGAGAGAGAGAAAAAAAAAATCGACCTAAGTACTTTTGCTTATATTATTTTTTGTTTTCTTTCTTTGTTATATACCTATGTTAATGTGTGGGTAAAAAACTTGTAAGGTCACACTATTTTATTTCTAAAAGGAATCTGAACCAGTACAATATATATATATATGCACATGTGTATAATTTTTGTGTAATAATATAAATACATGCACAAATTATAAATTTCAAAATTATTTACTACTTAAATGCTTAAATGTATTTTCCGTTCAGAAGATCCCCTTCAAAAGTCAACATTAGAAAAACTATGCAGGATCATTAAAAGTACATCATGAAGTAACATAGTTTGAATTACATTATTTTATGTAATGCATTAACAATATAATACTTGTGTTTTGAAGAGCATCTTCCACATTGAAATTGTATTTAAGGATTTAAGTAATAAGTATTTAAAGCATTTATGATTGATGCACAAAATTATTACAGTTTAATTATAGAGTATAATTTATATTACATGTGTGAAGTTAAATTTCCTCCTGAAAAGTAGGTAAAGTAGCTAGTTAGCTGGTTAATAATGAATTATGATAAACTGAAAATATTTGATTATTAAACCCATAGATATTTTGCTATCTCTGTAGTTAGAAGTAAATCATAAATACAACATTACCCCTTTTCTACATATGCATTATTAACAGAATTTAGTCATCAGAGAAAAAAATTCTTTTTTTTTTTTAAAAGTAAGAATGTTTAAAATCCAAAGATAAAACTGGAAAAGAAGAAATAGCACAATATATTTCATTTGAGAAATTAAATATTGCTTAATTTTTAAATTTGTTTACTATATAAAATGAAAGAAACTTTCTGAAAAAACACTTAGTAAGGTGCAAAAAAAAAAAATATTTTTTTTTTAAGGGTTTGAAACAGCTTGGGAGAGAAAAAGTGTTATTTTTAAATGATTAGCTTTAAGTAAAAGTATCTCGAGTAGAGTTTTTATATTTTTTGTGTTTTTTTGTTGTAGTTTTTTGTTTTTTAATAAAAATATAAAGCTAAGTAAATAAAAGTAATTTAAAATTGTTAGTAAATAATAGTACACATTTAAATATTTGTAATTTTTACTTTTTGAAATACCTACTGTTTTTTATTCGTATCAGGAATGATGCACATCTCGAGAAGATTGTCATACAAATAGCAATTTCTACGTATTTGTTAAGATCTAATATTATTGTTTACTTTATCACTTTTTAATATCTATTTCTAAACTATTGATTTTTTAAGGATGATTGTAAAAAAAGAAATATCAAAGATTTTGTAAAACAAAACAAAAATAGGAAGATATATCTGAAGAATATACCAGATTAATTGGAAATGTTTGTATTTTCTTTTTGCTTTATTTGTAAAAATATTCATTTTTTATGTTGCAGCCACATGCATGCATTCTCAATGATTTCTTAATACTTAGTACTATTGCTTATTTTCCAAGTTAGTTTAAATTTTTATTCCAAAAGTCATTATGAGTCAAAATTAAAATTAATAGAACTTTCTTTACTTCATTAACTCTTCTAATAATACAAGCCTATCTTGAGGAATTAAGTCTTTTTTACTGGAAAAGATAATGGATGCAAAGTACTTCTAAAAATAATTAACATTTTGTTTGTAGACAAGTTAGCAGCTACTAATAGATTGTTATGACATATAGAGATTTGCATTGATTACAGCCTATTTTTTTTAATGTTTTTTTGGAAACAACATTAATTTTAGTATAATATTGGCATATCTTTGAATATTTTTTGCACAAATCAATGAAACCCTTTGTCAGAGTGATTATTTGGCATATATACATGGACACTTTCTTGCAAAATAAAATACATGCCTTTTAAGAACTTTTATAATATTTTGGAACTTTTTGGAGTTCTAATAATGTTTTTGAAGAACTCCTTCTTTCTTAAACAAAATTGAATGCATTTGTGTAACTAATGATTTTATATTCAGAGTTTTCAATGTTTTCTTTATATATAAAGTAATATTAGTATGATTATTTATTAATTATATGTCATCTTAGATATATAAATGATCAGACATTTATAAAGAAAAAGTAGATGTATGTTGTTATAAAAATTGGATTTATTCATGCTCAGCATGCCTTTAATATATTGTGTTTAATAATCATATCTGTGATTATGATACACAATATAACAAAAGCATGCTCAACATGAATAAAGCCAATTTTTAAAACAACATATGTCTGTCTACCTTTTATTTATAAATGTCTGAACATTTATATGTCTAAGATTACAACTGCAAAAAGGAAAGAGATAATATATTTAATGAATTATACAATTACATGTCAGTGATGAAAATGTCATAGTGTTTTTACTAATCAGCATCTGTTGGTAAACACATTTTATTTAATTATTTAAATATCTGATATGTAATCAATCATGAAGATTAAATTTTTTTTTTACATCTTCATTGTATATATCACACTGTGGAATAATTTTCTGATTACTTATTATTATGATCATTTTAGAATTATTTTTTTCTTTTAAATATTTACCATTTTTATTGTAATCAGATCACCAATTGTAACGAAGCTATTGTGAAGATGTTAGTAGATTGGGATCCATATGTAGTATCTTTTCATCAATTAGATTTACTTTTCTAGTGTTTTATTGGTATCTGGAAACAACATTAATACTAGTATAATATTATTATAATCCTGAATGTTTTTTGCATTAATCAGTGAAATCTTTAAGGTCTATCTTATTAGGAATAATTTTTGCTGTTAAAAAAGCATAATAGAGGATAATGAATTTGACACTGGAAATTGTTTGAAATGCACCATCTAACAGTAGTTTATGATCAAGTACTAAAAAGAAGGTCGAAGGTCATCAATTGCAGTTATAGTTTTTTCCAGTATTACTAAGTACAATATAAGGATAGCTTAATTTTGATAGGATAATGCCATTTAAATTAGCCACACCCCACCACTCCCATTTTTCTTTTTTGTTTTACATTAAATGCTATGAAATTATTTTTACTTTAACATTAAGTTTTCAAAGTATTTATAACTTTAAAATATTATGTAATTGCTTTAGTAAATAAATAAAAAAAAACTCTAGCAATAAATATTTTAATATTAAAAAATATGAATAAGTTTTTTTTTATCTGAAATTATTGTCGATTTTGTGTAGTTTAGGCTTTTTTCAAAAGAGAATATATTGATGTTAAATTGGGGGTATTTGTTTTATATATCTTTTTTTTTGTTTTGCTTTTCTATTATCATCTCAGAACACAAGAAAAGAATCTAGATATTAAGCCTCTTTTCTTTATTCATATTCATTCTCTTTAAATTTTATTTTAAAAAATACTTAAGTGCTAAAACTTGTACAGTTCCTTCATTAAAAACAATCAATATTGAAAGTTTTTTTTTTTTGTTAAAATCTCTAAATAGAGTGCTAATGAACATTAAAAAACAAGTTTAATTTTATGATAGTTTATATATTATTGTGTATGTGTTTGCATATATAAATATATGATGAAATATCAAAACAAGTTTTTTTTTATGACTTAATTATATTTAAAGATAATCATAAAGTTCATGAAGTAGTTTTTAAAATTGAATTGCTAGTACGAACTTTGTTGTGGGGTTGCCAAAAAACAGCAAATTATTAATAACTAATTGCATTATCACTTACTTGTCTTGATTAACTTATTTAATCTGATTTCTAGCAGAGAGCATATTACATGTATATCTTTATTTTATCCCAGACAGCAATGTCAATTGCTTTGTCAACATGCCTTGGAAACCAAAATATCAAATAAAAAGTAAGCCGTTATAATGAATTTCTATGAGAAAAAAATAATTTATCTTAAATTCAAATTATATAAAAACCTAGATTTAAAAAGTAAAACTTGAATTAAAAGGAAGTATTAACCTGTGGGTAAATATGCTACATAATATCATTTTATTAGCTATATGCCCTTTTGCTTTTATGTAACCACAGAAAATGTATTTTCTGAATGACAATTTATTAAATTAAAAACGTACATTTTAAGTTTTTTTAAAAAATTAAGATAATATAACTTACATTGTAGAGTTATAATTATTTATTAAGTGCACAGGAAGTATATTTAAATACTTTTAAGACAGGCTATAACCTGTATCAGATGCACCTTGATATTTATAATAGTCAAACAATATCTTTATTTTGTCGATAGAGGGACCTCTCAAACCATGACACAAGATAGTGACTCTTATAAAGATAAGAGTGGTTGTCATCTTTAACCTAACTTTCCACTTATATAGGCCAATCTGAAGCTTCTTGATTTGGGAGAGTGAAGTTATTGTTCTCTCCACTGTTTAAGTCCACTATTTCCTATACAAATTAACATTCGCAAAACCTTGCAATTTATTATAAACTTTATTTTTGATGCTCTTTATGTTCTATTATTAAAATTTTTGTGTGTATATGTTTTTTTTTAGAGTTGCATTTCATAAATTTATTTATCTTAGATAAATACAGTCGAAATTAAATAAAAATTAAATAAAGAAATTTAATTTACAGTTGATTTTTATAATTTTAATAATATAAATGATTATTATTATTATTTTTTATCAATATAGTCTTTTTTATGATTATAATAAATGCACTAATATTTTAAATATATCAGAAATAAAATAAAAATTATTGATTTAAAATTGAATAAATAAATATTTTAAGTTTATATTTAGTAAACTTTGATCATATAAAATTAATTATTAGCTAAATAATGCACAAAATCATTTTTATTTTTCAAAGTAACTTGCAATTATGATAATTGTATTTTTGCTGAAGGCAAAATAACATTTGTAAGAATTTTAATCCATAAAAGTCAGTGAATAATTATATTTTAACTAACATACTGTATCGTTCATGGTAGAATTAGGATTTTATTATACAATTTACGATCTTGTATTCAGTAACCAAATTGCAGTAGGTTATAAATTTCCTACCTGCATCATTTTAAGCAACTTATCTGCAGCAATTATTTTTCCCTGTCACTTAATCCTATTTTAACAACTTAATTCTATTTGTGAAAAATAAGAAAAAAAAGAAAGGAAAGCAGCTTTCATTTATTTGAGATGCCATAACTCGATTTGAGAATTCACTGGTTGAACCCTCCTTTTTCTTAATCGAACACTAAATGACATTTAAAATACCCAGTGGGTTGTATTTTCCAGTACAGAGTCAGCAGTTTATTTATTGATTGGTCATCATGGCGAATTTTCTAAGAATATCAATAAACAATATTTATTAATTAACACCAGTGTATGTTATATTTTTACCTTTATTAATCTATTAAAATATCTTTACTATGGTTAGAATAACAACAAATTTAACAATGATAATAACAAAAGAGATTAAATAGAATAAAACCATTTCTGAGATTTCCATTAAATTTGAACAAATGCTTAATATGACTGTCCTAATTCAAGGAAGAAAAAAGTTTTATCAAGTAGTGATCACTTTAATGTTTTTTACCAATAAGTTACTGTTAACATGGCACATTATAAGTTCTACCATGCATGGATTTATTTTGAATGAGAAGATCTGTAGTCTGGTATTGGGGCATCATATAAATATTCCATGGGTTTAAATTGTATAGAAGATAACTTCACTCAGGCATGGGTTTAAATTCTGTAGGAGATAATTTCACTCGGGGTCTTATGAAGCATTGGGTGAGACAACACTGGCAAATGATTTCTTCTCACATATTTTAATATAAGCTTGCATATTAATGAGAGTTCTCTGGCATGCTCTTCATGATTTTTACAAGGTTTTTATTTATCTTTTCTTTCTTTCTCAACTGATTTTCTCATAGGCACATCTGAAATTTCTCCCTCACATTCTTTTTTTTTTAATACAATGCCATTTTTCTTTTTATATCCTTGATCTCTTTTTTTTTGTCTTTGCACATCATCTATTGACATCTATTAGTTCACTCAATTTTTGTATAATTTCATCTTCAAATTCATGCTTTCTCTTTTTGGGATCGCCATCTTTAATTAGCAATCAACTGCTACGCTTTGAGTGGTTAATGGTTTTTTGCGATAAGAAATTATTTGCTTATCTTTTTTATTTTTTGTTTAATACACACAAAAATAGTTTTCTCCCATCCTCTTTCTCAAGTTATTTTTAAGACAAAAAATATATATATACAAGCCACATCAAACTAACCAAATATTTAAAGCAAATGGAATATTCTCATTTAAGAATTTGATTTCCAAACTGCCAATTTAATTTGTACTAGAATAAATAAAGTACACTACTCATTTTAAAATTTAATATTAATACACTTTGTTGTTGTGTGTGATCAAAGTATATTTTTGATTAGTTATAGCATTAAATGAAACTGGCATATTTTTGCTTTTGTAGTATTTAACAATGAAACTCCTTTACTTTGTATATGTCATAAATGAAAGCACTGATTGTCTTGCAAGAACCATTGATGAAAATTAATTAAAATACATTAGTCATATTTTAATTCTATAATCAAAATATAATATCGTATACTTTATAATGAATAACTCTATATTGTATGTACATTTTTATTGTTAATGTCACCATTTTATTTTTGGATGATGTAGCTTTAATGAAGTCACTATTCTATGGTGTCAGCAATGTTGTTGCTTTTAAAAAAAGTTTTGAATTTTTAAAAAAAATAGGGAATAATCAATTGCAAATCAAATAATGGAAACAAGTTGATGATGACACTGTGGTGAAACCTCTCATACAAGTTCAATACTAATGGGATAAATGTGCATAGTTTTCATTAATATTGTTTTAATATATGTATATACTGTAAGGATAGTTGACAATCCTATTGAAACCAGCCTTTATTTATCCACACCACCAGATCTAACCCAGTTAAAATATAAGCTTAACTAACAGGATAGTTGAATATGCACTATCATTTTTTTTTGTAAATATATATTATACACGATTAATGTTTACTTTATTAAGTACTAAATTAAACAAATGTCACAATGAACTAATTTCCATTGTTTAATGAGAAATAATAAAAAAATCAGTTAAAGAAATCCTTCCTATATATATAGACCAACAATGAGTTATTTATAAATGTATTATACATCATGAATAAAGACAGACTTAGTAAACATAGTGATGATCTAATGTCAAGCCAGTCACTAGACAGCCAAATGTGGAAGATAAAAGTAGAATTCATTTATGCAATTTTATTTTTTAATTACAATCAATATAATATGCACAACAATAGACAGCAACAGCAATAGAAAAGGAAATGCTCTTGTACTAAACACCAGAAACTAAGTGGGGGGGGGGGTACAAAAGCAAACCCAGTTCATTTCCACCATCTTTTGTTATTCTTCAAATGATACAAGAACTGTACAAAGCCAACTTTTAAAGATCGAATGTTCAAATCCAAGAGAAGACTTGTTAGAACATTCCAAATTATTCATGTAATCTTCATAGCACAAAATTATAAAAAATTACAACCAACATTTAAACAGAAAATGTTTGATAAATTTGTAGTTTGACAAAAAAACTGAACTGATTTTAAATTGCAATTTAAAAATAAAAACTGCACTAAGTTAGAGAAAAGAGAAGTAAAGCATTGCTAGCATATATATATAAATGATGAAGTAACTTTTTTTCTTATATAAGCCATTAAATGCCAAATAGTAAATTAAGAAAAAGTAAATCTATTATGAATTGCTACATAATGTATTCTGACTAAATTAATATTGCAATAGGGCTGGATTGCTACAGTCCTACCATAGAAGCACGATGATTTGATTTACTTGCCTATATATTGCCTAAAGAAACATCAAAAGTCCTACAATAAGTGTCTAAATAGATTGAGAAGAAAAGCAACTGCAGAAAATGGAAACATCATCATTTTCAAATGTGTTGCCGAAGAATTTTAATGGGTGATGCATGTTTTACCAAGGAAGGATGATTTGAAGAGAAATAGACTATATCCATAAGAGACATTATTGCTAAACTTATGGACAATAACTAAGGGTGAATGATTTACCAAGGAAGGATGATTTATACATTCACTCATCGACTTATAATTGGATATATACCCCCACACATTTCATTCTTATGCAATAATATAGTAATATGTTTGGAGGATCTTGGAATCATTTGGAACCTGTATAGATGTGTGGTAGTTGCTATCTAGTGTAAATTCACCCCTGAAGAGAGTCGAAGGCAAAACCCTGAGTTTGAAAACTGAGGCATAATGGAATCTGAAAGAGGGGTGAGATATAGATGAACTAGCCCAAATTGTATCTAAATTTAATGTGTAAACTTAGAGCTAGCCCATTGGAAGTAAATACGATCATATGTTAGGTACTTCATCGTGTCATTTACAACATCCTACCCAAAGATCCTAGGCTTGACCATAGTGAGATACATCCCTTATCTTCTGGGGGGCCATTATAATACATCCCTCCTTCTGAGGGATCGTTATAATACATACATTTTGTTTAGAACATATGTATGTATTGCTCAAAATAACTTCATTTAGAGTCGTTTTGCTATAGCATAACTGTATACTTGTTAAAAAAAAAAGCATCACTGTATTCAAGAAAATTTAAAATGTTTATTTAACTTAACTCGTCACTATTTTTATCAATGTATGCACAACCAAGCAAAATTTATGTAATCTTTTCTTTTTGAAAACTTTGTTCACTATACTTTTTGTCAAAATTTGTTTTGAAGTGAATTCATCCTTAGCATTCATATATTTCTTTTACATATAATTTTTTATGTAACATTTGATTTTATTTGCTAGCACAGAGATAGTATGTAATTAAATTGTAAGAATCTTTCATCCTAACCCATGTGCTGTATTGTTTTTTTTAATAATATCTAAGTAATATTTTGTTGAGAATTGAGAAAATTCTCAAACTAAAACACAATATAGAGACTTTCTAATTATATAGGCCAATCAAAACCATTTCAGTTTAAGAAAATGAAAATGTTTCTCTGTTCACTTTATTTCCATTATTTTCTTTCTGTATATTAAGTAAAGTGAACAGATAAACATCTTCACACTCTTAGACTGAGATGCTTTAGATTAGCCTATATAATTGGAAAGTAGGTTTAAAGATAAGATGGCCACTTATATATTTTTCAAAGTTTCTATCTTGTGATTTAGTTCAAGAGTTTTCTCAATTCTCAACAAGTCATCATTGAAATATTATAAAAAAAAAGCAGTACATCGAATGTGTTAGGATGAAACATCCTTACTATTTAGTTACATATTATCTCTACAATAGCAAATAAAATCAAATGTTATATAATTTCAAATATTACTGATTGTTAACATGTATTGATTTCAGGAGTTAATATGCAGAAAGAAAATAATGGTAGTAAAATGAATAGAGAAATATTTTCATGCTTTTAATCTGAGATGCTTTAGATTGGCCTATATTATTAGAAAATAGGTTTAAAGATAAGATAGATGCTCTTATCTTTTCAAAAGTCTTTATATTGCATCTTAATTTGAGAGTTTCCTCCATTCTCAACAAGACATCATTGAGATATTATTAAAAAATAGGATGAAAAATCTGTACTATTTATTTATATAATTTTTTATTAAATCTTCATATTTTTAAATGTAATCTTTGCCGTTA
Organism: Epiperipatus broadwayi; assembly: GCA_028023455.1. Lineage (NCBI taxonomy): Eukaryota > Metazoa > Onychophora > Udeonychophora > Euonychophora > Peripatidae > Epiperipatus > Epiperipatus broadwayi. The sequence goes on from JAQFVV010012449.1 coordinate 661,214, forward strand.
ATTGATAACAATTAATTCTTATGTAACTCAAATATGATTTTTAGATATTATATTTTCAAATGGTAAGCATGTTCAATATTAGGTTTGCTTTTGATAACTTCCGATTTGATATTTCATCTATTAAGTACAATACTTTCTTTTAAGTTGAGAAGTATTGAATGACATTTGAATATTTGTATGTGTGAGAGAGAATTTGTTACTTTGTATAACAATTTCATTTTGTCAACTTTTAATGTGAGAAGTTTCTATTAATGTAAAGTTGCAAAGTTTTCTATTACATTCTTACCATTGTTTAATTATACTTTTTTAATATCAAGATGAACTCAGTGGACTGAACTTTGTTTATTGTTATAAATTTTAAAACTTAAATTGTTTGTTTGTTTATCTAAGGACATATAATTCCATGTTAAAATATTTACTTGAGTTTAAAATGATATGTGGGAGTTTGTATGATTATAATTTCAATGTTTGATCATTGGTTAGGAATTTTAACAATCATTGTAATTATGCAGACTTATTAGAAAAATTTCTGAGTATTATTTAGAAAGTGAGAATTATGATATAATCTTACAATAATTGGAAAAATTATATATCTAGATGGAAGATGATAACCACTCATTATTTTTTATGTGAGTCCTATTTGTGAGTGAAGGCATGCATTATCAAGTTTAATTATAGAATAAACAAGTGTCAAAAAAGAAGAGTGAGAAAATTATCATATTACTAAGTGATAATAAGTTTGTTCAGGCCTACATAGTTTCTTTTCAAATAAAACTTTGTTCAAATGCTCATTAATCATGAATTTTTCAAACAAAGTTAAGAATTAATGGTAAATGATAGAGACTATGTTTAGGCAAATATTTTTTTATAAGTAATCTGTTATAATTTTTTTTTTTGCTGCAGTGTTTTCCAAAGATGATTATTATATTTTAGTCTTCAATTGGGAATCATTTTAGTCCATCTTGCTATATTCTTGGATCATATTTATTTAAATGTTTTAGTAATACAAATATGAGCTGAAATTTTCTCTCACTATGGTTTCATTGTTATTTTATGTTATGTAAATTCCTTGTTCATTTTAGAATTTAGAATTCATGTTTCATAATCATAATTCCAAACAAGTCAGAGATATTTATTAAAAGCTTATTTTGTTAAACTTAAATGCATGTTTTCTTTAAATAAAATATTGAACTTATCAAATGCTATTTTAAATCTTTGGCATATTTTTTTAGTTTTACTTTTTAGTTAATGTTAGTTGACCCAAATGGAGAATTATTTATCTCTTTAATACATCTACCATTGACCAATATTTCTCAAAAATACATAATCTTAATTAAATATTACTTCATTTTTATCATATTTTATTTTCAAACCTTTATTCAAACTCACTAAATAAATGTAATTCACAAATATTGTTGAAAAATAATTCTATTATTTGCAATTGTTATATGATTTAGAATTTAGATAAATAATATTTATGTTAAAATCTAAGATTTTGCCATTTTCACTTCTAAGAAAAACCATTGAAAATAATTTGGGATTTCTTCTCTTATTGTCTTGAATTTTTCTGTAATTTTGTGTAACCTTACCATAAATGTAAGAATGGAGAGTTAATTTTAGAATAGATTAGTATCATTCATGCTTTTTAAGAGTTGCTGTGACAATTTCTGGCAGTCATCTTTGAATTATGCATTACTGACAATTTAAAAATTTTATACAAAAACTTTATGAGCAGTCACATAAGACAGCTGGACATTTAAGATCTATTTTCCAGAAATAAAAGCATAATTTCTCAATAGTTTTTTATTGTTTTTTGAATATAGTACAACTATTCAATTTCTAGATATTATGTTGTAGTACATTCAATAATATATAGATTGTCTATGCAATACCACATTTGAAAAAACAATTGGTTAGTTAACATGAACTAAAATAGATCTCTAGTAACTTTTTATTATTATAATTTTTAAAAAAATATTAATGTCTGTGCTTTTATTTTCAATAAATATTTTTCAGTTTTCAAATAAATTGCTAGCAAAAATAATCTACCAAATGGTAGAAATTGCAGTTTTTTATTTTATATATATAAAAAAACCTATATATTTTACAATTATTTTTGTATAATAAATTTACAATAAACAATTCAAATAGTTTTTGGCTCAAATGGCTGCAAAAAGAAATTTGCTATTAACTGAAAGAAGACTCTATGATTACTCTTTGAAGCTTTAAAAAATTGAGCAGGATAAATTACTAATTTACTCTCTTTATGTTGTTGTTATATGAATAATTGCTATGTATTTATTCATATATTAAATGAACCTAAATTGGTTAAAGAAAATAGTCTTTGTTCTGGTACTTGTTAATTCTTAACTGAGACATCACTTGAATTTTTTGAATAGATGATTTGTATATGAATGCTCATTCTCTTTTATGTTTACAATTGCCACAAACAAAAATAAATTATAACCTCATACTCCAGAGGCTGTAAAGTCAATAACTAAATTATAATTTGTAATCAAAAGCTAAAAATTATCAGTTTCCAGATTTAGACTACTTATTCTAGAATGACATTTTATTTATCAATTAAAACTAGTTTATTTTCAAGTGAAGAAAGATTATATGAAATGAGAAAAAAAAAAAAGATTTATTATTATTAAATGGGTCATTTTATAACTTTGTAAAGTTAGAAGAAATGATGAAAAGACAATTGATTTGAAAAATAGACAAATATTTTAGTATAAAAGCAGAAATATTGAAAGTCTCCATACATTAGGTTTTATTATATATAAATAATGAAAGAACAACATTGTGGAGATTGATAATATGTCAAAAAATATTAATAGGAATGATCAGTTATTTGACTTAATGGAAGATATCAAATGCTATTAAATCAGATTTATTCCTCATCATGTTCCCATCCTGAAGAAGAAATAAAAAAATGTTATATAGATGTGTAGAATATTTTTGGTCAATTCAAACAGCTTTTTAAAATTATTATGGAAAATTTTAATGCTAGAATTGGAAAATTATTTAAAGATGAAAGTCCTGGAGTAACTTTGCATACTGAGTCATATATGCGAGAGAGAATTTAGGCTTGTAGTATTTGCAGAAAATTAAAAACTGCATACTATGAAATTTTTTTTTAAAATGTTCAAAGTGGAAAGGATCATAGAAGCATCTAAATAAAAGTATAACATAATACATTGCAGTTTGATTAACAGAAATCATATAGAAATACAAACGACATTGAGAAAAACATATTAATAGTTTATAACCATAGTTTTCAGAAATACTTCACTGAATTTAAGCTAGAACTTGTAAATCATTTAAAAATATTAATAAATTTTGATAATGAGCTAGACCTGAACAAGTTCAACAAAAAGTTAATGTATAAAAGTACCAGTCATTCAGTAAGTTTTTAATGGAGACAACAATATATATATATTGTAACCTTATATTTTGGTACAAAATATAAATAGCTTGGTAAAACTAGTAAAAATTTCTCTACCTTCTTTCAGATGACTTGATTATGTTGGCTGGCATTTAGTTATGCTCGTCTCTTGTGTTCAAATTTATTGAACAGTGAGATTATATAATTCCATTTTCCTTTTTTTATTATTGTATAATTTTTTTTTTTTTAATTTTATTTCCCTTCTCTTTCTTTCATATATTAGTTTTGCTCTGTTTTTAAACACTGTCAGATAAAGTGTGCTTAACCAAAGGTGAAAATCAAGTATAGTGAGATAAATAAAAAACTAATAATTATTGTTTGTTTTTATCTTTAAATAATCCTAAAGGTTATTTTGGTTTAATTGAAGGATTTTATTTAATTTCTTTTAAATTAATTTATAGGATACAATAAGATGAACACATTTTTTTTTTCTTTCCACTTTTTAAAACAGATATACAAATGAGAATATTTTTAATTGGCTAAGTTTAATTAGAACTGCCAGAAAGATTTTTTTTTTTTTTTGAAAAATGCTATAATGACAACAATTGTATAATAAAATTTAAAAAATTATTTTTTTCTTCTTTGACTATTAAACATATAATGAAAACAAAAACTTGTCTTTTTTTTAAAAAAGGAGAGAATATAAAGAAGGAAGTTAAATTAAAACTTCTCTTAAATAATTTAATTTGCAATATTGTCAAGTGTGAATAGCAAAATGCATAGCTAAATCCTAACAAATCTCTTCAGGTCCACCAACTGTAAATCTAGCTGTTGATAATTTTCTGCAAGGTTTACAACTGAAATGCATAAGAATTATTGTTAACCACAACTACAGGAATAGCAGCTTTAAAAGATCAGTCTATTTGAAACTTTTTATTGTTTATAGACTATGCTTAGCCTCGAATAAAGTTTATCTTCATAACTTTAACTCCATGGTAGTATTGTGAAAGTGCAAAACAAAGTACTGTATTTAACTTTGGATAAATTTTGCTTTTGTGAACTTTAACACATATGGGAATGTTATATATATATATATATGTGGAATAGAATGCAATATTCAACTTTGGATATAATGTTTTATTTTCACGACTTTAATACTTCTAGCATTATACCGGTGCAGAATGTAATGCAGTATTTGATCTTTTGTGTGCTATTGTCCAGATGATGAAGAATTAATTATGGCATCCCTTTGAACATTTATTACAAATGACAGTGTGAGTTATTTTCTTGAAATTACAATAGTGTTCAAAGAAATAACAACGGACCAGGAAACTAGCTGTTATAGCACTGTGAGACAATTATTTGCTTTATCCATCATTCTTTGTCCTCGACATCCATAAATTAATGGTAGTAAAACATTTCAATTTTGGAATAATTCCTAAAACAAAACCATGCAATTCATTAACTTTCGACGATAATTTGATTAAAATATCTATCCTAACTCTCAAATATCATGAATTCTCAGAGAGCCTATGTACAAATCAACTAATTTATGGGTATTCCTTATAAATGGAGATGAAGAAGCATTTAATAAACTTTTAAGATTTTATGTTGTTTTAAAAAAAAGAGAAACATTTATTTGAATTTTATTTGTCATTAAGTTTAAGAAGTGCACTACTAATTGATTGGCTAATAGCCAATAGATTTAAATAACATGTATTTGAATTTAGTGTAGTAATTTAATGAACATGCATTTTATGCTTTATTGTATTTTATATTATCTTGTAAATATGTAAAATTCACAGTATATATAATTTATTGTGTAAAATAATTACTTGTTAACTTGGGTGTAAAAGACTGACGAGAGTCAATTTAGGGAACAGCGCTTGTGGAAAGGTCTGATGATTCATTCAATGAATCTATAATGTATCATTACCACATGGCTTAATCCTGTATGTTTTCTTAGGGTTCTGTGCTTATACTCCAGTTATAATATTAGGTAATATTCTTTTATATCATTTGATCTACGGTCAGCCTTTATCTCAATTGTTTCCTGTAATAGAGTTTTTATTACATCTTTTGGTATTGAATCATGCTTGTAAAACAGCACATGCCTTCCAATTTGGAAGATTAATGAATGTGATTTATTTCTTCCTTATCTGGAAGTAAGTATTCATATTATATTAATGTTATAGGATAATTGTAAGCAATTTTATTATATTCCATATATCATTCTGTGTTGGTGGTTAGTCTGCAAAATAATTATTATTATTGGTTTATATATCCTTTAAGTTTGTTTCAGTGCTGGTGGTTAATCCACTAAAAATTTGTAATTATGCTAATTGCTCTGATGATGGTTTAAAAAACTCACAGGGTACTTACTGCTCATTATTCCGTGCATGGATGAACAGGGATATCACTGATCCTCATTATACAAATGTATGTTTGAATAGAGTCTCCATACATTATGATACTTACATTGTTTTACTTCTCATAATGTTTGTAGCTCTTGTTCTGTTATCAGCCATAAAAGGGTATTAAGTGAATTATGGTCACAATTTATTACAGGTAAATTATATTACATCCCAACTGAGCTGAGTTGGTGTTTGATTTCAGATCTCATTATAGTTAAATTTCATAGGTTTATCAATTTTAATTGTTGTCATTGTTATTATAATTTTGGTATAAGTGCATTGGTTCTGGTTTTGACATATTGGAGGTACCATTGGCTGAACTTGAAACTTTCTCATCCCCATAAGGGTAAATATCAATATATTTGTAATAAATTTTAAATTGTATTATCTGAAACTTGTGCACATATCCATGCATAGAAATAAGTGCATGTGATAGCATTTTATTTTATTTTGTTTATTTATTTACCCAATTAATGTACATTGTCCATGTAGAAAAATTATGTGATGTTATTTTATGTTATTTATCATTTATGTAAAATTATGAATATTACCAACCAATTACTATTTTCATATTTATTGAGTCATAAATAAATGTTTATTTGATAACCTAATTTTTTTTTTATCATTGCTATTAGTCACATATATAGTCAGAAATCCAATGTTGTAAATAGTCCATAAATAGTAGAACATATTTTCCCTGATGATGATGTATACAAGATTTACTGAATATCCAGAGAGTATTTTAATGTTTATTCTTGGGTATTTTTTGGTGTATAAGATATAATAAAATTCCATTTACCTTCTGCATCACTGCTGGTCTGCTTTGTCAATCCTTGAGTATATCCAGAATCTGTTAACTCTATTGATATTTACGACATCAATACTTAAATTATAATAAATTTGCTAGCCAGTATAACAATTGAACATATTTTCTAAAACTATAACAGATGCTTTATCTATCCCTAAGAGTTTCATTGCTATGAATTTGATTTAATATTTGGGTTAATGAAGAAATAACTTAAAAATTAATATTGCCTACCTTTCATTGCAAAGCATTTACCCTATATAACATTTCAAACCTGAATACATGATGAATTATCATTTATGATGTTATGGAGCAGATTATAACTTAAAAATTAATATTACCTACCTTTCATTGTAAAGCATTTACCCTATATAACATTTCTATACTTCAAACCTGAATACATGATGAATTATCATTTACGATGTTATGGAGCAGATTATAATTATTACTATTAGAGTTAATGGCCCATATTCACCACGTAATGATTGATGGTTTCAGAGATTATACCATCTTGTGTATTGGCCATTGGGACTCTTTGGAAATAAAATTTGTAAATTAAGATCATAATGTGATTTTAAGAAACAGTCATTGTAAGAATAATTATAAATCATAAATTAAGTACCTTCAAATAATGCTGCGATAGGTCTTCATGGTGTACTCTGGCTGTGACCAGATTGTGTACTAACAGCTTTGTATTGTATCATTTAATTTTATCCTGTTATGATCTGGGGTAGAACTTTTCGGTCACAGTTTTTGGCTTCCCAACATGAGTCAATTTACTGATGACTAACCTTTCTGTTACAGTTTTTGATGCCTTAAACATGAGAGCACAATTTTCTGAAGAATGATGGGTGTAGGATAAACTATTCCAGTCCATTATTGTACTATAATTTCAGTCTCCAACATGCTTCAGCATGACAAATTGCTTCAACTTTGGTATGAACAAGATAGTAAGGACTCAGGTCTTTGAAAAATTTCTCTTCTCTGATTTCAAAATTGCATACTAAAGTTTTATCGACTTTGCAAATAATTGTCAGGTGACCAATGCTCTATAACAGCAGTGAAATAATAAATGTTTTTTTTTCAATGTTATTTCACTTCTAATTGCTTATATGAATTTCTGGTGACCGTAGCAATTGTATTTCAGAATATGCTAACATATTTTATGATTAAATTGTGAGACACTAATTTTATGGGGGGTTCATAAGTTGTTGTGATCTTTGGTCATGATTATAATTGGGGTTTAGATCATTTTAGTATAGACATGATATATACCATCTGAGATAGGTTGTTAGTGGTGTTGATTTAGAGGTTGATTGGCTTGAACAGATTTTAATTATCAATTGTTATTAAAGTAAAGATATTATTACAAAGGTGAATGTGTATTGTAGTATATTTGCTATTACTAATAAAATACTCAAAATGAGTGATTTTGAAGAGATTAAAGATATGGAAGGAACCCAAAGGGTTGGCAGTCTTGACCTCCCGCAATAAATTATGCTGATGTTTGAACGTATGGAGAGTGGATTTAGTAATATGTCTCAGCCTCAAAAAGAGATGAATATGAAATTAGAAGAACAGTCTATGAAATTAGAACAGTTGATATTAGAAGAGCAGGCTATGAAATTAGAACAGTTGATGATATTAGAAGAGCAGTCTATGAAATTAGAGCAGTATCCGACTCAAAAAGAGATGAACATGAAATTAGAAGAGCAGTCTCAGTCCCAGAAAGAGATGAATAAGAAATTGGAGGGGCAGTCTGAAAAGTTAGATAATTTTGAAAATTAGATTAATGGTTTAAAGGATAAGATGGCTGAAGTTCAGGAGTTTGTGAAAGAGAAAATAGAAGCTGCTAGAGTGAAAACAGTGGAAGAGTTTAGCCAGAAATTTTAGTCATTGGAAAACAGTTTGTAAAACAGCCAAAGGTAAATCAGATGTTATGCTAGAGGAAATTAAGGCTAGTGTCCTAGATTATAAGAAGCATTCATAAGCTTAGCTGGAAGAAATTGGAAATAGTTTTGCAATCCATGAAAAAGTAAACAGCAAGCTGAAGAAGATTGAAGCAGGGATAGTAGATTCAAGGAATCAGTTGACACAAATAATAGGGAAAATTAGTGAGATAAGCTGTAAGGTTCAGGAAGTGGAGTCCCAGTCAGACCAGTTCATTAGTAAAATTAAGGCTGAGATAGAAGTTAAGCTTCAAGATATTAGTGAGAATGACTTAACTTTTGAACAAAGTATGTTTAAGTCCATGAGAAAATACACAGCAGAGAGTAAAAGCAGAATTGGGAAAGATCAAAAAATTACTAGATGAGGCTGCAACCAGTCCAAGGTGGAGATAAAGGAATCGAGAAGAGTTAGTACAAAATTTAGTAGTGATTTAGAGAGAGTGCAGAAAGAGGTGAAAGAAGTGATGAATAAGTACCGAGTGTAGCTAGATGAAATAAAGGAGTTTAAGGAAGAACAGAAAAAGATGGTGGAGAATGTAATGGAGCAAATGCAGCTAGAGTCTAGGATGGAAAATATTCAGCTAAAAATACTGGAGATTCAGAAGGCTCAAGAGAGAAATTGTAATTATATTGACCAAGTCACCAAATGTTATGTGGATAGGGTAGAGACCTCTGGCAAAGAATTAGTTGGTTCAGATGATAATTTTACCAGTCCTAGTCCAGACCAAAATACTGGAGATTCAGAAGGCTCAAGAGAGAAATTGTAATTATATTGACCAAGGCACCAAATGTTATGTGGATAGGGTAGAGATCTCTGGCAAAGAATTAGTTTGTTCAGATGGTAATTTTACTGGTCCTAGTCCAGACCAAAATACTGGAGATTCAGAAGGCTCAAGAGAGAAATTGTAATTATATTGACCAAGGCACCAAATGTTATGTGGATAGGGTAGAGACCTTTGGCAAAGAATTAGTTGGTTCAGATGGTAATTTTACCGGTCCTAGTCCAGACATTTCCAAAGTTGTTAGGAAATGATCTTATAGCCCATGATATGAAGAGCACAGCTGCTCTCATGGGTGAATCTATAGCTTTTAAGTATTTGAAAATTAAGCCATTTACAGGGGAATATTTAGAAAATCCTCTGGAATTTCTCCAAAATCTAGAGTTGTTCGTCTTGTGCTCCTTTTCAGAAAGAGAAAAGTTTCCCATCACTAGCAACCACCTTTACACTGCTGCTAAAGATTGATGGCAGTCTCGGTTTTTGATTGTCCTCAAACATGAGACCTTAAGCACTTGATATTATCTAATTTCTGGCATGATGATCACCAAGATAATATATGCTACCAAATTACCCAGGGAAAGTATAATGCCAACAAAGGTAGTTATACACAATTTTTCTGTGGATAGGCAGTTGGGTTCAAAACTTTGACTGCTTTTTCATTGTCTGAGCACCATACAGTCAGGATCCTGAGGCATAATTTACCTTGACATATTGAGCAGGTCTTAATTGCTGCTGACATATTCACAATTAATGAGGTATCTGAGATCCTAGATGCTCTAGAGACTAGTGAATATGATACAGAATCTAGATGCAAAGATGGGAAAGATGCTAGAGGTTTTCCTAAATATACAAAAAATTTGAAATGAATTTACAACAAAATCATAAAAATATTTGGAGAAAATCTTTAAATTATTATTTATAATTAGAATTTATAAAATGTAATTATTATTCGGAAATGGAGAAATTAATTATATATATATAGTCATATGGAAAAATGTTATGTTTTTACCTTGATTTACCAATAATCAATACAATAAAAGGATAGTTTAAGGAAGAGTGGATCCTTAATAAAAATAAGATTATTTATATGGTAGAAGTTCTGGGAAGAATAGTAAGCAGACAAAATATGCTGGAAAATATATTTGATATAAATTTGTATGAGAATGTTTTTAAAAATCATTATATACCTTTGTAATTATTTAATCATGATGAAATATTATAAAGAAAAATGATATGTATATTTTATTGTAACTTTGTGGTTGGATTGTCTTCTGTGTAAACAAGCATGCAAACCTTGGTTAGCTTTATGATTTATTTGTTAGTAAATGATCTGGTAAATCATTTTCATTCTTTGTAAATATATATATAATATTTTGATAATATTTTTTTCCAGTTTTTTTTGTATACATATATTAAAAATATTAACACTCATCAACATGGCTGCTTAAACAATCTGATCTGTGGCTTTTTACCTATGTTAATTTTTATTTCAGAATTTTTTCTTGATCATAAAGCAGTATATGAAAATCTTTTTTAATAAAGCACAAATAATATATCACAAAATATTTTTTGGCATGAAACACATGAAACTGAGAGTTGAGTTAACTTGTATATGAAGTTTCAAATATTTTGTTCTGTATATATGCTGGGAATTGTTGATGTAAATTTTAGATGGTACTGTTCTATTAGCATGTTGAAACCACTTGATTGCATTGATCCCATCCAAACACATATACATATGCCATTTAGTGGGCCATAGTCAAACCAAATAGCCACAACTTTTTTTTGTTGTAACTAATGCCCTGCTTTGTCTTGCACAGTTTGTGTGAGTGCACACAATTAGCAGTGTTAACATTTCGCTATCGTACCATTTCAGGGTCGGTGGATTTAAAGTTTGCAGAATTATTGCAATCTGCATTCAAAAGTAATTGTGATATTACTTACCTAATGTAGTATTAAAAAGGAATAAATATAAGTCCATTACCCTGCTTCTGAACACAACATGTAAAGTGTAAATAAATAAATAATACCAAAACTCTGTCAGATAATGAAAATTATTCTATATGAATAAAGCGTGATAAACAGAGCAGCCAAAATTCAAAAAACATTAATTATAAACAACAATTTGCCAAGCGCTTACGGTACTGTTTACATGATTCTGATATACAGTACTGAAAGTTCTTGTCAAATTGTTGTTTATAATTAATGTTTTTTGAATTGTGGCTGTTCTGTTTATCATGCTTTATTGGTGTAAATAATTAGAAAAGGTTATGGGAGACCACAATTTCACTGTTTTCCCAAAAAAAGTCATGGTTCGTGAGAACACCTACAAGAATTAAAATGTTTGACTGTAAAATTTCTCATAGTTATATCCAGAGACAAAATGAAAATTATAAAAAGAATACATTTCTTAATCTTAGGAAAAAACAAAAAAAAACAAACAATCGAGTTGGAAAATTATTAATCGTTATTAATAGGTGTGCCATTAATGTTAGCCACCATGTCTTAATCAATTTTCTTTTTCAAAAATGACCCCCCCCCAAAAAAAAAAGAGTCAAATATAGTTCAGTAATTAAAGCATTCTCATTTATTCCACCATGATGTAGTTATTTATCTGTCAAGCAATGATAATAGACTTTTTAAAGTTTGTGGGGGGTGAGGGATTTTCCCAGCGTAAAGCATTGGTATACACTGTGAATTCTAATAGTATAGAATATTTGCAATAACATCTGTTAATTGATAAGTTTCAATTCTTGCGGATGTGAAAAGGCATACCATCTCTCCCGCCCCCACATTGCAGGAGTAAGATGACATTTGTAAGCACTTGCTAACGGTTTAAATTTATCATCATAAAATTGTTAATCGAATAAATTTGACAGTAGTTTATTAAGGAAATCAATCAATGAATTATGTTAACCCATATGATAAAATGTCTGAGTGCAAAAAAATTTCTCGTAGTTATATCCAGAGACAAAAAGAAATTGTAAAAAGAATTACAGTAATTTATGAAGGAAAATAAATGAATTACATTAACCCGTACGATTATTCTTAGTATTACTATTTCACAAATAAGGTGGTAGGCACTGTAACATTATATTTATGTGCTTTTTCATAGAAACAATGTTATCAAGAGGTTTCAACACGCTAATAGAATGTTACCTTTTGGATTTATAAAAATCAAGTCTATATTTACATATAAAAGAGTATAAAATTATATTTACACTTAGTCTCTTAAGGAATTATATTGCTTGAAAATAAATATAATATAAAATTAAGACAAAGATGTGCTCAAAGAAAGCATTAGTAATAAATAAATTGAAGACAAAGATATTATGTAAATATTGTAAACATTAAAATAAATTATTAAATTGGACTCTTATATTTTATAAATGTAGTATTTTAGAATTTGTTTTTTAAAATAAAAGTACACTTTTTTTCTGAGATAAGACAAATATCTATGCATAATTAGAAATCATTATAACAAATGTTTTCCTTGGTTGCTTTTATTTAATATTTTGAGGCTGAGTGAATCTCTTGGGTGTGGTTTGCTGCTATTCTGATTACTTTTTTTTAAAAACTCCTTAAAAGCTTGATTTGAAAGCATTTTTCATCTCTTTAATACTTTGTCCGACATTTTAAGACAAGTTTTAGTATCAGTCCTCTTCATAATATTATGAATCACTTTGTTTTAATTTCTTGGTCATTTTTTAAAAATTTAAACTTTTTTCTGCTAATTAATCTTTGTTCTTTTTCAAAGCAATTTTTTATTTATATGTTTACAAAATTAACACTGAAAATATATGTGTGAGTGTGTGTATAAAATATATATTTCACTAATGAAAATACTATTGGAATGGTTTGATATTGCAGGTGATTTGTATATTTATATTTGGATTTCTGCTAGCATTTGCAACTGATTTTCTTTATATTCTATAATTTTTTGCAATAAAAGTAGGATAGTAAGTTCACAAAACTCACAAATTTGGAATTTTTTTTAAAATCACAAGCAGACTTTGCATTTTGCTTTCAGGTAATAGTCCAACCCAATTAGTTATCCAAAAATGAATGTCTGTATAATTATTACAGTAATGTAAAAGCCCCTAATTAATCTAGGGTTGTTAGATAAGTATCAATGTATTGATCACAAAAGCAAAAAATATAATTCTACTATGATCTGGAGTTCAGATCTGGTAAGAGAAGTGTATTCTCCTACAGGTTCTAATTTTTAAAAATTGTTTTTCATCATAATAACATTTTCAGTTCTATTCTCATTTATAATTACAATTGCCTGTGTGAACTCTATAATTTGTTAATATATATGTGTTCAGGATGAAGTCTCATTTAAAGAAAATGAATAAATTCATCTTTCCTACCCATTTTCTTAGACATAGGATATATAATTTCACAGTCCTTCAAGATGTTACTGTCAGCAGTTTTTAAAATGTTATGTGTGAGAAGTAGAAAAATAATGGACAAAAGACACAGATGTAGTTGTGAGAATTATTACTGAGAGATGTTTAGAAAAAGGTGATTAGTATTATTTTGCTGATTAATATTATTTTGTTAGATATTTTTTAAAAATATAGATTTTTATTTAAAAAGTCTACTAGTAAATTTATATATGTTGCAGAAAATTTTAAGAATAAATAGTCTGATTATAAAAGTGGATGATTAGGAAGTACATAAGACATAGCTGTTGTTTATATCTGCTTTTATGCTAAATTATTTAGATAAGATGCTAAATGAGTTATTTGATAAGGAAAAGTACATTTGTATGAGATTTACTGAAGATATTACTGTACTTGCAGATAGTAAGTACAAGTTAAAATAATGGTTATCAAAATTGATACAATTTTAGTTTAATTTTTAATTACAAAGATAAATTAAAAATTACAAAATTAAAAAATGATCAAATATGAGCACCAATAATCCAAGGATCTTAGATTCAGAGTCTGACATTTTGCCATTGCACTAAACTATTTAATGACAGTTGTTAGACAATAAAACTTAAAAGTAGATCAGTGCCTCAAGTAATTTTGAATATTGGTTAGCTGTTGGAAATAGAAAAGAATATAGAATGAAAATTTCACTAATTAAATTGAAATTGGATTCAAAAACATCCATTATATGGCTTGAAGTATTGGGCTAGAGAGTAATAAAAAAATTAATTCGATGTCAAGATCAGAAATAACAAATTTTAGGGGAAATAAGACATTTGTTAAGGAAATTATAACAAAAAAAAAAAAGAGGAGGAGGAATTAAATTGTGCATATTTTCAGAAATAGAAATATTATTAAGAATTTATTGAAAATAACTTGAATTGTGAAAAAAAAAGTAATTATGTTCATCAAGGAAATATTAAAATTTATTTGAAGATTATTAATATGGTATGATATGAAGGATCTAACTGATGGCATATAAATGGTTATAATTTTGTATTTCAATTATAATAATCATCTTAATTTAAACAGTACATTTTTAATAATCATTCTAACAGAAATCATTAAAACATTTTTTATGTCGAAGTTAACATTAACTACTTTCTTTCTCTCTAAAAATTATACTTTAACACTCTCAGAGATAATCACAACACTTGCAATATCATTTGCAAGTAATTTTGAAGTGAACATTTTAGGTAAATAAAAATTTTAAGTTTTGGAATCAAAATGAATATGTGTTTATTTTTTTAACTGACTTTTCTTCATCACAATGAAACATTGGTTCCTCTTATTCAAAATCAGGAATCTATGAGTCAATAACTCTAAAGAAATCTTTTAGTTATCATCTTTCATTTTGTTATTTTTTAATCTTCATAGCCTCAAAAATTTTGTATTTGTTTTATTTTCTATTCCATTTCCATAACATTTCTGTTTATTCAACAACTTGAATTTTTAAATATTTTTTCCCCACAATATCCATCTCCCTTCCCAAGAATTCCTTTATTGATATTCATTTTATTTATACTTATTTTTTTTATAAATTTATTTTTCTATTCCTTTTGATTGTGCCTACATTCTAGATTTAACAATTTATTAACATAGTTTATAAATTAAATTTCCTGATACATTTCATTTATAATCTTTTATTGATATTGTCATTGTTTGAACTTTAGACAATAGTATTCTTTTTTTGCTAATATTGTATCACTTCTGTAACCTGTTTATTCATATATATTCAAATTTTTTAAAAATCTTTTTTTTCTCTTATTATCTTTCTGCCTTTTATTATTAATAATATTCCCCTGTTCTAATCATAATGCGGCTATAAAATTAATTAAGGTTGGAGGTAAGATGATAAAATATAATAACAGAACTAGATCTATAAACTGTTATTATAATAAATTGATATTTTATATTCTGTGTAAGTAGATTTTTTTTTTTTATATACAGCTATAAAATATCGTGAAGATAAATACAAAGAGCTGCTTGCTTTAGTCATAAGTGAAGAATGTAGTTATAACAAAATTTACTTCAAATTCTATGACTAATGATAATAAATTGAATATAATAGTGATACATCAAAAGTCAATTGCTGTTGGAAAAAGTAAATCGAATTGTAAATAGGTTGCAAAAATAATTGCTACTGAGACTTTTGAGGTGATAATTAAAAATGTAATGTTTAAATTTTGATCTTTTATTTATGTGTATTGCCAAATGTAGCATTAAATATAGTAGTTTAAACTGATATGCTACATAAAATTTAATAATCATTTTGATCATTAATACTCTAAGAAAAGAAAGAAATATGAAAGATTGAATAATTTATTTATATTATATTCTAATAATTGAAACATGTCCATCACTTGCTAAGAATATAGTGAAAAAGAATTAATTTTAAATTTTATCATAATCAGATATTGATCTAGAAGTAAAAGTGTTGATATAAATCTGTATCTAAAAAAAACTAAAACTAAATGGATATATTGGCATTATTAAAGAGTCATTATAAAAAAGTTTATGAGAATATAATTTTTAACTAAACAGTATGATTAACTAAAAGAAATTTAATTTTTATAAGCCTGTACTTGTATTTCCTAACATTTTTCACTTTATATTTTAATTTCATTTTAAATTTGGGTCACAAATTTCTGTAATAATAAAAACTTTCACATGACCCATTACTCTCCACACCATCTCATAACACTGATACCTGGAACACATGTTGAAAAAATAAATAATCACCAATAACGTATTTCATGCTAAACCAGCAATCATCAGTTGGTCCAGATTACCATCTCTACACATATATGCTATAAATTGTCAGATATATATTAAGATAGCCAATCCTCATACTTTAATGAACAGACTTCAATCTACTCCACACTCCAACTCTTTAACTGTGCATCCAATTGAAAATCTGATGATGGAATGCTCAAAGGCCACCTTGAGGCTGAGAGAGTTGGAGTGTGGAGTAGATTGAAGTCTGTTCATTAAAGTATGAGGATTGGCTATTTTAATATATATCTGAGCACTTATAGGATATATGTGTAGAGATGGTAATCTGAACTAACTGATGATTGCTGGTTTAGCATAAAATATGTATAGTGGTGATTATTTATCTTTTCAACATATGTGTTCAAGTGTATCAGTGTTATGAGATAGTGTGGAGAATGGTGGGTTGTGTGAAAGTCTATGCTCATATACCCTATATATTACATATATAGACACAGGTATATAATGAGCCTGTGTGTTTCAGTTATTACATAGTAGAGATGTCTGCCCATACCCTGTATATGTATTAAATGGATTATGTCCTGTACATGAGGGTCAGATTGACTTTAGATCAACATGGGTGTGACAAGAATCTCAGCCTCAGGGTGGCCTTTGAGCATTCCATCATCATTGTTTTCAATTGGATGGACGGTTAAAGAGTTGGAGTGTGGAGTAGATTGAAGTCTGTCCATTAAAGTATGAGGATTGGCTATCTTAATATATATCTGAGCACCTATAACATGTATGTGTAGAGATGGTAATCTGGACCAACTGATGATTGCTGGTTTAGCATGAAATACGGATATTGGTGATTATTTATCTTTTCAACATATGTGTTCAAGTGTATCAGTGTTATGAGATAAAGTGAAGAGTGGTGGGTCGTGTGAAAGTCTGTACTCATACACCCTATATAGGTAATAATAAAAGAAAATGTATTAAAATGGTGGCAGGTAGTCAAATGATTTTCACCTATAAGAACTAGCTTCAAATTACCAATAATGAAATGCCTTGTAGAAGAATATATTGGTTCATTAAAAGCTAGGTATTGTTTCCATTTCGATACTTTTTTATCATTTCCTTTACCTCTTTTTCTTATTCTCTTTTATTCTTTATATTTTATCTTACTGTCTTAAGTTATTTAGGATTACACAGAATCTGTCTTCATGAGTCTCTTATGCTGTAGGTCATTTCTATATTTAACTGTGATAATGGAATTTTGATATTGATGTCTTTTCCCTCTTATTTTTTGCATTTTTTCTCCTTTGTGTTTTTTTTCTTCTGGAGTTAAAATGTCAGTATTCATTTACAAGTGCCTTCTAAATTTAATCTAATAATTTAAAGAAAAGAATAAATGAAAAAATACAACCCCTATTGACCAGCCATTAAATGTATTTGTGATAAAGTATTTTATTAGATACTAATTTTTATCATCATCATCATCATCAACCGTTATCAATCCACTGCAGGATGAAGGTCTCTCCAAGTTTAATCCATCTTCTCCGATCTTTAGCTTCTCTTTTCCACAACACCCCTGCACATTTTCTTATTTCATCCATCCATCTCACATGTGGTCTCTTTCTGGGTCTTTTACAATCTCTTGGAATCCAGTTTAAAATTTCAATTGTCCATCTATTATCATTTCTTCTAGCAATATGTCCAGCCCAACTCCATTTCAATCTTTTAATTTTTTCAATAAGGTCAGTAACACCTGTTTGTTGTCTTACCCATACATTGCGTTTTTGATCTCTTCTTGTTACTCCCAACATACATCTCTCCATACTCCTTTGAGTGGTCTGAAGTCTCTGTATTGCTCTTCTATTAAGTGTCCAAGTCTCAGATCCATAAGTAAGAACTGGTAAAACACATTTGTTAAAAACCATTCTTTTCAAACACATAGGCATATTTCCTTTTAGTATCAAGTTATTTCTACCAAAAGCACTCCAACCAAGTTTAATTCTATGATTAATTTCCTCCATTATGTTTCCATCTGTATTAATAATCTGACCTAGGTATTTGTAACTGTTAACTTCTTCTAATTCTTCATAATCAATCTTTATTTTCATATTTTGAGCAAATCGATTAAACATTACTTTAGTCTTTTTAACATTTATCTTTAGTCCTACTTTTCTACTTTCATCTGCTAACTCCCTTCAACATTTCCTGCAGCTCTGAAGCATTATTTGCAAAAACAACTACATCATCTGCAAAATCTAAATGACTTAAATACTCTCCATTTACTTTCATTCCTTTAGTTTCCCATTTTAATCCACAAAATACTTCTTGCAGCACTGCTGTAAAAAGTTTTGGAGATATGGAGTCACCTTGCCTTACACCTTTCTCAATGTTGATTTTTCCAGTATCATTATGTAATCTAATTGTTGCTGTTGCATTTTTATAAATATTCTTTAAAATATGACAATATCCTGGATCTATACCTTGATGATCCAATGCTTTAATCACTGAAGAAATGTGTATAGAATCGAATGCCTTTTCATAATCTACAAATCCAAAACATAATGACAACTCATATTCATTTGTCCTTTCTATGACTTCTCTCAATACCTGGATATGATCTATTGTACTAAAACCACTTTTAAATCCAGCTTGTTCTCTTGGTTGGTGGAAATCCAAAGTTCTCTGTAGACGAGTTGTAATTATCTTGGTAAAAATTTTATATAAAACTGATAAAAGGCTGATAGGTCTGTAATTTCTAATATCTTCTTTATCACCTTTTTTAAATATTAATATTATTACTGCATTCTTCCAATCTTCCGGTACATCTTTATCATTTAGACATTTGGTATATAACTTTGCTAAAATTGTTTCTATTTCTTCACCTCCTTCTTTTAATATATCAATTATAATTCCATCATTTCCTGGAGCCTTTCCTTTCTTCATACATTTAATTGCATGTCTCACTTCTTCATTTAAAATTCTGGGCAATTCGGAAGATGTAATAGATATAGGAGGTACTTGTTCTTTATTACTATATAATTCTTGATAAAAATCTTCTACCAATTTCATGATGTCATCTCTCTTTTTAGTAATAATTCCATCTTTTTTTTTATTGCAGATATAAATTTCCTACCAATACCAAAATGTTGTTTAACATTCTTGAGACTTTTATTTTCTTCTACAGCTTTCCTTGCTATTTCACAGTTATACTTTCTTATATCATTTTCAACTTTTTTCCGTACCATTTTACAAAATTCGAGATATTCAATTCTTTTTAATACATCATTTTTGTATATCTTCATATTCCTTCTTTTCTTCATAAATTCTCTAGTCTCAGTAGAAATTTTATTAGTCAATTGCTGCTTTTTTCTACCAGCTATCTTTGTTGCAGTTTTTAAAAGTGTATCAGTTATTTTCATATTAATTTCATTCAAATCTGAATCATGTTCAAAATCTCCTAACACTTGAAACCTATTTGTAAGTTCTAATTTAAATTCATTAGAATGTTTCTGAAGATTAGGAATATCAACTGTAAATATTGTTTTTCTCAATAATTTTTGTCTCTCTAGTTTTACATTAACACGTAACTTACACCTTACTAATCGATGATCACTTCCTGTGTTAAATTTATTAAGAACATTACAATCTTGAAATATGTATTTCCTGTTAGTCAAAATATAATCCAATTCTGCTGTACCTTCATTTGGATGCTTCCATGTCCATTTCCTTTTAACATTTTTCTTAAAAAATGAATTCATAATATAAAGTTTTTCTTTTTCTGCAAACTCCACAAGTCTATGTCCTCTCTCATTTCTATTACCATAACCAAAATTACCTACAGCAATTTCATCTTTCATTTGTCTACCAATTCTAGCATTAAAGTCTCCCATAACAATTTTAAAATGTTGTTTACTCTGATCAAAAGCCTTTTGTACATCCATATAAAAATCTTCTACTACTTCATCACTATGAGAACTTGTTGGGGCATAAACCTGAATTATCTGCATTTGGTATCTGCTATTAAGTTGTATAACTAATCTTGCAACTCTGTCCGATACACCATCAATCTCCACAATATTGTTCTTCCACTTTTTATTTATAATGAATCCTACTCCACTTGTATTTCCAATATGTGTGCCTTTATAATAGAGTATATGTCCACTTTTTAAATCAATTGTTTCTTCACCTTTTCTTCTAACTTCACAAAGTCCAATAATGTCCCATTTAATATAAGACAATTCTTCTTCTAATTCTTGCAATCTTCCTTCACTTGAAAGTGATCTGCAGTTGTAAGTACCTAAATAAAAAGTCATCATCAAATGGCAGCCTGGGTCCACAATCAGGGGATTCTTAGCACCCTCCGCCTTCGGCCACCAACCGCTGCCTTGGTTGGTGACTTTACAGCCTCCTGGGAATAAGGGCCATGCTTTATTTTTGTCTGTCATAATTGTATATATGTATTGGAAAAATATTTATCATTTAAACAAACATTCATTCTGCCTTATCAGGCACTGAGAAGAAAGACCATGGTGTTTCTCGATCTTAAACTCAGAGGTAAAAAGCCAATAAACTCACCACGCTGGCTAATGCGTGTTGGTGAGCAGCCCATCCATGTTCGTATACTATATGAATAATCACATAGTAATAACAGCTGCAACGACAAGAACGTATGGGGTGGACATTAGGAATTTGCCCTGCTTGGTTCCTTTAAGGCCTCCAAGAGGAATCAAAGGGTCTCCTTTCAGTTAATAGCAAACTCCTTTCTGCAGCACTAATTTTTATATTATCTATTATATGCTGTTATCTATTTATAGTAACAAACGAGTTCAAATAACGCAAATATATATTTATGGAGTTTTTACATTATTACACATAGTTTGCTTTCAAATTGTTAAATGAATTTAGTATGCATGATTTTATAGTCTTAATTTTAAAATGTAAGTATACAAATTTTAATAGTCATAGTTGGTAATTAAATTTTCCTCACTACCCATTCTTTTTAGCCTGTCTTTTATCAAATTATGCCTGAGTTGCATATATCACATAACAAGCTTTTTTCTTACAAGTGAATTAACATATACAGATTATAGAATGAAAAGAATTGAAATATTTGTAAGAATATTTTCTAAATTTATCAATTATATATATATCAAGTGAGAGGTAGAATTAATTATAAGACATTTATATTTTTGTTAAATTGTTTGTGTATGATATTATATCTAATTCAAATATAAATTTAAATGTATATCCATTTCTGCCATTGAAATCATTGTAATTAAAAAGCAATTCAAATTAAATTGTAATGTAATAAGCTTTTGAATTTAGTTTATGGAAAATGCTTCCCAGTTATAATAAATATTATCAAAGGGTCAAGTTGTAAAAATAGTATATAAAAACTACTTTTTTTAAATAATACTTTTATGTAAATAGCCAACTAAAAAATATAAAATATTAAAATAATCAACAAAGCAATTTGCCTTTTATTTACTTTGACATTCTTGAAAAAAATGAGAAATCTTAAAATCTAGACTTGTTATAAAAGAATTGGAAATTGTAGAAATATTGTCATTTCTTAAAAGGAATTGAAGCTCAAGTAAATCATAAAAATGGAAATAGCCTCAAATGCTTTTATGAAATGACATTATTCCTGCAATTTTCAATTGTTTTTAATAAGTCTAGATTCTTAAGATCTCTGATATTTTCCAAGAATGGCAAATTAACCAAGAGGTGGATTACTTTGTTATTTTGTACTTTTAGTCAGCTATTTAGATAAAAGCATCATTAAAAAAATTTTTTTTTTACATATTCTTCTTCTTCATTTTTAGCTATATTTACATATTATTTTAAAAGATTATTAAAACTACAAAAAAATCTGGCAAAAAATTATAATTTAATAATAAGATATTATAACATTTTGCTAGGCCTCTACACGCTAATATAAACTGCGCGCGAGTTGATCAAGCTATGTCAAAAAAGAATAAAGTTGTATTTCTATCCTAAAAACACAGCTATATTTCCTGATCAACTCGGCCTAGTAATTGTTGAGAATTATGCTATCGACAAGGTCAGCTTTTAATTTATTTGATAGGCGCCAGAGTTCTACAAGAACTCACTGAAACCGTCACCTAACATCTTGCAAATTAAAAAGAAAAAAATGTTTTTAAACTAATCAGTATTGCATCATACCGTTACGAGAATTATTTTCTTCTTTTTGATTATTATTCCTGGGTGTGTTTAAACATATTGGCAAGGTAAATTCCGTTTTAAATTTTATTAAACTAATAATAAATTTAATACTAAAAAAATAATAACTATTATTAATAACGCACAATGAAAAAGGTTGATAAAAGTAAAATTTCTTTTATTCCAACAAACTAAAAATATTTGTAAGTTAAATTACGAATTAACTAAATTGGAGAGTACACACACACTAATCCAGATAATGAATCTATTAACAAAAACAGTTAGATTAAGCAATTAAAGCCATTTAATAATGTTCCAAGATCTTGTATAAAATTCTTTATTAGAAAGTCCCTTGAATATGAAAAGAAAAGTCTATATCAGGATGGTAGTCTAAGCTTAGATAAATAATTGTTTGCAAACTTTTAAGTCACTATCAGGAAAATTTATTCTTAACTTACCGGTAAGTTCATGTAGGTTTATGGGATCCCAGATCATGAGAATTTCCATTGGTCTCTCCTGCCGGCGTCTTCCATTATTGTTCCGTTCTATAGCTGGAGAAAAGTCATGGTTGTAGTGACCCTTTTATTGCAAAAAGCAGTCTTCACAAGTCTCTTTTTCATGCTTGCATGACAGCTTGGTACAGCAAGGGGCATACCTGTGTAGAAGTATATTTCTTGCCACAGGTTATGCTCGTGGAAACCTCCAACTTTCAGAGACATAACTAGATGTTAAAGAGAAGACCTAGATTGAAGTTGTCCTCTCCTTTTTATATCGCGATCCAGTTTATGAAACTTCTGCACACTCTTTTGTCTTTTTATCAGCATATAAGATAATAATCTTGTACACTCTCTCTTAAATTTAAATTACAAAGTCTTAATTTTTTTTAGCATTATTCTTCCATCTTTAAGTAGCTAAAATATTTTTCTTTTAGCTTATACTTTTGGAATTCTTTTAATTTATCTGGATTAGTAATCTGCATGTCATTTATTCTTTCCAATTAGATAAAAAAAAATAAGAATGACAATTTTAACTTTCATTGCATGTTTTAACAAAAATTATACTAATCAAAAAAAAAAATCTAAATTTACTTTTTTAGCTTTTACCAAATGCCAATATATTTGCAACGTATATAAATAAACGTTACAATATGAAAATAAAAATACACCCTCTAACAAACAAATTTTTTGGTAATCATTTGAAATCCGGGCATGGCCGCTTAATGGCGTTGATGCTATACAAAATCAATCAAATGTGACGTTACCGGGACGCAACTTTTTTTTTTATATAACATGATTTTTTTTTGATTAAACAAATTTTTATCTCATTTATAACATGATTTCTTTTTTATTAAACAAATTTTTATATTCATTTACGTTATTTTTTTAACCGGACATTTTTCTTTATTCAACAAATTTTGGTAATTTAACTTTGTGTTTATTTTTCTGATTTTAAAACTTTTGACTGTTTGACGATGAAAAAACTTGTTTTAACCCCGCCGAAAAAATATTTGGGACTTGTTTCGACTTTGTTCTACCTTTTTTTTTTGGTTGACTAAATCATTTTTTTTCTTATTAAAGCAAAAGTAACTTTTGTGTTTTTGGAGGGTAAAAAATTGTTTTGAAACCTCTTTCCCCACCCTCGGATAAATAATTGTAATAAAAAGTCAATAATTTTTTTTTAAACAACTTTTTTTCACTTTTTACTTTTATTTATATTTCGTTTGAATTACCTTTTTTTAAGCTTCTACAATAAACTGGTTTCATATTTTGTTATTATTAACAAAAAGTAAACAAAAATAGTAATTTATTTTAACCCCACTTGTTTTAACCCTGCTGAAAAAATTATAATACAATTATTTGGGAATTGTTTCAATTTTTTTCTACCTTTTTTTTTTTTTTTTTTGGTTGACCAAATTGTTTTTCTTCTTATTAAATCAAAAGTAACTTTTGTGTTTTTGGAGGGTAAAAAATTGTTTTGAAACCCCCCACCCTTGGATAAATAATTGTAACAAAAAGTCAATTATTTTTTTTTTTCAACAACTTTTTTTCACTTTTTACTTTTATTTATATTTCGTTTGAATTATCTTTTTTTTTTTTTGGCTTCTACAATAAACTGCTTTTTTGGGGTGTTTCATACTTTATTATTATTAACAAAAAGTAAATAAAAATAGTAACTTATTTTAACCTTGCTGAAAAAAGATAATCCAAATACTTTGTCAATTTCTAATGAAATAAAAAAAAAAACGTAAACTTTGGATTTTTTGAACTTATTTTTATTTATTATTTTATTCCTGTAATAAAAACTGTCTGGTATTTGGGAGGACATTATGTGCCTGAAAAAAGGACACAGCCTCACTTTCTGTACATGGCAATTCTGAAAAGTTTAAAAATTGCATGTTCTTCTCAGACATTTTATTGGTTTCGTATATTTTCCATGCTGAAATGTGACTTAGCATGTGAGTTTTGTTGAAGTGTGTTTGAACATACCCATTGTCAATTTTTTACATATTAACATTTTTTTAGGGAAGGGTGGAGACCATATGACAATTATTAGTAATTAACAACATTATTTATATATAAATGACATTACTCTATTATGGAGATTTGAAAAGTTGTATCAACTTGCAATGAAACATCCTCAAGCGATACGGTAATCAGCTATGAATAGAACAAATACGTGTAAATAGTTTCAAAGCACAAAATAAGTTATAATATTTTTGTGCAGTAACACTCATGTAAAGTGTCCTGCAATGGGTAATACAATATAAATGTTGTATTAGACATAAGGCCATCTGCAGAAATGGCATTTTTATGTGTTTTGACACAAACAATGGTATCAAGCAGCTGTGCCCGGATTTCAGATGATTACCGGTTTTTGAAATTAATTCTTAACTTTTTTTACACATTATTTTTTCATAAAATATTTATGAAATATTTATTATTTCAGAAGAATAATTTAGATTTTAGTAGAAAAATTTACTTTTAATTAATTAAATATGACAAATGAAAATATAAACAAAATTTTACTCTACAAATATAATATTTTCATTGGCTCAGTTGCTAAGAATTATTCTTGGGAAACCTAAGTATATGAATTTAAGTTCTAAATGAGAACAATTTTTTTTTTCATTGTTAAAAACTCATAAATGTGGGCATCCCAACAGAAACACAGACAGGACAAGTTAATATAAAAGCATTTAAAAGGGTATTGACTACTGTATAACTGTCATATTTTAACATATTATTGTTACATTACCACATTTTAAACTTAATCTCATTTATTAATTTTGATTTTAAAATTATGACATTAGAACTATTTTATGTTATATAAAAATGCAATTATTTGTAAGCATGGGTAGTAGATAAAAATTAGACTTTAGATAAATTTTAAATCTTGTATGTACTCTTGCTTGTGCTTTCTGCCATTTTATATACATTAGTTGAAAAATAAATATAGTTCAGATTGTTTTTTAAGTAGGAGATAGTATTTATATATATATCATATATTTTTTGTCCTCTATAAATGGACTTGAAAGATTGTTATATTCTTTAATTCTGTTATGGCTTTATAGATCATTAGTAAATAGCAACAGAATTGCGATTATGAAATTTTCTTAACCCATTGGACGAAGATTAGAATAGCTTTATGTATTTATTAATTTAAACAAAGTACTGTGTTAATTGTATAGTTTAAATACAGTGTCCTTTGCAATGTTTAAATATTTGGACATTTAACTCTTTGAAACTAATAAAAAATATTGAATCTTTGTTAATAATTTATAATTGTATTTGAACCATTTCAGAATAAACTTTTTAAAATTGTGTTTAGTGTTTTGATGATTCAATTTCAAATTGAATTATTCATTAGAATTTCTATTTATTTATTACTTGTTTTTTTCAATTAGGCTTGTATTTAAAAATAACAATTAGAAAATAATACATAACTTTATTCAAACTTTATGAATTAGTTTAGTAGAACTATTTGATTAAATATAAATAATTGTTTTACCTCCACAGACACACAGAAATATTTCATATCATTTTTTTTTATGGAAAATACTTGCATACCCATTCAAATAATTTATTTGAATTTGAATAATTTAATTTAAGTAATTGATTTTAATTTTAGGAAATTAATTTTTTTGTAGAAAAAATTTTGACTAAAGTATTTAACTGACTTGCCATCAGTCTATGTCTATAAGTAGAATAGAAAAAAATATTCAAAATGATTTCTGACCTTAAAGTAAGAATGAAAATTATAGAGCCTTAAATAAAATGATTTTATTTGGCAAGCTCCATTGAAGAGAGAACAGTATTCAGAAATGAGAAATATCCAAATATTAGGCAGTGATTCTGTTTATTATTTCAGTCAAAAAGAAAACAATTGCTAAAAAGAAATAGATTATTGATATGCTTTGGGCAGCTATGGATTGTTTTATGATTTAATGATGCCAAGGTGTCATTGACTATAAATGGCTGTGATAAATCAATCCAATTTCTAAAGAAAAAAAATATGGAGTTGCAGATAATCATACCAGATTTCTTAATTTGCTATCAAAAACAAGGATTTGTATTAAAATTTTAATTTTTGGTATAAATATTCAAAATTAAAATACGTTTTGAGATAATTTATTAATTATTTCCTTTGTTTTTGAAGTGTATGTTGTTTAGGAATTAATGATAATAAAAGTTAAATGAATTTATAATATAAATTGAAAAATGAAAAAAATGATTGCAAAGAGAGAAATATGAGTTTAGAGTTAGGGTTTTGTGATTTTAATGTGTATTATTTACATGGAATTTTTTTAAAAGATATTTATTATTATAGTATATTCAAATTGATTACATTTTTGCATATTTTTAAATAGATGTAGAAATTGAAAAAAAAAAAAATTTTATGTTGTACTTGAAGTAAAAGTGTTTATTATGCATTATAGTGAAGTAGCATTTTTGTGGTCCAAGAATCTGTTTATAAGAATATTATGAAATTGTTGCATTATTATCTAGTGCTAGAATTCATATATAGAAATACTTGAAGACTGAATTTTTTTTTTCGATTGCAATGCTTTGGTGAAAGCATTTGAACTTTTGAATATTAGTGATATAAATAGGATGGAATTTTATTTTTTGCCGCTTAAAGGTAGTTTATGCAGCCAGATAGCTGGATTAACTATCCAATATTTGATGACTCACATAATGCATTATTGTTCATGATTAATCTATGCATGTGATGTGTATTTTTTTTTATTAGGAAGTTCTATGGTGATAAAATTTGGAGATGAATTGGTTCTTCAAAAATTTTATGAGTCACATTATGTATTTTATAATATACAATCAAATCAATACTATGGCTTTTAAATTCTCTACACCTGGGTCTCGTTTTATGCGGTAGATAGGTTCCTCAGAAAACACGCACAAAAGAAATCGCACAAAAATAGACTTAACTTGAAAAATGGGGGATACACACTGTAATTTTCCAAAAATCGCATAAAAGCAAAGCAACAATGTAAAATTACTTTAAAATTCGCATAAAAAAAATAAATAAATAAAATATGACTAATAAAAAATTTCAAATTTGAAAAAAATTGATACAAGACAAACTTTTTTTTACTTTTTTTATTAACTACAGTATTTAATTTTATTCAAAACAATATATATTTTATGTGTAATTTACATTTTTTTCATACATGTATGGTATTTTAATTATTATTGCTATTTGAGACATCAGATTTGTCATGATGTGATGTGATGTGAGGTACTGTAGCTTCTCCTTAAACAAAGTCAAGAGGAAATACAACTAAAACATTTTCCAATCACTAAGCGATCTAAAATTGAAATTTTTGTTTCCAAAGAAATTCATTTTCTCGTGTGTTTTTTTTTCTCTCTCCGTTAGAGTAAACTAAAAGTTTAAAATAAAAATAAGAACTTAGACTTACAATAATAAAAAGATACTGACTCACTACTGTTGGGAAAAATTTAATTAAAACTAACAATTAAAAATTAAATTCTTATTTTTGTCTTTAATTTTTTAATTTTCAATTCCGTTTAAAAATCGAATTTTATCGTTTCACATCACCTCATTATGTAATTTTAAAATTGTTAATTACAATTAAAAATCAGATTTTAATTGCCAAATTTAATTGTGCCCATTGCTGTTACTCACCTTTTAAAAATAAACTTGCGGACACTAAATGATTAATTGATTATGTACTCGTTTTATAAAAAGCAAAAATTGAACGTGATTTAAAATGCAAAAACAACAACATACATCGTATAGGCATCTATAACATTCAAACTGATTTACATTATAATCTTATAAAATTTATTACTTGCGGACACTAAATGATTAATTAATTACGTATTCTTTTTATAAAAAGCAAAAATAGAATGTGATTTAAAATGCAAAAACAACAACAAACATAGTATTTTTCATCTATAACGTTTGAACAGATTTACATTATAGTCTTGTAAAATTTAATGTGTGTATATAAAATGGGGAAATTCTGATTTTAAGTGAATTATGAACTTTTTTATTACATAAAATCTATTACTGTACTATTGTAAAGCGCTGAAAATATTGAAACTATTAGATGGAAGTCGAACTCTGATAATGCGCTATTATTTTAAATATGACGTGAGTGCGCAAAATTTATCATATTTAAAGTAATAGTGCATTATCGGAGCTCAACTTCTGATCTAATAATTTTTATCGCATGAAAGAAAACCGCATTTAAAGATATTAAGAAGAATCATGAATCGTATAACTTCAAAATCGCATTAAATAAATCTGCATAAAACGAGACCCGAGTGTACTATAATTTTTCAGATTAACTACTTTTGATTTCACTTCTTAGTACATGCATTGTGTATGTTTTTTTAAATATTTGGTTTTAGCTATCTCATCATTTTTGCATGTACAGAAGATGATAGAGCTACCCTAAAGTAAAGATATTATATGATATTTTGAGTAGCAAATTTAATAAAAGTAACTGATAAAACCAAGATATTTTCAAGTATTTTAAAATGTCATTACTATTTGAGTACTATTTATATAGAACTGTGAAGTAATGTTAATCAGTATGATTAAAGTAGGAACTTTTTAAATATGGCATTAATTAACATTATTGAAATCAGTAATCAGTCAATTAAAACTTTTTTATAATGTGCACAATTCAATAATAAACATATGCTCTGTGTATACTAAGAAGAGCTTATTTATTGGTTTAACATAATATACTAACTTCTATTGACATAGTATGCTAAGCATGTTTTCAACTAACTTGTAGCCATAATCATAGCAACAACACTTCCAGAGAATTACTTGATTTATAGAAGTGGATATTCACAGTGCATTGATTATAAAATGTAAAGTCAGAGAGGCCGACACATCGCCAATAATACGAATGCCATCAGTAAGAAAGAGTTCTGTATCTCCCTTTCAAAAAAGTGGTTTATGTAAATCAACTCATCTATATTTTATAATCAATACACTATAAATCTCCACTTCTATAAATCTCACAATTCTCTGGAACAATATTTTTTATGATTATAACTACCGGTTGGTTGAAATCATGTTTAGGCATACTAGGTCAGTAGAAGCTAGCATATTATATTAAAACCTAGTATACACAATGTATGTGTTTATTGTTATTGAATTACATTGCTTTAAAAAAAGTTAAAACATTACTTTGGAATAATATGCATAAATAAACTTTGCATTCATTTGTTATTTTAAATCTTTCTTAGTGTTGATGTTTTTTTTTAGAGTTTTGCTTATATACCAATACTGGATGTACATGTTTTATATGTGCGAGGTATATTTGAGTGTAAGATATTTCAGATAAAGATAATATTTTGATTGAATAACTAAATGAAGATTAGTGTTGTTACATGTGATACATATCATAATGAGGTGACATTTATTATTCTTATTGCCAACTACATGAAGATTTGAAATATTCCTAAAGTGATTAATTTAGTTATGGTATCATCAGAGGGATTTATTTTGGATGATACATAGCAATAATAATTTTTCTCTTGTATTTAATATTTTACATACGTATGTTTTCTTGAAGGCAAGTGAAGATAACGAAGCAACTAGCTACTGCAAACTGAATGATAAAACTTGATCACTGTGTACAATATTTTTGAATTTTTATATTAGAGAGCTTAAATATTAAAAATTAATCATTTACTATCTTAAAAAATGAATATTATTTTAGTTCCAAAAGTTGTCTTTTTGACATATTGATAATGATAGTTATATTTTAATAAAAAAAATAGAAATGTGTGTATACTTATTCACAGAATTTCAGGCCATGAAAGAATTTATATGCATGTTAATATGCTTATTTATAATTTCATTGCATTTGCTTTGAATATATTTTAATTACTTTTTAGCATATCACAGTTAAGGATTGTTTTAGACTCGTAAATAGTTTTTAAAAAAAATAGAAATAGAGTAATACCCTGAATTTCAATTATATTATGTAATACTTATAATATGCTTTAAATGTATATAGGTGAAGTTAAAAATTTTCACAAATAATGTTTAGCTTAGTGCTTTCAGAGTATGTTCACTCCATATTTATAGCTATTATTATGTGTAAATGTAATGAATACAAATATGTAGTAACATTTCAATTTAATAAAGTGTTGTTAAATGTAGAATGCACTAACATGGTTGGCCCTAGCATTTTTTTTTAATTGAAGACTTTGATGCAGGTTTTAGTTCATATTTAATAGTATTTTCAAAATAAAAATGGTATTTTATATATTAAATAAAAAGA
The DNA here is from genome assembly GCA_028023455.1 of Epiperipatus broadwayi. Classification (NCBI taxonomy): domain Eukaryota; kingdom Metazoa; phylum Onychophora; class Udeonychophora; order Euonychophora; family Peripatidae; genus Epiperipatus; species Epiperipatus broadwayi. The sequence goes on from JAQFVV010012449.1 coordinate 692,689, forward strand.
AGTTAAATAAAAAAATATATTTATTATGCTTTTTGAAATCTTTATTGAAATTAGAGATCAGTACTTCATAATGTGCACCAAAATTAATAATAGTTTATTATTTAAAGAAAGTTATAACTGATAATACCAGCTCATTTAATTGAGGTGGATGGTTGACTTGCTATCTATTCTGTAAGCAATCTTTGAAACCAAACTTTACCTTATGGATGATCTTCATTTTAATAATGAAGATGATTATTAATACATAATGACTGTAAATATATGAATAAAATGTTTATATTTTTGTAATGTTGAAAATTTTTCAATTTTGTGCATTTCATTGCAGTGATAAGATGATAAACTCAAAAATTATAGTTTAGACTAGAGATTATTTATTTAATGAATAATATTTCTGAAGTGTCATTTTCACTACATGATCTCAAGCAAAATAGGGACTGGTTTCTATCCACTTTTAACATTTTGTGGAGGGGTAATTATAAACATATAACCAGAAACATGTGAAAAAGCATGATCTCCAAGATGTACATTTTATGCTGAATCCACACTCATCAATTGGCCCAGATCATTGTCTTTTACACATATCTTTTGTCATTGTTCAGTATATAAATAGGGAATTACTACAATGTAATTGATGTGTCAAGATTACTGCTCCCACAACTTTGACACAAACCACTTAATCAATATATATATTAGTAAGTTTTTATTAGTCATTCATTAGAGTAGACATTACCCATTTAAGGAATTAATTAAATTTCTGTAGTGTCATTTTCAGGTATGATTGTTTTCTATCTGCTTTTAGCACCTTATGGAGGAGTGTTATAAATATATGACCATAGACATGTGAAGAAGATGTATGATTTTCAAGATACACATTTCATGCTGAAAAAGCACTCATCAGTTGGCCCATATATTCTCTTACACATATCTTTATTGTTGTTATATATATATATATATGGAATTATTACAGTTTAACTGATGTATCAAACATATTGCCTCCACAACTTTGACATAAACCATTTGATTGAAATATATTAGTAATTTTTTATTAGTCATTCATTTGACTAGGGATTATCCATTTAAGGAATAATATTCTGTAGTGTCATTTTTACTACACTACTTTATGCATGGTAAGGATAGTTTTCTCTCTGCTTTTAACATCGTGTGGAGGGGTTAATCATAAACATATGGCCAGAGATATGTGAAAAAGTTGTATGATCCCCCAAGATACTCATTCCATGCTGAAGCAGCATTCATCAGTTGGCCCAAATCGTATTCTCATACACATATTGTATTATTTTTCAGTATATATAGATAGGGAATTATTACAGGTTAATTGTTACATCAAACTCACTGCCCTCACAACTTTGACATAAACCACTTGATTGAAGTATATTAATAATTTTTTTATTAAACCTGTCATTAAACTAGAGATTATCCATTTAAGGAATATTTCTGTAGTATCATTGCAAGGTAGGGACTAGTGTCTATCCACTTTTAACATCTTGTGGAGGAATGTAATCATAAACATATGACCAAAGATATATGAAAAAGATGTATGTTCTCCAAGATGCACATTTTATGCTGAGCCAGAACTCATCAGTTGATCCAGATCATATTTTCTTATAAATATCTTTGTCATTGTTCATATAGATAGGGAATTACTACAGTTTATTTGATGTGCCAAAATTACTGCCTCAATTTTGACACAAACCAGGTGATTGAATACATTAATTTTTTATTAGTCATTCATTAGATTAGAGATTACTCATTTAAGGAATAATATTTCTGTTGTTTCATTTTCACTATACCACATTATGCAAGGTAGGGACTTTTCTTGTTGAGGGTGTAATCATAAACATATGTTGTGAAAATGACACTAGAGAAATATTATTCTTTAAATGGATAATCTTTAGTCTAATGAATGAGTAATAAAAATTATTAATATACTTTGATCAAGTGCTTTGTGTCAAAGTTGTGAGGACAATAAGTCTGATATTTATTTATTTATACTGAACAATGATAAAGGTATGTGCAAGAGGAGGCAAATGACGAATGCTGATTCAGCATGAAGTGTGCATCTTGAGAATCATACATCTTTTTCACATCTTTGGTCACAAGCTGTTAAAGGTGGGTAGAAACCAGTTGTGCTTTGTGCCAAAGTTGTGAGGACAGTAAGTCTGATATTTATTTATTTATACTGAACAATGATAAAGGTGTGTGCAAGAGGAGGCAAATGACGAATGCTGGTTCAGCATGAAGTCTGCATCTTGGGAAACATACATATTTTTCATATCTTTGGTCACAAGCTGTTAAAGGTGGGTAGAAACCAGTTCCGATCTTGCCTGAAGTAGTGTAGTGAAAATGATATGAGAAATATTATTTATTATAGTTTCCTATATTGATTTATAACTTAAAAGTAAAAAAAAAAATTTTGTTAAACGAATGGAAGAGTTGTGTTCAACTTGTTCAAATGTTGCATCATATGATTTTATTATTATTGCATGATCTTACAAGAAACGTATTATATGATTTTATTATTATTAAAACTTCTTTGAACTTATTGTTGATTAATAAATTTATTTTCAGAATTCTGATACTACAAGCATGGCAAAAATCATTATTATTATTTCCATTGTATATTTTTTTGTGGTTAATCTTTTTTTTAGAAACATAAATGCATTTTGATTTCAAAAGTCTTAATATAATATTATTTTCAATATTTTTTTATTATTTAGGCAGCAAATTTTAATTGTTTTATAGTTTGAAAAATCTGAAATGTATAAAATATAGAATATTTTTTACATTTTTGTACTTTAAGTTCATTCATATTTTGGAAATTTTTTATACTGTATCATTTGAACTTTTGCATTTGTATTTGTTTTAGGGGTGTTATTACTATTGAAGTTTTAAGGAAGTTAGAAACAATGACACAACAGCCTATATGGAAGTTATTTGATTATATATGTGGAGTGAGTACTGGTGCTGTTTTGGCTTTGATGATTGGAGCAGAAAAATTATCTCTTGATGAGTGTGAAGAAATTTACAAAAAAATTAGTTTTGAGATCTTTCAGCGTAGCACTATTATTGGAGCAGGCAACTTATTATGGAATCATGCATTTTATGATACCAATACTTGGATTAATGTTCTGAGGTAATTTTACTTTTAATGATTCATATGCTGCTGCTGCTGCTATTATTATTATTATTATTATTATTATTATTATTATTATTATTATTATTATTATTATTATTATTATTATTATTATTATTATTATTATTATTATTATTATTATTATTATTATTATTATGATGATGATGATGATGTGATGATGATGATAATGATGATGATGATGATGATGTGTTTCAAAAAAGGAAGTTTATTAATCAAAGAAATACAGAGTTTTTTACATTGATTTTATATTGATTTTTTACAGTGACTTTTCCATTGGTTTTATATACAAGCATTTTTATAGTCTTCGGTTACATGTTTTCAATAAAAAGTTATCTAATTTTTACATAAAAATTATTTATTGTAGAGAGAGGGGAAAATGTTTATTATTTCCATATTTATTGTTATTGAATTTTCAGTGTTCTTGAATTTTTGGCACTTATAGCATTGATTGTTGTTTGATAAGAGACCATGTAGCTGCATAAATATGGGGATTTGCTATTGTCGTGTCTCTATTCCGTATTTGGTTTAGTTTGTTGTAGAAGGTGGATGGATGCCTTCTGGGGTTGTTGCCCATTAGATAGGTACACCTGGTACACCAAAAAGCAAATAGTACAAAGGTTGCTGCCCTAATGCTGGGTATTGATCTGCCTTGAAAAACCTTAATTATTTGACAAATGGTCATGTTTTGTTGGTGGTATATTGCACCCATCATTGTTCTTACATTGTGTAATGCAGTACATTGATACAATAGGTGTTGTAGGGTCTCATCAGCCTTGTGGCATAGTCCACAAAAAGGGTCTATTGAAACATACATCCTCTTATGGTGTAAGAAGTATGTTGTTGGCATTGCGATGAGATTTACTTTTAGAATGAAATCAAAAAATTTCAGTTCTAGTGACCACTTTTTGTATTCATGTAGTAATTTTCTGTTGTTTATTCCGAGTATTGTGTTATTGTTGTTTAGGTCTCTTTCTTGTTGAATTTGTTTGTGAATGTTCCAATATGAATATTTGTGTGTATATTGCTCTGTTCTGTTAAAAGTTGTTTTATATTGATGGATGATTGATGATATATATAGACCTGTTGGGGGTGGTTTGTCAGTTGGAGTAATTTGAATTAAGCATTTAAGTTTTGGAAATTGATTCATAATGGAAATTACTAGATTACTTAATTTTTGTGTATAAAAAAATGTCAATATTGTGCAAACCTAGACCATTTTTAATAAGGGGTTGATTTAGTCTTTTTGTTGATATTGCAACCACTTTTCTTGACCATAGAAGTTGGTTACAGATGGTTTTAATCTTTGCTTTGAAAGCTTTTGAGAATTTTATTATTGGTAAATAATATGTTATTTTTGTCATTATAAGTTGATTTATTAGCTGGACCTTAGAATATATAAGAGAGATATGTTTTTGATAGGGAGGTGACAATGTGTTGTGCTGCTTCTTTTAATCTATTTTGGATTAAACACCTCATTCCGGTTATTCCCAGATGAAACGGGAATCCTAAAAAACGTGTTGGTTTTGCTTTGTAAATGGACATGCATGGTTTTCCGGTAAACATAGACCAAGCAGTAGTCTTTTCTGGATTAAACTTCAATTTGTATTGTTGCGTATATTCTTTAAGAATTTTTTGTAATTGTGGTAATTGTTTTTTTGAATTGAGAAAAACAGTGATGTCGTCCATATAAGCCAAGCAAGCTATATATTGTGTAGTGCCGGATACTTGAATGCCGGTAAATGTTTTTTGGATTTTTTCTATTAAAGGATTAATATATAGAATAAATAACAGTGAACTGAGAGGAGAGCCTTGGGATATGGATTGGGTGGGAACAAATGATGGAGAATTTTTTCCATTTAATGTTATGTGTATTTCTCTGTTGAGAAGTAGATTTGCAATGATGTACAGATGTGTCTTGGGGATAGATGTATTTCCAAGCATGTCTAGCAATATGGAAATGTCTACTCCATTGAAAGCTCCCTCGATATCTAGTTGAACTGCTATTAGACTATATATTTTTTTCTGTCTTGTTGAATCCAGGATTGCTTTGAATAATGCTGCTGTTTGAATTGTGGAGGAGTTCCTTTTGGCAAATTGAACTTCTGATATCAGTGGCATTATATGTGGTTCTATTGTTTCTTTTATTATTTTTTCAAGAATTTTTATTGGCAAAGATTTCATGGAAATTGGTCTGAGTTCTGTGAGGGATGGGGTAGTTTTAGCTTTTTTGTTGAATGGCACCATTGCAATGGGATGAACTCCCTCCACATCCTGAATTTCTTGAGATAGGTGGTTTGCTAGGTTGCACAGATATTGTGCTGTGTATTTACTTAGGTGTTTTAGTATGAATAATGGTATTCCAGGACTTCCTGGATGGCATGCATTTGGTATTGTATTTAGTTTTGTCAGGAAGTCATTTGTTATGAAAGGTTTTTGTGTTTCTGCTTGTCCAAATAGCTTGGAGTGTAATTTAAGTGGTGTTTTAGATTGAAGTTTGGTTTTAAAATGCTCAAAAACAGGAAGGATCATATTGTGTCCTGTATATGTGCCATCTTTTGTTTCTATTGCCATTGGAACTTTGATGATTGGTGGGTTTCCCAGTGCCCATTTAATGTAATCTCTGGTCCATGTATGTGGTTGGGTTATGCATATTTTGCTTTTTTTGATTCTCAAATATTTTTTTTAGTGTTTCACATGTTTTGTTGTATGTCCTTGTTAGACCATATATATACTGCTGTGTTTGATGTGATGGCGTAATCATGGTTATTCGTTTATGAATTTCATTTGCAAGTATCAACAATATCTCACATTTGACAAAAAATCAACCACCACCATCCAAATTGTTGATACTTTTATATATTTTTTTTAAAAATATATAAAAAAAGTATATAAAAGTATCAACAATTTGGATGGTGGTGGTTGATTTTTTGTCAAATGTGAGATATTGAATGATAGAATGTTTATGTATGCCAGATATTGTTGTATGGGGTTGAGATTCATATCTTTTATTTTGTTTAGCATTATGTATGTTTCTGAGAAAACAAATTCTGGTGTGGTTGTTGGAAGTAGTACTCTGATTGTTCTTGTTAGTGGGAGTAGTGATGTCTGCATTTGTGTGAGGTTTAGTGATACTATTTGTGCTGAATGGTCTGATAAAGCTGTGGGGGTTAATTTTATTGCTATCTGGTGGTGCAGCATCAGGGAGTAGAAGCATAGATCGATGAGTGATGAATGACGACCATTGTGAAAAGATATTGTATTCATTGGTAGGAAGCCTTCACTTCTCATCAGTGGTATGGATATTCGATGAAGCCATTTTTCTATGAATTTCTGATACGACATGTTGCAATCACCAATCAATATTGTTGTGTTTGCTGTACTTGCAAGTATGGAGTTTATGTTGTTGTTGTTGTTATTATTATTATTATTATTATTATTATTATGATGATGATGATGATGATGATATGTAAACATTTATATTTTCATTTTATGTCATATGTATTATCTTCCCTTTTAATGCAATGTGCAAATTTTAATTGGCTTTATGCTGTTGTTTAGCACTTAAATAAATGAATTGAATTATTATTATTATTATTATTATTATTATTATTATTATTATTATTATTATTATTATTATTATTATTATTATTATTATTATTATTATTATTATTATTATTATTATTATTATTATTATTATTATTATTATTATTATTATTATTATTATTATTATTATTATTATTATTATTATTATTATTATTATTATTATTATTATTATTATTATTATTATTATTATTATTATTATTATTATTATTATTATTATTATTATTATTATTATTATTATTATTATTATTATTATTATTATTATTATTATTATTATTATTATTATTATTATTATTATTATTATTATTATTATTATTATTATTATTATTATTATTATTATTATTATTATTATTATTATTATTATTATTATTATTATTATTATTATTATTATTATTATTATTATTATTATTATTATTATTATTATTATTATTATTATTATTATTATTATTATTATTATTATTATTATTATTATTATTATTATTATTATTATTATTTAAAATATTTTCAATAACAATAAAAAAAATAGATGAAAGAAACTAACAGATGGTATAATTTAGTTTATAAAATTATTTAAGTTGCTTTGGGCATTAACATATTTTAAGAAATATGTCAGAAATTAAAATTTTTTTATAGATAGCATTTTTTTTAATATTAAAAAATATCTTGAATTTATTTTAATTAAAAGTGTCTTAAAGTGAAGCAAAGGATTATAATATTTTTATTTTCTAAAATATATATTTATAAAGTTTTTTAAGTAGTAGGATACTGTAATCTGCAATAATATTATTGATAGTTTATTTTCTTGCTTGACATGTCTTGATTTAATTTATTCTAGAAATTTTTTTAAGGAAATTAATCTATTTATTGCATTTAGAAATTTTTTTTTACATAAACAAAACTAATAATTAATTTTTTTTGTATATTAAACAATTTTTATTTTTTAAGAAAAAAGAGGAACTTTTAATATTAAAACATATGAAGTAAAATATTTAGAGTAATCTTTGCATAGAATATTTTTTAAAAATAAACACTAAATTAATTTGATGATTACTTAAATTTTTAACTGTGTTTGATTTGAAGCAATATTAGCAATGTTTATCATTGGGTATATATATCAATGATAATTTTTTCAATATCACCAGTAATGTAACTTAAAATAATTTAGTTGAAAGTTTTATTAAAATATAGAACTTTATATTTTTCGAAATTACAAAACACTACATGCATTTATATTTATTTATTGATGAAAGTATCTTATATATTCATATTAATAGAAACCTAAAAAATATTTATGATCAACTAGTCTGAAGAAACAGTGAAAGTAATATAATGTAAATTACTGTCATAAGTATTTTGTGAATTGACTTAATAGGAAATCACTTGTCTTGATTTAGCTATTGTGGGTAATCTTAATTAGAATATCTTGTATCAGCATGTATATATCATTTTGTAAATATGCCTTAAATTGTATATAATAAATTGTGTATATTAAACCATTTATATTGAAGCATATTGAGTTGCTGAATTATTAGTATCCTCCATTGATTCTGAAAATATTAGTTGCTATTTTTGCTCTGTAAAATTCAGAGGGAGTTTCTTTAGTGAATTAGGAGCTAAGACATAACAAAAATAGTTCACTTCAAATGTTGCATTAGGGATAAATCAGAATGTCATTATTTGGACAAATGTGCATTGCTCAGTTTCATGTAAGCAATGCTGTTTAGTGGCCATTGTACCTAATTCAAGTGATGATTTTTTTTTAATTAAATAGAATCAAGGACAGTAAGGGAAAATCATTTCACTCTTATGCTTTTCAGGTAGGAAAGTTCTTGAGGTAGTTAATAGATTATATAATCCTGTGTTAACAGATGATATATCTTACGAGGAAATAATTTTAGCTGTCATCCATCCTGCCACATGTTTAAATTTAAGGAATAGGAAACAGTTTAAGGAGGAGAAAATTAAAGAATATAATTCAGCCCTGAAAGAACTGGTGAAGGATTGTGGGTATGGGGATTTTGTTAAGGAATTATTTATGGATCAACTAGTCTGGAGGATGTCTGAGACAAGTTCAGACAACAATTATTAGCAGAAACTGATTTAATGTACGAATTGACTAATAATAAAGGAATAAGTTGTGAGTTAATATTGAGGCAAGCACATGCTTTTAAAAATAAAGCTGAAGATAATCTGAATATGGAAGTTTACAGGACAATTAAGCAATTTAAATTGAAAAAACCAGAATATAGAAGTGAAAATAAAGCCACTTGTTTTTGCCATGAAAAACCTGGCTATAGAGTAAAAGATTGTAAGTGGGAGCAAGAAAAATGTTATAAATGTGGAGGTAAAGAGCATTTGTCACATGTAGGTAGGAAAGTTGAGAATAGGGAGAAGCAAGAAAAAGCCCAGACATAGAAAAATGGCAGAGGGGAACCATTTAAAATGTGTGTTGTAAAAAATATGGAAGGTCAGGGACCAAAGCAGTTCATGATGTAATTGCAAATCTGTGGAAGAGATTAGCATGGAAATAGATAATGACTTAGGGATATATGTAATGTCCAAGATAAATTGGATAGCACTGTTCACTAGCTATGCAAATATTCCAATAAGGAAATCAAATACTAAGACTCAAGATGTGAGTGGAAATGTGCTTACAATACTGGGACAAGTAAAAGCACTGGATTAAATATCATGGGAAAATAATTAATTTACTGATGTACATAATAAAAGGTAAAATTAGCCTTGTAATTAGAAGGGAATAGTTTCACGTGGTACAAATTTATGTCAGTATTGTAAAAAGAATTTCTTTTGAACAAAAAATTCAAAATTTGTTTAATGAGAAATTGGGGCAATAGTAACTAGCCTGGTAGAGATCAAGTTAGTTGAAAACACTAATCTGATTGTATGTAAACCAGGAAAAATTCCATTTATGTAGAAAACTGAGGCAGAGGATAAAATTCAGGGATTGGTAAGGGTGTTTTGTCCCTGGCAGAAATAGCAGATTGGGCCATGCCTATAGTTGTAATAACAAAACCCATGAGTCAAATCCGGATATGTGGTGATTACAGAATAATGGTAAATAAATATTTAAACTAGAGGGTTAGATCCAGTGCTGAATGTGAGAGAAGTATTGGGCAGTCTTCAAAACACATCATACTTTATAAAATGGGATCTAAACTTCGCCTTCCACCAAATACTTATTACAGATATGTCAGTGGAAAATTAACCCTAATAACATCTGTTTAATTATTCAAATGTTCTCAGCTACCATTTGGTATTACAATGGCACAAACATTTTCAAGTAAAAATTAATGGATTAGATGGCATAATACTTTGATGACATACTCATTTCAATATGTTTGGAGGATTTGTTACATCAAAGATTATTTAAGATATACAGCAAACTAGAGAAATTTGGAGTAAAATTAAATGCAAAGAAATGCATGTGGAATATAAAGGAATTAGTATTCCTAGGACATGTAATCTCCAACAAGGGTAAGTGTTCATCACCTAAGAAAGTGCAAGCCATAAAAAGAATGTGACCACACCTAGAAGAACTCCAGGCATTTCTAGGTTTAATAAATTATTTTGGACCCTTTTAAAAAGTAGAGCTAAAATAGCATAAGCACTTTATAAATTATAAAAAAAAAACAAAAAGGGGAAATAAAAAAAAAGCCTTGCTATCCTCAGAGAAATTATTGGTTCATTTTAATAATAATTTGGAAGTATTGTTAACAATTGACAGTTGAGGTTGGAGAGTGGGAGCAGTTTTATGTTACTCCTATTACAATGGTAAATGATCTATAACATATACTTCTAGAATCTTTTCAAAGACTATTGAAAAATTATATCCAGATTTATAAAGAGGCTTTGGCTATGTTGTTTGGGGTAAAGAAAATTTTATCAGTATTTGTTGGTCAGTTCACCAGCCATTATTGAGAATATTAGTGAGCAATAACCTAACTCCAGACTATTTGATCCCACATATGATGCTTTAGAAAAACATAATATCTTATAATTATCAGTTATCATACAGAAAAGGGAATGAAATTTTACATGCAATTGCTTTGTCTAGAAATCCAGATAAAGATGAACCACATAGTAACAAAACAGAAATAAATTATATAGATGTGTTAGAGTCAGAAGTCTGATAAAAGTTATCAGCTCCTTAAAAACTAGACAAGTAAAGACTGGCTGACTAGGAAACTATAGTGCTTTGTTCTAGCTATTTGTGGAGGATAGAGTGGGGATACCAACCAAAAGTAGACAAAAAGTTTTAAAACTATTAGATGAAGGACATCCATGAGTTGTGCTGCCAAAATTTAGTGCATATTTTCATTTGGTGGCCTAAAATAATTAACATGGAAAAAAATATATCAAAGAAATGTACAGCTTGCCAGTCTGAAGTGAATACAAAAACTAAGATCTACATGCGATGGCCTAAAGCAATTAAACCCTGGAAAAGACTGCACATGGACCATGCAGGCCTCATTAATGGAAAGATACTTCTAATACTCATAATTGTATACTCTAAATCATGAAAAATAAGAATACTAATGAAACTATACAAAGTTTAAACAAAATATTTGCATGTCATGGACTTCTGGAGGTGATTGTTTCTGACAATGGCATAGAATTTATGGCCCAAGCAATGGAAGATTACTATCATACAAGTGCATTAAACATGTCTGTGCACCACTGTATCATTCATAAACAGTTTGTCTAGGAATGCTATTCAACAAATAAAAAAGGGTCAGAGAGAAATGAATAATGGGAACGTGCAGAAAACTGTGTGTTATCATGCTAAATCAACATTCTATACCATCAATGGTTACAGCTAAATCTCTGTCTAAATTGGTGATAGCAAGAAAATTGTGTATTAAGTTATCCATGTTACTTCTGAAAATGGAGGAACAGTTTCAATATAATAATATAGAAGACAGATATGAAATAAATGGTAAAGTTTGGATTTATGATGTGATTAAAAAGAAATGAATTGAAGAGATGATCATCAGGAAATTATCTAAATAGATAGTAATAGTAAAAGTAGAAAATAGAGCAGAGTATTGGAGACATATAAATCATATTTGCTGATGAAAGATAGAAGAAATATAGTTACAAAAATACAAGTAAGGGATAAGGAAAAAATGAATGGTACTTTGGAGAAACAGGAAATAATAGAATTGTTATCAGATTAAATAAGTGATCAAAATTAGTCAAACTCAATCATAATGTATAGAACATGATGCAGTAGTGAAATGGAAAAGGAAGGATCCATGGAGCTAACAGAAGTGCAACCTCAGAAAAAGCATACATCACCTAGACCCTAATATCTAAGAGGAGATCTAAAAAATTACAACAATATGTATAATGTACTAACTTGTTTTTGGGGTGTAAGTGGAGAGATGGAAAATATGTATCTAATAAATAATACGGTTTTATGAGATTTAAATTCACAGTAAGAAATAGTTAGAAATAAGATTAATTAAAATGCTTTAATTAAATTGCTTAGTGTTAAAAAACTGCAACCAAATACATAATTGATATGTATCTAATAAATAATCACTTTATGAAATTTAAATTTGTAAGAAATAGCTGAAAAATAAATTAATTAAAATGCTTTAATTAGATTGCTATATGTAAAAAATAAATTATCAAAAAGAAAGAATTTCAGATAAAGAAATGTAATTAATACAAAATAAATGCTAATTAAATTATACTGCACAAATTTAAACTGATAAATCACCCACCACCTTGAAACATTCTATTGGCTAAATTATTCCAGAAAGAACAAAAGACCTAAGAAATATAAAACAACTATATCTGAAAAGAAAACATGCTCTTCTTCTTCATCTATGAAGTCTACTTGGAGGAAACTCTGAAGCAGTGGAAGAAAGTCAGTGGTAATGTCTTATTTTCAGGATCTCAGTTACAGAAAGTCAACAGACTAGAGACTTGAGCAGGTCAACCTGATCTTATTATTATTTAAAATCCCTTAAAGGGGCTGTTGGCTGAAGAGACAGTGATGGTAATATATGGTAAATCATCACTATAAATATTTTATAAATAGACATAGTAGGAAATCACTAGTATTGACTTAGCTAGTGTGTACAACCTTAATTAGAATAGCTTGCATCAATTCAGAACCACATGCACATATTATTTCATAAATATATCTTAAATTGTATATATTAAATTGTGTACATCAAATCATATATATTGAAGCATATTGAGTCACTGAGTCATTAGTGTCTTCCATCGATTTCGAATATTATTTGTTATTCTTGCTCCATGAAATTCAGGGATTTGTTCTTTAGTAAATTAGGAGTTAAGACACAGCAGTAGATTATTTTTGAAATGAAAACAAAGTGGCTCAAGCATACATTTACCACATAATATTTTATCATGGAAATTTGAGAGCTGTGGTACTTATCATTGGTTTTGATCTAAGGTTCATCCAATATATTGCCTTGACTAGGTATGCTTTTTTTATAGCTAGATATTTTATGAAAGTAGAGGTAGCTGATTTATATGCATTTTTAAGGGCCTGAACTCTTGGAAGATTTTCTATATTAGGCGTTGTGAGGATAACTGATTTATGGAGCTTGTCCATTAGTAGGAAGCCCTGTGGGAGAAAATGTGTTTTTATGATCCAATTGATAGTATGGGATATTGTATTTATATACGCTATCCATCTTTGAACTGGGTCTATTTGAAAAATTTTAATTTTCTGAATGTTAAGTATATATTTCTGAGTATAAAAACTGGCATGTGTGAAGGAAGTATAGTTTTTCTTGTATTAATTAATTTACTAATGGAAAAGATTAATTCAAGTGTTACAATGAGTGCAGTAGAGTCAGAAAAAGACAAATTTATTAATGCGATATTAGTTAAGGATTATAAGGCTGGGAAATAAAATACCAAGTCAATTAATGATGAAGGTCTGCTATTGTTGAAGGAAATAAAATTATCTGGAAGGAAATCTTTGTCACTCACTAGTGAAAATGCTAATGTGTGTAACTATTTGTTAATGAATTTAACATAATACATATTGAAATCTCCTAGCAGTAAGGTGGGGTAGAATGAGGCTGCAAATTTTGTATTTAGAATTGGAGTGATTTTGTTGATTATCATTGGGTCAGGGTGTATATAAATAAACAAATTGTATGTTTATTTTTAATGCTTTATGACAGAATTACAATAAGCATATGTGCATTGATAAGTAGTATCTTACAAAATATAAATTAGTTATTTTTATTCAGTATAATATCCAGTACTGCCACATGGATACGTTTGTGCAAAGTTTCTGTGAAATAAAATTTGTAAATTAAAAGAACAATTCTTATGCAAGAAAAACTTGAAAATATGACTTTAGTCATTTAACATGTTTGATAAATTCTTTGTGCTTTATTCATTTATTTTTATAATATTGACTTGGAGATTAAAACACATGCTAAATAAACTAATGTTTTAAAAAATAATTTTTGAAACAATATTAAATAATACCTTAAAACAAAAGTATATATTTAATAAATTTGAAATTTTTTTTCCTAAAGTTATATTATTTCTTGAACAATCCTGCAAAATTGATTGTAGAGATAGGAAATATCTGCAAATAAGATAATTTTTTTAAATATCTAAATGTTTTTATCATATTTAAAAGTACTTCTCCGCCATCACACCCAACCATGAAGACATTGGACTTTTCTCTTCCTTTTCTCCAGCTGGTTCTGAAATAATATAAGTAATTCTCCATCTAATTTTACCTTAAAAATACTATCTACAGCCAGGGGCTTGTTTGCTTCTGAACTTCGTCTTTCTGAAGTACACTAGTTTATAAAGGCTGATGTAACTCTTAGATTTTTTTATTAGTATTTAGATCAACTTTAACCAGCATGTCAGTAATTTGTTAAAAATAGTTAAAAATAACTCTTGTTTGTTTCAAATTTTTCATGAATAAGCTTATTCATGTTTTCTATTAAGTTATCTTCCTTCAATAATAGTATATTTACACTATTGTTTAATTTTTTATGTGCTTGTTATTTCAATATAAATAACTGCTTTAGATTTGCCTATATAATTAGAAAAATAGGTTGAAAATAAGAGTTGGCTGCTCTTATCTTTATAAAGTCGAATCTTGCTTTAAGATTTGTAGAGGTCTCTCTTATAATAAAATTAAGCATACAAGGTACATTTACTAAGGTTATAATTTATTATGTATATAATCCAATATTTTTTTTTATATTTACATTGTTATAGCTTTTATATTTCATTAGGATCACTAAATTAGACCAATTTAAAATAACATAGCTGACATAACATTTACAACTCATTAATATCTTCTTGTTAAAAAGTTCTTTGTTTTAAAAATCCATTTGTTACTTTTAATTCAGAATTTCTCCCACACAAAACTTGTTTACATTATTTATTAACGTTAAATAGTTTCACTTGTTTTTGTTAATAATAAAATATTTACACTATTATATTATTTATTTTTTAATGTTTATTAATAACTAAAGCCTATTATATATATTATACTTTATAATATAGTTTGAAAATGAGAGATTTAGCCAATATTTATTTAAGAAGGGAAAATTTTTTTTCCATGCTTAGATAGTTTGTTCATTACATTTTTACAAGTAATTAAAATACCTTGCACTTTATTTTGTTTATTCATAGGTTATTTTGGACTTTGCCAATAGTGCAATCATTTAGGGGTTTGCATTAAATAATATTGTTACCACAAAATTTGTTAATTAAATATTTTGGGTATGCAATAATACCTTCAATCTGTTTCCCTTAGATTTTAGGACCTTGCTTATATTCAATTTTTTATGTTATTTAATAAATACTACTGTTGAAAATTATAAAATTTGTTAATTCTTTTTATGTAATGTGTAATTAAAATTTTGACTACTTCTGGCCTTAGAAGTTATCTTAGATTTGTTATTAACTATTTTACATGTCCATTTATTCTTTTATTTGTTCTTAGACCATTTATCATTATTGTCAGTTTGTTATCCTAAAACTTTATTGTCATTTTGACTGGTACTGTATGACAATAATATCAACATTCAATCAATGCTAATTGTTGAATTAATTATATGATTAATCACAGTTTCTTATACTATCATTTTCTGTTCATTTTTTCAATTTCATATGCTTTTTTTTTGTTAAAGTCTGACAATCATTTACTCTAAATTTTTTTAAATTAGTTTTTCTAGCTTTCAAAGGTTTATGTTTTAACTTCATAACTTTTATGTATTAATACATTATTTTAGATAATTAAAATTTGTATACCTATTACTTAAAATGATATGAATTTTAAATGATCTATTTATAAACTTCAGAGATAGCTTTTGGCATTGGAAAACTATATTTTACAAATTTTTATGAGGTAAGACATTTTGTCAAAATTATAATGAGATATCTATATCACAAATGAGCATTTTTTGTCATGTATGTTTTTCTTTCCTTATTTTATATTGTTACATTTTCATTTACCATTGTCAAACTCCCTCCACTCACAACTTTGATGCCATCCATTTCAGATAAATACACTAATGATTATTACTAATCATTTTTGAAACTAGAGATTATCTCTAGCACAGATATAAACTTTAAACCTCAGTTAAAGATTAATATATCTGGTTTTTTAAATTTACACACACGGAGTTATTCACCTTTCTCTGTCCCTATGTAATATCTTTATAGATAAAATAAACACCTCCACACTTCCCCATTCTTTTCAAATTCATATAAACAAAGATATAATAAAAGACAAATGACCCCCAAGATGCATTTCGTGCTGAACCAGCACTCACCAGTTGGCCCAGGTTACTATCTCTTATATATATATCTATTATATGCAAAGTATTTATCTAGAGTAAATTGTTACATTTTCATTTACCATTTTATATGTGGACTAAATTAAAGAATTTTTAGATCATTTATGAGAACCTTTCAATTGAATGAAGACAATTTTGAATTTTTTACACATTTATTATATATTCATACAAAATAATATAATTAAATAATTCTTAATGTCATCTGCTTTGACATTAATCTTAATTATGCAAGTCATTGTTATATAGTATAAATAAACTGATATTCAATAGTACTTCATTTTATTTTGAAAAACCATACAATTTGTAAAGCTATTGGTTATAATGTAGTAAACATAAAGAGATAAATGAATATCAAGACTTAAAAAGTGAAATATATATATATTGCCATTATTCAAAAGTTTTTAATTAAAAAAAATATATATATCAAAATATCAATCATTTATAAATCTTTTTTTTTAATAATTAAAACCATGAAAATTTTTTAATGAAAAATGCTTACTTTATTACAAAAAAAAAGAAAGATATATAACAATCATAAATGATACATGATAAATAATGGAGGAAAAAATGAAAGATTAATAAAAATAAATGATAGAAATCTGGTTTTTACTTTTTTTCCACATTGATTCTTCATAGATATGATACCATTCTGAAAATCAGTTATATATGGATATAAATATACCAGCTTATATTAAGAATTATAAAATAATAGAATATAATTTAAAAATAAGAGTTGTAAAAGCAAACATTTTAACAATTACTTTTAGAAGGAATAATTCATCTTATATGTTGGTAAACATATTAATTGTTTATAAACACTTCATTTTATTATATTCTGTATGAATAAGAGAATTACTTATTATTTAATTGCTGAAAAAGATATCTGTTTTTCACTTTGTTTTTTAGGTAAATATTCATCATATATGATCTCAGATTTACCTTAAAAAACAATCAAATAATTGTTTAGGAAGTCATGTGATATTTGATCATTAGAAATGGACAATTGATCTATCATTAATCTATGAAGCTTTAGTTTTCAAATTTATTATGCTATCACTTTGCAAACCACACAGAGCAAGTTTTTATTTAACGTATGTGAAACTGATTCATGATTTTAGATTGTTATTAAACAAGATAGTGATCATGTGAGATAGTGATCATGTGATGTTTGGTGGTTTGACTTTAGTTTGTATTGAAGTAATACAGCATACACAAAGTTTGTTTGTAAATTTTTAGCACTTGGCAATATTCTATTATAATTTTCGTACAATTTGTTTTACTGTGAAATAAAAATTTCAGAAAATGATTTTCAGATGCATCAGAAATGCCAAACTGCATATGGTTGGATAATTAGTTTTAACATGAATATCATGTGTTTAAAAATCTCTCAATTTATTATTAAATAATATTTTAATTTGCAAAGCACAGATAGTTGAAAATTGAAATAAATTGAGCTACTGCTGAAACTCACTGCACTCATTAAAATACCCATCCAACAGCCAATCAGATGTCATGATAGCCATCTAAATGACAATCAAACCCAAACATACAACAAAGATTTTATGAGAAAAGGGCAGCCACCCTTCTCTCAACTTTTCTTTCTATATATCTAAGCCAGTTGTAAGTATTTAAGTTTGAAAGCTTGAAGCTTTAAATATCTTCACAAACAACTCACTGAGTCTAAATCATAAACATACAATGCGAAATCCTATGAGTTTCAGCAGTAGCTCAATTTAGTTCAATTTTCAACTATCTGTGCTTTGCAAATTAAAATATTATTTACATACTTTACAGCTTGTTATGTATTCTAAAAACTACTATGTTGTAAATCATAGGATTGCGCATTGTGTGTTTATGATTTAGACTCAGTGAGTTGTTTGTGAAGATATTTAAAGCTTCAAGCTTTCAAACTTAAATACTTATGACTGGCTTAGATATATAGAAAGAAAAGTTGAGAGAAGGGTGGCTGCCCTTTTCTCATAAAATCTTTGTTGTGTGTTTGGGTTTGATTGTCATTTAGATGGTTATCATGATATCTGATTGGCTGTCGGAGGGATATTTTAACGAGTGCAGTGAGTTTCAGCAGTAGCTCAGTTTATTTCAATTTATTATTGTATTGTAAAATTCTTTTGTATTTATCAATATTACAATTTCATAATGCTTGATTAGTAAACTGCTCTTTTAATTATCATTGTCAATTCAGAAAAATGTCATTCTGAAATGACAGACTTGGAAAGAAGAATTTTGGAAATAATTACATTTTAATAAATGTTTGAATATGCTGACACATTTTACACAAACATTTAGATGGTTTTTTTCAACAGCAAATTATTAAATATGTAGCATTTTTGCATAAATTTTAAGAAATTCATGAGATTTATTTTATTCTTTATAAAAATGTGTAATTTGTTTTGGATTGATAAAATTTTCTCTAGAACTCTCTTTGCTAATATATTTTAGAATGATAAAAAAATCCATAACTAAAACTTTCTTTTCAATATGAAGCATGTTGTGAAACTAATGGTGTGAAGTATTTGCTTGAATATATCGTATGGAACTAATGTTTTACTTATTTCACCATTTAAAAGAACTGATTTAGAATAAAAATTCAGTTAATACAATTTACAATGAAGTGAAATGGAAATATCAGAATTTAGTATTGCATTTTTTTTTAAAAACAATATAACAAATTGTTCCTGCTTTTCCTTCATAGAAGGGGTACTATATGTGAAGTTTCACAAATTGCACTTTGCTTTTTAATATTTATCTTTAGACATTAAAGCCAGATTTATATGCTTTTCTCATAATTTATAGGCAAGATTTGGCATCTTTGTTTAATTACCGAAAAATATATAGTTAGCATGAGAATTAAAAATGAAAATTATTATGTCATTAATATCAGTCAATTTATGTAGCCAATTGAGAAATAACCATTTTGATATCATATTTTTTGAAATTTTTTAGTAACCTTAATAATTATTTCATTTTATTGTTCATTTATATATTTTTTGAAAATGTAGTTCTTTATCTGAATTCAGATGTATTATAATTTGGACAACATATTGTTTATGATTTCTATATGGCTTACTTTTTTCTCAGAGTATATATTATTTTAGAGGTTGCCTCAGTAATTTTTTTAACTTCATTCTATCACTACTTATAAATAAATGTTAATAGTTTGATTTATTTATTTTTTCAAAGCTTTATTTTCATCATTATAGAATTTTAGCAGAGCTTATTAATTTTACTATTGTTGAAAGAAATGTTTATACATATATATATATATTACAAATATGTTTATAAAAAATATCAGAATGTTTACATATATATATATATTGAAACATATTTTAAAGTATTTGCATATTTCTGTTATTATTAAACTACTATAAATGTGATGATAACTTTAAAAAAAAAGAAAAAGTTCTGATTATAATAGCAATAAATAAAGCTTTATCAATGTTTTTGTTGGAATCTAACTATATATATATTATTTAACATACTCATTATTTCTTAAATAATTTAATCAATTTATATTTTATCAAAAGAAATCAAATTGAATATTAATGATCAAATGAGAAATTTATGATTTGAGAACTCACAAAATTCCTACTTCTTTAATCTGGTCAAAATGAAAGTTGAAGCTATACATCTGCAATAGTAGAAAATGCCAACTGAATTTTTATTTCTTTAATTGATGACAATAGTACTACAATTATATCAAATTCTGAGGAATAATAATTGCAAAATAATTTGAATTGCTAATTAGTGAATGTTCTAAAATGGTTTCAGTTAAGAAATTTTGTTTACTAACAATGTTTAATATTAAATAAACTATGTTTATCTTAAAAAAGAAATACATAGTATTTTAAATCACAGTGCATCATAAATTTTTCTTTAAAACTAGAAACTAATTACTTTGAACTGCAAAACTATGATTATCATTTATTTGTATACTAATAATATTGCAGAAGCTAATGTTTCAGAATGTCATTTGCAAATATTAAGGGTATTATTTAAAAATGTCGTGCTATCTGCTCTTTAGACTTACTGTATGTTTCATAGTTAAGTGGCCTAAAATATTTATTCATTGAGCTTTAAGCCTTTGATTCAAAATTAGTAAAAATCTATATTAATAGCTCAGTATTTTTTGTGTTTTTTTTTTATTCATTTTTGTATTGTTTTAAGGCTAATATCTGGATTATTTTTTGGATAGCATGATCAGAATTTCAGACAGCTGAACTTTATATAGATTTAAAATAAATTTAATGTGCACATAGCCACAAGGAAGAGAATGAGAAAGTCAGTCTGTGTTTTGTTTAGCCTTAAATTTAATAATATTAGTCTTCTAGCTTGCCTTTTTTTTTTTTTTTTTTAAATTAATTAAGATTAAAAAAATAAAACAAGCTAAAACAAAATATAATTAAATATGGTAAGACACAATCTAATTGTGCAGCTTCAAAGTAACATGAATTGTGTTACTGCATTGAAAGAAAATTTTTGGCAGAATTGCCACAATAGAAATAGTGTGGTTAATAAAATTTTATTTGCAAAGATAGAGCAACTAGTTGAGGGAAAGCATGTAAAGCAAATTTTTATGTGAAATATTGGATCATTTATTTTTTATTATGAATTAAAAAAAATTACTAACAAATCAATGGAAAATCAAATTATCTTCTTTTCGGTGATGGTGTCTTGATATAAGTATTTGAACTAGTTAATCAAGAATATTTGCTATGTTTGCTTGATAATTATTTCTATTATTGTTACATATGGATTTTTTAATTTTGAAAGTGATTGACATTAATGCACTAAAATAATTTTTAGTTGTTCTATCTAATGCTGTTAAATCTTTAATTCTCCATAAAAGAAGCAATGTCATTTAATCGTTAGTAGCAAACTTTTGCTCTAGAAAATTGATATAGTGCTTCATTATTTTATCTGCAGTCAATTTTGTGTTGCTCTTAAGGTTCCTAATATGGAGCAATTAATAAATATTATATCAGCATGAATATAGCCAGTGTTTTTGATTGATAGAATAAAATAACAGATGATAAAGGTGACCATTTTAATTATGTGGACTTTTTATCCTTTGCAATCACTTAATGCAAATATCTGGGTCTATGTGATGGGATGTTGGAAGATAAAAAGTAAACCATGGATTCAGCTCTAGTTGAAATTATGATACCAGCATGAAAAACAAAGTCTGCATCATATACTTACTATTCTAATGAATTTAAATTAGTGAAATCATTATTTCTTAGCTAATAATAGCTAGATATTCGTTTTACAGACTCAATATTCATTTTATATATACATAGTTATCTGGAAAAGAAAATTAATTCTAAGCTTATTTATAATATAAAAAAGTTTTTCACGATTTTGTTGAACCGATTTTGAACTAAGATCTTGAACATGAATGATGATGTCATATCCACTATATCATGAGGTTCTTTATCTCAAAAAAGAAGTTAATTATTGATATAACATATCATTGCATTTACAATCCTACAGTTTTAATTTATTGATTTTTTTTGCTTCAATCTTTTTTTTAAAAACAATTTATGTAACTTTTTAAGCAATTTTTATTTCTAAAGCAAATAAAATGATCCATTATAAAACAATGATTTTTTTTTTATAAGAGAACTTTAATTATTACTAATCTTTGAAGAGTGAAATTGAATCAGCTGGCATATGCACATTTTCTTTTTCCTCCTTCTGAATTCTTTTCACTTTACTATTTACTTTTAATCTTTAACAATACTTTTAAAACTTAGATTTTAATGCAATATCAATATGGAATAAATTTACAAAACAATCTATTTAATTATATCTTCAAGATAATGATAGCTATCTCACTATTTCATTTAGCAAAGGAAACATTTCTAATGGAAGTAGAGTTTCTTTCTAGCATTTTCATTCCAATTATTACTGAGATTATTTGAACTAAAGTTTGCTTTTAATGTTATTTTACACTATTAACAATTTTAATTCATTTTCAAAAAAAGCATTTAAAAGGAATTTCTAGTAGATTTCAAGTTTGAAATATATGGGTAGTGAAAAAAAAAAGCAGTTAGTTTTTAAATGTGCCCTATATAAAAAATATTTAAAAAAAGAGATAGGGACATTTTTTATCTGTGTTATATTTTGAATTATTATTTGAAGACTTTAATATATATATATATTTTAATTTTACACAACAATATAATATATTAATATAGGGTATATGAGCACAGACTTTCAGATGACCCATCACTCTCCACTCTATCTAATATCACTGATACACTCAAGCACATATATGCTGAAAAGATAAATAATCACCAATATACGTATTTCATGCTAAACCAGCAATCATCAGTTGGTCCAGATTATCATCTCCTATACTATAAGTGCTCAGATATATATTAAGATAGACACTCTTCATACTTTAATGGACAGGCTCCAATCTACTACACCCTCCAACTCTTCAACCGTCCATCCAATTGAAAATCTGATGATGGAATGCTCAAAGGCCACCCTGAGGCCGAGATTCTTGTCACACCCATGTTGACCTAAGGTCAATCTGAACCCCACATGTACAGGACATAATCCATTTAATACATGTGCAAGGAAGGATGGACCAACTGATGATTTCTGGTTTAGCATGAAATACGTATATTGGTGATTATTTATCTTTTCAGCATATATGTGCTTGAGTGTATCAGTGATATTAGATAGAGTGGAGAGTGATGGGTCATCTGAAAGTCTGTGCTCATATACCCTATATTACATATATAGACACAGGTATATAATAAGCCTGTGTTTCAGTTATTATAATATATTAATTTTAATGCGCAAATACGCGCACAACAACCGAGCTTCATCAGGATTAAATAACAATATATTATAAACTTAAAATAATTATAATATCTAAAGAATAATGCCCGAGCGCTTTCAAGAGATCTTAGCTCTCATAATCATGGGCAACAAAGAATAAGCATAGCGTGTTGGTATATGCTAAAATATGCTGATATATGTAAATTAGTTGAAAATAAATGCGTCAGCTCTAAATGATCCATTTCTTAGAGATTTTGTAACACGCATCTTTCCTATTCATAGCCTTATCATCAATAGCAATAAAACATGCTTCTTTAACTTTTCTCTTAATGTCATTTCTCTCCCTGCAAACTATTCTTGCATTTTTAGGTTCACATGCATGACCAGCTGATTTCTGATGTATTGCAAATATTGAGTTGCAATTTGGGTCTACCTGGGGCTTATTGTAAGAATATCTGTGCTGGGATAGTCTTGTTGAAAGAGTTGCTTTCGTTTCCCCATAGTATGATGCCATGCAGTTATTTTCTGGACATGAAATATTATATACGGCCTGAGAGGTGTTTAGGAATGAGCAACTTTGCAGATTTGAATCGGACAAAAGGGCAAACTTAATCTTATATAGAAACGATTTATTAGATATCGGCTTCAAGCATTACACAATTGATAGGAAGATTAGACAATTTTACAGTAAATTAAACAGCAATGTTATCAAGCAGCAGAAAAATAGAATTTTGTTACGTATATTGCAACTACCCATAGAAAGTTTTACTCAGTGTTTAATAAAGAATTTCAACTAAGCTTTCATACACCCCCTAATACAAATAGAATTATTAATAACACCAAAGACATTATAACACCCAACAACACCTCTCAGGCCGTATATAATATTTCATGTCCAGAAAATAACTGCATGGCATCATACTATGGGGAAACGAAAGCAACTCTTTCAACAAGACTATCCCAGCACAGATATTCTTACAATAAGGCCCAGGTAGACCCAAATTGCAACTCAATATTTGCAATACATCAGAAATCAGCTGGTCATGCATGTGAACCTAAAAATGCAAGAATAGTTTGCAGGGAGAGAAATGACATTAAGAGAAAAGTTAAAGAAGCATGTTTTATTGCTATTGATGATAAGGCTATGAATAGGAAAGATGCGTGTTACAAAATCTCTAAGAAATGGATCATTTAGAGCTGACGCATTTATTTTCAACTAATTTACATATATCAGCATATTTTAGCATATACCAACACGCTATGCTTATTCTTTGTTGCCCATGATTATGAGAGCTAAGATCTCTTGAAAGCGCTCGGGCATTATTCTTTAGATATTATAATTATTTTAAGTTTATAATATATTGTTATTTAATCCTGATGAAGCTCGGTTGTTGTGCGCGTATTTGCGCATTAAAATTATATATATGTATAGTATGCACCTGAGTTTAATAATTTCTTTTTATAATATATTAAATAAATGTTATTCTTTCAATTTTAATTACATATTAACAGTTAATTATTGTATTCCATCATTTATAAATCCGCTGCTATTAAATGACATCTTATAGCAACAGCTAATTATTTAATTAGCAATTTGCTGTCCATTTTTAAATTATGCAATAATAATATTTATAATCATTTATCATAGTAAAAATAAGTTTTTTGAGGTAAGCATTCTATTTATATTGCTATTATTTATAAATCTAATGCTATTAGTAGTAAGACAGTTTATGCATTCTTGAGTGAAAAATAAGCTGTAATGTATTTTAACTAAATAATTATATATAAGCTTGGGTATTTGTGAGTTTTTAAGTAAACCAAGATGACAGTTCTATGCCTCCCCCACCCGAAAAAAAAATGTTTTTTTTAAAAAAAAGCCTTCCAAAAGGCATATTTTACAATTACATTTTATTTTTTATTATTGATATTTTTAAAAAATAAATCATTGTGGAAAAATTAATTACAATACTTACAATTTTTTTTTTTTTTGATTAACGTATTAATAGAAAAATGAAAAATATATAAATACAATATTTACACTTTATTCATGTCAGCAACATACAACCATATCCTGACCATTAACGTGTGCTTTTGGAATTAGTCCATTGTATCATGTTCTGTGATAGGAAGGTCCCAAAATTTTATTATGATTCCAAAAAACTGCTGACAAAAAGAAACATGATGATTGAACCAAAGTAAGACAATGTTAAGAGCATCTCATTGCTTCCCACGTTATAGTTATAATAATAATAATAATAATAATAATAATAATAATAATAATAATAATAATAATAATAATAATAATAATAATAATAATAATAATAATAATAATAATAATAATAATAATAATAATAATAATAATAATAATAATAATAATAATAATAATAATAATAATAATAATAATAATAATAATAATAATAATAATAATAATAATAATAATAATAATAATAATAATAATAATAATAATAATAATAATAATAATAATAATAATAATAATAATAATAATAATAATAATAATAATAATAATAATAATAATAATAATAATAATAATAATAATAATAATAATAATAATAATAATAATAATAATAATAATAATAATAATAATAATAATAATAATAATAATAATAATAATAATAATAATAATAATAATAATAATAATAATAATAATAATAATAATAATAATAATAATAATAATAATAATAATAATAATAATAATAATAATAATAATAATAATAATAATAAAAATTGAAATAAAGCTTTTTAATGAAATTTATTGGAATTGATTCCTTTTTTAAAATTTAACAATCGATTTATTAATTTTGTTTTAATTTAACAATTAACACATCTTTAGTAGATTATAGGTCCTAAAAACTACATTTATCAAAAATACGGGTTGATCTTCTTTTACATGAAAACTCATAATTACCTAGGATTGTTATTCAGCCAAATTTATTATATGAAAGTGAGATGATTTCCTACTGATAAAGCATTATAAAGATATTGGAAAATTTTTCATTAAGATTGCTTCATAATATTCTGAAAATGTAATGGCAAACCTACTATTTCTATGAGAGTTGCTATATGTGGATTTTTAATAATAATCTAATTCTATTATTGCAAATAACTATTGTCATATTTTACAGTAGTATTTATTTTTATGTATATGTAGAGAGAGTAATCATATCACAGAACACTTATTCCAAATACATTACTCAGAACAATTTTGCAGGCAGACTAATGGGCATTGATAAGTGACAAGTAAAATTATATTTGCAAGTTTATTAAAATGACTCATTATGAATCTGTCTGCAAAATAGTTCTCAGTAACATATTTGAAACAAGAGTGTTCTGTGATATGATTATAATCCTAAAGGTTTCATATTCAAGCAATGATAAAAATTATTTATGTGCTGTTGAAATTAGTAATGAAGAGAGAAAACTGAACAGATAATTGTAGATGAAGATTAAATTAGACATCATTAACTATCTTTTAAGTCTAAATTAATTATATTGTAGTTAAGAAAAAAGAAAGTAGTAGTGCTTATTAATTTTCATAACCTTTTTGACAAAAAAAAAGATATCTATAGTTAATTTGTAATTGAAGTTATTAAAATAAAGTTAATATTCTGATGTCAGATTTAGAAGTTTGTTGACTTATTTATTTAAAAACTTTAGGATATTTGAAATTTTGAGGAACTGGCAAAATTAGAGCAGAAAATGGTTCTTGAATGGAGTCGTTGGATCCAATGCTTTTTAACAGAAGAAAATTAGTCAGAAATCAATCATAATGATACAAATTTTACTCATTGTTTATATTGTATTTTATAGGCAATGTCATCTTAAGTACCATTGGAAAAGTATTCAATTATAGCAATTTCAATATGGCTATTTGAACTTCAAGTGAAACTCTGACTAGATTTCATTAAAAGTCTGTTTGAGTTTTTCTTTTTCTACTATCTATGAAGATAATATTTCATTTCTTGCAACTTAGCATTAAACAATTCTAGCAATTACCAATTTTTGAGAAGTTCTGATCATGGTTTAAAGATAAATGCATGCATTTGAAGATATTTTCTAAGTTCTTTCAATTTTTTTGTGCCAGTCTATGGCAGTTTCATTAGTGCTAGATCTTTTTGTTATTGAGTGATCTAGGGATGTAAAAATTAGTAACATTCTTTATCTATGCAAAGTCTTTTTTTTCTGGTAGCATATTTTTTTTTATTATATGCAACTATAACATTTATACATAGACAAATAATATCAACATACTCTTCTAAGCACATAAAACAATGCATTGCAATATTTTATTTTATTTAATCTTTCATAATACATGACAGTTGTTATTAACAAAGTCTTTCTCAGAATGTCTGACTGTTAAAATATATATATAAATATGTGTTTTAAAAAAAAAATGTAATAAGTTTATTTATGTATTTTAAATCAAATCATTAATGTACTGACCAGTTGAAAACAAAATAATTTGACAGAAATTAAAATAATAATTTAAAAGTAAAGTTAATTATTTTCAAATTATAAAATTGCTATGATAATTTGGACAGTTGCCAGACAATGAAGAAGAAAAAAAAAACAGATTATCATCCAGTTTTCAAAAATTGGGAGAGATCAGTTAAGTTCTTCTTCATGCTGCTTATAAAATTAGAGCTAAGAAAATTATTTGGATTTGTATATATTTGTAATGATGGGGTAAGACTATAATTAGAACTGACCTTATCTTTCCATAAATGTAGCTGTCTTCATGGAGCTGTGATAATGCCCTAATACTGAATAACTTTTGATATCTGCCCAGGATCTTGTTTGTGGACATTGTAACACAACTCAATAATTTAATATTATAAAATTTTTTATCTGTTAATTAAGTGCTATAAGAAGACAAAGATTGATGCATATTTGGAATATTGGATTTTCTCAATGATAAGGCACTATTCCCCCAAAAATATTTAAATAATTTATATCTAAACATTCTATTAATGGATTCAGTTTTAAATTTAATCTCAATTAATCCCTTATTAATGATTCTAACACAATTGAAATAAAACAACTATATAAAAATAAGTATTTTTTATTATTATTATTGAATCAGTTTTCACTCTATATTAAGACCTTTCCAAAGTACACTTTTCTAATACAATCATATGACCCTTATATCTATCAATACTTCCTCTAATGTTAGTTTTACATAATCATTTTATTGAAGAATAGTAATTAATTTATTGAGCGCAAAATATCCTTGATTATTGCGAATTTTAAAGCGCATTGAGTACAGACTAAAACCTGTTTAAACGGTAGTTGTTTTATAGACATTCATGCCGCGTGCGGGCATTGTTTTTCTTGAAAAAATATAACTTATGAACATTTCCAGGCCTTTTTTTTAGTTTTAATTTTTTGTTTTTTTACTTTTTTTTTTTTTTATTATTTACAAATAAATTAAACACAAATATTATTATATTTTTTTGCAAACATTTATTTTTATTAATATCAAAATAAATAAATATAAAATCAACATTTTTCAGTTTTTTTTTTTTGGGGGGGGGGTGTGTGGCTTTTTGTTTGTTTAAATGTAAAACTTACTACACTTATTACGGCTGTAGTTTTGGTTTCCTAATATTGTTTAAAAAATAAATCCTAAAGTTAGTAAGCTTTTTTTTTTGGTTTCACTTTTTTTGGTTTTTTTTTTTTTCAATGTAAAACTTAGTACGCTTATTACGGTTGTATTTTTGGTTTCCTATTTTTGTTTAAAAAATACTAAAAAATAAATACTAAAGTTAGTAAGCTTTTTTATTTGGTTTCGCTTTTTTTTTTTTAAATAACATAAAAAAATTTAAAACTTATTACAATTTTTTTTTTTTGGTTTCACTTATGTTTTTTTTTTAAAAACAACATCAAAAAGATTGTTCCTCTTGAAACGTTATTATTTAGCATATATTTACATGTATGTGTGGATATGTGTGCACATTTAATATATATTAATGTCTGTATGCATGTAATGTATAAGCAGTTATAAATTTAAAATTAATAAAATGATCTAATTAAATGAAGTCGTGTCAACATTATTATATGTATGTAACCACTTACATGTATATGCCAGAGAAGCCGTAATGCAATACATTTAAAGAAGCATTACAACTCTTTTAAATTAATAATATAACTTTGAAATATTCTCAGTTAAAAACTCTTTATTTAAATGCATTGGTATATAAATTTCAATTCCTGGGATAGTCTCACACACATATATAATAAAATGTTTACAAACTGTTAAAAAAATGATCTGTTTTTATTACAAAAAAAAAGTTGTCAATTCTTGAGAAACTGTCTGTAAGCAATCAACAACAACCAAAATCAACCTATCCTTAGGGTCTTATAGACATTGGCTCCATTTATGTATTCCCTATTTAGTATATTCATTGCAATCTTTGAACAATAATTAGAAAACAATAGATTTCTTAAGGCAATTAATGAAACTTGGGATTAAAATTTTAAATGTATTTTAATAATAAAAACTTGTCTGTTTTTTAAATTAAATTTTAAAACTAAACGCTTGTTAAATAATAACTTATTCAGTTATTATTTTATTATATGTTAATATTTGTTTTATATATGTTCATTTTATAACCCACCTGCGTGTGTCGTTCAATGCACTTATGTTTATTTAACCTATATTTAAAAATTGAAATATATTAAATTATAAACAATGTGTTGCGTATCATTTGTAGTCCATTCCAAATCTTAGTTAAATTCTTTAATACTAGCATTGATTATTAATGTATGCATCAACAAATTTCACATTTATTACAGTTTCTTTTTTTTTTTTTATTTGTATAAATAAATTTTAAAAAAAAAGAGCTGTTATTTGACACATTACCTTCTTCAAACTATTATTCAGATATACCCTTTGTAAAGGTTTTGCATCTTAAAACTTGACTACAGAAGTGTGTAAACCCTCCAATAATTATTGCTTGCTCAAATCGTGTGATTTCAATAAAGAAAATTAAACTTTATTTACAATTAACCATTTATACATAATTGTAAGACACATACCCTCACTTTACCCCATAAAAAGTGTGAAGCGTTCAAATTCAACGAAATAATTTACTGCATTGCGACAATGCGGCCTGCAATGTCTAGTACAATAGAACTGTTGTATACATGTAACGTATGACCATTCAAATACATTTGGCCGCATAAACGGTGTTTTTACTTATTTTAGCACATAAATTGTGCCATCTTGCAGTGTGGATGTCTATAAAACAACTACCGTTTAAACTATTTATAATTATTTTATATAATTATATAAGAATGTTAGAGGGAATATTGATTATAATGGACAGAATGATTCTCATCATGCCCCCCTCCCCTAATACCTATCATATCAGTCACGCCAGTCACTAATTCGATCTTTAGAGGTGTGTAGCCTCACTACACATCGTGCATCCATGTTGGTCGCCAGATATGACGGACGGAACGATGACCACTTGGATATATCCATCAGATTCAACAATCAGCTGGTTCGATCACAATGTATGAACAACTTACACAAAGTATTTATGTGATGATACACCTATCTATCGAGGCCCAAACGCTGCTGGTGCCAGATATAATGGACGGAACGATTACAACTAATCCCAAACATTGCAAACACCAAATGAAATGGATGGTCAACTAACTTGCAGACTGTACAACTATGCAGATGTGGCAATATGGTGAGGGGATAAGTTAATATGCTCTAATTTATTACCCCTAATGAAACAATCTGCAAAGACCTATCAGGCTTAGAAGGGAAAAAAGTTGCATCCAACTATGTTCAGACTGTGGGTCATTTGATAGAATGCTAATGAGAACCTGATGAAATGCTTAACCAATGATTGCATACATTTTAATTGACTAACTCTATCCCTATTTAATAATATTAAATGCAATTTAGGTTAGTTCATCCACTTTCCCCCTTTTTAATTTCGTTATGCCTTAATATTCAAACCCAGAGAGAATATTGCTTTTAACTCCTTTAACAGGTATGAACAGATACACATAGCAACACCTGCACCTATATATAGGTTACAACTAGCATTTATTATATTTGTTTTATTTTCAAGCTTTTATATGCTAAGAAAAATAGATGTGTATGCATGTATAATTATTTATAAACTGTGGAATGTCAGGACAACTCAATAAACCAGAGACCGGAATAATACAAACTCTCAAACATTTATTAACAATAATAAATATCAAGTATAACAACAATAGTAATGATAAAAAAAAAATATAATAATCATCATATGTACATGTGTCACAAGTGAATCTCTACCATCTTACTAATTAATTATCCTCTAGATCCAACCCTTATACCCCATGGTAGAAATCCACCTATGTCAATCATTGTCTACAAATCATAATTATATAGAAAAATAAACTTTAGTTATTTAATATCATTGAGATGCTGGCTAGCTAAATTATATATATTTGCAGATGTTAACAACCTATTTAACAAGTTTCCCCAATTTATATATATATATAGTCGCCTGAAGGGATATATGATAGATAGATAGATACTAGTTGATTAGTCAAACATACTGGAAAATATATTTACAAGGTTAATCACAAAATAAAACATATAATATGTATTCTGTATAGTGTTGTAATTTAACCTATGAAAATAAATTTAGATAATCTTACCTCAATATTTATGTGGATAACCTGATGTGAAGCATGTGGCTTTACCTAAATTTTATTTATAATGAAAATATAAAAAATATCAAAATGAATAATCCCCTCTTTTCTTCTCTGCTAATTCTGAAAAATGAGGCTTCAGCATCTGAGTGTGAAAATACAACTGATAATATAAATAAAAATAAATAAATAAATAAACAAAAATTTACAATATTGATTCTTTGATTAAAAATTGTAATTGGAACAAAGTTCATAAAAATCATCATAATAGAAGTAGTAGTAGTTGATATTTAGGCAAATTGTTTTTCAAAGCAGTTTCACTTAGTAAATCATTTTCCTTAGTAAGGATAGATAGGTACAATGGTGTCTCCTGTAGTTGTGTTTAATGGCAAACACCTTGATCCTCATTTGATTCACCATAAAGTATTCCAATATTTGTTTACTTTGGACTGCAGGCATCTTCTTGTGTGGTTACAATAAAGTAGAAATATATATATATATATGAAAAACAAAAAACAAGTTAAAAACTTTCTAACGCTTGTATTTATGTCAACAGATGGTGTTCTACCAAAAACACCGTCAAGCGTATGTTTACATAAACGTCAGAGCAAGCATTCACTATCTTTAACTTTAATTCCACTTTCAGATCATGATTTCAAGCTAAATCATGATCTGAAAGTGGAATTAAAGTTAGAGATAGTGAATGCTTGCTCTGACGTTTATGTAAACATACGCTTGATGGTGTTTTTGGTAGAACGCCATCTGTTGACATATATATATATATAGAGAGAGAGGTTTAATGCAGCTGGTAGGAAATACCATGACACACAATAGCATGTTTTGCTCTAGCCCATTTTCATATTAAAGTACAATTTAATAATTATTTATAATCATATATTTGTATTGAAGCACTTTAAATATATATTAAGAAAATTATTTCATTATTTTTTTTCTTTTCCAATTTTCAACAGACTTAAATCTCGTTATTCTTTTTGGAAAAAATTTAAAATATTCAAATTTACTCCAATAACTTTTAAAACACGATTCTTACTTCTTATTTTACTTCCTTTCCTCTGAAGTTGGTAAACTTTTAATTACAGCATTTGACTTTTAAAAATGTTTATAATTTAAATAAAAGAAAAAGTAAAACTCCATTTTAGCGTTCTAAATTTTAATTTTAATTGCTGTCTTTTGTTACCGGGCTATAACAATAAGAAGAACGATTTGTAAACTGTCTTTTGTTTTTATACATTTCATGCATGTAGATTTCCAGGAACGCCAAGATTTTTAACTGCCTATTGTTTAAATTCATTTAGATTTTTATATGTATTGTTTAAATACATTTCACATATTACAAATAAAAATAAAAAAAATAATAAAATCAGTTCTATTTTCACACATATGTGTCCACGTAATTAACTTCAGGTCATCCCAAATTCATTTAACTATAAATTAATATTCAATTTTAAATTAACAAATAATATATACATTACAGTTTATTTAATCAAATAGTATTATATATACAATATTACTTTCTAAAATATTGATCGTATTTTATTTATTATAACTTAATAATTTTATATATAGAGTACGTAAAAATACACACTCTTATCAAGCTTTCAAAAATACCCTCAACCCCAGACCGTGTTTTCTGCATCTAGCGTCATCAGTGAGGTGTTAGGGATTAAAAACACTAGAACTAGTCTAGCATTTTATCAATGCCTAACTATTGAGAAGAAAATCTGAAACTTTCAGACATTTAAATGTCCAAAAATCCAGCTATCTAACTCAAATAGTCGTATGGGACTGAAGCAAATTCAAATACACCATATATTAATAGCTCTAGCAATATAAAATCACCAAAGCCTTAATAGCAAAAACTAAAATTAGGTCATATGACATTTGACTTGATTTTTTATCAATTTAATTTCAGTTTTTGCTATTAAGGCTTTGGCGATTTTTTATTGCTAGAGCTATTAATATATGGTGTATCTGAATTTATTTCAGTCCCATATGGCTATTTGAGTTAGATAGCTGGATTTTTGGACATTTAAATGTCTGAAAGTTTCAGATTTTCTTCTCAATAGTTAGGCATTGATAAAATGCTAGACTAGTTCTAGTGTTTTTAATCCCTAACACCTCACTGATGACGCTAGATGCAGACACCGCGGTCTGGGGTTGAGGGTATTTTTAAAAGCTTGATAAGAGTGTGTATTTTTACGTACTCTATATATAACATTTGTAAATACGAGCTTTATTAAAATTAGGTCATATGACATCTGACTTGATTTTTTATCAATTTAATTTAGTAATTTATCATGTATTATATGTATATATGTAATAATAATAACAAATAATCTACCCATTATTAATATAAATTCCAAATATATTGTGTTCAATAAATAAGCTTGATCCTTTTAGGAGTGTGTGCATTGTAAGCTACCCTTTATATGATATATATATATAAGGGTCATGTGATTGTATTAAAAAATGTATTTTGAAAAGGCCCTAACATAGGGCAAACACTGGTTCAATAATAAAAGAAAATATTTATTTTTATATAGTTGTTTTATTTAATTTATGTTGGAATCATTATTAATTATTTGAAAATAACATTACGAACACATTTATGTTGGACCATTGTTACAAATTAATGCCTTGCATATAACTTATGCCTTAATAACATATATCATTGTGGAAAAGTATTATTTTTAAAATACTATTATAACTATTTTTAAATCCTTTTTTGAATTAACTAAATTATAACAATTCATATATTCACATAGTAACATTTAAATTATTTAAAAAAATTTAACATTCTTTTACTACTTAAAATGTTGAAACTATTATTTATATATATTCATTTTTTGATATTTTATTAACTATAAGTCTCTTATTATCATCATTATATTAAATGTTTTTCTAGCTATATCACATTCACAAAAGTGCTTGTGTAATTAGTTACCTCTTTAATTTTTAAATACTTTTACTGATTTTGGAAAATCAGTATGTTTGTTTTTTAACTTTTGAACTTTTTCAAGTTAGAATGAAATTTTACAATCAAAATTTTATATATTTAAATTCAATAGAATTGCTGGAAAATTAATATGTAACTAAGTTACCCATTTGGAGCACATCTTTTCAATATGTCAACTAGTTTTATAGATATGGAAGAGAGGGTGAGAAAATATGAAAAATATTCAATAATTTTATGTATGCACTTATCAATTATTCGTAGAATTTTTATTTATTTTAAATAATGATCATGAGAGAGCAGTTTAATTTTTTTTCTTTCAATTTAATATGTTTAAAACTATTTTAAACTCTCATTGTATATATCATATTTACTATGTGCACACAATTATATATGTATAATAAATCAATAAATTTTCTATTTAAAGTTGTTCTATTTTTATTTTAAAACAATTGTTTTTTTTTTTAAAGAGTAAACTAGAAAATTCACATTATTTAAAACAATCATGAAATGTTAAAATAGATTGCAAGTTTTTTCTTTAGCATTTAAAAAAAAAAAAAAACTGTTTTAACTATTTTAAGGTGTTTGATACCATATTGAATTTTTAAAAAACTGACTTGAGATATAATTTTCACAATAACTTCATTTTAAATAATGTTAGAGCAAAATGCTTTACATTGATAGAAACTAGAAAAACTAAGGAAAACAATAAGGCTAAGATAAATAGTGATTACCACTAAAAAAAAATAAGGAAAAAAAAAGAAATTTCAAAATCCAAAATAAATATTATTTTATTGTTTGTTCATAATTTCTAATTTATCATTAAGTTTAAATTGCATCTTCATTGATAAATTCTTTGTATTCCTCACAAAATTCTCATTCAAACCATATATAATACTTCTTACCTGAAATAATCTGTAGCTTCAGAATCTCCAAAACTAGTCACATAAGAATTCTTCATTTTTATCTTGTACCCCAAAAGTTAATAAATTTCAAGATGTCTGTAAGAAAAAAGATTCATCCTAAAATAAAAGATACAAAACAAATTATTTCCAGAAGATGGATATGCATTTGTCATCATAGCAATTGGCTTCTTGTCAATCTAAAACTAGAAATTGTAGGCTACTGTCTGTATCAATGATAAAATAAGATTCATCTCTTCATTTTATATATTTTGTGTATACCACTGATGTTTATATTATTTATGCACACCATTGATGCTATCTTGTTATATTTATTGTCCCACAGAGAAATAATTTATTTGCATACAGCTGATTTGTTAGCTATTGACTTGAAAATAATGTGATGCAAGATGTGACAAAACTACTGACTCCACAGCATGAGTACCAAGGCATAGACAAGAATCAGAATTTGATTCTTTGCCTGTATACAATTCCGTGTGGTATATATATATAACTATTGTGGCTATTACCACATACACACCATTTAAAATCTCTCTTTATTGGTTTTAAGTGTTCATATTTTCACATGGTACTATGCTCAGTAAATTTTGTGATTGCTTTATCAACTGCAACTTTTCTGTACATCTGATAATCAGTTTTAAAATTTACATTGCACTGCTCTATAATTTTTATATATAAAAATCATTACTTGTTATATAAAAAGACATGTAAGTGCAAACACAAACACACTGATACAAATATAATCCACTAATATATCAAACCTTTGAGAATCATTATGTCTATAAAATAAGGTTGCCTCAAAGCCTCAAATTACATTGTACATAAACCATTTTTGCTATATATGAATACAAATTTATATACTGTATAATAAAGAGCATAAATCATTTAATGTTATATAATTTATATACTACATGGACACACCAATATAAATGCAAACACATTAATAAATTATATCATTTATTAAATAATTAAGAAAAATTAAAATATTATTCAAATAATTAAAAAATTAAAATTGAATACTTGTGACCTGATATTCTGATTACATTTTTATCAGAATGAAGGCCTTGAAATGTGAATCATCAGTGCATTTTTAATCCATTTTAGTAATGAGTCTGGCTGATAAAGAAATTCTTGCTTTGTCTTCTTTATGCAATCTAATAAAATAAATAAATAAACCTAGTAATAAAAATATTAATAAGGAAATTCAAATTTTGTTCGATTTCAACTTGTGATATGCCATTGTAAAGAGGAAGTCAAGGAGTCATGACTTATGGGATTTTTGTAAAGGTCATGCATATAGTTTTTCCACAATTTAATTTTTTTTTTAATGAATCAGCTGCCACTAGTGGCTACCACACTACAACCGCTCTGATTTATTATACATATATTAAGAGTATAAAATAGAAATTCATATAACATTAAGAGTATATGTATCTAATGACTTACATATTCTGTATGTGTGATATTGATTTAAAATAAAATTATATGTATTAAGTGAAGTTCATTTATAATAAAGATACATTTTAACTTATAGCAGAAATATTTAGTATGATATAATTTTCTATTTTATTTATTGTGCCAATACTAAAAACTCAAAAATAATATATATAATTTTTTTTATTAAATGCTTTTATTGATTGTGCACTAAAAAGAAATAAAAATAATTGTTTTTTCAACTACAATTGTAGTTTTTAGATTTAACTTGAAATAAAAGCACGGGAGAGAGGGGTCCAGAAATTAATTAAGTTCATTCCTATGACTTAATTAATTTCTGGATTCTCCATACTTTTATTTATTTCAAGTTAAATCTAAAAGTTCCAATTGTGGTTGAAAAAATAATTATTTTATTTCTTTTTAGTGCACAGTATATAAAAGCATTTAATTTATTTTTTTAAATTAAAAATGGGAATAATGAATTCTAATATGTTGTTATTTCATATAAATTAGAACAAAAAAATCATATAAAATAGCTAATATAAATATATATTAAAACATGCTTAAAAAGCCTTTTTTGGCACATGGTTTAGTGCTCTTTTCAAATGTTAATAATTTATTATTAC
This sequence comes from Epiperipatus broadwayi, assembly GCA_028023455.1. Classification (NCBI taxonomy): domain Eukaryota; kingdom Metazoa; phylum Onychophora; class Udeonychophora; order Euonychophora; family Peripatidae; genus Epiperipatus; species Epiperipatus broadwayi. The sequence goes on from JAQFVV010012449.1 coordinate 730,761, forward strand.
ATTAACAAATTACTATACACACTTTATCATCTGGTGTTCCATAAGTAAAACAACAACAACAATAATAATTATAAAATATCAGTAAAATAGAACAAGATGATATAACTTTAAAAAAAAAAAACAATTTAAAAAATAATTAATACATGTATTATACAACTATATATATATTCTCTTATGTAATTTTTTATTCATTTTTCATTGACCAGTTGTTAATTAAATTTATCACAGTTTTGTAAATATTCATACAATTATTTAAGTTATGTTTAATGTAAAATGTTTCATATATTAGTCTACTCTTTGGGTTTTTAATATAATTTAAAGGTTTAATACTTTTTATAGCATCTATTTTATGTACCTATATGTTAAATAACAAGTATATAAAGCAGATCAATCATCCCATTTATTAATTGCATTGTTATGTTCTTTGGCTCTCATCTCTGTTTCCCTGTATGACTAGTAAATCATATTACAAAATTCCCAGTTAATTTTATATAGATGATATATAAAATACAAAAAAATGAATTATATATAAAATTAACTATGAATTTTGCAATATGATTTATTACAGACATACAGGAAAACAGTTAGATGTGAGAGCCAAAGAACATACCAATGCAATTAATAAATGGGTTAATTGATCTGCTTTATATATTATAAAAATATTAAACCTTTAAATTATATTAAAAACTCAAAGAGAAAACTAATGTATGAAACATTTTACATTAAACATAACTTAAATAATTGTATGAATATTTACAAACCATTGATAAATTTAGTTAACAACTAGTCCAATTGGAAATGAATGGAAAATTTTGTAAGACAATATATATATTGTTGTATAATACATGTGTTAATTATTTTATATATTGGATCTCTATATGAAAGTCTTGTTCTGTTTTACTGATGTTTTATAATTGTTATTGTTGTTGTTTTATTTTTATTATGGAACACTAAATGATAAAGTATACATAGTAATTCATTAATGTAATAATAGTTTATTAATATTTGAAAAGGGCACTAAACCATGTGCTGAAAAAGGCTTTTTATGTATGATTAATATAACATCACATGATCACCATCCATTGATTATTCTGGTTAGCACAAGGTGGCACTACTATATGGAGAGTTTTTGCATAATTAATATATATTTATATTACCTGTTTTACATGTTTTTTTTTTTGTAAAAATTTTTTTTATCTCTACTATTATATTAACAGTGAAAGATGTGAAATATATATATCTTTTTTAATTGCATTTTTAGTTAATTATTGTGAATATTTGTTTTTAATCTTTGATTTTCATTTTCATAGTCTTTATGTAATTTACTTCAATGTTAGAGTGGAAGATAGGTCCATGGATTGTAACCCACTCTGTCTCTTTTGATACTCAAACTTCTTATGAACTTTGAAGCAATAAATCCATTTGATTATTTATTTATGGGTATTTTATTATTTTATTTGATATTATATATATTGTTGTTATTAGGCAAATATTTTAATTACTAGAGATATGTACCTACATAAAGATATGTACATGTGCACTTGTCATTTATAAAAAGATTGTTGTTTGTTTAATTGATTATGATTTCAAAATTAATAATATCTTTACATCTGGTTTGAATTTGATTGCCACTCTTAATTTCAACATTTGTCAGAAAGTTGTTTTATTTAGATGTAAAGTTCTATAGTTACTAATTTTTATGACATATAGAAGGCAGGTGTATGTGAGTATTGATAGCTTGTGATGTTTTGTTTAATGTGTTTTTATTTTATATATATGTTTATATGTATTAGAATATACATAAACACGTATGTATTTATCAATAGTTGAATTTTTTTAAATGTTATGTAATAAATATCTTTTAATTTTTCTAAATTTTCTTTTATTGTCATGCTATAGCTAGAATCTTATATCTATAGATTTTTTGTATTTTCATTGATACAGTCATTTATCATTAATAATAATATAAAAAAAAACAAACAATTTTTTTTGCTACTATTTTTTCATTTTGTAGTTATAAATCATTGGAGTTAAATAAGATTTAGATGAACAATAACTATTTATATTTGTAAATATAATTTATCAATTTTGTTAACTAAACATATATATATATTCTTGTAATGATTTATATTTATTTGATTATTTTTGTATTTTAAAAAAGTTTTCCATATTTAAACAATAGCATATGATTAAATGATAATAACACTTTATCAATGTTGAGAGTGCTCTATTGTAGAATGGTTGGCTCTAGAGCTCAAAATCTATGGATTGTGATCAAGTTCTGTTAGTTCTAGTGTTTGAATTTTCCAGCAATAAACTGTTTGTTTGTTTAACATTGACAATAATTTGCTATTGCTTAATAATGTATTAGTCTAGCATCAGAAAGAGGTGTCATAAATTCTGAGCAGTTATCTTTAAAACTATATAATAAAATAATGAATTTTCTTATGTATATAGTCATCATTTAGAAATTGTTCACTTCAAATCATATTGCTCATTTTTATTTAAGCCTCCACTTTAATAGCAGGATAATTTTTATTTAGTTTTTATTTTAAATCTGTTTATAATGTTCAATCTTTGGAATTGAATAAAGGTATTTTATTTTTACATTTTGTTACTTGAATATTGTTTAAACATGTTAACAGATTCTTGTTTTTTGTTAATGTAAAAGATATGTCAAAAAACCTTTCCATTTCTTTGATTTTATTGATTAAATATAATCCATATTTATAAGCAACAGAATTTTTATAATTGATAAAGCCTACATTTTTGTTTATTCTTTCTTTTATTATCCTTTTTTTCTTTATTAATTTTGATCATTTAAATTATTGTAAACCTATTTATATTGAAGTTTTCATTACCATTGGTCATCTCTCTATATTAATGGAATAGCATGTTTATGCAAGTATATTTCCATTGTTTAATTTTACTCACAGTAATTTTGATTTCAATTTTTTTCTTATGCATTCTTCGTTTTTCTTGCTATCTTTTTTTTTTTTTTGTCTGTTTTTAGCTGCTAATGATAAAAAAGAAAAGGGTAATTAATTATAAATGTCATGTGAACTTAAATTTTTTTAAATTTAAGAAATCGTTTGAAATTTTTTGTATCCATATCCAAGGATCATATGACTTCAATTTTTCATTTAATAACTGTATTTTTGCTGAGGATCTTATGACACCTTTTTTACACTTTGTATTAACAGTAATAATCTATTTTATATCCCTTTCTTTTGGAGCCATATATCTTTTACTCTTCATAGACAAAAGCCAGTAACTAGAATTAGTAGTCTGATTGGCATTACTATCTAGTGTCCATTGATTAATTATATTTATATAGATGATCTAAAATAAGTAGTAAATGATAATTAATTTTGAAACTAGATACATATTGTAAAAAAAAAAATGAATGAAGGATATTAAATTAATTCAGTAATAATTATTATTAATGTTTTTTTATTAAGTTATCATCATTCTTATATTAATATATGCTGTTAATCTTGAGTTGCATTATATTAGCAGATACAAAAATTGAGGAATAAGTTCCTAATTTAAATCTGAAATAGCAATATTTATTATTCTGAAGATTTGTAATGATATTTTAAATGTGATAATATGTTGGACTATTTCCATCATCTATCATTAAATGTTGAATGTCTAAAAAATTTTAAACTTTATTTAAACTTTTCCAAATACAAACAACTGTTAGTAATAACTCATAAGACAACACAGGTTAGTAATGTTTCAAGTGGTATTACTCTCTGTTCTTCATATGTTGCTAATCTGACCACTGACAATGCTAGCGCTTAAGTTGAACTTACAACTTTTAGATTTTTGAATATCAAATTAGAGTTGGTTAGCGTGTTGCCTTAAAATTTGTTATTCAAGAATCTAAAGCTATAAGTTTACTCTTATGCTAGCTTTGTCAGACCAGAAAAATCTGAAGAAGAGCAGAAAATAATACCACTCAAAATATTGGGTAATCTACTAACTTGTGTTGCTTTTGTGTGTTATTAATAATAGTTGCTTGTATTCTGAAAAGTTTAAATAAAATTTTCTAAACATTCAACATTTAAGAATAGATTATGGAAATAGTCCAACATATAATATTTATTATGTTTTGATAATTTTATTAATAAAGAGTATTTATTTAAAATGAAATTTTGAGTACAATATAATCTTTGTATTGAGTTTTAAATTATTTAATTTTAATCATTCTCTTGTTGAAAGATAGAATATTAATTAATAAATTTCATCAAGCCAAGTAGGTGATTTGTTTAACTAAATGTCAATTAAAATCTCATATGATTTTATTATATGTTTTAAAATAAGAACTGCTTGAGTAACCAATGAATAAGAAGAGATGGCAAAGTGTAATAATAGCATTTCCAAGCTAAATTATTGCTTTTTCCCTTCACCAATGAGGACTAGAATTCAAAGATATAGTTAATGCATCTACACATCTAGCAGCTATTTTTACTTCTTTATGTTATCTTATATAATTAGCTGGAATTGAAGGGGGGAAATGTGAATAATTATACAGATCTGATATCAGGACAATTTTTATGTGATTTAGAGACATCAGTTCTATGTTAGTTGAAGTACTACAGTAGCTGGTGTCCATTGATTATTCAAGTTAGTATAACATAGCTCTAGTGTAGAATGATGAGAACTATTCTTAAGAGCATATGAAAAAGCACATGAGAAAGTCATGCGATTTTGTTGATGGTGATGGTAACTAATCTTCTTAGCCAGAGAATAAAAGGGACTTATAGTTGTCATAAAACTGTGGTTTCTAAAATGTTTGGATTTATGTAGATATTCAAGCAAATTAGTTTGAATTCAAAATCTTGATTTTTTTTTTTAATTTCAAGCTATCGAATTGATTAGTGTAAAAAAGTTTAGAATGATTGCTAAATGCATAAGTTGCAGCTTTGAATCCTAATTGCTACTGATGAAGTTAAAAACCAGAAAACTGTTTGGTCTTAAGGATATTTTAGCATTATTTCATCTGATATTCTTTGATTATTTAATATTATAATATAGTCTCTAGAGTAGGTTGAAGAGAAATGCTCTAGGAAGCATATGAAAAAGTCATATGGTGTTGTTGATGGTCTTAACTAAATATATAGAAATTGGTATTATATCTTTATAACTAATGCAGGTTAGTTAGACTATGTTCACAATCTTAAGGATTTTTTTTTATATTAGACTGTTAGTTTGAATAGTTTATAAAGAAGTAAAAGATGATTGCTAGAAGCATGAGGGCAAAAGAAGAAATTGGTCTGGGGATAAGAATGTTGTGGCACTATACTATCTAGTGTTTATTTAGTATTCAAGCTATCTAGTTGTAGGTTGGAACTGTCCTTGGTTTAAATAATACAATAGAAAGTGCTTATTTTCTTCTCCCCCCCCCTCAATTCTTCATTATTTATATTATGTATGTTTTTTTTATAATTTAACTACATTCTTGCAATTAAAATTTTTTGTATTCTTGCTCTTCATAGTTTTTTTTTTTTGTATTTATAGATATTTGTTAAACCAATTTAGTTTATTAATTAAAAATTGTTGCATTTCATGTAATTGTTCTTAGAGATTTTAAATTTAATAAAGTTCAACTATGTCTATAAGAATTTTTTTTTTACTTAAAACAGCTGATAAACTTCATCTTAATTTTTTGCTTTTTCACTCCTATATTCTGATATATTTGTAAATGTAAGAATGTAATGCTCAAGTAAAAGAAATAATATATTATACATCTATGAAATAAAAATATAGTTATACTGCAGTGGTGAATGTAATATTATGCACACACAGTCTCTGAAATGCAATATGTAATTAGATAAATTGCCCTTGTGATGTATAGAATACATACTTTTATCTGGAAAACAAATAAATTGTTTACTAAATAAGTAGTCTCTTTTATCTGTTTAATTGGATTATCCAACATTTTTAAGAATCAAAAGTAAGAACTGGTTGCTTCTGATTTATTTTTTGATGAAACATATATAATAAACATTGACTATTTTATAAAAGTAAATCTTATAATGAAAAAGTTGTTTTTTGTCTTTGCAGAATAATAAAATTAAAATTATTTTTTAAATCTAAGCTGCATAATAGAACATTTAACAATATATTTTTTAAATGTATTATTGTTATCTGTAGTGATAGTTATAATAGACATTAGCATTTGGGCATACAATTGTGATGATATGTGTGTGATTCAAAGGTACTTTGCTACTAAGAATATATGTATAATACAAAGGTAATTCATTGTTTGATAAATAAATATAGTTGTAGGGTAAATAAGTTTCAAAACTAATGCCTACTGTATTGACTTATGATTTACTTTTATTACTATTATCATTGTATTTATTGTCTCTTATATATATTTTCTCTGCTGAAGTTTTGTTTCTAGGATAAATAATCCCTCCTGATCCCAGTTTATTTTTAAGATTTTATGTTTAATGTTATTATAAGAATTGGTAATTGAAACATTAGAACTATAATAATAATTAAGCTTACAAATGAATTATCAGAAGAGCATGGGAAAAATTCATATTGTATATTTTTGTGAAATAATGTAGATTGATTATATAATGAAACTTGATGTGGATGTGAAAGTTTATTGTTCTGATGGTAAAAGAACATATAATGGAGTAAATGAAGACCAATAAAAAATGTTTATTTTATAAATAATCTTGTGATAAATTGTTGTTTAAGTAAAATCTTCTGTTTACATTAATCTTCTGTATATATTAATGATGACAAAGATTATCTAGGTAACAAAAAATGAATACAAAAGAAATTGTAAATTATAACTTAAGATGAAGATGTTAGTTTAGAGGGGAAAAAAGATAAGATTGCATAAAATAATGATTCAGGGAAAAGAAATGAAAGTTGTGAAAAATTAGTAAATTTTAATAGAGAAAGAGCATAGCAACAATGAGTGAATGCGCATTTTAAAAGTTCCTTAGATTTAGAAGATAGAAATAGTTCTAATTGGATTACATTTTATTTCAGTTGATTTAGGAATGACATTAAAAATTTGGTCAAGTATTGGTCTGTTTCCATGTGAATTATGGAAGTAATATAAAAATGAAAAATATTATTAAAAAATAATATATAAATAAGTATGAAGATCTGTTATTTAAAATCTATATGTAAATGTTTATTGTAAAAATATATACAATTTTTGTTTTCGTTAATAAAGATTTTACTTAAAAATAAAATTAAAAAAACGTGTGTCATTTTGTAGCTGATATAATATGTATTAGTAGAATTGAAACTAAATTTAAGAGTAAAACAAGTTTTGAGCCAAGAAAAAATAAGACATTAATAAATTAAAGGCAGAAATTAGATAAAAAAATTTAATTGATAGGATAATAACATGAATGCAAATAATGTACATTGAAAATGGATAATTTAAAAAATTTTTTTTTTAAAAAACCTACCAACAACTAGATTATGAAAAATAAAAACAAATTAGTCTTTAATTAATAATGATATGATTAATAAAATGATAGACAAAAAATATAGAAATATACAAACAAATAGAAATAGGAATAAGTATTCACAGAAAATATAATATAGGGGATTTGAACACAATGGATAGCTAGCTGAAGGGAGCTTGAAAATCTGTGTTCAAATCTCCTATATTACATTTAAACTCCAAATATGTGAATTATGCTTGTATTTAAAAAATATTAGAAAATATAATAGTAAATTGAAGGGTATAGTAGGTTAAGCTATACAATTGTGATTGAATGAAAATGGAATTCTTTGAAAACAATGGATCTGATAATTTTTCAAATGAATTGCTGATAGTTATAGGACAAATTTGTTGACAAAATTAACTGATGTTGTAATATAATTTATGTCTTGAGAGAATGGCTATTAGATTTTTTCAAATGTTATATGATCTTTCTCAGTGAAAATACTTAATTCTATGAAGTGTGTAATATAAGTTAAATTTCATGTACAATTAAAACAGTAATAGTTGTTTTGAATAGATTTATTTATTGTAGATTGTATTTAAAAAATAGTTTGGTTTATAATTGAAATGAGACGTATTATTGAGAGATAAAAAAATAAATATTTATGTTAGTTTGATATTGATAGTACTTTATAAAAAAAATTTTTTTTTCTTTTTTGTTTGTTTGTTGGATATTTTGAAGAGTTCAGATACAACTTGGAAAGAGAAGCATTCGTTAGGAAATTTATATAGTTGTAAAGAATAAATAGTTTTCTTTCTCAAGAGATAGATTTAGTAACTGGTGCAAAATGTCTACTTTCTGCTATTCTTATTAATATTTTTTAGATGAATCATTAAATGTCTATTGTTTAGTTAAAAATAACTATCATTTGGATAGGAAAGTTTGTTGCATTAATTTTCCATTAGAATGAACTTGACAAAATATTAAATAGGAATCATAAAACTTTGTAGAAACTTTTGAATGATTACAAGTACAGTTTAATGTAAAGCAGTGGTTATAGTTTAGAAGTTATAAAATATTAAAAGTGATAGTTGGACAGAACATACAGAAAAGATTATTGCTTTGAAGTATTTAGATTATTTATTATTTAATCTGGAAATAATAACAGAAAATATTATAGTCAGTATTGCAATGGGTAAACAAACTTTTTATAAGAGTAGATTGTGGCCATTAAAATTTAGAATTGAGAAAGAGACTATCTGAGATTTGAAGAATTTGACAACAGTACAATAAAAAAATGTAGATTTTGTGATGTGGATTTGAAAAATATGTTGAAAATATAGGTTTGGGAAATATTGAGACTTGAAAAGGATCATTAAAAAATGATTATTCATTGAGGAAATTAAGAAATGAAAGAGTAGTTAGAATGTATTCATAGTTAAAGTTTCAGGAATTATGGAATACGTATATGTTGGAAATGTTCGTGAAGGCTAAGAAAAATAGAAGAAAGATGTTGATTGATGATCTAAAAGAAGATAATAACTATGAATATTTAATTAAACTAGAAAATTCAAACTAGAAAAATTGGCATAACAACAAAGAAAGGTTTAACAGATTAATACTCATTACCTGTTTATTTAAAGATAAAGATAACCATAAACTTTGTTCTCATAAGAGTCACCCCATCCCTGTATATTTTTTACAGTCAATCAACACTTAGCTAACCAATCAAGCTTATGATTAGGATGTTTATTCTCTATCTAAGGAATGGAGAGACTGATTTATTATTTAGATAATTGGTTTTAGACTATCTAAACTCTGTTTCTGAGCTAGAAAAATTTCAAATTTTATCTATCCTGAAATGTTATTATATATTGTGGGCATAGAGGGTGAATGCACTAACACACTATTCTATGAGGTCCTTATGCTTTATATAGCAGATAATTAAAGATATTGATATTATATGTGATAAATGCCTTTCTGAAATTAGTTTATTTATTTAATCTACAAAGATTTTTTTTAAAAAAAAAAAAGCAGCAAAACATTAAGCTTATAGAATTAATCATTGGCATTGATAATTCCGCACACACAGTATATATATGGTGTATGATTCATCTAGTAGAAGAAATGATTGGCAACACTTGAGGCAATAAATTTATTGCTTGTCAAAATTTGACAAGTTATAGTAATACAAAAATAAAAAAACCTTTATTGTAGTCAGTAGTACAAAATAAATGAAGGGTGGGTAAGGGTAGAACTCTCTTAATTAATATGTCAAACTTCTAGATTCAGACTTTAAGTCTGTATTAGGAATTAGAGAACGTAATAATTTATAATAAATGAAATAGTAACTAAGTAACAAATTAGTTTATTAATGACTGCTTTAAAAAAAAAAAAACTGCATAGTTAATAATTTTTATTATTATTATTGTAGCATATGCAACTTTCAATTAACTCATATAAATATAGAATACAAGCATATCTTTTAAATAATTTATTTTTAAAATTAATGAATATATTTTTCTATGTATTTAATCACAGCAATATTTTGTAATTTTGTTTTATTTAAAAAAAAAGTTGAAATTTATTCATATTGCTGATAATACACATTTATTGTATTAATATTTCAATAATATTTTCCAATATTACCATACATGGAAATACGAACACTTACTTAATGCATAATATATGAACATATGAAAAGTAGGTAGATAAAACTGTCTCAAATAGTCTATATTCGAGGGCAAAGGTGCCTCTAGCATTTTCCCACAGATTCAGCAGACTAGTCATTTGCTAATGGATGAGGATTTGTTTTTTTTTCTTTATTGTATATTCTATATCATTTACAAACTAATAAATTGGATTACTATCTGCGTTAGCTATGGCTAGCTACAAAAAAGTTTAGCATGGTTGTAAATCTTCAGCCATCTGAAACATTTTCATCTAGATTCAAATCTTGGATTGTGGGTATAATAGGAAATGCATTAACCACTTTATTCTGAATGTTTAATTGAATGAGAATTACATACCTAAATTCATTGGCTTATTTGTATATTAATGCAGAAATTTGTTTAAGTCAATGGAAATGTGAATTTTTGAAATTAGATATGCATTTTTAATAATTATTCATTATAATAACTGACAAATTAAGGTGTTGCTCTTGAAGCTCAATTTCCCAATTGAGGTTCATAATCTTATGGTTAATAATTAATACCTAATCTGCTATATCCATGATTACGCTTTTAAATATCAAAAAGTAAACAACTTTTAGATCTCAATATAATATGGATAGGTCATAAAGGAGAAAACGTATGTCATGTAATTATTGGTGCTGAGCTGAAAATTTACTTTTAATTGCAATTGTTCTGATTATTATCTCTCTCTCTCTCTTTTTATCATATTTTTTTAAAAAAAAATTGTTTAAACTGTCTGCTACACTATTATAGAGTGAAGTAGATTGTAAAGACATTTTCTGTCATGTTTATGTACAGAAGAATGAGTAATGTTTATATTGTAAATGAAAATGTTTAATATGCAGTTCTTATTTCTAAATGTTTTAATATATTTTATTTACATATTTAAATTTTTTGAAATTAGTGTTTTTAAAAATATACTTTTTTTTTTTAGTATAGAAAAGAAAATCGACCATCACAATGTTATATTGTTTATTTATTTTGTTATATCAATAAAATATTGAAATCTGTTTTGAAAAGAATGATTTTTTTTTTTTTTTTGCATTCTAATAGAAAAAAATATTTTTATAATTATTAAGTTTTAAAGATTTTTGAAATATGATTTGCATAAAATGGATAATGATAAGTTATGGTAATAAAATTTAAGATTATTAAAGGGTTTGATGAAAAATAAAACATTAAAAAAATTAAGAAAATGAAGAGAAATTAGGTCACATGTGTTTTAGAGATAGCAAAATACTGAGGAAATATATTACAGGAATAGAAAGTATGAATTGAAAAGAGAAAGAAATTGATGTCTGGTTTTTAATAATATGAAAACAGATCAGGATATAGAAAGTCATAGAAAATGCTGTCTGGTATGACTTAAAGAAATAAACTAGACATGCTGTTGAAATTTCATTATTAATAGATAAAGTAATATTTATCTAAACAAACAGAAAACTCACCCTTTTTTAAAAAAGAAAGATATATTGTTAAAAAAAAATATTTTTCACGTATAAATTGTAATAAACAGAGTAGCTAAAATGCAAAACACATTAATTACAAAAACTATTTGCCAAGCACTTTCAATACCGTGTACCAGAATCATGGCAATATATTGGAACTGAACAGTTAATATTCCAGTGCATGCTCAATGGAATACTAGTGTTACGTTGTTTGATAATATTTTTAGATTTTGCAATAAACCCAGCCTCTTTCAACTTCCTCTCTCTAAGGTTTGATTTGTTGCACACAGTACTGATATTTTGAGGATAAAACTCATGTCCATAACTAATTTCATGATTTAAAAAAAAACAGAATTAACTTTTGAATCACTTTTAGATTTTTTATATTGATAAACATAAAATATCTAAAAGTGATCCACAAGTTAATTCTGTTTTTTCAAATCAGGAAGTAGTTGTCGATGCGAGTTTTATCCTCAAAATATCAGTACTGTGTGCAAAAAGAGGAAGTTGAAAGAGGCTTGATATATTGCAAAGTCTAAAAACATTATCAATCAGTGTAACACTAGGGTTCCACTGAGCATGCACGGGAATATTAACCATTCAGTTTCAATATGTTGCTATGATTCTGGTACACGGTATCGAAAGCGCTTGGTAACTAGTTTTTGCGATTAATGTTTTTTGATTTTTAACTATTCTGTTTATCACACTTTATACATGAAGAATATTTTTTTTTTATCTACAATGTTTTACGATTCAAAAATTTGTTCTTTTATTACATTGTATGTTGGCTTTACAAAAGTTACTTTAAATCATTATAAATTATTAGGACATAATTTCATAGGAAATTTTAGTTACCTTTTTGATTCTTGTACTCAAAATTTAATGATGTTTGTAATGAAAAATTCTAGATATATTTATAAAATTATGTTTATTTTATTTTTTGGAATTTTTAGATCTTGAATTATTTATGAAACTAATCCTTATAATCACAGTTGTTTAATTTTTTTTATGTTCTGTTTACTAATTCATATTGTTTGAAGTAATTAAAAATATTATCTTCCCTGTATAAAAATATATTTCTCAGATACCTGCAACAAATTTCTTTTTTATTGTATTTCTGTTTAGGGTAAAATCATTGAAAAAAAAAACAACTAGCTAGGCAGTTTGAATTGGAAATAAAAGAAATAGAGTTAATGATGCTATTAATAGAGTTTCCCATGGTTTACCAAATTGTTTAAGGTCTCATAAAAAAAGAACTATAAATTATTACGGTTATAATATTATTATTAATGAATGCAAATAACTAGTAGATAATATTAATTAAAGATTAGTATCAATGGAAGAATGATTGTATATATAATAATATATATTCTTTTATGTTGTATACATACAATCATCTCTAAAATAAAAATATGTTGGTGCTGTAAATAAATTAGTCTTCTAACTGCAAAGATGGATATATATCGTGTTGTTTTTATATGGAAATTATTTATAATTTTTGACAAGTTTATACTTATGTCTTTTGTATAAATAATTTTATTTCTAAATATTTATATTTAATAGAGTATCAGTTATCTTAGTGATTTTAGTAAAATCTAAACTATCTTCAAAGTTTGTTAATATTTCAAAATGTTCCACAAGTTAGATCTAATTTAAATTCATTGAAATGTTTCTAAAGATTACGAATTGCAATGATTAATCCAGACTTTCTCAATGAAACAATCAATATAAATGGAATTTGTTTATTTAATTCTTATAGTCAATTTTATTTATTTATTTATTTTTACAAAAATGAGTTACATAAATTAATTTAAATAAATATTGAATTTTAAAGATTAGCTTGCTTTGGACTAACTTTTAATATTGCTGATATTTCATAATATTTGATAGTTAAATAATGGTTGATCTTAGTGCAATTACTTCAGGTAGAAGAGTAAACATGATGGAGAATGTATTATATTCATTACTGAATGAATGAAAGTTGCCATTTTCTAGACATAACTCATTTTACTGATGATCATTATTAAAATTTATAACAAAATCATTAATTTTTCTCTTGTTCATTACCTATTTTATTTTAACTTACAAGCTTCATTCATTTATTTATTGTGAGGTTCTCATACCATTTGTCATCTCTCTGCCCTAAGTATGACTATGGGATTGTGTGCTTGTGTAACCACATTATAATCCTTTACTAAACAATCTTTTGTCTTTTTTTCTGTTTTTGTTTTCTAATTTTTTTACTTTTTGTCTTCTCTATTTATTTTTTTTGTTGTTGTCATTATTGTTGATAACTAGTCAGACTCATTCATAAATAGATGATGACAATTTACATTTATTGTGAAATAAAAGTGTGTTTATCTTTTGATTTGAAGAATAAAATATAGCTATTAAGATAATTAACATATATATATATATATGTGTGTGTAAGTAATATATTCTATGTTACATGTGTTTTACACCTGAATGCAGATGGAGTTATTAACAACAGGGCATAATGAGTAAGTAATAATTACTGAATAGATTAACAATATCTATTAATTCCTTAACATATTTATTTTAACATCTCATATTTATTCATACACACATATTTAAATGCATTAGTATATATATATACAAATACAATGAGGAATTTTTTTTTGCAATATATTAATACAATTTTTAATTTTTTTAATTAAAATATATGTTAAAAAATGCTTTCTAGGGTGAAAGCTTTATAGAATAATCACACCCAATATACAGTTTAACATTAATGAGTACATACACTCTTCAGCATAAACAAATCCAATTGGCAATTGAAAAGACATTTTAGCAAATTAAATATCATTACAAATATCACATACAAAGACAAAAAATATTGTGATAGTAGATATATTCAAATTAAATAGTGATTTACAAGTGAGTATGTGTGATGTAAAAGCTTAGAAACACAGACATGTATATACATGATTTTAATTTGTAAAAAATAAATAAATATTTATCTTTTCAAACATATTACAATTAGAAATATAAAATCCAAATTTTTGCTGATATTTCTCATTACTTCTCATTAATTCATTATATAGATGAAAATTATGTGGGCTTTATTTTTATTTCTTATGGCCTCCTTATGGGTGTTCTGACACATTATTTAAAAAAATATCATTTTTATATATAAATAAATGTTATTTATTCATTAAAAGATATATTATTAAAATTGGATCTTTCAAATTAATTAATTAATTTTGATTACAAACTTTAAAATAAAGGAACTTAAAAAGAGCTAGTGAAGTACACAAAAATCATTTCGTAAGAGCTACTTGTTAAAAATAAAAAAAAGTAAATCATAAAATGCTTTATTGATGCTGACAACAACTGGATTATGGCTATTTATCTCATTTGTACCTTAAGAAGTGTAAGAAAAATAGCTGCTACAAAAAAGCAGCAATTTACCAGTATTTTTTTTTTTTAAGACAAGTCAATTTATGATAAAAAGAAGGAATATGAACATCAAAAATGTAAAACATCTTGGTATTAGAAGGAAAGTTATTTCTGTAATAGGAAGAAAAAATGAAATTATTATTAAACAGAGGGATGATGTCATTATGTTTGTAGAAATGTTGTATAAAGAATTATCTAATAATAAAGAAGAAAAATAAAATATCCCCAGCATTTTAAATGAAGAAGTGAGACATGCAATTAAATCTATGAAGAAGGTAAAAGTTTCAGGAAATGATGGAATTATTATTGATATCTTAAATTTTATGAAACAGGTGGAAAAAAATATTGGTAAGGCTATATATCAAATGCCTAAATGATAAATTTTACCACTTGATTGGAAGAATGCAGTAGTAATATTGATAGTTAAGAATGATAATAAAGAAGGTATTAGAAATTTAAGACAATTCTCAAATTTCTGTTAAGTTTATATAAAATTATTTCCAACATTCTGACCAACTAAAGGAACAAATTATATTTAAAATTGATTTTAATACATCCAAGTATTGAAAAAAATTATAGAAAGGACTAATGTATACAAGTTGCCATTGTACAATAAGTTTCTAGATGACCCTGTGGCTTCACTAACATTAGTTGAAAATTATCAACATTTTTAAAATACAGTTAAATACCATAAAGCAAAAATCCCTCAGTAAAGAAAGAAAATGGAGCAAGTTTCATCAAGATTGTTGCAATGTTTTAAGAAATAAACCAACTTTTAAATTTATAGATAGATATAATAGATCAAGGATAAACACTAATTGCATAATATTCCTGAATTCTTTGTTTTAGAGTTCTAAAATTTATTCTAGTTGTTGACTGCAAATCTTAAACGAATATAATGTAGTTGATAATTAAAATATATTTAACTAATATTTTTATGGCATAATAATATATGAGTGTCAGCAGCAATTAAAAATAACTGTTATAATGTGTTGGTATAGACAATGTTATATGTCAAATAAAATGCTTTTAATTTAAATAGTTTAAATTTTAACATTCTTTATGAAATAGATGAATTAATGAAATTTCATTTGTACCATATCCACATATTAAAAAATCCAATCAAAATGAAATTCTAAAAGTTGATCAAATTCAGTAGCCTAACTGATCATAAATGGTAATGTTGTTCCTGTGGCTTATATATTTACATAATATTTCCTGGAGATGATTAGAATTTTGAAGCATATTTATATTGCAAAAAATATAACTTTTTCCTATGGAATTTGAACATGGTAATATTTTTTTCATGCTCCGCTTGGAAGTGAGAAATTAAATATGTGACCCAAATAAATTTAATTAATTTAAAATATAATTATGCAATAAAATTTTTATCTCCATTTAATGTTTCTCTAGAAATAAATTAATTAAACTTCATTTGTACCATATCTGCATGTTAAAATTTCAGTCATTTTAAAACTTAATTTTATGATATAAGAATATATTTAAAATGAAATCCTAAAAATTGATCAAATCCAATAGGATAATTGATTATAAATGACAGTACTGTTTCCATAACTTATATATTTATGTATTATTTCAATTGAAATTTTAAACTGGAGTCCAAGAGATTGTAAAAGACTCAGAAAGAGACCACATATGAGATGGATGGATGAAATAAGAAAGTGTGCAGGGGTGATGTGGAGAAGAGAAGCTAAAGATAGGAAAAGATGGATTGAACTTGGAGAGACTTTCATCCTGCAGTGAATTGATAATGGTTGATGATGATGATTTATTTATGTATTATTATGATTTCATTGCATTTTTATATTGCAAATGATAATTCATGAGTTATCAATAGCAGTATCACAAAAAATATAACTTTTTACAAAAAATTTAATATGGTTAACTTTTTTTTCATGTTTCACTTGCAAATAAGTAATTAAATAGTTGGCCACAGTCAGAAATCAATCAATGTTATCTCTTTTTGTATTTTTATGTTGTCATTACAAAATTCCGATACATTTTTATATTGCAAATTATCAAACTTTTTAAAACAATTAAATACTATAAAGCAAAAGTTCATAGCCTATAAAACTTTGTACAAAAAGAAAATGAAAATCATGCAAAATTAATAGAGATTGGTATAATATTTGTTGAATTATAAAGTAACAAATAAACTTTCACTTTTATATATTAATGTAAATGGAAAGGCATTAGATTCTATAAGCATTTCTACTGTGATTAAAGCATTGTATCATTAGATGTAGACCCAAAATATTGTCATATTCTGAAGAATATTTATCAAAATGTAATAGCAATGATTAGATTACATGTAATAATAATATTAACATTGAGAAAGGTATATTACAGGGTGATTTTATATTTCCAAAATTTTTTATAGCAGTTATACAGGAAATATTTTGGGATTAAAATCAGAAGTTAATGGAATAAAAATAACTAGAAATTATTTAAGTCATCTAGATTTTGCAGTTGATGTGGTTATTTTTGCAAATAATTCTTCAGAGCTCTAGGAAATAGTGCAAATATCAGATGAAAGTAAGAATGTAGAACTAAAAATAAATGTTAAAAAAGGATAAATCAATGTTCTATTGATTTTCTTAGAAAAATATAATAAAGATTGATACTCATGAATTAGAAGTGCTTAACAAATACAAATATCTTCATCTGAATATTAACTGAGATGGAAACATAATGGATGAAGTGCTTTTGATAGAAATAACATTATTAAAGCAAATATGCCTATATATTTGGAAAGGAAGATTTTTAATAGATGCATAAACTTATGGACCAGTTGAAGAACAATGGTACAACTTCAGACTACTAACAAATTATGGAGAAATATATGTTAAGAAGAGATCAAAAGTGAAATATTTGAAAAAAGAAATAGGTATTGCTGACATCATTGAAAGAATTTAGTGTCTAGAGTGAAGTTGGGCTGTACATGTTTTGCTAGAAAAGATGAAAATATATGGACAATTGAAATTTTAAATTAGATTCTAAGAGATTGTAAAAGACTTAGAAAGATGAAACATGTGAGATAAATGGATGAAATAAGGAACTTTGCTAATATTTTAGGTAGAAGTTAGATTTTGAAATAATTGGATTAAATTGGGAGAAATGTTCATCTTTTAGTGGATTGATAGGGGTTGAAAATGATGAAACAATGATATTTTTGTAAAATAATTGAATGTAGTTGAAATATCACTTAAGTTTTATTTTGAATTATGAGAGCAACTGACTGGAAGAATGACATTTATTTTAAATTTTTAAGTAATGCATTAGATATTTTTTTCTATTTAAATTGTTTTGAACTAGTCCAGATTCATAATATAGAATCTGAATTTTTTTTTTTTTAGCACCACATATTAATTACTTAACAATAAACTTATGTTGCAACAGATTGTAAATTATCCTTCTACATTAACCAAAAAAAAAAAGGTAATTGTATTTTATCATACAAATATTTACCCATTATAACTGATGATTTTTTTTTTATTTTGCTTATCACCTCACTTTTTATCAGACCTCCCCCTCCCAACGAATTTTTTAAGAGGTTTTTTTTTTTTTTTACAGAATTTATTTACTAAAAATATGTTGCTACAGAAAATTATACTAAAATTCTGTTGACTGTAGCAACAGATTTTATTTTTTAATGGCAAATCTTAAATTATTTGTCAAGACAGTAGGATAACTTTCCTATCAAAATTTGACTATTTAAATTAAAAATGAATAATCATGATTTGCATATTTAAATTTATAAAGATTATAAATAAAAAAAATCTGAAAGTTACAAGATAGGTAGAAAATTCATTTTACCTAAAACATTTTAATTCTTATGTTCATTTACATAAACAGAAGTATATTTATTGATGAAATAAATATATTGTTAATTAATGTGGTAGACAATCTGTTTGTATTTTTCAAACAAATTGTATAAATTTCTTGTTTCAAATATGTATAATTTTCAACATATTTTTCTGTAAAACCATGAAGAACAACATATAGGCAATTTCAAGTATAATGAACTATTTTCTAGATGACATTTTAGCAAGCAAAGAAATGAAAATATTAATTCTTAAGAAATTAAATATATGTGATTATTATTGAATTCATTAAGCAGCTTTGTAATCTCAAAAGTAATCCATAAAAATTTAATTGATGGCAATAAATGTTAAATAAAAGCAATAAAAAAAACCCATTAAAAATCATAAGTTATTGATGGTAAGTGATGTAATTTCAAATTAGTAATAATTTTATTTATGGAAAGTATATTTAATATCATCAAGAATTTGGTGGATGAAGACACATTTATTTTTGAAAATAATTAACTTAAGAATGATTTGTAAAATTTGGTGAAGTCATGTTGTGGCAGTAAATGATTTAAATAAAACTAATAAAAAATAATGCATGATATACATGCATGTATACACAATGTGTTTTAATGAACATTCTCTCTTCAAATGCACGTCTTACATAGCTATGTAAATTAATTATTTATCATAAAAATATGACAGTAATATGCCATACCTTTGTTTAGAAAATCTATATTCAAACAATGAGCTAATATTAAATTTTGTTTTAAATTGGGAAGAACTGCTATTGAAATGTTTGAAATGGGATAGACTATGTATAATGGTGAAACTATGAATAACAAGAATATTGTGATGGTAAAAAATATTGATGTTCTATGACTAGGTACAACAAAATAAGTCAAGTGAAGAAAATATGCAAAAAGTTGCCCAAATTCTTTGAACTGATTGCTGTGGATCTATTAGACTTATTGAGGAATTAACTGTCATATGCAAAACCACTATATATGCCAATTTAAAGGAAGATTTTAAAAAGTGGAAGGGTGCTAGAGTGAAGTACTGCAGAGACATAGAAATGAACATAGCTATGGATTTAGAATGTTTGTCAAACATGCAGTGAATGATGAAATGTGTTTCCAATATGATTATCAACCAAATGCTATCAGTCGGAATAAAGATCACCAGAAGAAAATCCAAAAATAATGTGAATGCAAAATAGATAAATAAATAAAAAATAGTTACTTTTTAAAAAAAAAAAAACAAAAACAACATTATTAATCCAGAATACATTTCTGAAGATTAAATGGTAAATGCTGGGTACTGTTTAGATGTTTTGTATCATTTATGGACCATAATTTTGCATGAGAAGCATGAAAACCATGAGCAAGGCTCTTAATAATTGTTGCACAAAAGTATATTGTCTCCATAGTACAGATAGTTTGCAATCTTTTGGCCAAAAATAGTTTTTTTGTACCTGAGAATCCATCCTATTTTGTTGATTTAGCTCTTTTTGACTTTTGTTTATCTTCAAAATTAAAATTCACCATGAAAATAGTATGTCATGATTCAATTCAAGATATCCAGAAGTTGCAGCAAAGTTTCTGCAATCAGACCAATTTGTAGGATTTAAAAATCTACTTCAAACAATTCTCTAATCATTTTCAGAAGTATTTTAAGTCATAAGGAAATGCTTATCAAAAAAATAATTTCAAAATAATAATAAAAACATTCATAAGAAGAATAAGATAATGATAAGAAGTATTTGGAATATAACTTCACAGATCACATATTAAAATATGAAACTTATTACTGCTTACATTTTAAAAAAAATGTAGATTTTTATTATTAATTTAACCTTTTTTTTATTTAAAAAAATGATTTCAATGAAGATTTTAATCTTCTAGAGATATTTATTAGTTGTTATTCAAGTGGCAAATTCATCTCTTCTTTGGAAAAAAAAATATCAATTTTTCATTTTGAAATTATTAATAAAAAAAAGTAATAAATTATATATGCTATTCTTATTACTGTCATTCAAATTAGAATGGATTTGTTATTATTTTTTGCAATTTTTTTGATGAATATATATATATTAAATTTTTTATAAATTAATGTTTTCATTACTTTTTCTCTACAACTATCATCTGGTGAATAGATAATACAATTTAAGATAAGTCACAACTTAAGAATGATAAGTAGATTCTAAAACTTAATCTTTTCTCTGCCGTATTTTTATCTAGTTTGAGAAATTCTTTTTCTCATTTACATAAACATGTGAACAAGAAAGTGGGGGTGGGGGTGATGTGGAGAAGAGAGCCTAGAGATCAGAGAAAGTGGATTGAATTTAGAGATACCTTGATACTGCAGTGGATTGATAATGATTGAAAATGGTGATGATGATTTTATAATAAGATGTTGATTATCAAAATATTAATCATCTTAACCTTTACTACCTAATTCTCTTCAATAAAATATTTACTTTTGGTGCATTAATTGTTTTAGTGCATTGTCATGTCATATTGAAGTATATTTTCTTTAAATATTTTTTAGCATTTAAAGCATTTTTATAAAATTAACAATTTTTGAGAGACCATATTCTTCCTGATAGAATTTAAATGTTAAAAATAATAAGTACCCCCATTATTAACAAGTTTGTAATTAATAAATGTTTTATTTATGAATTTTTGAAAAAAGTGAAGTTTTTTCAACCATTTTTTTTTTTACTTCTATTCCAAAAAGTTAGAACATTCTAAAGTAAAATGAGGAATAATATAATAATTTTATAAAAAATTTTACTTGTAATTTTTAAAATGTTTATATTTTTGTGTTTATTAAAAGAATTATTATGTATTCTTCAACCGTCTCTTCTGGGGCTCCTCGTGGACATCTGGCGCGTTCTTTTCTCTCTGTTTTTTTTTTTTTAAAAAATTTTGTTTGTTGTGTGTTTATTATTTTTTTTTTTTTTTTTTTGGTGGGGGCCTCTTTTTTTTTTTTTTTTAATAAAAAATAAAAAAAAATATTTAAATAAAAAAAAAAAAAGAAGAATGGTTGTTGGTTGGTTTTTTGTTTTTTTCTTCAGAAGAAAATATTATTTTTTGGTAGGAAAAAAAAAACAAACAACCCAAAAAAAAAAAAAAAAAAAAAAATAATATGATTTTTTTTTATAAAAAATTTAATTTTTTAAAAAAAAAATTTTTAATAAAATAAAATAAATTTTTTTAAAAAAAAAAAAAAATAAAAAAATTTTTTTAATATTATAAAAATTTTAGAAAATATTTTATAAAAAAATAAATATTTTTTTCTTATATAAAAAAAAATCTACTTTTTTTTTTTATTTTTTTTTTTTTTTTTTGAAAAAAAATTATTTTTTAAAAAAAAATAAATATTTTTTTTTTAAAGAAATTTTTTTTTTTTTCTTTTAAAAAAAAAAAATAATATATTTTTTATTTAAATAAGTTAATTTTTTTTTTAATATAAGGATATTTTTTTTTTTAAAAGTGGTTGTTTTTTTTTTTTGGTTGGGGATTGAAAAAATATGATTTTTCTTTTTAAAAAAAAAAAAAAAATAAAAGGAAAAAATTAATAAATCACTCAATTTTTTATTTTTTTGAATCTTCACCTATCTCACTTTAAATATTATTAAATTAATTTCATTTATTACTAATTTACTTGGCACTCTAATTTTTGAAATGCATCCTAAGTTCTGATTGATGAGTCAATGTACTTTTTTTTTTTTCAAAATGTTTTCATTTTTGCTAAATTATTTCCTATATATACATTTTCAATTAGAGATCATTATTGTTTGATTTCATAAAAATCGCATTATGCTATGGTGAATGGTGATGGGATATGTGTAAAATTCTCATAAGAAAAATGTTAATCTTTAATTGGGATTTGAACATAATAAAACTACCGTATCTACTTATATATATATAATTTTACTATATATTTATTCAAATCTAACACGAAAACTTTGCGTGCGAATAAAAATAATTGTAAAATAATATAGGCGCTATTGTACCTGAACGCAAAGCTATTTTATACTTAAAACAAAATAAAATTATACTATTCTGCAAGTGCTTTCAAGAGACGTGCTCGCATGTTTATAGCTCTAAGTGAATTAATTATATGCAATTATGCAAAGTTCAAGGTTAATTGCTCCAATTTCTTGATATTGTGAAACATGTGTCCTTGCGGTTGATGGCGTTGCAATCCATCACTATGATTTTTGATGCATAATGATTTAGCAATAATATACATTTAAATAAAATGAAGTATTTACACTGCTATATACTGAATAACATTATTTTGAAAATAAATATTGATTTGCTATCTATAAAGAATTATTTGAGGAACCTCTTCTCAGCCTCAAATTAAGTTAATCTAGAAATGAAAATTCTTAATGAGGACAAATAGAAGCCAGCACACTAATGAATGAGTGAACAAATAAATAATTTACACATAAATATTTATTTTTATGTGGACTGTTGAAATATGAAATTATATTACTTTGACTGAATTAAAGAAGTAGACATATCAAACAAACCATATTATTTTCTTTGCATATTTTTAACTTCTGCATTAGGAGTGATAATTCAATTTATTTTTCTGTTTACGATCCAGTTATTGAAAGTTTGAGTAATCAACGAATATTCAAGTCCCCCAAACTAGTTTTTGACTTTTTCTTAACTTAATAAATGACATAAAAAAGAATAATATAGTAGATTGGTGCTATTAACCTGAATTAAAACTTCAAAATTCAAATATATAAACAAAATAAATGAATTAAAAAATGGCTAATGTATTCTAACATAGATAATTCTGAAATGCTATAATGTGGTGGACTATTTCTATCATCTATTATTAAATGTTGAAGTTCTAGATGATGGAAATAGTCCAACATATTATAACATCTAATATATCACCAACATTAACTTTCAGGCAAATACAGTTCTGAAAATGTTCATAATTGATTATGAGTTTATTGGTAATCTTCTAATTTATTATAAATGAATAATTAATACGATACACTTCATACACTTCAATATATAAAGGCTAAATTACTAAATTCTAAATCTTAATATTGGCTAAGTGCTTTCAGAGCCTGTTTACTCCATATTCATAGCCTTAATATGTATTAAACTCATTGTATGCAAATTTATGCAAAACAAATAAGGCCATCCATTTTTTTTGAAATTGTGAAACACATATCTTTTCTATTTATTGCATTTATGTCACTAGCAATGAAATAAGCCTCCTTGATTTTCATTTTGGTATCATTTCTCTCAGTACACACTATCTCAGCCCTGGAGGGTTCAAACACACGTTTAACTGCCTTTTGATGATCAACAAATATAGAATTGCCTTTGCTTTTGTTTAGTAATCTGTTATATGCATACCTATGCTAAGGCAATTTGTTACTGACTATGGCTCGAGTTTCACCATAATATATTGCACTGCATCCTATTTTAGGGCATGCAATCTTGTATACTACTAGTGGTGTTGATTCTAGATTTATTTTATCCTTAGTGTTATTAATTATTCTGTTAGTGTTTGGCAGAGTTCTAAATCCTACTTTAAATTCATTATGTAATTTTTTGACAAAGTTTCTCACCACACTAGGGATGTAAGGTAAACTTAAGTGCTGTTTATCTTCTTTGTTGTTATTGTGGGTTAGGTTTTTATGGAAGAGCTCAATTCTATTGGCAATTATTCTATGGTTGAATCCTATACTTATTTTGCATAAATTTGAATACAATGAGTTTAATACATATTAAGGCTATGAATATGAAGTAAACAGGCTCTGAAAATGCTTAGCTAATATTAAGATTTAGAATTTAGTAATTTTGCCTTTATACATTGAAGTGTAGTAATTAAGTAGAACTGGTGAAACAAATTTATTATTATATAAAAGAGTAAATAAATATTTTATTTATTTTATAAATGAATTTTGCAAAAATGGCTTTATAATAACTTCTCATCTTAATCTAGAAAGGATAATCTGATAAATTACAACTTTTGAAATAAAGATACAACTGAAATGATTTAAAATAAATAAGTAAATATATAATCTTTATAATAGAATAAATGTTTAATATAATCTAGTATGCATAATTTGAAAATATTCAAAAAAGTAACTTGTTAATCTTGACTAATTTATTTATAAATGAATAAATAAATAATTATTCAATGAAGATTGTGCTACAAATTTGATTTATTTTTATTTATAAATGCATATTTTTGTATAAATAATATGTTAAAAACTCTAAAATATTTCATTGTTTATAACAGGACTGAAATATTCTCTTTTTTGAAGCTTTTCTTATTTTTCATTTCTGAAATAAATATTTACATTATTAATCCAAAGTTGATTTTATTATTATGTGATTAAGAATAAATATTCAATATTCTTATTGGGCATCCAAAACAAATTGTCAACAATGAACAATTTGTGATATAAGATCTCTTTTTGCATTAATTATTTAAAAATATTTACATAATTGATTATTTTTATTGGCTTGCTCAGTTGTTACAAATATATTTATAATTGATATTGATAACACAACTTTATTAGCATGTTGGAAGAAATCTTATAGATTGATATTTCCATCATTGGCAGTCACATGAAATTCCATGCTCTTTTATAAAGTTTTTAATGATATATTTATAAATATTGCGTTTCATTTTTTTCAACCTTCCCTCACTTTTTCAATTCTTTTTCTTGTTGTACATCTGAATTTTTTTTTTTAAAAAATACTAATCCAGTTTTTCTTCTTTTTTTAATGATATTAATATGGCTTTTGCACTAATTCATGTTCATTGCTGTTTTATTACTGATGTAGTACATTAATTTTTGTGTGTGTGTGTGTGTGTGTTTGGTTTCCATATTTTAAATCGTTTTTTTTTTTTTTGTTGTTTTAATTATCCAAACTTTCAAATTACACTCAAAATGCTTAATGAGTCTCTTCCATAATTTAAGTTAATGGTCTACAAAATAATTTTTCAATCCTGAAATTAGTCCTATTTTCCATTCAAATTTTTAATCATATTGTTTTCTCAGTTCATTCATTCGCAGCTAATCATTTTCATAAATATTATATTTCTTCCCGGTATTATTCATAATATTTTACTTTTTTTATTTAATTTTGATTTCTTTAGTTTTCATTTAATTTGTTTCTATATTTATGCAATTGATTACATATATTTTTCTGTTTGTTTATAAACCACAACTACTCATACTTTTTAAAAACAAATATAATATTTTATCTATAATTGAATTTGAAATATACATTAAAATCTATATCACAAATTACCTTCTGCATTACAAAAAAAATGGTTTTAACATAAGCCACTCTCATTAGAGGCTGTATTACTGCAATATATCTATTATATCATAATGTGATCACCTTAGCTTTATATTAATATTTAAACACAATTTATTTCAAAGCCTGTAACATTAAACACTACTAAAAAAATCTGGATTTTTAAAATTCCATAGTTAGCAACTTCAAATGTTGCATGCAAGCTACTAAAGGGATCCATAGTTGACAGATAGTGGAATGACTTTTAGATATAAGATTTAACTGCAAGCAGTCAATAAACAGTAGCTGCTACTTTGTAGAATATGATATTGGTTCTCAAAGGTTCCATACTGTTTTAATTGTAACAGATTTTCTGTCTTTTTATTTGTTTTTATTTTACTATCATAAGGCACTTAGATTAAAAGGCTCAATCATAATGAGTTGTTTTTTTTATCAATCATTTCTCTATTTTGTGACAATGTGCAAGCATAAATTCCATCATGTAATCACACATTTAGTAATTTTAACACTAATCTTTTTATGTGAATAGGGAGAGTGTGGCTTTCATAAAAAATAATAGGCAGTTGGTGGAGGAAATTAGGGAAAGGATGGAAAAATATGAGAGGTATAATTTGATAATGGTGAAAATGGATGTGGTGTCTATGTATACAAATATAGATGTAAAGAAAGCAATAGGGTTGGCAATGGACAAGTATAGGAGGGATAGAGAGAAAGTGGTAGAAATGCCAGTAGAAGTGTTGGAAACTTTAATGAGCTTGTGTTGTAGAGATATTACTTTTCAGTTTAATGGGAGTTATTATAAACAGAAAGAAGGGTTATTGATAGGAGGGGCATTAAGTGGAGTGTTGAGTGATATTTACATGCAAGATATGGAAGAAGCTATGGTGAAGGAGGAAAATGGACCAATTTTAATTAAGAGATATGTAGATGATTTCTTATTGATATTTAATAAGACTGAAAGACAAGTAAAAAAGTATTATGATAAGGTTAATAAGTTGGATAAGAAGTTAAAATTCACAATGGAATGGGAAAAGAATAATGAATTGGTGTATTTGGATATAATGATGAAAAAAGAGTATAGTAAAGGGAAGTGTAAAGTGAGAACAGGGGTGTTTAGAAAGAAGGAGAAGGGTAATATAGTGAATTAGGAGTCTGATGTAGATAAGCAATTTAAAATTAATTCTATAACATCAAGAGTATTTAGAGCAAATAATTATTGCAGAGATAAAGAAGATTATAAAAAGGAAATAGATATGATATTTAAGGAGTTTAGGGATAGTGAGTATCCAGAAAAGATAATAAAGAGGAATATTGAGAGTGTAGAAAGGAAATGTAGAAAGGAAGAAGAGAATGAGAGAAGAGTAATTAAAAGGGATAGGAAAAACAAATATATAGGAATAAGAGTACATGATTATAGAATAGTTAGGAAAATTAATAGTATAATTGAAAAGCTTAATGTAAAATATAGAAATGATGTGAAATACAGAATAGTGAATAAGAAGAGAAAAAATTTGATGAAGGTTTTGGATAATAAATATATAGATAAAGAGAGGAATTATGTTAATGGGGTTTATATGATAGAGTGTAAAAAGTGTAGGGATAAGGGGGTTAGAAATAAATATGTGGGTGAGACAAAGAACTCTATATATACAAGGCTGAGGCAACATAGGTATGAAAAAAGTTCACCAGTATTTGTGCATATGATGGAGACAGGGCATGATTTGGAGAAGGAAAGTATAAAAATGATTAGTTTTGCAAACAGTAGAAGGGACAGGAAGATAAGAGAATCATTGTTAATTAAAAGAATAAGGCCTAGTATTAATAGAGAAAAAGGGATTAGGACTTTGGTAGTGTGAAATTAAACAGTAGAAAAGTTTAGAATGATTTAAGTGAGGGGAAATGTAAAGCTTGATAGGGTAAAGAATTAAAATTTAGGGTAATTAAATAATAGAAGTGGTTAATAGAGGGAGCTAGGTGATGGGGAAAGAAAGGAAGTTGGGAAGTGGTTAATAAAGAATTAAGAGTTAGGGTAATTAAGTAATAGAAGTGGTTAATAGGGGGAGCTAGTTGATGGGGAAAGAAAGGAAGTTGGGAAGTGGTTAATAATAAAAAAAAGATGGAGGAAAGGTGAAGGTAGAAGGAAAGTTAAGGTAAAATAGTTAAGTTTGTATTGATATTAAATGTTATAAGATGGTAGTTAAATAAGTAAAGATGGTAGGGAGTATTAGAGTATATATGAGGAAGGGAATTGAGGGGATGGTATGAAGGTATAAAATGAAGTAAGTAGGGTATAAATGAGAGTGTAAAAAAAAGGGGGGAAAGAATGATTTTAGTTTATGGTTTTTGTTTTTTGATTTTTAATATTTTTTAATATTTTTTTGATTTTTATTTTTAAGTTTATTTTTTAATTTTAATTTTTGATTTTGGGTTTTTGGTCTTATATATGTAATTATGATAAAAATGATAATTTTTGGTATTAATTTTTTAGATTAATGTTTTAATGGGTTTTAAGGGTTTTGTTTTTAATGGTTTGATGATAAAATTTGAATTGTTTTAATACATTTATTTGCTTGTAATCTTAAAAAATAATTTAAAAATGATTTTAAAGAAATTTTTATATTTTTATTATTAAAAATTTATTATTATTATTTTTTATAGTTTAGGTTTTATGTTTTGGGTTTTTTTAAAAGATATGGGGAAATTTTGTTTGAAAGGTTTTGGACTGAGTTGTTTTTGCTTTATATTATTTTGTTTTATTATAATTTTATATGAGAATATGAAGAATAATAATTTTGGTTGTATTGATATAATATTTATCTAATTTTTTTATGTTGTAGATCTGATGAAGACTGCTAGTACAGTCGAAACTGTTAAATAAATAAAATTATTTGCTTAAAGTGTTAAAGGAGTGTTGATGAGTTTATAGTGAAATATAATCTTTTCTTTCTTTTTTTATATGCAAGAATTTTCAAAATCTTTGGCATTGAGAAGACAGTGCTGTGTGCTCATGTCTTATTTTAAATTTCAATTGTTAACTGTATTCAAACCCTATTGACTTTAATTAATAATATTAATTTATATTTTTTACTGCATAGATATCTTACTATATATATAATAGTAAATGCAACTAAAATATGAAAATAAACTATAGGCAGATTTTAGTGACTATTGAATATTGATCAACAACCTTAAATCATATATATATATATAATCAACTGTTATCTTATGGCTGATCAAAAGCCAACATTGGGTAAGGCAAAATCCATAAATGTAACCTTCCAAAGAATGAGCAAGTAACCATAAAATAAAATATAGGTCTAAACATAGGTCTGGATTAGTATAAGATCTCTAAGGCATCAAATAAAAACATATAATCTATGTTTAAGTTCTCTTATAGGACTAAGTTAACAATAAATGAATAAATTATCTTATGGACTATGTACATATTAACTAATACATTATTTATAAGATGTGGATAGACTAATGGTTGATTGATAAGTCTTAGTTACATTCCATAAACAATAATAATAAATAGTAATAATGATGATCTCAGGGTATTAAATATTAAATAATTCAATTACTAGCTTTGCAGTGATAATCCAAAATAATAATTTAGGTTCTTTTAAACTACTTAACAGCTATAATAGCAATGAGACATTTATTTTCTTTAACCCCTTATCAACACTTTCTTTTTTTTAAAACAAAGTACAAATATATCTAGAGATGGGTTTAAACATAATATTGGGTAGCAAAAATAACTTTTATTTTGATCTTATGTTATAGGCTAAATAAAACCAAATTTTCTTAAAACCTAAAATGATTGTCTAATGACAGCAAAGCTGAAGTGATTCATTAAGTAAAAGATAAATTTGTTGTACCAAACAGATCAATAATGTAATCTTATACAAATCTAATTGTATATATAATAGATATCATGAATTGTACCAATGTGACAATTTCAAAATATTATGTACACCTGGGTCTCATTTTATGCAGTAAATAGGTCTCACAGAAAACCCGCATTAAAAAAAATCGCACAAAAATAGACTTAACTTATCTTGAAAAATGGGGGATAGGGTCTGTAATTTTCAGAATTAGCATAAAAGCAAAGCAACAATGAAAAATTACTTTAAAATTCGCATTAAAAAAATAAGGAAATAAAGTATGACTAATAAAAAAATATCAAATATTTGAAAAAAATGGTACAAGACAAACTTTTTTTTATTAACTATAGTATTTAATTTATTTTTTCATACATATTTTAATCATTATCGCTATTTTCAAATGTGCAGTTCGTTTGTAAACTGGTAAGAAATCAGATTTGTCGATGTGATGTGATGTAGCTTCTTCTTGAACGAAGTCAAGAATCTCTCAGCAATTATGCCCAGAGAAACTTGTTAGCCACTTTATTTTCCATTCCCCACTCTAATTTTTACCATATTCTGCTTCATCCCATTTACACAACTAGTGCCAATTTCAGTCTTGTGCTGTGTTAATGGTTTTCTGTTGACAACTGATTTTTACTACTGAAATAAATTTTAAATGTTCACATTTTGTTTCTATATTAAAAAAAAATGAGGATCGCAATCAAAACAAAAAGATTATACATTATCATTACAAATATTATTTTCAGTTTATAAAATCAATAAAATCTTTGTTATTTATTTTAAAAATCTACATTATTTATTTCTGTTATACCTAACAAAATACATTTTAAAAGTTTAAAATTTTTTGAATATTTATTGTGATATTTTTATACGTAAGTATAAATCTATTATTATTATTTACTCATTAGTATAAATAGGTTATTTATTTTAAATATAGCTTCAGGCCATATACACATTAGCTGGTAATATAAAGTTATATTTTTGAGAAAAAAAAAAGTATTTGAAGTCAAAATAAGTTATTAATAATTTAAATTTTTTGATATCTAATAAATATAGTGAAATATGAAAAATATTAAGAAGAAATATGAATCGCATAACTTCAAAATCGCATTAAAATAATCCACATAAAACAAGACCCAGGTGTACTTTTATATACACTTCAAACACTTTTACTATTTAAATGGATTTTCTAGTATATGGATATGATATATGGCAATGGACACAGAAATATAATTAAAGAATAAAACAAATATTTATTACAAAGACTAAGTATATATTTCTTTTAGTTTACAATTTAACAAATATATATATAACATATTTAGTATTATTTACAAAAATAAATTAATGAAAGAAATCTTTACATCAATTCATGCATAAGCTAGATATGATGCCCATATAATATACCGTATCTGTGATATATTTAGACTATACAAATAAATAAAGAAAAACTTCCTACAGCCTGAATTTAATAATAATACATACTATGAGTATTGAGCGCATTTGAATGGAATAATAGCATTTTTGTAGCTGGTAATATAAAGTATATCTACATTGAAATCAGTGCACAATTTTTTAATACATAATTAATAATTTAAATGATAATAAACATGTATTTGTCTTAGATAACAAAAAGCTCATGGAGCGGAGGAGTACAAACTCATTACTTTACTCAACATACAATCATTTGAAAATCTATATAATGATTGGGGGAATGTAACCCCACAAATGCCTTTTATAATACAGAAATCACAATAGCTGAAATTTTACAGGCAATGATGGTGAGAAAAATAGGCCTACACTAAAGAGAGCAGAGCAATACTGGCTCGATGCTACACATATGCAAGTATCCTGTTAGTATCTATCACTAACATAAGAAAAGGCTTAACAAATAATATCTAAGAAAAATGAGAAATTATCAAGATAATTGCCATTATATACATGATTAAAAGTGAAAATACCAATAATGTAAAAAAAGGCACTGAGATAATAATTAAGTGACAAATCTTAAACCACATCCATTCATAATCCATGAATAATTAAAAGACCAATACAAACGTTTGCATGAGGTAAATAGACAGTTAATTTTAAAATTATAATAATAATATAAATTATTCAGCTATTCAACGCAAAATATATAATATATAAAATAGCAACTCTACCCTTATAGGTGTTTAAAAAAATACATAAATTCCCACTATATACAATATATAAAATCTTTGTAAAATCTATATTTGTGTTAATATAAATACACACATATAAATTTTACAATATATAAAATAGCAACTCTATCCTTATAGGTGTTTAAAAAAATACATAAATTCCCACTACGAGCCCCAAAATATTATAAATATGAGTACAATCATTTGTATACACCACTTTTAAATACATGATTATATCTGTTAGATACACCTGAATAAAGAACAAAATAAAATGAGATTGACAAAATATTACATGTACATAACCTTTCGAATGTCATAATAATAAGATAACAGATAAAAGAAAAAATTCTTAAGCAGCCTTCTCCTTTTTTTTGGAGTGACATAACTTTAATTACTTTAACGATCATTTTATCTTATTTCCTTTATTTAAAAGCACATTTTCATGAACATTTCCAAATGATCACACACACATATATATATATATATTGTAATGGATGTTTAAGCCACCATTACAAAAATTATAGTTTTATAGAGGTGAAGTAAATAAAATAAATTTTTATATAACATTTCGTTTGTAAAACTTGATTAAAAGTTGTTTTTTTTAATGCTTGTACAAATATATATGTATGTGCGTGGGAATTATATTTTAATACCACAGTTATATTTGGTTTTAATTTTGATTTAAAAAAAAAAAAGAGAAAACTAAGATTACTTTTTTGTTAAATTATGTAAAAGTAAAGTGTACAAATAGATTGCTTTACAGATTTGGGATTTATATTGATAAGAATAATTAAAAAAAGAAAGAAAACAAAAATAAAATAATTTTTCATTAGTTAGTTCCTAGATCTGTAAAGGACAATTTATTTCGTTAATTAGATAACTATTGTTATCTAGATAGAGAATTTTTAAATTTTGATTAAAAAGAACAAGTTTGGTAATTGGTTTAAGAGATATGATTCAGATATAACAGGAGGAATCAGCCCATTGGATTATCTTTGACTAGCTTTCAATACTTGCATCAGCTAGCATACAGGCACTAGCGCAAAGAGACAGACACCAACTCTGACAGAAGAATTGCACAAACTCTGAGACACTTCCACCAACTCTGAGAGATACTTGCACTAAGTATTCCTGCATATTTTGAAAGCTGATCCGGTAATTATTCTACCTAGAATGAACATTAAACCTACAGCAAGAATATTTTCTTTACCATGATATGCTAAGCTTCTCGCCAGGACAAGTTCGGACGTCCTGTGTCTCTATTAACTGCCTATAATGCCATAAGAACCGGCTCCAAAGAAACCACTAACCAACTCGCCCAAGCCTACCG
Organism: Epiperipatus broadwayi; assembly: GCA_028023455.1. NCBI lineage: Eukaryota > Metazoa > Onychophora > Udeonychophora > Euonychophora > Peripatidae > Epiperipatus > Epiperipatus broadwayi. The sequence goes on from JAQFVV010012449.1 coordinate 764,283, forward strand.
TCAGTGAATCCAGAGCAACGGACTATACTTAAGAAGTCTAGTGCACTAGCATTTAAATAAATTATTAAGGTATCTTACATTTTTGCAATTTAAATAATGTTGTCTTAGATTTGTTCCCTTTTGTTTTTAAATATAAATGTTTTTTCAAGTTGTATCTCATGTAATTCGATTTCTGTGTGCTTGATTTTTTTTTTTTAACGAGTGCTAGTTTCAAACCTATTACTGTCCATTTTATTTAAGTCTTAGTAAGTAAGATAGTTTATTTATAATCTCACATCCCTTTTATTATAGAAAGCTGTCTGGATATTACAGACTATTTTAATTGACTTCTGGCTCGTGACCCATTTTATTATTAGTTCTACTTATGTCATGAAACTTTATTTATAATAGACTATTAGGAAATATAATAGTTCTTAGTTTTATTTCTTCAAGCTTCCAATTCGTTTATTAGGGGCACGTACGATCGTTTTAACCCTCTCAATAGGTAGATCGTGAGCTCCTAGCCTATCTCACTCAGAGGGAGGTCAATCGATTGAAAGTAATAACTTTCAACACTCTTTTTATTATTATTAATGTTTTGGAAGCTACCTTGCATTTCTTCGGTTTTGACATAAGCTTACATAAATCTCAAATACGGAGATTCAGCCTTTTCCTAACTATGGGTTATAAGCAGGAAGCTAACCTCCCTTTTCTTATGTGAGATCACTGAATACTTACTAATACTTCTGCTACTGTCAGTATTTTGCACTCTTTCACGCACAGAAAATCGCTCTCAAAGCCATATAAAATATTTAAATTTAATTTTGACAAATGTACGTGTAGTACATAATTTAGGTGTATTTTAAAGATTATTATTTAGATTTATGTTTATTTAACCATGCTACTAATAAAATTATTTATTCATTTACTTAGTTGATTTTGTTTTCTGTTGCTACCTTTCCAACTCACTGAACAAAACATAGATCTCATTTGCTTGATTGAGCTAGTCCGGCGCATTCGATTCACATATCCTGTAGCCCCTTAAAAATAAATGTCTAGTTCCAAATTTCAGACTAATGGCACCCTGGCGGTCAGTATATGCGAGTCTAAAGCTTTTGTCCGGTATAATATATATATGTCCTCATTAGTAGATTGGAGATTTTTCCATAATAATGAATTCATGTTAAAAAAAATAATATAGCAAAATAGTGATTTCTTTTAAAGATTTAAAAAAAAATCTAGTTGGTTTTATAATGAGATGAGATTTTATCCCCATGTTATAATTTTGCAAATGTTAAAATGTTTGTTTAAATTAAAGAGCAGATTGAATATATTTTGCAATGGAAACATATATTAAAAGTTACATCCAAACAAAAGGAATTATATATTTTATATGAGCAATCTATAATCATGGTAGATAAATGCATCAGATAAATGAATTATATTAACTTGGTTGCAAATATATCAAAGCTGGTCATAAGTATAACAAATCCATTATAAATCAATGCATATGTCCAAATATAATTAATTTCCATAATAAAGTATCTTAAAATAAAATATATTTTAATATAGGTATAATAAATGTAAATCCATAATTATATTTTATGACAATCTATAAACATCTTAGCCATAGGTTATTATGTAACATCAACATAGTTCATAGCAAAATGATATGATAAATTTCTCATTTCAAAGAAAATATAAGATTTAGAAAAATTGACAAAGTTCATAAGAATACAAGACACAGAATACCTCAGATTGCATTGTCAAAGATTCATCTTCTGTCTCCACAGAAAGTTTGCCCTTCTTTCCTCCATTTGTAGACATTCAGAGAGATTAAAGTAAAATAGCATACCTTGAAAAATTAATTGCTTGGATAAAGTTTACTTCTATCAGCACATATTGCTTTGATCTCCAAAACAATTAAAAATTAATTAACTTGATTGTAGAATGCAGCAACAAAATATTAATATAACCAATTGACAGTGATGATGAAGATTAAGTGACCATTATGCTTTTCACAATTGCCTCTTTTATATTCATTTTTAGAGTAACACATGATTCCATTTAGCACAATTAACAGAGGGACTCATTACAATTGGCAGGAATCTAAGAACAATTGCACTAGGAAAGATTTATATATTTAAATAACTATAGAGAAAATGGTTTTAAATACTTTTATAGCTAAAAAATATATTTCATATTTTTAAAAAATATAATTATTTGTTAATAAAAAATTATCTAACTTAAAACATTAATAAAAGAAAAGAAAGAAACTATTTTCAACAGATAAATCTGTGGAAGTTAGGCTTAATTCTCAAAGTCAATGGTTGGGTGGATAGCAACCTTGGTATTAATATATTCTTAATTACAAAGAAATCAAGTCATCTGTCTCATAACCTAATTTAACAAGCTTGTATTACAAATATTATATAAAGAGCTTGCAAAAAAGCTCTTAACAAGGATTGCAGAATATCCCTTGCGAGCTCTTTATATAATATATTCTTAAATAAACTAATTAAGTTAATAGAGATAATACCAGCTGACCTTTTAGAATTAGAATTAAAAAAAATATTTTTACATACTAGATTGTATCTGTGTTTATTTTCTATGCAAAATAAATGGTCACAATATATAAATAAATCACATATTCTGGAAAAAAATTGAACAATATGACCAGAGATTGCTAAGGAAAGTTATAGAGATTTTTTAAAAGGCTGAAGAGCATAAATTAAAAGTGTGAATTAAAGAAAATTAACAATATTTGGAAAAAACTTTTGGAGGATAAAATATTTTTTAAAACTTCTCAACCAATAGAATTTGAGAATGAGGAGAAAATAACAAAAGGAAACAAATAATGATTTTAAATACCGCCACACTCATTTTTATGATTTGATAAAGAAGCTCTGAGGAAAGTCTTGTTATTGTACTGAAATATCAGCTATTTAGCTATTATATATTTAATTACATGGAAGTTCCTGGAAATAATACTATGAATATATTGTAACAGAACAATATATGCTGCTATGCTCTTATTTAAGAGCCCCATAGATTTGGGCAGCATAAGCAACATGATCTTTTCCTCTAGGAAAAGTAGCTAACTCTGGTCATCCATTGGGTCTTCAAGGTATGGCATTAAATCTGATAGGGCAAGTCATTTATCTGATGGTTTATCTGAATTTTATGAAATAGTTCTATGATAATTACTGGTTGAGTGGGATGGAATTCAGACTTACATAGCTTCTCTTCACTTCTTCTTGATCTGTGTTATGCCACAGGGTTGAAACTCAGGAAGAATGCACACATATTCTATTTCAAGATTTATTTGTTCTGTATCTGATGGGTGCATTGAATATTTATATACTGTGAAATATTGGAAAATATAAAAATCAAGTGACAAACAACTAATTTAATTTAATATTTAACAAATTAATTTTGATGATGGTTTCCATTCATGATTGTTTTATAACAAAATAATGTGTTTTGATTAATTTAATAATTGTAAAGGCATGATCATCCTTCGTTTGTGTTCATTATCCCTACAAAAGATTATAATTTAATAATTTCAACTTTACATCGAATGTAATATAAAAAAAGAAATCTATATTTTAATGATTAAGTCTGCCAATTAAAATATCTAATAGCAGTTACTCATTAATTTCTGATCCGTCTATCTATATTTTATAATTTGTTGAAGGTTCCTCTTATGGTCTGTACCCCCTTTCTATTCTGGTGTCATATAAATATATGATAGGACAGACCAATCATCCAAGGGCTTAGTCATTCATTCCGAATAACAAATAATTAATAATTAAGTTAATGGAACACAAACATTGAACAAAAAAATATTGTAACTGTCAAAGTATGAGCACGTAATATTGGATAAGAATAAAGTTTCATCTTTCAAGTCAGTAGACTAATGTATCAATTGGCAAGCAAGTTCAGGAGTCTGTACCTACATTTTATTATTAAATGAAAAATAAAAAAAGTAGAATTGATGGCTCCCCTGCCTTTAGAATAATTGACAGTTGGATGGATTGATTCTCTATTTCAAAAGAAGTTACCAATTTGACAAGCGAAATAAGAATTTACAAAAATTATAAAAATATATTTGTGATGCTAATCCAGCATAGTCTAGCCATAGTTCAAAGTCTTGTAGTTTATATTGTGAAACATCTGAGTATCTTTGCCTTTAGTCACCATCTGGATCTTTGTGCTGGTGACTCAGGCTCTTTTATAACTATCTTTCCTGTGCTGAGAGAATTTCTTTGCTTGATTGTAGCACATTGTAGATCTTTTTACTATTGTGGTCTCATCGTGATGTTAATTTGAAATGATAATCATATCTGATATCATGTTTGCATGATGAGCATCTCCATCCCCATAATGTTTTTTGCTCCCTAGCCATGTATGATTTGTTGTTTTCTAGCTTATAACTTGGATTAAAATATAAGCTTTAAGAAAATCGGTAGTGGTTTCCTTAACTGACTTTTTCAAATTGCAATTGTAGTGTCTTGTGAACCCTACTATTGAGGACAGTTAAAATGATAACTAACTTAATTTTAGAAATTTAAAACATAATTTTTTTTTTAAAGTTATAATTTACTCTCTTTCCCTTTCTTCTTAAAGAGAACGAAGTTGTTCTATATTGTTTTATGTTTCACATCCGTGCTTTTATTTGTTGATGTCATTTCAACATTTATAGAATTTTATGCTGGATTAGTAAATAATAATATTAATGTTTGTTTTTTTTTTTTGAGATTTTTAATTGCTTGTGTTTATAGGTTTGGTGTGTACATATATATACAAGTTAGTATTATCAAGAATATAATTTTAATCCACAATTTTTGATTAATATATAATTAATAATATCTTAAAGATTGTATTGGTATGTTTAATCTTTAATATTGGCATATGTGGGGAGTTTTATGTGATTATATTAATGTATCCTTATATTTCCCCTCCACTTAAGGGATTAAAATAAATCTAATATATTTATTTGAATTCTCAAGTTTTTATTTAAATATATATATATATATTTCAAGATTTATCTTTTATAGTTGGTATATTTCTTGGCCTTTAGATTACCTCAGGTTAGAATTTTCTTTCCATCTATTCTTCCTTAAATTGTTAGTTTAGTGTATACATTGGTATAATGGTATTAGTTAGGGATCTGATCATTCTTATGTATGTATGTGTTTAATAGCATTAATCCTGCTCTTATGTAAGGCTTATTAGACTTATTTTAATGCTACTTAAATGACTGAGTATCCATTTTTATTTGGATGGGGGACTCATTGACTTGATCAGCCCTAAGGTACTCTGCTACTTGTATTTAAACATTTCACATGAAGTACTCTCATCAATTGATGTCAGTGTTTCACACTATATTTTCATTTATTTATTATTATTATTTTTCTTTAGTTCTTATTTTAACCTGTCATTCACATGATCTATTCTTATACATATTATGCAATTACTTATGTGGGGAAATTAATCTGTTTTTCCTCTGCAATGTTTTAATGTTTGGGCATTGTATAAACCATGGATTTCATGTCCACAATCTAACCAATATGTGTTTGGACCTGTGCATTTGACAATAGTGAATGTTCCATCTTAAAAGTTGCAGAATTTATGGAATATGAACTATTGTGCTTTACTGACATGTAGTATTTTTACAAACACCAAGTCACCTACTTTGAATTAGTGGCCTGTTTTTATTTTATTTTTGTTGGGTTTATGGGCCATATGTGTTATCTTTTCATATGATTCCCTCTGATCTCATTCTGGGTCGGTAGATGGATTTGTAGTTGTTGGAATGTATTTTTGGAATAAAATTGGTATGTTTTGGTTTAAGTGTAGTCTGATAGGTGTGAATCCTGTTGATTCATTTACATTCCAATTTATGTAATCGATTACATGTTGCATGTGCTTTACTCAACTTTTATGTCTGTTTTCCAAATAGGTCCTGAAAGAATGTCCAAGTTCTCACATTACACATTCACAAGGGTTTGACTGTGGATTTTTAATGGAGGTCAGTACATGTTTTATTTGTTGTTTTACTGCCCATTTATTCCATTCATTGGATAGGAAAGGGATACCATGATCCATTAAGATGGTTCCTGGGTCTCCTATCTCTTTAAAATGGAAGGTGTCTAATACTGATGGTATATCTAATATTAGCTTGGACTATAGGTAAGTTGACATGAATTTTGAGAAGAGATCATAAGCTGCTAACAAATATAAAATACGAGGGATTTTAATTAACTCTATAGGCAGTGTGTCAATTAAGAAGACTTATAACATGAATCTATAATTGAAATTGTACTACTATTTTAATTTTATGTTCTTTAATACTTACTCATAAATTAATATTGTTATCTAAATTGTAATTATATTTGATACTTTCAATAATAAATAATTCATAATTTAATTCCTTTTAAACAAACATACTTCAATAATTTGCACTATTATCAATGAGTTATGTGATCAAGGCAGTTTAATTAAATTAAAATCTCTTTTAAGAGGTGTGTTCTTAAATGATGGTTATATTGTTTTATACTAGTTTAATTTCTTATTACAATCTTAAACTATATAGCCTGGGTTCATGTAATGTAGTGACAATGACTCTCACAAAAGAAATGCACTTTTAATATTTATGTTAACTTTCAAAACAACAACTTTAATCATCTTATTTACAAGATATTATAATAAACATTTTAACTAACAGGTAATTTAACAACAACAATAGTAATAAAGTTATATACTCACATAAATTTCCATTCCCCTTTTTTTGTTTTACCTTTTGGATATTTACAATAAAATGAAAAAAAATATGTTTCATATAATATGGTGCTGTTATGATATTTACCTTTATATATATATTTATCATCATTTTTTCCCCTTCTTTTACAATTATTAATCCATTATAAATTAGGCTTTAAATAATAAAGACAACATGGAAAATATTAATTATATTCTTGCTTCAGTACAATAATCTGATTATAATATGGTGAAATGTCACCTTTTGTTTATTTTTAGATTCCATGCTATTCATCCTTTGATCTTTATTTATTTATTTATTTATTTTTTTCTAAGAAGATATTACTATAATAATTATAAAATCATCAATAAGTTTTTCGATCTCAAACTCCATCTTCCTATGGTTTTATTCTCAACCTATAAACTAAAATACAACCAATAAGAATTTTATGCTGCATACTATTAAATCTGAACCCCTAAATCTTCCTGCAATAATTTTCATCTACAATTTATGAGATTCAGCTAAATATTAACAGACCACTCTTTGGAGTATCCTAAATAAAATAACTATCTTTGCTTTATTTAACAACTTAATTATTACTTTCATACTTCTAACTTATATTTGTTTAATATCTTTCTTATGACTATTTGCTTATACAAATTACAAACTAAAATTACTTATAATTCTGTATAACTATATTAAATTAAATTGTTCATCGTAAAACATAAGATCAAATTAAAAATATCATTGTTTCTCCTTTTCAATATTGTATATTTAAACACAAACCCGTTCCCTCTTCATAACACACATATTATTAACTACCTTTATGATATATTTTATTAACTCATTAATCATATCTGTTTGTTTTAATTATGTAACAATATTTGATAAAAACATAACTTTTAAAATAATTAATGACATAGATAACCAAATTAAATCAATTATTAATTTCATTATCTATTGATCTATTCTCTTCCCCCCTATTTTAATAACAACTATGTTTAAAGTATAGAATTAATATTATGTGTTAAATTTTTTTTTTTTAAAATACAAGTTCCTAAAAAAAACTTTAACTTTTACTGCATTCCAATCATTCCACATAATTCAGGCTAGTTCCACATCAATATTATTAGCACTTTTGTTCCATTTGTTCTCCTCCAAAGATTATTATAAATTATAAAAATTCCCATGTCATTGGGTTACTGACAGTGTAGCTGTTTTTTTTCTTTAGTAATTAAAGATTATCTGCAATTTGCCTTATCCATTTGATTTAAATGCTCTTTGTGCTAGTAATAATTCAGCATTTGACAGATTCCTTGCTTATTTTTGGTTAATATTGTTATTCAGAAAAAGCATTTCCTATTTTCTTTCTTTTAAAGTAGAATAATATTATCTTCCACATATGATTTGTATTTCCTAATGCACTAATGTTTATTCCATTTTTTCTTCAAAAATTTATTCTCCATACATATTTATTCTTTATTAAATATTTTCTGGGATGGTTTTACTTTCTTACACTTGTTTTATATATATTTTTCTCAAATCCAGATGATAGATAATGCTTTCATTCATGCTAACAGACCACTATTATTCTGTATATGTATAAATATAATCTTCATTTAACGTATATATCACTCAGTATAATTTTTTAACTCTACATAAAAGTGATATTAAAACTAGTATTGCTCAGTTTCAATCATTTCTTCAATAAAATTTTATTCAAACATGCTTTAAGAAATATCTTTGAATATGGTGTGTGCTTTTCCATTCATACCTAGTTCTATTATTATCTATTACTAATTTAGTTCTAGATATTTTTAAAAATGCATACTTAGTTCTGTCAGGAATATGTTGCCTTTTATTTGTCCCTGACTGATGCATGAATACTTCATCCAGTTTATCAATTAAATCTGGTATGAACACAGTACTCCCAATGTTTTCCTTCAGTGAGTGTATTCCTTGATAATATGCACAACTTTTCTCCTGTATTTTTATATTATTTTTCTCCATATAACGATTTCAAGAAATTTTCCAAGAACCATTAATTGCTGATTTGCACATAGAGATCAATTTAATTTACTCATTCATTTTTAACAAAACTTGATAACTTATATCCTTTAAATGATTATGTAGGTAAAATCCATTATTATTATTATTTTAAATAATAATATTTAAGTAATTTTAAGCAAACTTTTTAACATAAAAAAAAATTAAAACCACTTACTTGTTCCTTGATCTGTAATCTTTGTTTTGTTTTTTTTAAATTTAATTTTCTCTCAATTTTTTTAAATAGTTGTCTGCAGACTGTTTATTGGTTAATTTTCCCCCTTCTCTGCTTTTAAAAATATTTACTTAGTTGCACGTATTTGATGTATTTTTTTTAAAAACAAATATTTTCAGTTTTAAAATACTTCTAAGGCCAGAGATGGCAAAATTGCACACCCAGATATATTTGCTGCTACATGGTCACTATTAAAAACCTGAAACAACACATAACCTAAAAACAAATTATGACTTTTCTGTGACAAGAACAACTATTTTGTTGTTGTTTGTTTAACATACCCCTTTCTTTAATTATTCTTTCTGTTTGCTCTAAAGCTATATAGTTTTAAACCATGTATTTTCAACAATGTAACTTTGGTTAACAACAAATTCATGTAATCTAATTCGTACAATAAAGTATATTATTGAAACATTAAAAATAATATTTTTTAGAAACTGAAATAAATTACCATTGATGTAAATCATTTTGATTTTATTTTTATACTAACTAGATTTGATATTACTTTTATGAAATTTTAATTATAAACTTCACAAAATAAACATTAATTCTTTGTTTTTAAATATAACTTAAGATTTAACTGGAAATAATAATTGCTCATATAATATTAGATGTGCACAGATATGTAGACGATTAGATTTAAACTTTACTATAATTTTAAATGCTATCATCTGTTTACTTATTAGCAAATATAATGAATTTATCATTTATTATTTTATTTTTATGTACATTTCTAACTAATTATTTTATCCATTATTTATATCCTTTATACAATTTTAAATTAACTAAACCCAAGTTCAAACCCTATGATAACTAAAATACAGTTATTTTTCACAATTTAATAAGTGAATCTTATTTTTTTTTTGTTTTATAAAATTTAAAATTATATATAATACAGTCTATTCCCAATTTTATTTTTAAGATAAGATGTACCAATAAAAGGCCACAATATATATATATATATATATATAATAGTACATTCATTTATGAATTGTTAAATTGATGTTCTATTGACATAGATTGAATTATTAATTCAAGACAGATAATTGAATTATTGGTTTGACAGATAAATAGAATTTAAAACTTTTTTTAACTGAAGGGAAAAAAATTCAGTATAAAAAAGAAGCCAAAAGAATGAAAATTATATTAAAATAAAATCAATAATACCTTTGAATATTTTATCTTATTCGGTAATAAGAGCCTCAAAGCATCTTTTAAAAAAATAGGCTAACTGCAGACAAAATAAGCTTTCTGTAGCAATTGAAATTTGGAAATCTTATAGGCATTTTTTTTTTTAGATTTTGATGTTTGAAAAATTTATATAACCACTGGAAAAAATATAGTCTAGAAGAATACATAAAAAAATATATAATAATAAAATAAAATAAAAATTGGCACTGATAAATGTATAAAAAAAATTTTTTATAAAAAATAAATATCATTTTGAATTTTACTGGATTATTTTTGTGATGGTATAAATATTTACTTTATTGAAATGACTTTGAATAGTTTACAAAGTAAGTTATTTGCTGGAAGTAGTCAAATAAAAACTAATATGCTTTAGATTGGATTATAATCGTTGTCAGAACATTTACTTGCATTGGATTAATATAGCTTTGTGTTTTTAAGAAAACAAAATATATTCAAAAAATTAATTTGTTAGTATATATTTCACCAGTTCATAACAATCACCTTTATATATATTGTAACCATCACTATATGAATAATAAGAATATGTACATGAAAATAATGTTAAAATAAAATATATTTCTTAAAATCAACTAGCTTGAAACGAAAGGTAAATCTAAGGAAGGTCACAAAGTTTGCATGAAGATAATAACTTCTAGTATCAACGTCATTTAAACTAGCTTTAAAATCCATAACAAAATACTATTAGATAAATTTAATATTTGTAAACCAATAAATAATTAATAATCAGGTCTATGAAATGAATATGGAATTTAAATTATGAATTAGGTGATAAATAAATGATGAAAATAAATAATTAAATAATGAAAATGAACCAGCTTAAGAGAAAGAAAATGTGTTAGGATAACGAATGATTGGGATGATGATAGAATAGGAGCCAATGAAGACTGAATCAATTATGATGATGAATTAAGATAAAATGAAGAAGAATATACCACTAAGCATATGTGCAAATAATTAATTTTTAGGTTGTAGAAATATATGCAGCCAATCAGATTGTTAAAATTTACTAGCGCTTTCCTTTTTTGCAATTCTATTATATCACAACTATCCACTGATATAAAAATTTCAGATCATTCTCCCTCACTATCTTTCACTTCTCAGGTAAGTTAGACTTAAAACATCCAGATTGCCATACCAATCATAGTCTGATAATTATATATATATTATAAGTATAACTTATTAATTATAAAGCTTGAATTTATTCACAATCCAACACACACACACATATATATATATATATATATTGTATTTAAGTTATCGATATAATGCCATATTTTCATAAAAAATAGGGCAATATATTAGAATTATATGGCAGTATTATGGGTGGATATGCAAAACGAGTATTGGATTGTTAACAAAAAAACTTAAATTGATTTGCAACCGTCAATTATTACTTATATATTTCTTTCTGGGTTGATCACAGTTTGAAGAGTTATTTTTAATCAAATTTTATTTATAATATATAAGAATATTATTTTATCTTTACTAGTGTGGAGATTCTGATGCTTTAAGCCTCTAATTCACTTGAGGAGTGGAGTTTCATAAAAAATATGTATAGTGAGAGAGAATGGCCTGGGCTTTTTATACTGATAGATACTCAAGAAAGGAATGTACAGATAAATTTGAACAATCTGATTGGTTACTCTTATTTTTATAGTAGAATCATGTATTTGAACATATGCTTTCTTCTGTGTTTTGAAAACTCATGAAGAAGGTATATATGAGTATATACTAAGTAATTATGCAATTGTATATAATGTATGTGTTTTATTTTCTATTTAAAATATTTAAATAAAATTGTAATCTTAATTTATTTTATTTTAATAATATATATGCACATTATTCATATACAATCCTGATAATATATTAATTTTATATGATTTTCATCAGCTTTTCTTTTTTTTTCTACTTTTCTCTATTCTTTTAATTACAATTAAATTAATATTTTCTTCTTTCATCCTCTATCATTTATTTTACAAATGGCAACAAAAAGAGAAATATTCTACAGCTTATTTAATTTTTGACTACTATATATTTTTTTTTTAAAAAAATCTCTTCAATCATTTTTGAAGCTCTCCTGAAAAGAGTTCTTTGTGATGGAAAAACTATTAGGTGCTAGTCAAACAAAGTGCTTCATTTGGGAGAACAATTGAGCATTATTAGTCTGTATTTTTTTTGTTTTTTTTTTGAAATATTCTTTACTGTTTTTGAATCATTTGCTTTTTAAAAATATTTCATTGTATGAAAGTATTCTAATAAAAGAAAATTAAAAAAATAAATTGAATTTTAAAAAATTTTAATATTTCACTGCTTTAATAAATAATGTTACAATTTTTTTTAAAAAAGTATTTATATCTTTATTTCATTTCATGAATTAGTATTGAGCTGCTCCATGTTTTTAGACTTGAGAAATAAGTTTAAATGAGAAAGTAAAAAACAAACAAACTCATATTGTCAATAGAGTGTCACGTGATCTCTTGAGTGACTAACCATGCAACTTTTTTATTATGGAGAAATTATGCTCATTCATATATATGTAGATATTATTTTTGTTATTCCATAGCATTCATTAAAAATTGTAAGTAAAGTTTCTAATTTGATTTTTTTTTTTTATAAGGCAGTTTTATTTTAAAACAATTGATAAATTGTTGTCCTTTATACACTGGACAAGTTTTGTGATTAGAATCACATGTTGTTTTTTTTTTTTTTTGTGATTACCCAATAACTGTATACAACATTTTTTGAAAATACTAAATGCCAGATAATATTTTTAATAGTATATAAAAAAAAATTATATAACAAATATATATATATATATTTTGTTTAGCCTATGCATATATGCATTTCACATTTAAACCTGAATTTCCAATATGTATTAGTTTCAAAAGTAAGAATCATCATATTTTAGTAATTAATAATAACAATAGATATCTGTTGAATTTCAGAAATTGCAAACTGCTCTCCAGGTCCCACCATTCTTGTAGCATTGATTTTATTAAATGCAATTAGAGAATTGCAAAAACCTATTAAGATACACCCAGGGCCACTGCATGCATATGTTCAGGTTGTTGGACCACAAAGGTGCTTCACTACCAAGGTGCCAAGACTCAAAGATAATTAATAAAATTGATATGTAAATAAAATTGTTTACATTTTTGAATCATTTCATTATTAGAAATATGTTCTGAGTGTAAATATTTTTTATTTACATACAAGAGGAATACTTCTTTCATCATCATCATTATCAACCATTATCAATCCACTGCAGGATGAAGGTCTCTCCAAGTTTAATCCATCTTCTCCGATCTTTAGCTTCTCTTCTCCACATCACCCCTACACCTTTTCTTATTTCATCCATCCATCTTACATGTGGTCTCCTTCTGGATCTTTTACAATCTCTTGGAATCCAGTTTAAAATTTCAATTGTCCATCTATTATCATCTCTTCTAGCAATATGTCCAGCCCAACTCCACTTCAATCTTTTAATTTTTTCAATGAGGTCAGTAACACCTGTTTGTTCTCTTACCCATACATTGCGTTTTCGATCTCTTCTTGTTACTCCCAACATACATTTCTCCATACTTCTTTGAGTGGTCTGAAGTCTCTGTATTGATCTTCTATTAAGTGTCCAAGTCTCAGATCCATAAGTAAGAACTGGTAAAACACATTTGTTAAAAACCTTTCTTTTCAAACACATAGGCATATTTCCTTTTAATATCAAGTTATTTCTACCAAAAGCACTCCAACCAAGTTTAATTCTATGATTAATTTCCTCTATTATGTTTCCATCTGTATTAATAATCTGACCAAGGTATTTGTAACTCTTAACTTTTTCTAATTCATCATAATCAATCTTTATTTTCATATTTGGAGCAAATCGATTAAACATTACTTTAGTCTTTTTAACATTTATCTTTAGTCCTACTTTCCTACTTTCATCTGATAACTCCTGCAACATTTCCTGCAGCTCGGAAGCATTATTTTTTGCAAATAAATAATACTTCTTTACTTAGACTTATTTGTGCCAATTACCCAGATTTTTAGGCACAAACTTGAAATATTCTACATATATACTCTTATCATTATGCTAAACTGAACAGGCCAACACCATTTTGTCATGATAATTAATAAAACTTATATGTAAATATTTAGATTTCCAAATCACTTTATTTCTAGAAACACATTCTGATTGTAAATATTCATTATTTAAATTATAAGAGAAATATTTCTTTATTTAAACTTATTGTGGCAGTTGCTCTAGCCTCAAAATATATTTTATATATACTCTATTATTGCATAAAACTAAACATGCTGATGCCTTTCATCACTATAATTAATAAAATTTATATGTAAATAAAAATGTTTAGATTCCCCAGTTATTTTTATTTAAATATATAAAAAGTAACATATTATTCATAATCATTTATGTAAAAATAAAACTTATTTTAAAAATATTGCCTCATAATTATAATTAATTCTGTATATGATGAAATTATCTTTATCAATAATGCTTTACAAGTTCTAAATGTGTTGTTCATGTGGGAGTATTGACAGAGTGTCTGCCAACATTTTTGTAATATTGTTATCTTTTTTTTTGTTATTATTGTCTCATATTATCTTTTTACACATTTTACTAAATAGCCCTTTCTATTTTTAATAATGATAGGATATTAGCTTTTTACACATCTTACTAAATAGCTTTTTTTTGGATGCGTTCTTTAGCTAAAAACTCCCAATTGATCCATAATCCACATTACAGTTAAAATCTAAGAAAAACAGAATGAGTAGAAAACATAATTTTTAAAAAGATGTTATTGTATGCTAAATTATTTAATTATTAATACATTTTATGGGGAATTTTTATTATAGAATAAAAACATAAAATTATTGTAATAGTCTATTTATATATTTATAAATTGGAGGTTTATTCACTTGTTAATAGAAAACATAAATAAGTTTTGTGTCTGGGAGATTCTGATTTAAAAATAACAAATGGGTTTGGAAAACAAAGAACTTTCTTTTTAACAAGTAGGTGTTAATGGAATGTAAAAGTTATATTAAATGTGTTATTTAAATTGACCTAGTTTGATGGTCTTAATAAAATATAAAGTAAGAAAATTTAAAATATTGGACTATATATTTAATAAATTATAGTATTCCATAGATAAAAAATTAAAAATAGTGTTAGTGTAGATATTATTATTGAAAGAATATAATTTTGTTAATAAGAAACATGAATAAGTTTATGCATGAGAGATTTGCATTGGGTTTTCAAACAAACAATTGCTTTTAATGAATTACTGACCTGCTGGTTAAAGTTTGGTCTAAATATTGATTAAGAAATAATAATGGAGATAAGCCAGGTGCCAAACTATCTTTGCTTCTTGCTATGAAGGATGGAGCTTCCAAAGAATCATTTTCTAGACATACATAATATTTTTAATAATCAGGTAGGTAGAAGAGGAGGGGAGCAGTGCAATGTTTTCATTACTATTTTAATTTTACATGTAAACTGATTTATTTAAAAAGATTTTAATGGAAATGTTTTTAGTCAAGATGATATGGCAAATCTAATTAATATGTTTTATTTTAGCATGTGTTTTATTCATCATGTTTATTTTATAGAAATAAATGAATAAAACATATAAAGTATTTACCAAACACTTTAATGACTAAAGCTATATTTTCAAGTTTTTCTTGAGAAAGCACTGGAAAAATGTTTCCTTTAATTTACAAATTTATTTCATAGAATGGGAAGAGGCATCAAAATTCACCTTGCACAAAGATGCTTCTTAGTCACATGGCAGCCCTGGATACATAGATTTTTTTGAGCCATTATGCTTTATCCTTTAAAAATTATTTTATTAATGTAGCATTAAAGAAAAATGAGTTGAACAAATTTAAAAAATAATAGTAAAGGTTCACTGTTCTAGAAAGATTATAAATTTAATAAAATATTATAGAATTACTATGTTTTTTAAATAGAATTTATAAGTTAATAATTTATATATACCATTTACATGATAATGCTATGCATGAATCTTTCTTGTGTATTGCATTGATGTCATTTGCAATAAACCATGTCTCTTTATATATATATTTTTTTGATCATTGCACTTAGTGCAATAACCTTAATATTAAGAGGATTGAAATTGTGGCCAGACTTAATTTCATGTTCTACAAATATAGATTTAATATTAGGATCTGCTTTACTGCAGTTAAATATATATCTGTATTGTGCTAATCTTGTAGCACAATTGGCATGAGACTCACCATAAGAAATTGCATCACATGTTCATTCATTAAAAGACTTAATCGATTCAGGATATAATATTAATATAGTAAATAAAACTCTTCAAAAATTCTATTCATTTTTAAATACTAAGAACATTAATAACAACATTAATGCATGGATCAGTCTTTCTTTTATATCACATATATCTAAAAAGATGAAAACAATCTGCTCAAATGATTTCAGTATTAGTTTAAGAACCTCTCCACTTTTGAACAATACTAAAGATAAATTATCTCCAAACCAAGCTATCCAAAATAGTTCATAAAATTAAATGTAATGAATCAACATGTAATGTCATTTATTATGGTGTCTTGTGCCACATGCGCTACAAGATTAGCACAACACAAATATATATATATAAACATTCTAAAACAGGCCCTAATATTAAGTCTATATTTTTAGAACAAAAAATGAAGTCTGGCCACAATTTTCATCCTCTTAATATTAAGTCATTTGCAGTACATGCAATGATCAAAAAAGAAAATATAAAGAGACATGGTTTACTGGAAAATGACATCAATGCAATAAACAAAAAAGTCTCATGCATTGTATTATCACATAAATGCCATTTATAAATTATTAACTTACATAAATTCCATTTATATAAATTTGTAGTAATTCTATGAATATGTCCAATCTAGTTGAAAGCAATGCTTAGAAATAATATTTAATTAAATTTATAATCTTTCCAGAATAGGATATCTTTACTATACTTTTTTTATATTCAAATTAAGCCAAATATATATTTTATTAAATTAAAAAAAATATTTTAAAATATGAATTAAATATTAAACAATGCTTTTCTACTGTCTAGTTTTATTTATTTAGGATTAGTTTCCTTGTTAATTTTCATTTTATTGTAGTTTGGTTTATAGATTGTTTTGTTTTTGTCTGTATGATCATTAACAATTATAATTGTTCTATTGTGAATGATTGCTTATTCTTTTCTTTTTTTGTGCATTTTTAAAACTCTATAAATTGGACTTTACATGTGTCATGTGATTACAAAATAAATACATTATTATTACATTACAATTAGAGGCTATAAAAGATGAGAAATTCTTGCTAATTCAAGATATCTCTTTTTAATGATCTATGTTTTTTTTTCCTTGGCAAAAGTCTATTAATCTATCTATTTGTTAGAGAATAGCATTTTGTTTTAATGGTAACCATGTTGCTATATATATATCTGAGGCTGTGATTTTGTTTTTGGTTTTGAGTTTTATAAGTTCCAATTTATGTAGAAAGGTATTAGGATGTCTTGTGATATTATTTCTACAAATGAAGGCATATCTTGTACACTATAATGAGTTGAATGCAAAAGTTATCTTTCCAAGTCCTCTTTCAGAATTTCTGGTGTGCAAGATAGTTTTATTTTTTTTATATATTATTGATTGAAAATTTTGCAGACTTTTTGTGAAATTTGAGGACCAATCTAGATCAAACTGTTATAAAGCTATTATAAAGTACATTAGTAAAAAGAAAAAAGGAAAATCTTGAAGTGAATTAGGAATCTGGATCTGATTATCATGAATGAAGAAGAAACTTTGCAAAACTTCAGAAAGAATTACTACAATTTAAAAATAGAATGGATGAAATTTATAAGTGAATAGAAAAGAGTCAAAAGAGTGGGATGATAAAATGAACGAGCATCATAGAAGAAGGGATGAAAAAATAGAAGATAGATGGGAGAGAAAATGATAGATTATCAAAAGAAAATGAAAGATAAATAGAAAGAAAATCAAAAGGAATTATAAATTGAAGAGTAAAATGGAAGAGTTTAGGAACAACATTATAGAAGTTTAAAATGATTCAAAAAGGAGCATAGGGAAGATACAAATAGAATTGTAAAAAATTATCTGTAGAGGAAAGTACTAAAGCTCAAACTTCCATGGAACTAAACACAGATGTAGATGAGATTTTATCATATGTGGTTGTAAAATCTAGTTGAGATTATGCTCAGTCTTATAGATGAAAGTAAATAAGTATTGACTATTGAGGATAATAATCAAGAATCTAAAGAGAAAACAGTAGAAGAAGCAATAATAAATGAAACTCACTTTAATATACTTTAACTTGTTGTAAAGAAGAGTGTTGCTGTGGATGAGACCCATAAAATTTCAGGCAATTACCAGAGTACATTATTTAAAGATGTTTATGCAACTTTGAGTGTTAAGTTAGAGGAAAGTTTTGCTGCAGGATATATTATGAATTAAATAAAATAAATCTTCAGATTGAAAATAAATCAGACAATGATGTTGAAAATTCAATTCAAAATAGCATTAAACTAAAACCCATGGATATTGATTGTGGGGTATTAAAGATTATGGATAAAATGGTATAGATGTATGTTCATCATCATCAAACATTATCAATCCATTGCAGTATAAAGGTCTCTCCAAGTTCAATCCATCTTCTCCAATCTTTAACTTCTCTTCACATCACCTCTGCACACTTTCTTATTTCATCCATTCATCTCACATGTGGTCTCTTTCTGAATCTTTTACAATCTTTTGGAATCCTGTTTAAGATTTCAATTGTCTATCTATTATCATTTCTTCAAGTAATATTTCCAGCCCAACTCCATTTCAGTCTTTTAATTTTTTCAATGAGGTCAGTAACACCTATTTGTTCTGTTACCCATATATTGCATTTTCAATCTCTTCTTGTTACTCCTAACATGCATCTCTTCATACTTCTTTGAGTGGTCCAAAGTCTCTGTATTGCTCTTCTGTTAAGTGTCCAAGTCTCAGATCCATAAGTAAGAAACAGTAAAAATACATATCTTAAAAACCTTTCTTTTCAAACACATAGGCATAGTTTCTTTTAGTATCAAGTTATTTCTACCAAAAGCACCCCCCCCCCAACCTAGTTTAATTCTATGATTAATTTCATACATTATGTTTCCATCTGTGTTAATAATCTGACCAAGGTATTTGTAGCTGTTAACTTCTTCTAACTCATCATAATCAATCTTAATTTTTATATTTTGAGAAAAACCATTAAACATTACTTTAGTCTTTTTAACATTAATCTTTAGTTTTACTTTCCTACTTTCATCTGATAACTCATGCAATATTTCCTGCAGCTCTAAAGCATTATTTGAAAAAAAAAAAAAAACTACATCATCTGCAAAATCTAAATGACTTAAATAATCTTCATTTACTTTCACTCCTTTAGCTTCTTATTTTAATCCACAAAATATTTCTTGCAACACTGCTGTAAAATGTTTTGGAGATATGGAGTCACCCTGTCTTACACCCTTCTCAATGTTGACTTTCCTAGTATCATTAGATAATCTAATTGTTGCTGTTGCATTTTTTTAATAGTCTTTAAAATATGACAATATCCTGAATCTATACCTTTATGATCCAATGCTTTAATCAATTGAAGAAATATTTATAGAATCAAATCCCTTTTCATAATCTACAAATCCAAAGCATAATGGCAACTCATATTCATTTGTCCTTTCTATAACTTCTCTCAATACCTGGATATGATCTGCTGTACTAAAACCACTTTTAAATCCAGCTTGTTCTCTTGGTTGGTGGAAATCCAAAGTTCTCTGTAGACGAGTTGTAATTATCTTGGTAAAATTTTTATATAAAACTGATAAAAGGCTGATAGGTTTGTAATTTCTAATATCTTCTTTATCACCTTTTTTAAATATTAATATTATTACTGCATTCTTCCAATCATCCGGTACATCTTTATCATTTAAACATTTGGTATATAACTTTGCTAAATTTTTCTATTTCTTCACCTGCTTCTTTTAATATATCAATTATAATTCCATCATTATCTTAGGCCTTTCTTCATAAATTTAATTGCATTTATCACTTCTTCATTTAAAATTCTGGGTAATTTGGAAGATATAATAGATATAGGAGGTACTCGTTCTTTATTACTATACATTTGACAAGCAAAAGGTTAAATGTGTCATAAAAGTTAGTAGTGAAGGTGGATTAAAAAATAAATATGTCATGGAGAAAAATGTTAATAGGGATTCTATAGATAATTATTTAAATGTGTAAATCTGTTTCTAGAAGAATATAGATGGTAAAGCAACACATAGAAAATTACAATTAGATAGAGTATTGTACACAAAAAAGATGTGTTAAGAATTGCATAAATTCTGAAAGAAACAGATCCTTTAGCGCTTATAATACTAAGATGCAGTTGTATAAATATTATGGATTAAGAAAAGGGAATAAGTAAGAAAAGGATAAGTAAACCTCAAAAGATTATCTTACCAAAGGATAGATGGATATATACAATTTGTTATGATTATAAATTTATTAAACGCACATTGATTACGTAAGTAATATTTACTGAGGCTATAACCTCGATAATATGCATGTAAAATGCGATAGTAGGGACCTCTACAGGTGTTTTAACCACAAGCTTACACTATGGAAGAAAAGAGGGGAACCCTTCTTTACTTCAACCTACTGTCTATTTAAATAGGGGAAGCTGAAGCGGTTAGATTTGCGAGCATGAAGCTATTCAATACTTCACTGATTAAATCCACATTTCTTATTACACATTAATACTCGCGAAATCTTTCGATTTACGAGTCAATGGAAAGATTTTATAGTTAGAAATCTATTAAAGTAATTTAAAGTTATAATTATAAATTTATTAAACACACAAGCTTGTGGTTAAAACACCTGTAGAGGTCCCTACTATCGCATTTTACACGCATAATATCGAGGTTATAGCCTCAGTAAATATTACTTACGTAATCAATGTGCGTTTAATAAATTTATAATTACAACTTTAAATTACTTTAATAGATTTCTAACTATAAAATCTTTCCATTGACTCGTTGTAAATTGAAAGATTTCGCGAGTATTAATGTGTAATAAGAAATGTGGACTTAATCAGTGAAGTATTGAATAGCTTCACGCTCGCAGATCTAACCGCTTCAGCTTCACCTATTTAAATAGACAGTAGGTTGAAGTAAAGAAGGGTTCCCCTCTTTTCTTCCATAGTGTAAGCTTGTGGTTAAAACACCTGTAGAGGTCCCTACTATCGCATTTTACACGCATATTATCGAGGTTATAGCTTCAGTAAATATTACAATTTGTTATGGAAAATTGATGCAATATCCAAAAGCAAGATTTAAACATGTTTTAAAGCATAGTGGTGGAAAACCAGTTAAAACTTGGTGTGGTTTAAAATAGATGAATGATTTGTATATGAAACTCAAGTAAAGCAAAGTCTACATAATTCTAAATACACATAAGATTAGGGAAGTCTTTGTTGGAATGTTCCTTTCAGCAAGGCCTGAGAAAATGATGTGAAGAACATGAAAATGACTGATAAAAATGACAGAATATAAACAAGTATTATATAAATATTATTACAATTTAATTTTGTATATAGATGCTAAAAAAATATTTCAATCATTTGTTAGTTGCTAATTTATTTTTTAAATTTTTTTTTACTATTACTGTGGGAATATGAAATAATATAATCATTTCACAACAGGCATAGATATGTAGAGTAGAATAGCAGAGATATTTATTTTTTAGTGACAACTAAGTAAAGCAAGAGAAGCCATTTAAATATAATAATAAAAAACCACATTTAGGAAATAACTCATAACACTAACAGATAAGTATGTATTGTGTTATGTACATGTATATGTACATGCATGTGTATACATAATATTTATTATTATTTGTACATTAGTAATAAAACACAATCTAAATATTCTTTAAAATATTGTATAAAATAATGTTTAATATGTAGAAAGTAATTTTAAATTTAATTATTAAAAAGGTAATAATAATATATTGATTGTTTTAAACTTATAAAGCACTTAATAAAAATTATTAATTTATATATATACACACGTTGACATTATTTTTGAAAGTAAATAATTTAGGATAACTGCATTTTGGGAATTCATCATCTATCCATTTTAAAAATTAATAAGAAATTGGATCATCCACAGTTTTAAAAAATTGACTGTAACTGAAAACATTTTACATATATTTTACTGCAATATCAGGCTAAAATATATGAGATCATACCTAGATAATGAATCAATTCTATAAGAAAATCTCCAAAATGACTTAGTAACAAAATATTTTGAATTCTCACTCTCTACAACAACTTGAAAATCGATTAAGAAATTATGCACAAAAGCAATTGTAACCCATAAAGGATTTGCAGTCAACAATTGGTAATTTAATAAGCAGATAAAGGATTTTCAGTCAACAATTGGGATACAAATACCAGAGCTTTGAAATAAATATTTAAAAAAGTAACTAATATTTATGACACATTTGTTTAAATTTTAATTAAAATTAAATGCTATATTGTCATCTCTATTTATATGTAATTTAAAGATGATCTTTGTATATAAACTGTTTGAAATTTAAGCAAGAACTTTTATTTATAAACATGGTGCATTTTTATATTAAAGATCGAATGATTTAAATATTTAGAGTTTAGATACTATTTTAATTTTATTTTGATAATAATAAAAAGCTTCATGTAGGGTTAATTATTGTTGACAAATGTTTTTTTTTTTTTTAAGTAAATGAATTATTAGAACTCAATTTTAACAATATATATACACAAACAATTTTACTTTGAATGCTATAAATTTGAATTTAAATAAATGAATGTAGGGCAAGAATGGATAGACACTTGAGATCATAAGACATTATAATGACCTAAATTTAAATGATTTTTGACCTTCATTTTTTATATGTTGAATGTGTAAATGTTAAATACTTGCTATAACTTCATATAATCTTGTTAGCGAATGATAATAGAACTTAATTAATATAAATGTATAGATTTGTTTATTGTTTATTTATGAAGATGTTGAATATAAGATGTGTGTATCTAATATATTGGTGCTGATATAGTACGCACTTGGCGGCAATGTTGAATTTGAAAACAGCCAAAAACACTGCTGGCACATGCAGGTGTGAAATTCCTGCTTACTTGTATTGATAATGATATACATGTTTGCAGATATGCATTACTGCTTTTACATTGAAGCTAATTATATTTATGCCCTTTGTTTGTTTATATTTTGACATTCCATTATGTCACAGTGGAAAAAATGACCTGATGATTATATTACTGCATATTGTCATAATGAAATTTCATGAACATATATATATATATTTATGCATTTACTTGAATAGAGACACATATTACTGATATTAAGAATCCAAGTCATATTCACCTGATTATATTTTAGCTGTTATGATTTATATTAATGCATTTTGCATGTATATCTTATCTTTGTTTCTTTGTAGAAAACTGGGTGTATGTCATAATAACAAATTATAATATTACTGTTGTTAATTAAATGGCTTTATTGCATATAACATTTGTCTGGAGATCTCATTCTCATTTATATATATGAAATGAAATCATGCATTCATGTTTATGTGCTACATTGAAAGTATAATAAGCCATATTATCAGCATAGAAAAATGATTACATGCAATAATAAAATGAGGGTCTCATTGAGTTATACTTTAGCAATTAAAAAAATTAGATATTTGGTTTTATAAGTTGTTGAATGTATTGTGTGACTCCTTATCTCACTTATCACTAAGTTAATGTAAATTTGGTAGTACCAATGTGAGCAACATACTTCCTTTTTTGTGGTTGAATTATTATTTTGTTTATATGTTAATAAATATGTTACTGGTTTTTCTTTTTGATTGTGGGATTTATAATTCATCCTATCTTAGTTTTTTTCCTTTGTTGAAAATTGCATTAATTCATTGATATTTTTTTTTTCCTAGCTATTTATATCACTTAAGTTTTTTAATTCTTGTAATAATGATAATTTAAGTTGGAATCTATTTTTTTATATTTTTTTCTACTCTTTGTTATTTTCATTATACTTATTTTTGTTTATTCTTAGCAGTAGAAATTAAAGTAAATTTACATTTGTATTAGACTATCTGTATAATGAAAAGAAATGACTATAGACTAAGACAAATTTTAAATTGGATTCTTAACACAGGGAACATTTTCATATAATTAGTAATAATTTCTAAAGAAAATATTATACAAGTTGAATGAATGTATGGAAAAAACACCATTTGATTGGGGAATAATAAAAAATGATTAGGTTTTATCATACTTACTAAATTTAAATTTTTATGAGTGTTACACATGCAAGAATTTTTAAATTAATATTTATTTTTTATTTTTTAAACTATAAATATGTTTTTGTAGGTCTAATATGGGAGAAAAATTAATGATTGAAACTGCTGCTGATCTGGATTGTCCTAAGGTATTTTTTCTTTTTACTTAAAAATATTTTGTGTATTCATGAATATAAATTTATTGATTTTTTTTAATCTGCAATAATTTTAATATCAGCTATTATTTATCAAATAATCTCTCTTTCGTAACTATTTGTTTAATTAACTGTTTAGTTTCTGCACTGATGTTTGAAAATAATTTTTATATGAATGAGCATATTGAATAATGTCACATGATTCTTACATTTCATGCAGGTTTAAAAATTCATTCACTGTAGGGATTATAATTTTTGATAATGTTTTGCTTTTGAAATTATTTTGTTGTTGCTAAACTTATTTAATTTATTGAAGATTTATTATTATTATTTAAATCTTAGAAAATCTATTCTTCTTTTGCTTGTTTTTCAACTAATACATTGAAGTGTAGAAGTGAATTTATTTAATTTCATCATTATTATTTATTAAATCATTGAGTCATAATGGAGTTATGCCTTTTCATAATCTAACATGTTCACAAACATAGAGGTGCAGAACTGTGATTTCAAGTCTTGGTAAAACACAAATTTCCTATCCTAAAAATTTCTGTGTGTATATATATATTTAAAAACAACAACAACAAAATCTTCATTCTGTTATAAATAAAACATAAGTGAAATTTCAAAGTTGAAAATGGATTTAAAAAAATTATTATAATTATATGTACTTATATATCTTTTGAAAAATTGTGAATATTAATTAAAATTTCCAATTAGATTCAACTATTAGTAATAGCCCACAGATTAGTATTTACACAATGTTTTGAGTGGTATTATTTTCCTCTCTTCTTCAGATGTTGCTGTTATGATCAATGACAATACTCTCATGGGAATCAAACCTGGACTTTTAGATTCCTGAATATTGAATTTTTAAGGAAACGCTGTATCCAACCGAGCCATTCTGCCAAAAGCAACAGTTCCTATTTTCATTTTTTCCTAAGAACAAAGTTAATTAGTGGGTTCCAGACATTATGTATTATCACACTTGATTGACTTATAGGGTTATTTGTTATTATCATGTGAGTAGCTTTCTTTAATTTTCTTCTTTGTATCATTTCTTCTCGTCCAATATTTTTGTATTATCCCAATCGAACATGTGTTCATTGATACATACATAGTCTGCTAATTTAGCCATATCTGTATTTTTTTTCTAATCATCATTTGGTGCTCTTTTAATTGCTTTTCAATGGAATAATTGGTCTCACCAATATACTTCCACATTCACATATTTTATAAATATAGTTTTTGTTTTTCAGCATTTTAAGTTTAGTTGTTGTGGATGTTGGAATTCCTCATAGTGGTGTATGGCTTTGGAAAGTTGTTTTGATATTGTATTTATTGCAGATTTTTTTAGTTTGTCTTCTATTTTTGGTATGTATGGATATACTATAGTATCAGTATGTACAACACTTGAACAGCTTTCCAGAGCCATATCACACTATGAGGAATTCTAACATCCACAAAGTGTAAACTTGAAATGCTGCAAGACAAAAATTGCATTTATTAAACATCACATGGAAGAAAGTATATCAGCGAGACCAGTTATTCCATTGATAAACAATTGAAAGAAGAAGCAACCAACTGATGACTAGAAAAGAAAATACAGATGCATCTAAAGTAGCAAATCATGTATGTACCAATGAACATTTGTTCAATTGGGAAAATACAAAAATATTGGTCAGGGAAGAAAATGTATATAGAAGAAAATTCAAAGAAGCTGCTCATATGACAATGGTAAATAACCCTATAAGTCAATCTATTATGACAATACATAATGTCTGGAAACTACTAATTAAATTTAATCGTGGAAAAAATGGAAAAATCAGGAGGAACCTCATAGATAAATATATGAAATTTTTACTGATTACTGCCTTGGGCAGAATGGCCCAGTTGGATAGACCGTTTCCTTAAAATTCAATATTTAAGAATCTAAAGGTTCTCATGAATATAATGTTACTAGTCAGACCAGCAGCACCTGAAGAAGAAAGGAGAATAATACCACTGGAAACAATATGTAAATGCGGTTATTATTAACAGTTGAATGTAATTGGAAAATTTAATTAAAGTTCAAAATTTTTCCAAAGACATTCATGATTTAATGTTAGATGATGGAAATAGTTCAACATATATGTACAACTAAAATATCTTCATCACAACCATCAGGCACACATTATAATTATTTGTCTGATTTCTTCTTTCTTTTTTTTTTTTTCATTTTTGAAAGTCAGTAATTTACATCTGTAGGTACATGCACATATGCTCTTATATTTATACATATGCATTCTCAATGACTCTCCAAAAGTATAAATTGAGTTAATTTTGCTCATCTATTGCTTTTATTATTTATATTGTAATAGTTAATAAATCAATGATTAGATTGTTCAGTCACATTGCTTATTTAACTATAAGTGGCTTATTTATTCAGATAATAATATTAATAAACAATTAAAATACATACTTTCTCCAAATTTATGTAATAATAAAATGATATAGATCTCCACCCATTTTATTATTTATTATGAATGTTCATGTATTTAGTATATGATTTTAGTCTCTCAAGTCCTTATATATAACAATTAGATTTTAAAGTTTATTTTATTTGAATCCTATTTCTATTATATATATTCAATTATAATTTGTTTTTACCATTTACAAGAGATTTTTGCACTTCTGTTTAAATTGTAAAATATATTATAACTTATTATTTATTGCAAAATAATTAACCTATAAATATAAGTGAATGTCTTAGTTTTGAAATTTTTTATAATCATTCATCTTATATTCAAAATGCTAATCATAAATGTTATATTTAAATACAAATATATTGTCTATACTGAACTTAATGATATTAGAAGGGATTTCAATTTATGTGTATTGGTTGTATAAGTTAGAGTGGATGCTGTAGGAAGCTGGAAAGTCTGAGTTCAAATTCCTTTTAATTACATTAAGTTTAGTATAGACAATATACTTGCATTTAAATATTACAGATCTAGCCTGTATTCTGCTCATCCCTCTCCTGTGTAATTAAATGGACATATTAAGATCCTATACATGAGGGATCAGAGTGGCAAAGACAATATGATTATTGGTATTAATATGAGTTTTGAGCATTCGATCATCAGATTTTCAATGATATTGATGGTTGAAGAGTTGGAGATTGGAGAATATTGAAGCCTATCCATTAAAGTATGAAGATTTTTTATTTAATATAAGCTGAGCACTGATAATATATGTGTGCGAGAGAAATGAATGTTCTGGACTAACTGATGAGTCCTGCTGGTTCAGCATGAAATATATATTTTGGAGATTTTTTTTTCCACATGTGTATCGATTGTATAGGATAGAGTAGATAACTGTACAGAGTTTGAAAGTCTGAGTTCAAATCTCTTCAAATCATAAATGTGTAAATATTGTGAATATATAAAATATATTTTATTTACAAAAAAAGGAACTTGTGTATAAAAATGTTAAAAATAAATATGCAATTTAGTTTGAAAAATATAAGCATTTTTGAAGTTTTGTAATAACGTTTATAAACGATTTCTGACATCCAATATTCGCCATCCACTTGTCATTCTAAAAATTATTTTGTTATTAAAAAAAGTCTTTAAAGGTTATTTTGCAGCCTAAGTACTAAATATATATTAAGGATTTCTTTAAAATACAGAAGCTGGCCAATGTAATAAAACACACAAACACATATACACAATTTATTCAAAGAAAGTGCTTGATTTTTAGCTATCAAATATTCTTTTTAAGAATAGAAAATATTACATTCCTTAGTTTCTCCCATTGCTTCTCATTATATTAAGTTTAAATTGGATTAAATAAATTAACATGTCATTTAGAACTAGTGATAAATTATAATTAAAAAAACTAAATTTGAAAATCATTCCCTAGTAAGTTCAGTCACTGTGAGAACATGTTTTAGAAAGATTAAATTTTAAACTAAAATATAAAGATTTTGTTATTGTAGGTAATTTTAATATTCTTATGTTTTTTTTTAAGAAAGATATTAAATAGTTTTGGTAATTATAAAAAGGAAAAGTTTTTTTTTTCCTGTCTTCTTTGCCTTTTTAAAATAATTTTATAAATAGTAAGATAAAATATTCTGAGAGAGAAAGCTTTTATATATTGTTTTGATAGTGTTAATTCATCAATATTATAATTAACAAAAAAGATTGGATTTTTATTTTTGATAACTTTAATGTGTGTATGAGTACAACCATCATGTTTTAAAAATTATTGGAAATAATGTTATTAGTTTTATGAAGTTATGTAATCTGTCATAATTAAATTTTTGCACAGTATATAGTATTATCTCACATAAACATTTTGTTTAGGCAAAAAATTTACAATGCTTGCATTTATTGCTCAAAACTATATCTTGTGGATTATATTATAGTTAGGATTTATAATGTAAAGAAGTCAATAGATTAGTATATTCCAAAGTTAAAATGATAATGGCATTAGAAAAAGGTCCAATTTTAATCATATTGGTATATTAACAATTGTTATTTGTGCTAAAATGATAGTGACATTAGAAAAAAAAGTCCAATTTTAATCATATTGCTATAAAAACAATTGTTATTTATGCTAAATTTTAACTGTTGATAATGTTATCCCAACACTGAATTCATTTAATGAATCTGTTATGGAAATGTAAAAAAAAAAAAATCTGTTCTTGAGTTCATTAATAATCTTGAGTGATTCTCTGTCAAGCAATATTATTTAGTGACTTGATTAAAATAAAACATGTGCATTATCTATTTGGCTGAATAATAAAATGTATTTGCACCTTTGAGCAATATGGAGACTGTCAACAAGACTAAAAAAATCATTACTAGACTAAAACTGCAAAGAAAATATAGTTATTTGCCGATTATTGTAACTTAATGTGGTTTTTTTTTTTACACATTGGAATCAGTATATGGATTTGGAACATATTATTTTATGAAAGTAGTTAATGATGTTTTTTTATGAGGTAAGCGCAATATTATGAACAGTGGAGGAAATATTTAGACAATATTTTGAATAATAATGTAAGCATTCAGATAATTGCTTTTACTTGAAATCTTAATATCATAAAAGTTTTGACTTCTGATGGGATAATTGAGGAAGTGTTAAAATATTAGATTTTTTTTAGGAGACATGTCTTTAAGAAATTGTGCTTTTATTGTTTTAATTTATAAAAATAAAAGGCATAGAAAAAACTGCAAAAATTATTATGAAATATCCAGTGCAATTATTTTCAGGCAAGTTGTTGAATATGTTTTTGTTTTCAGTTGAAGATGAATGTTTACCAGAGACTCAGTGTAGTTTTAGAAAATCAAATATCACTCTACTTATAATTTGGATCAATGTTTGAAAATAGCCAAGTTTTATTCATATATTGCAGCTACTTGTTGGTATGAGATAAAATATTATTACTGCTATGGAAAGATAGATATTTGAAATTGAAACTATTATTCAACTTTGTTTCTCTATATATATATGTATTACTGATAATAGTCTTTGATACATTATATAGATAATTTTATAAAGTAGGTCTTAAAATGAGATCTAGGTTTGATGGTTGGATATTTGATTTGCAATAATTAATATCAATAACTCTATTTCCTTTGCTTTTAGATTAATAATATGAAAATGATTGTGCTATTTGTGATAATTAAGAGATACTCTAAATCAGGGGTGTCGAAATCATTTATGAGCTATTGTTCTTATAAAGTAAAATTTATGGAATCACATGTTTTGCATTTGCATGTTATTCATTGTTTTTCATATTTTATAGTTTTTTAATATTTAAATTAATTAATTAATAGCAAACTTAAAACAAAATCAATTTTTTTTATTACACTATTGAAAAATTAGAATTAAGTTAAAAATATATATAATCATTAAGAAATATACAGAAGGAACAAAAAAATAATATCATTATTGATATGTATATAATTTACTGATTGATGATAATACATAATAAAAGAATATATTTATTGCCAAATTTTAAAAAATATTAGTTTATTACATTTTTTTAATACTGTCTGAAAGTTCAGCTGATGCTAACAATTTCTTTTTTTTTTTTTTAAATAGTTTACAAGTGTTTATATTGTGACCATGGTTCTTTTTTTTCTCCTTAAGAACCACAAATATGCAATCTCATGTCCCATTGTTTGACATTTCTGATCTATCGAATGTTCTTCTAATATTATAATAATTATGCTTTTAAAAAAATCCAATGTCTTATCATTTAATAATGGGAAAAAGATATTCAACAATTTTTAGATTCAATATCTTGATGTCTTTTGAGGTTCAAAATACAGATTCCTGTATGATTTTACTTCACGTGATACATTAAAACATGAAGCATGTCATCATAATAATATAATTACTTAAATTATTTGTAAACAAAGTTGTTATTCTTACAAATTTTACATTCATGAGACATGGATATATTACTGATAGAACATAAAACAGTACAAAAAATTTAATATATTTAAGAAACATTTCATAATATTTAATTATGGCAAGATTGTAAGAAAATTTGTTATGTTTTTCAACATATTGGATATGATATTATCAAATCTACAATTATAAGGAAATCTTTTGATTGGATTGAAAAACTTTCTAAATAAAGATTTTATGATAAATTTATATAAAAATTTTATAGGAGAAGGAGATCCATTTATATTATAAAAAATATTTGAAAGACTTAACTTTGGAAGATATCTGATGCAAGATTCATGATAATGAAGAAATACTTTTGAGCAAAATGAAGTCTATATATAAGTATCTCCCAAATACTTCAAAAGTCAGTATAACACATTGCCAAATAAATGAAAGGACTAATTTCTAATTTATGGTATATGTACATATTTGTATTTTATAAATCAATTTGTATTTTCATCATAAAAGTAATTTAAATTTATTATTCATTATCCCCCCCCCCCACTATTTGAATATAAGTATCTTTTTACTTATGAATGTTAATGTGAGCATTACAAGTTAATTATCTCTCGAAATATTTTTTTTATTATTACTAATAATGGAATTATATATCTTAAATTATATAAGATTTAGCTACTGTGTAATTATCTGAAGTAATCTTATCATAGGGCAATGGAAATTATGTGGATGTTTGTGTATATATATATATGTGTGTGTGTTCAATTTTTTTATAGTTTTCAATTGATTCAGTAAGGTTGACTTTTTTTTTTTTGCATCACTTAATTTTATATTTCAGTCTTTGATAATGTATTATCCACAATATTATTTAAATTTACTCCAGGCATATATTATGCAGCCGATTGAAATTAATATATTAATTAGAATAATTTTACACTTTATTGGCTTCATTTAACTTTAGAATTATATATGTTTTTAATGTTTTTAAATACAGTGATAAGTCTTTAGGTGGTTTAATTATCTGTTATGTTTTATGGTTTTAGTATGTATATGTTCCTAAGGATATTGCACTCAACATTTTTATTATATATTATATAATGTCAACTCTGTGTATGTGACTGCAGAAAGAAATTTGATATTAACTAATAAGAGATTCTTTGAGATCTTAAAAGAATTGAACAGGGAAAATATCTAATGTCCACTACATATGTTCTTGTTTTGCAGCTATTATTATTGTGTGGTTATTCATTTTTGCAGATATGGTAAACATCAATCACCAGAGAGTGCTGGTAGATTTACCAATTAGAATTTCTTAACTATGTTCATATTTTGTACAATTCTGCTGCTCAGTAGAATGAATCTATATTAGATGTTCATCACACTAATAACTATAGGAATTTTAAGTGTATTGGTGAAAATATCCAACCATAAACCCAACAAATTCATAAATCTTTACAATATATTATATATGTTCACTAAGTCATGGAGAATCTCCAGACTCCTATGAATATCGTTACAATTATTGTATAAGATAGTGCAATTAATCAAGTATTAAGAAATAAGGTCAATCTAATCTGAAATAAATTAGAAATAAATATTTATTATAAATTCAGTATTCTTATTATACTAGAACAGTTAATCTAAGTATGGATTTCTTTTACAAATAACCTCTGTTTTATTATTTGACATATTGAAATTTATAAAATAAAATTATATATATTCCTGTCTTTTCTTTTTATACTATGATGGATCGATCATATTTATAGTTTTCTAATAATTTATTTAACTATACATACAAAGCTGTTGGTTATTCCTTTTAAAACCTAGCCATTGTTGTGCATGCAAATACATGGTTTTAATATCTTCAGCAGTCATAACAATGCATATTTAATCACCATGGTGGGAGATTATCATCATGTAAATAAACAAACAAATGCATATGTTAGTAAATTTTAAGAAATATTTTAAGATGTATCATAATTAAAATACACTATTACTAACTATATCAACTTCTATTTTTAATCTAAGGACATGCTTGTAAGTAATTAAGATTCTTCATATGCTTCTTTATCTCCAAGCATATGAAGCATGTAAATTTCCCAAGTGCTTTTCAAATTTTATTAAATTATTTTAATACATATAACAATATATATCATACCAAATTGAATTATGTTTAAAAGCTTTTAAGTAATAAATTATAATATACTTTAATTGAATAGACAATATAAACACACACACACATCCTAACTTCAATATGCAACCAACTAAATCTTAAGTTTCTCTTTCCCTTTTTTAAATATTTAATCAAAACAAACATTTCATAAATTTGATGATCTTATTGGGTTTCAATTTTATAATAAGTCATTCTTCATCAAATTTAGATTGTGCTTTAATCTATAATATCTTAATTAAGAACATTAATGAGAACAATAAAGGTTACTATTTCTAAAAATGAACAATTTCTGAGAATTATTGGGAAGTATGTCCCAACAACTCACTCTCATTTAAATATGAAATTTAAATATTTCTAATAAAATAATCTTACACAGTACATGCATAAATAAAAAATGGTTAATTCTAATAAGGCTTAGAAATAAAATAAATGATACAATAAAATTATGTATAAAGTTTTTAGATAAAGAAGAAAATTTATTTAAGATTTAAATAAAATTCCAACATTCTCTAAATTTGAATGACCTTGATAATATTACCTAAAATTCCAGAAGAATAAGAATTCAGTGTTCAGCAAATTTTAACTGTGCTTCATAGTGATGTTTTAAATATTCTTTCAATTCATGTGTCACTTAAGGCTCTCACATAAACAAAGTTTATAATTTACTCCTATAGTGCAGATTCCTGTGGTTTTACTGAAATTATTTTTTCTTACTAGCAGTTTTCCACATATTAGAAAAGTTAATTTTGTTATGATGTTTTTATAAGTTTGAAAAAAAATTTTTTTTTTTAGTCAGTTTTTTTTTCCTATCGGTTTCATATCAATGATGGTGATTTTTTAAGTTGACATTTGCTTAATTAGATGTTACCAAGACCATTCCTAGTGTAGTCAGTTCTATATATAGGGCAGTCCTAGATAAACTAATTTACACATATTAAAGCTTCTCCGTGTATTAGGGAGATTTAAACTTGTCTCATTTGAAGTTTCACTCTAATGACATTAATGACTACCATGAAGAAACAATAAGCAAGATCCAAATCAACTTTTTTCTTAGACTATATATATATATAATTATTATCAAGTAGAATATTAATTGTCAAGAAAAGTCATTATAGTGAATTTATATTTTTGGAGAAATGAAATGTTCATATCAAAGAAATCATATATACATTAAAATAAAATTCAATATCACATATCTGATAACTAATATAATTTAAAATTTGATTAGTTTGTCTTGATACTCAATATCCAAACAGCATACAATTTTATTTTAATTACATTATTGTAATTAAATCAACTAATTACATTTTGTATTTATTTTACATGGAATTTAGTAATTAAAACTTTTTTAAATAAATCTTTTTATTTTAATAAAGAATTACACTTTTTTTAAAAATATATTTTTTTTTTCTTCCTAAAAGATAACTATTTACTAGAAATTAAACTAAATTTTCTATATATGTGTGTGTTGATGCATATATTTATGCAAAAATTAAATAAAACATTTTCTAATTGTCTGCACTATCCTCTAATTCAATTCTATAATATTAACAGGTCTTCTCCCCATTTTACTTACTTTTTGAGGGACTTACATATTGTTCATCGAGGGATGTCAAAATATTTGTTTGGTTTTTTTCTCAAAATTATTTTATTGAACATGTGTTATGCAAAAATATCAAGAAATCGAATATAAATTTGTTAATTTTTTAATAAATGCCATTCACAATATTTAATAAATTATTTTTTTATGTATATTGTAACATACAAACTGTTAACACATTGCAAACATTTTTGTGATTTTTTTTTTTGTTTACCGTAGCATTTTTTCAAGTTGTTGGTTAATTATTTTTACTAACCTTTTGCAAACATGATTAAAAAATTGTAAATTACCAGTGACAAGATGACATAATGAAGTATTTTCAAAATTATGGAATAATAGTGCCTGCATGAAAAGTGTGTGTTAATCAGCATGATATGAAACTTTATTTGCAAATGGAGTTAATGGCAGTGTAATCTCAAAACATATTTGAAGCGAGTATTCTTTCATGTTTTTTATTTTGTTTATTATATATTAAATTCTATTTAATTACAATCATTTGGAGTTTTGTGTAATTGTTTTGATTATCATCTTAAAAAAAAAAAAATTCAACAAAGTATTTAATATGATAATCATCTTAAAAAAATAAAAACAGCCATATTTGTTTAAAATATGACATCCCCAAAAATGGATAATTAACCAAAAAAATTTCTGGCACAGAGAGTGAAGGAACAATACATAAATATCCTACATGAAATAAACCTGAAATTGATATTTTCATTTTAATGTATATATTATAATGGATCTGAAGAGTTGAGACCAAATGTAACAGAGAATGGTATTTATACAGTGAAGCAAGGAGAACAAGTGAGAGAAAGTAAATATTGAGTATTACTTACATGTTGTTTAAATATTCTTTAAAAATCTTTTTATAAATATATGTTTAATGTATAGGATTATCAATTTCATTTGGCACAATGGCTAAATAAAATACTCCATTTTCATTATATCCCACCTCAATTAATAGCTAAAATAGAACATATTTCAGAGTTCAAAATATACATGTGTGTGACCAATTTTAATTAAATAAAAAAAATATGATGTCAAATTTAGTAAATAAAAATTAAATTTATTAAACAAAGAATGAATTATTATTATTTTAAAGAATAGTTATATATTGTACCATATTTGTGATACAATTAGCATTTTGCATTTTAGAGTTAAAATATTAAATTTTCAAGAAAGATAAAGTAATATTTTTGTAAATTCTGTTCGGTTTATTTTAGATACAGTGTAGATTGTATTTTCTTTGGCCACTTTTAAAAAAGAATAGAAAAAAAAAATTACTTTTTGATTTTACTGAGATAGGTAAATTTTATGTCAAGCAATTATAATTACTTAAATTGAAATTACAGCATTTTTTTGGCCATTAATTAAAGATGGCCATAGAAAGGGGGAAAAGATTACTTTGAAAACAAAAATAAAATAGAAATGTGTAAATTGGTAAAGGTTAAAATGGGGATAAAAATAAAAGAAAAGGTGAAAGCAGGATATGCATGGTGGATACCAAATAGCAATTTACAATAAATTGATTTTTTTTCTACGGAGCCAAGATGCCTCATTATATTCTCACCCAAGTGGATTTCACCATTATCAAATGTGTGAGTAGAGAATAGTTCATGTATTGATACTTTCTTTCTTCCTGGAGTTGCAAAAAGGTTGTGATTGAATCCCTTCACCTTCCTGAATCTTCGAACTTTGGATCACATACCAAGATACTGGAAGAAGGCTATATGACAGAATCCCACTAAAGACAAACCATGCATGGTAACTTGTACAGTGATAGAAATAAGCAGTTGAAACTTACCTGTAAGAAACTTTCTTTTGTGTGTTATAGGGGATCACATCCAGAAAATTATAAGTACTGTTAAAATGCTGTAATAAATCTCATTAAAACTGAATTAATATTCAAGAAAGAAAGTAATTTGATATTATGAGTTCAATTGTATTCATCATTGTGAGTATAGAGTTGTGTATTAGATTTAAAAGGGTTTACATTTTTTATTCTCTTACTTATTATTCCTAATAAATATGTGTAAAAATTTATAAATTTAATAAATAATAGAAATTACTCTGCAATAATTTATTTATTATATTATTATTAGCTAAATTGTTATAAATTATAAGTTCACCAAATGTAAATGCCAATGCCTTACTATAAATTACAATCTCCAAAGAATAGCAGTTCAACATGCAATCTCGATTATTATAGATAGGGAGGGGAGCGCCTATTAAAGTAATTTAAAACTGTTTTTTTTTCTCTATTATTAAACTTAATTATTACAAACTGTGGTTGTTTGGCAAGGAAAAATAGTTGTATTAGCGAGAATACTTGACATATTCAAATAAATGAATTCAGGTGCGAACATAACTTGGTCAACGAATACACACATATAAACCCTAAATTACTGATAAACGGTGCAATATATAAAAAAAATTCAATCTCATTCATTCCTTTCCTTAAGAAAATTAAATTGCTATAAATAAAATATGTATTGTGCATGTAAATGCAAGTATATAATGTATTGATATAAGTGTGGATATATAAAAAATGTAACAGCAACAATTAAATTACATAATGATACTAGGAAGATTAACATTCAGAAGGATGTATGACAGGGTGACTTCACTCCATATCTCCAAAACTTTTTACAGCAGTTTTGCAAGAAGTATTTTGTGGAATAAAATGGGAAGCTAGTGGAGTAAAAGTAAATGGAAATTATTTAAGTCATCTAGATTTTGTGGATGATGTAGTTGTTTTTGCAAATAATGCTTTAGCGCTTCAAGAAATGCTGCAAAAATTATCATATGAAAGTAAAAAAGTAGGATTAAAAATATATGTTAAAAAGACTAAAGTAATGTTTGATGCAATTATTCAAATAATGGAAATAAAGATCAATACTAGTGAGGTAAGTTAACACCAACAAATATCTTGATCAGGTTATTACTATAAATGGAAACATAATGGATGAAATTAATCATAGAATTAAACTTGATTGAGTGCTTTTGATAGAAATAACTTAATATTAAAAGGAAATATGCCTATGTATTTGAAAAAGGTTTTTAATAAAAGTGTTTTAGCAGTTCTTACTTATGGTTCCGAGTCTTAGATACTTAACAAAATAACAATATGGAGATTTCAAACCATTCAACCAAGTATGGAGAGATGAATGTTAGGAATACCAAGAAGAGATGTCTTATTGACACCACTGAAAGAATTAAAAGATTTCTAGAAGATATGATAATAGATGGATAGTTGAAATCTTAAACCGGATTCTAAGAAATTGTAAAAGACCTAGAAATAGATTACATGTGGTATGGATAAAGGAAATAAGGAATTATGCTGTGGTAATGTGGAGAAGAGAGGCTAGAGATCAGAGAAGAAGGATTAAACTTGTTGAGATCTTCATCCTGCAGTAGATTGATTATGGTTAAAACTGATGATGATGATTATATTTATAAAATCTAATAAATCAGGTGGTCTTATTTTAAGCATATAATTTGCTTAAATTTGGATAAACATATAAATTTAATTTTAACATAAATTATTAAGCATGTTTTGGAAAGTTTATTTAAAGCA
The DNA here is from genome assembly GCA_028023455.1 of Epiperipatus broadwayi. Lineage (NCBI taxonomy): Eukaryota > Metazoa > Onychophora > Udeonychophora > Euonychophora > Peripatidae > Epiperipatus > Epiperipatus broadwayi. The sequence goes on from JAQFVV010012449.1 coordinate 802,852, forward strand.
ATTATCGGTCTTAACATCACTAAGCATATAAGCATATTTATTCTTAAGAAGTATATACATAAATGACTAATTAACTAACTGACCTTGATGAACTTGAATATAATGGCAACAATTTTTTTTGCTTATAATCTATTATTTGTATAATTGGCTTAAAAAAAAATTCTAAGTACATATATCTATAATAACCAAATATATACTATTAGCGATCATTTGGCCTAACAACACATTACTGTTTAAAATAATACTTTAAAGATTGTATTTTCTATGCTTATAAACATTTATAAAGTAAATAAATTCTTCTAAACCGTTAAAACGTACTATTTCATATAATAAATATTTTAAAAATTAATAAATAAATATCTAATTATTCATGCATACATTTATTAAAATCCTCACATAAATATATGTTATAAAGATATAATAATAATTCACTACTGAATATACCTTTAGGTTACTTTAAGACCATCATTTGAACTTGGAAGAGAGTTAAAATTAATCTTGTTTTTGTTAAAACAAAAATATTAAAACGTATATATATATATATTTGCAAATAATAAACAATAAAGTTAAAAAAAAAAAATTCTTCTTCATAGTTATATCACTGATGATTGCTGTGTAAAAAAGTGTAGATTTTTATTGAAGATCTAATTAAAAAAAGTTATTTAAGGCATTTTAAATAATACTATTCAAAATAGTTATCATTATTTAAGAAATTTCTTTTAAAATTGAAGTGTTCACAAACAAGCTAATTAAAAAGTTTCCTTTTAAAATTTCAGCGTGGTTTACTTCATATCTGACCTTGCCTTCAGAAGTGGACTAATCCAAATTCCTCTCATCAGATCGGATTGAGCACTCATTGCCACTAACCACAACCAATGTATAAACATAGCAGTATGGCAAGTGTGTAAAACATGTGTATAAAATCCTACCATTGGCTAGGCTCTCTGAATCCGATTGCTGCCAGTAAGGTAGGGGATCTGGCAATAAATTGTCAATCTTTTTAGAGGTAAGGGATATCTATATGGATATATATAGAGAGAATATCTGTTTACCTGATCGACTCAATGTGCTCTTCATTGAAACCATTTCTAACAGTGGCTAACCGATATGTCTATGAAGAGGCAAGTTCAAGATAGGACTGGAAGATGCTATGACTATGGAAGACTCGAAGCAAGCTGTCTAGTACAGCCGGAAGCATCATTTAACAAACTCGAGGCAAACGGTCCAGTACAGCTGGAAGAGTTAAGAGTAGAACTCACAAGGCAAGCAGTCATTCAGCACAATTAGCACAGTATTATCTATGTTTATCTATGTACAACTGTATTTATTGAGTATTTATATTTTTATTGATATTACTGTTGGTTTGAGTCTGAAACCTGAAATTCAGCTAAACGCAACAGTTTGTTTTGTTAGTAAAAGTTCAAATTTTCTGTTGACAAATGACTTTATAGATTCCTAGAAGCATGTCAATATTTTTTTAGATAATAATTTGTCAAGATGTTGATTGAAAAGTAGATGGTTTGGGAAATCATCCTGACCCCTCAGAAAAGATTGATTCTTACCAGATCAACTTTTGTCTTAAACTAAATGTCCATTTAACAAAAGAACTGAAAGAAAAATAAAATGTCATTTCTAAGAATTCTTTTAGATACCTATATAACTTTTGTATTATGTCAGTATAAACAAATAACCATATAAATCGTTAAATATTTTAAATTACAATGCTTTTTAATGTCTTTGAACACTTTCATATTTTTTTTGAATAGTTTTAAATAATAATTATTTAAAATATATAAAATTTTCTTTTGAAAAATTATATAATTTTGCAAATAAATAACTTGATAATTTTTTTAAAATAATCCATTTCTTTTTTCCTCATTCTCCCACTACTAAATAATGTTATTGTTATACTATTTTTAAAAACAACAAAATCTATATAAAAAAGTTTTAATTTTTAAAGAATTGTAAAACAAACAATTGCACACACATATTAATTTTTTTGTCTTTACTGTTGAATTCATTATGTAAATTTCAATCTTTAAAATCTAATTTAAATATATATGTTAATATAAAATTATTCACAAAACATTTTTCCATTTAATATCAATATTATGCAGAATGTATTTATAACAACGAAATGTATTTTAATAAGAAAGTAATATTCTTAGATTTCATTTCAGCAAGACGAAATATTGCTATTATATTTTAAAATGTCGTTTACAATGGATATATATATAACAATGTTAATACAACTACTTCCAAGGTAATAAGTTATATATTTTTAATTTCTAAATAAGCTAAATATTTTTTATATATACAACTGACAGCTATAAATTCTCCTCCTTCAAGAAAAAAACTTTTTAGCTTATTTCAGCCATTTTAATTAAAGTTAAATTTTATTTATTATGATAAGAAAATTTCTCCAAACGGAAAGTAAAGAACTACTATTTCAAAATCTTATAGGATTTATTTACCCCAAAATAAATAAAGTGAATCTCTAATAAAATAATAATTTTTAAAATGTAACTAAATAAATTGTAGACACTTACTGAAATCTATTCTTTACATGGCTAAATAGATAAGAGCACAATAAAGCTTTGTTGGACACTGCTCATAGTTCAGTTTTTGCGCAGCACCGTGCTTCAGCTGGGCATGATTGTCAACCGGGAAATCCAGTGGTGGTATGCAGAGAGCGGCATGATCTAAAAAGAAAGATAAAAGCTTTCTTTATATCTAGAGATGGCGATGCCATCAATAGAAAAGACTCTTGCTACAAAATATCCAAGAAATGGAATGCATAATTATTTCATTTGCATAAATTTGCATCACTCCAAGCCAATTTATTATATTTTGTAATACGGCTATGATTATGAGGGCTTGAACCTTGAAAGCGCTTAGCCATTTAATGAATAGATATTAAAATAATATATATTTGCTTTATTTGTTTTTAGCTTTGTGTGCTTGTGCATGTTAGCGCATTTTATATATTTTGATTCATAATTAGCCACAAAGTATAAACTATTTGCTTATTTAATTCTTAAGGAAATTTAGTATCAAACCTTTTGAATTATATAACACTTTATACTGTACCGTCGAAATTGTATGTTAACTCAACACGATTCACAGCCTGGGTAAAAGTACCTCGAATCCAACCGTACACGAGATCAAAGATAAAGAATACTTATGGGTTCTGCCCTGTTTACCCACTCTCTAAATCTGCAAACTAAGTAACAACATTTTCGAGGCAAGCAATTAATCTTTTCTACACTCCGTCCCACTAGCATCAAGGTAGAGCATGATCTCAACTAATTTGTATGTCTAGCTCTAATTATTAAATTTAATTAGACTATCTATTTATTTAAATATAAAATGGTATGTGTGTGACCTTGAGTCATCAGATAGCAGCACAATAATTAATTAGAAAATATATAATTTTAGAATGAATAAAATAGAGATGAACCACAGGTAGCTTAAATTCATATATATATTTAATAAAACATTTTATAACTTATCTAATGTCTCTGATTTGATTTCATAAAATTATTTAATAAAAGTTTCTATTCTGTCGTTTATTATGCCTCTGGCAAGAGAGCGGTATAGTTTATATGCCAATCTAACAAATGAAAACGATTATCGATTTGTGGGAGACGCCCACCCAAGTCTGAGATATAGGAATGGATATTTTTAAAGAGCTATTTTAAACATAATTTTCTTATGATTGAATTTATTTTAAGAGAGAAATGATTAACTCAAACTATAGGGATTGGTGTTGGAGAGAGTGACACATTTAAAATATAAATAGATCGCGATATTCGCAAATAAATATTTCAAGATTTAAAATACATAAATTGATCAGATCGTGGTCAATCCGCCATAATGTGCTCAGACAAAGGAAAGTTAACAAATTCCAGTATTCGATATTACACTACAAGCATAAACTCAATTCACTTGTCCCGTACCCGTTACGCCAACAAATGAAGAAAAGAATAGTCTGTGCCATTGGCAAACCTAAAATATTACAGGTGAAAGAATGAGAATCACCCAGGCTAGCTAAGCTCTGCTTGCCCCGGTTCTTCCCATTTTAGCTTTCATATCCTGATAAGAAAATTATTGGCAGTGAAATTATCACGTGGTCTTAGTTATGATCTAGCAGTCACAAAAAAACAAAAGAAATGTAATTAAGCAAAATACCATCAAGGCAAAATACGTGTACTGGAAAATATATTTTAGCATTTTTAAATATATAATTATGCTGAGCTAAAAAAATTACATAAATATTTACGGATTGATCAAAATCGGACAAACAAGAATAAAATAAGCATTAATTATCTTTTAAAAGTAACCTTTATTAGTAAAAGGATTACGAAAATTTTGGGTACACTTACCCATTGAGAATTACAAAGTGTTCAATGTGACAAACAAGGTAAAACAATTATTGATTATATAAAGTAAATATGCTTGATAACAATTATGTCCATTAAAGAGTTGCTATAATGTTGATATTAATATGTATCTAAACATGAGTATCTATACATGGATCCACATGGCCCAGCTACTGAGAAGCCATCAATCACCCAATGATCCCATCCCTGGGGCCCCAAAGAGAAGATCCAAATGCTTCAGCTGAATGGGTGGACAAGTCCAGCATTGCGCCAACCACCACAACAGGCAGCGAGGTCCAAGGTTCAAGTCCATTGAATAATATATTCTCGACCTGCAGCCGAGCCATGTCAAGACCATTCCAGATGCCTCTGTCTTCTAATCAACAGTCCAAATGTGCACGGACCACATTTGGTCTACCTGCACAGAATTGGAAAGCCAACTAAGAAAAACTAATACATAGCGAGCACAGATCTGCACTGCCTAAAACCAACCTATCAAGGGGGCACAGCAACCAACCAGAGCAGAAATGGTGCTGAGACTTTGACCAGGTACCCTCCCAGCAGGTTTTCCAGGTAGTGGCAATAATTGTCAACAGCCCGCACCAAAGAACCAGCCTCCTAACAACCGCCACCACCCACGAGGAAGAAAAGAGGAGTGCAGACCCATGCCCGGAAAATTATTGCAGCAAAGCCTCCATCAAAGTTACAAAATTTGGAGGTGGCCCAAATCAGACCAATCACCTTACAAACTCTCTAATTTTAAAGTTAACCAAAGAAAAAAAATGATTAGCTCAAATCAACTCTGCCATAATAAACAAGCCATCAGGGGGTTGAAACAGCCTCCAAAGTCTGCTTCATTGTTGTTAACTCTTGATACGTGTCATATATTCTAAATACTAGTTCAACTCATCCGACTGCAAGGTTCTCCAGGGATTATGATCTAGCTTATATATTTCCATTTGGTTATTCCAATTATGAACAGAGTGATTAGCATTGTAGGATTCTTGCTTATTGTTTGGTTGTACAGTAGAGCTGAATGGCAACCAACCTGTTATAGTAACTAGTTTCTGTAACCATGTTGTGGACTTGATTGTAGTAGGATTCCAACTGGGACTCTTGTATTGATCCTATTTGAATTCTGCTTATCTTAATTGAAATCTAGGTCTTGATTAGTAATTAAGGTTTCAATTGTGTAGTGTAAAAGTTTGTAATCTTTGGATTATTCCTAATCATTGTTGAATTAAAGGAGTTGAGTGAACTGCAGCTTCAATATCTTTGTTTGGATCTATACTATCATTTGAACTTGGTTTTTATCTTTAAATCATTGTTTTTTGGCTCAGGAAACACTTCGTTCTAATTCTGTGTCAATTTGAAAGTTTTCTATTCTTTTTGTGGTGCCCCAATCGCACTGGAAGTGGCCCAGTAACTTTGATGTAATTATCAGGAAAATTTAATTCTTGTGCAGCGAGATGGCTTAAAACATAATCTATAATGTTTGATTCTAAAATTGAGATCGAATTCATATTTAAAATAATTTTCCCCTCCTGCACTGTTTTACCGCATTCAGCCATGATGTTTATCGTAACTTTTTTCTTATGATTGAATTAACACTGGGACTTCTTTTTTTTTTTTAAATTTCCATAGGTTTATGATTACTTTTGTGTCTAGTTTGTTTCTTGGTCTATTTCCTGTTTTTCCTGATTTGTTTGCTGCCGTAGAATCTTGCTATATCTGATGCTATTGTGAAATTCTTGAGATTATCTTTATTAAGCTTTTTCTTTTTCCCAACGTTTTCGATAAAATTTGATCCGCCAACTATATCTCAATTAATCCTATCATTAAGCTTAGGATTTCTAGTAACTTTTTTATTTTTATTTATTTGGTTTTGTTTTAAAATCTTTTTCCTTAGTTTTATTCTTGCTCAAATGATTCTAAGATTTGCTTGTACTGGCTTTTGCCTTTTTTAATGGCAGCCATTTGCATAGAACGATACGATTGATAATTTCAAATACTTTAGAGTGAAAACTGATTTAAAATTTCTTGTAAAGGTGATGAAATGATAAAACAAGTACTCACCTACATCTTGGCAAACTTTTTCCCCCATAAACTCAAACTTGAAAGCATAATGAGTCTCATTCTTCTTGAGCCAGTGAACAGTCAACTGCTCCAGCTGGCAACAGGAAGTGGACTTTTAAAATAAGCATTAATTATTATTACGAATGTAACTATTAGAGACACATCTCTCCCTTCAACACAAAATCCCACTAACATTTCAAATGACATTCTATTTCTCTTTTATTATTTAATACGAATCTAATTTTCTAAACCCCTCTCCCTTTCACTCTTTAAAAATGAAATAATTTAACTAAATAAACTCTCATACTTGAATCTCACGTCTCCCCACAACTAAACCATGTACGTATAAATATATATAAAAAAAAACATAATAATATAGGTTTCATTTCGACAAAATAAAGATTGCTTCAAGTATTTATCTTTCAGAGCTAGAAAATTATTTATTTTTATTTACCGACAAATATTGATTGGGAAATAGCAGCGAATATTTATTTAGGTAAAGCTTTTGTCGAGATGGAACAAAATTGGCATATATTCATTTCATTTTAAGTAATTAATAATAATATTTTCTAAACCGCAGTTAGAAGAAAGTTTAGCATTAAGAAGAGGTATAATTTTAAAACAGATAGAAAGAAAGCTAAGACATTAGATTTTAAGTAATAGCAAGGGTAGTTTACAGATTATTAAATTAAATATTTTAAATTATATTTAAATTACATTATGGGAATATACACTTTAGAAGACATTACAATCAGCAGGAGTTACATTATTTGGTTGCTGGAGTTTAAAAGAGTAAATTAGGCAGTTAGAAATTACAAATTGGAAATATATTACCTAATTTATTATGAGTCCAAGTGGAAGTTGGAATTCCATGATGAAAAATGAATTTCCATACAGGCATAGCTAGCTATGAATTGAATAAAAGAGTTCAACAGTTCATTTTGATGAATTTTCTCCGGCATGAGGTATTGGACGATCATCTTCAGGATGGTGGGAGATGGGCAAGTTAAAACCCATCTACCCAACGATCATGCTTTCAGACATTTATTAAAAATTTTACTCACATAGATTTTCCCGGCAATTGCTGACAAAATCTGGGACTGGACTGCTTCTATTGTTCTCTTTGGCTATTTATACTTTTTTTAACTGTTTTTGGGAAATTCCCTTTTTCATACGCTCCAGGCTAAATGGCAAAGTTTGGAGTACATAAAGTATATTGGTATTGTATTCTTGAGAACAACTTTCGCGATAAACCCAATGATTTAATTGTTTCAAATCTATTTTTAATTAATTGTAGATTTGCAGAATATATATTTCAAATTATCTTTTCTAATTTAATTTTTACTTTAATTAGAAAATCCATCTGTTATCATATCTTCTAGCAATCTCTTAATTCTTTCAGTGGTGTCAATAAGATCTGTTTGTTCTCTCACTCATGTATTTTGTTTTCAATCTCTTCTTGGTATTCCTAACATTCATCTCTCCATACTTGGTTGAATGGTTTGAAATCTCCATATTGTTATTTTGTTAAGTATCTAAGACTCGGAACCATAAGTAAGAACTGCTAAAACACTTTTATTAAAAACCTTTTTCAACTACATAGGCATATTTCCTTTTAATATTAAGTTATTTCTATCAAAAGCACTCAATCAAGTTTAATTCTATGATTAATTTCATCCATTATGTTTCCATTTATAGTAACAACCTGATCAAGATATTTATTGGTGTTAACTTACCTCACTAGTATTGATCTTTATTTCCATTATTTGAATAATTGCATCAAACATTACTTTAGTCTTTTTAACATATATTTTTAATCCTACTTTTTTACTTTCATGTGATAATTTTTGCAGCATTTCTTGAAGCGCTAAAGCATTATTTGCAAAAACAACTACATCATCCACAAAATCTAGATGACTTAAATAATTTCCATTTACTTTTACTCCACTAGCTTCCCATTTTATTCCACAAAATACTTCTTGCAAAACTGCTGTAAAAAGTTTTGGAGATATGGAGTGAAGTCACCCTGTCATACATCCTTCTGAATGTTAATCTTCCTAGTATCATTATGTAATTTAATTGTTGCTGTTACATTTTTTATATATCCACACTTATATCAATACATTATATACTTGCATTTACATGCACAATACATATTTTATTTATAGCAATTTAATTTTCTTAAGGAAAGGAATGAATGAGATTGAATTTTTTTTATATATTGCACCGTTTATCAGTAATTTAGGGTTTATATGTGTGTATTCGTTGACCAAGTTATGTTCGCACCTGAATTCATTTATTTGAATATGTCAAGTATTCTCGCTAATACAACTATTTTTCCTTGCCAAACAACCACAGTTTGTAATAATTAAGTTTAATAATAGAGAAAAAAAACAGTTTTAAATTACTTTAATAGGCGCTCCCCTCCCTATCTATAATAATCGAGATTGCATGTTGAACTGCTGTTCTTTGGAGATTGTAATTTATAATAAGGCATTGGCATTTACATTTGGTGAACTTATAACTTATAACAATTTAGCTAATAATAATATAATAATTAAATTATTGCAGAGTAATTTGTATTATTTATTAAATTTATAAATTTTTACACATATTTATTAGGAATAATAAGTAAGAGAATAAAAAATATAAACCCTTTTAAATCTAATACACAACTCTATACTCACAATGATGAATACAATTGAACTCATAATATCAAATTACTTTCTTTCTTGAATATTAATTCAGTTTTAATGAGATTTATTACAGCATTTCAACAGTACTTATAATTTTCTGGATGTGATCCCCTATAACACACAAAAGAAAGTTTCTTACAGGTAAGTTTCAACTGCTTATTTTTATCACTGTACAAGTTACCATGCATAGTTTGTCTTTAGTGGGATTCTGTCGTATAGCCTTCTTCCAGTATCTTGGTATGTGATCCAAAGTTCGAAGATTCAGGAAGGTGAAAGGATTCAATCACAGCCTTTTTGCAACTCCAGGAAGGAAGAAAGTATCAGTACATGAACTATTCTCTACTCACACATTTGATAATGGTGAAATCCACTTGGGTGAGAATATAATGAGGCATCTTGGCTCCGTAGAAAAATAATCAATTTATTGTAAATTGCTATTTACAATAAATATTATTATTAGATAAATATTTAATTATTAGATGAATCCAATTATTCCTTTTTTAAAATAATACAATCCATGGCAAATGTAATGATTTGAAGCTTTGGGCAGTTAGTATAGTATTTGTTGTTATCCATTCCATTTATTTATAAAGATATCAACAGAAGGGAATTATGTTCTTCCCCCTTTTCAGATTTCTATTCATAATATCTTACAATCTTGTTACACTGAAAATATGCAAAATAAAATACAAAGTTTGAAGAAAATATATATATGTTCTTTTTGCTGAGCGTTTTTTTTTGTTGTTACCTAGTAACAACAATAATATAATCTTTTAAAATATAAGCTCATGAAAAATGACTTACTCTTTATTTCCAAGTTAATAAAGTCATTATTATCATTTCATAGAATTTAAACAAATATTTTATTTTTTATTTTAATAAATAAATTGTTCACTCATTCTCCATTTACCCAAACCATAAATATACTTATTAAACAAGATTTCTGATTGTTTTCTTTATTTATTCACTTATAGACTATAGGGAGTAATAAGTGATGATTGTGTATATCACAATATATTCATATACACCCAATTGATAAATATTAATAGATAGAATAAAAATATACTTATTATTATTTCATAGATATATAAAATAAAACTAGCCTTAAATAGCTTCGTGCATTTCTTTAGAGGAACAATTATCAAGAATTTATTATCAGATTGCTTGATGATTATTTTGTAGCATTCTTTTTTTGTTTTATTATAGTTAGGTATAGCTAGATACCCATTTATAAGCAAGTAATTTTTATTTAATTAAATTGTCTGAATTGCTTGAGTGAAAAAATCTTTAAGTTTACTTGGAAATCATTTACTTGAAATATATCCCTGTTGTACCTGAATTCAAACTAAATGTCCTTGGCACTGTAGATTGATATACTTATCTTCATATTAAGCTCTTTCCATATTTTTACATATTCTTACATACAAATAAATTATTCATATAAAATTGAATTTATTTAAATTTTCTAATTTTTATTGAAGAAAGTATACAGGTATTAACCCTAAATTTTTTGTTTTGCTATAACATTTGAAAATTTTATTGATTAATTTTTAATTATTTATTAGTTTAAGTGGTTTTTTACTTACTACTTACATAAATTATAATTAAGAAAATAGAAATTATAGGATTGATTATATTCCAAATCTGCTATTTGTGCATAATGAAATATTTAATTGATAGCTACAGAGTAGAAAAATATTTATGATTTAATATTTTTATTTGCATTTATTTGATGACTCTTTATGGATTTGAAAATTGTATATCTGGAAAAAAAAAAGAGCAGAAAAAGTAGTGATGCCCTTGAATTGCAATACTGTTCAAATCAAGAGATAATATGTTTTATCTGAAAAGTAAATAGTATTTAGAAAGATAGGTTGGGGAAACAAGATGATTGCTAGCAATGAGACAGATGGACTTCATTATCACATTATGAAGATGTTTTAGAGTAATCTAAAACTCCAACATGAATATTATTGTAAAAATATAGAAGAATATAGGTCTTAGCTGTCATAGAATTATGTGATACCAAAAGGTTGCATTCTTTCACTTTTTACAGTCAGTATATATCAATATTCACTATCCAAATTAATGTGGTATCTTTATTCTTTTGCTAATAGACCATTTGCAGACTAATAATATTTACTGATTATTAGTTGTTGACATCTATTTTATAATAACATCCAATAATAATATTAAATTTTAAACAAATTTTATCACTTATTGCTAATTACTGCTGTTTTTTTAGTTCAAATAATTAAACTGTTAAATCGCTGTTTAGAAAAAAGAAAAAAATTAAAATGAACAATCTAGCTTGATCATTGGGTAGTCATATAAATATTTTATTACATTTAGATTAATTTTATTTAAACAAAGAGAAAGAATTATGTTTTATTGATTGGATTTATTATTATTATTATTTAATTAAAATATTTTATTTTATAATCCATTAATGTTTTTTCTGGCACATAGATAATGGTAATTTTTAAATAATTTTATATGCTTCAATCTTATAAGGAATGCATTTTTGTATACTTTATATAAGAATATGAAGTAAAATCAATGGAAATAAATTATAATGAATATAAAAATAAAGACATCCTATGCATTTAGTTAATCCCCCCAAAAATCATATTTTTGAAGATTTCAAAAACGCATTAATACTAAAATTTCAAATTTATATATGCATCAACAGAAGAATGATATGTACAAATGCTAAAATATATTTGAAAGGTCTTAATTATAAATGTAATTATTGTTTAGAAAATGAAACACAGTATGATAAATTCTGTTGAAGATTGAGCTATTCGTTTTTTAAATTAATATATAAGACAATTTGTTTTTCAATATAATTAAAATGCAAAATAATAAAAATATTTTTTATGAACCAAAAATATAGCTATATTATTTATTTTAAACACATATATATAATTTAAACATCTCACCACTAGAAGCAGTGATGATATCCAAACGGTTCGCTCCGGTTCGCGCGAACCGGTTCTTAAAATAAAAAAAATTAGCGAACCGGTAGTTAAATTATCCGAAAATAAATTTTATTATTTTTATCCTAAAAAAAAAGTTGAATTAACAAATTACTTAATTGTTTCCAACAATAATCTAGAACATTATTTGTATATATATATTTTTTGTTATATCTATTATAGCAATGATTCTTTTTGAACTTATTAGGTTCAAAATGATTTCACCAGAATAATTAGACTATACGACATTCCTCTTTGAACGTGTGTGTGATATGTGCGAAGAAATTTGAGTGATTAAGAATTATTCTGCAAGTAATAATTCACAACAGTTTTGTTTTAAGTAATTAAATCCATTATTTATCACATTCAAATTAGTTTCTTTAAAAGTATACTAATAAAAAGTGTTATTTTATTACTGATAAATGAATCCATATTTAATTTTTACACAAGGTAAGAAATTAATTAATTAACTATTAGTTTACTTACATTTAACAGAGGCTTTATTAAAATTAAAAATTAGAAATAAATTCGGCACAAATGTATTTATGTATTTGATGAAATTTACTCTTGCTGAAATTATTTTACTTTAAAGATAAAATAACTTCATTCAAAAGAACATATCATTGCGAAAATAAATAGTAACATAAAACCATTGTTCCAATGATTTTGTTATACCGACGTTGTTTTAAATATTTATTTAACTTTTATTTTTTATTTAAATATTTTATTTCTTCACTTACATATTTATCATGCAGGATTTGTTTTTATTTAATTAGTAAATTTAATGGATGTCCATCTGTAGTAAGTTTATAGTACATTATTTTCATTTAATTTGCTATATCTGGTATAACAGTGTGTCTTTTTTTATCAATGAGTTCAACATATTTTTTCTAGAATAACTTGGCAAGAAGATGGCTCATCAAATGGCATGACTCGTTCTCAAATATTTTTTCCCTTTTTTTTTTTTTTAATTTTACTATTTTATTTAAGTTTTATGATTTGTTACCACTCATTTGTATTAAAAATCAATTAATTAGATGTTTTTTTTTTTTTCTAAGGCCAATGTAACACGAAAATATAATAAAAATAAACCCTTCACAAGAAATGAAACGAAAATGCCAAACAATATCGGATTTCTTCATAAAAGATCCAAAAACTGATACAGAATCGAAAACGATAGTAAAGGATGATATTTTGAATCAAGTTTTGTTTTCTGTTTCTTCTGATATAACAGAAAATAATGTTGACAACACAAATAAGCTGTCCAGTTCCAAAAGTACATAAGATGCATATAAAATAAATGTAGATAGTGACCTTCCTGACTGCTGGAATAGGAAATAAGCCAATGAATTCAAAGAAAAATATTGTGGTTTACTTATTATTGGAAAAAAGCTTGAGTGTGATATCTATACTAAAATCGAGTCAATAAAAGTAAAGTCAATTCATGTGTCAAAAGAATGGAGAAGATGTAATATTGTTCCAAGTGGAAAAAATAAAATGATTCAACAAGCCTCTCTTCACAAAAAATAAAGGAACACTTTTCATCAAAAGCACACCAGATATGTGTGTTGCAATTAAAAGAAAGAGCAAAAAATGCAATTTCCAAATCCATAGACAAAGCTCATGAAAAGTTTATGAGCTCCACTTGTAAAATTTTCAATATGGTTTGCACTTTAGCAAAAAGCTAAACTGACCATTTTCTAATATTGAACATTTGATAGAATTATAAAAAAAAGAATGGGTTAGGTATGGGAGTGGGACTCCATTCTCGATTTGCAGCTGTCAAAATTGTTGAACATATTGCAAAATACATTAAAAATAAAGTGTTTAGAAAAATAATAGATCAGAATTTAAAGACGTGTTATAATTAATGAGGTATCAACAATATCATACAAGCCAGTCCTTATCATTTTTATTAAGGTTGAAGATATAGATTTTTTACCAACGATTTTTGTAGATTTAATGGAATTACAAAACAAAGATGCTGAAACCATTTACACTGCTCTACTACAAAGTCTGCATTTAGTAGGATTTGATAATCCATACTTAAAGAATAATTTGATTGGATTTTGTTCAGATGGAGCAAGTATGATCCTGGAAAGGTGGTCAGGAGTGAATGTTAAAATAAAAAATCACTATCCTGAGTTTATTATTTGCCATTTTTTGAGTCATCGCCTTCAGCTTCTGCTGGAGGATTCTACCAAAGACATAAAGCAAATGAATCACTTTAAAGCATTTATTGATGAAATATACAAAATCTTCCATCAGTTTAATAAAAACCAAATGGCACTGAATAAAATTTCAACCAGTTTGGGAATTGAAATTCTAAAAATTGGTAGAGTTTTTGACCCAAGATGGGCAGCATTCAGTCATAGATCAGCAGTTGCAACATGGAGAGCCTATCCAACACTGTATTATTTTTTTTCTACTAATAAGAAATTTTCTGGAATGGCTAAACATCTTGCCAACAAATATTTTATGAGAGATCTGTGGCTTTAATAATCGATATACTAGAAGAAATGTCTTTGTTGGCAGATGCTCTTCAAGGAAGAAATGTAAATATATTGCATATTGAACAATTGATTAAGAGAACAATTAAAGCATTTGAATATCAGAGAGAAGAGTGGTACTTAAAAAAAAAATGAAACTAGCTCTTCTAAGGAATTCCTGCATATTAATTTTGTTGAAGACAACAAATGTGTGAGTCTTCCCCATCAAAAAGTACTGAATGTAGTGACAACAAATATGACATTAAGATTAATGGATTGTAATAGCATAAGTAATGATATTCAAGATAGAAATCATAAAATTCATCAACTACTTAAAATTGTGAATTCAGATGCTTGGAATCTGAAAGAAGTTATAGTTCCCTGGAAAAAATTTGAAGAGAAATTACCAGATTTTTACAAAGTATTTCCTCATGAGATTTCAGTTAATGATTTCCATGATTATTTTCAAAAATGTTATGAAAAATCACCAGATACATGTTGTATCTGAAACTATCCAAAGAGTTAAAAATATAATTAAAACCATTGTTGTGAATTCCGCAGAGGCTGAATGAAGGTTTTCTGTGATGAACGCAATTTATTCAGATAAAAGAAATCATCTTGAAGTAAAAAATGTGGCAAATCTTCTAGTAATAAATTATATAGGTCTTCCATTAGATTGTTGGGACTGCAGTGACTTAGTTCAAGTATGGCTAACAAATCACAACACAGCTGATGATGCTAAAGTCAAAAAGCATCCTTAACCTGTGAGACATATGATGCAAATAGAATGTCAATATGGAAATATCTTGCCAAATAAATAAGTTTTGTTCCAATTATAAAAATGGTTTAATTCTTTTTGATTCCATAAGTGAGATTGCAAAGTACATCATAGTGTGCATGTGCACTGTTGCACTTTTTTGTGTATGGGGGGGGGGTCATGCAAAATTTCTGAGAAGTCGCCAAAAACGTTTAGCTATGAAACCAAGAAGTGATTTGCTTCCATGGCTTAGAAAGCAGAAAAATAAACAGAATAGGTTCTTAAATACAACCTACATTTAGAGAACTGGTTCTTGGAAATTTGGGATATCCTCACTGACTAAAAGTATTTATTTGACAGAGTAGAGATCAATTGAAAAAAATGTAAATGGAAAGTAAGAAGCTTTGTTAAAACTGATTTAAATTCAATGTTGAATAAAAATACAATTCTTAAATATTTTTATAATTTGTAATTAAGAATTAACTAATCTGTGATTCTATCTGTTTGATATTGAAATGTAATTATTCTTAATTTTTTTGTTTTTTTAATAGTAATTTATGTATTATCATTTAGTCTGCAATGATAAACTTTCTTAATACTAGGTATATTAATTTAACACCTTCTAGTATCAAATCTGCTTTACAAATAAAAAAATTCACTTTCAAGTCTTATAGAAAGCATATTGGTCAATAATATTGATTAGTGCAAATGTCAAATCCAAAACAAATGTTCACATAGCCCCAGTCAAATTGGCTTATTATATAAATTCACAAAGTAGAGTTTCTATGTACTAATTTTAATACAATTGAACATCAAATATGTATATATCAAATTAGCAAATGAATCCACTTTTATTTTGTCCCCGAATTTCTATATGGAAAGGATATTACCAATAATATTTATTAAATCAAATGTCATATCTGATAAGAATATTTATATGTTGCTTTATTCAGATCATCTTATGTAAATTTACAAAACCTTTTAAATACACTTGTACTATTTGTTATTCATAGATTAGTGTTATATAATTACACATTTGATATCTTCTATGATAAGTACTTTCTTTAATTGATAAATGTAAAAGATTTAAAATAATATGGTTTTTTTAATTAGTATTTTCGTATATACATATTACTTTACAAGCATTTTTTTTTCTTTTTCAGGAAATACTATTTAAACTTTAGAGACTCAATATCAAAACCTACATGTCAATACAGTTTTTTTTTATTAAGAGAGAGAGCAACCCAAAAAGAGTACCTTAGACTATTCTTTCAGTCAAACACATTAAAATAAATATTGTTGCAATTAAATATATTTAAAAATTAATAAAAATTTCTAAATTTATTAATTTTTTTAATTGGAAACAATGATATAAACCTACTTGTTGGGTCATTTTATATAATATTCTCACTTATGTGCTTACCTTTTTATTTAATCATTAGAATATTCTGATTGGTTAAAGCATTATATTCTTTTTTAACTTATGCTGAATGGATTGTTATTCAGATTTACATCTTTAATTTAGTTGAGGAAATGAAAGAAATCAAACGCAGAATAGAGTGTGTTGTATTTCTATTCTTCTCTCTCTTCATTTGACTAATATAGCTTTTCGTAACTTTAAAAAAAACAAAAAAAAAACAGGACCATTGTATTGACTAAAGCCTATTAAAATGATTTTTTCTTGGTAATGAAATAATAATGAAAAACTAGTAGGAAAAAAAGTGTAATCATTTTTTTTTTTTTTTAATGAATGACTAAAGACATTTGAAATGGGTAATGCTTTATATCTTTGAAAATACATTGTTGATTATAAAACTGAATTTCAATCTGACAGGATTGAATTTTTTTATTTTTCTCTCTCTGTCAACAGTGTTCTAGTTAATTCATTTTTATAATAAAGCAATAAATAAGCTAACACTCTCAGAATGAAAAATGAGATTTGAGAGAAAGAAAAAAAATTGAATATAATTTTAATATGTTGTTTACAGCTGCTGTTTCACCAATGGAATAGACAATTGATTTTCAAATCTAAATTTGTTTACTAGTGTGAAAATGAAGATAGTAGGAAAAAAATGAGCTTACAATAAAAACAAAGAGCTGCTTTATGAAATAACTTTTAACATACACATACACTTATGTACAAAAATTGATGTTGTTCTTGGCTTGATCCATCAGTCCGTCTTCAAGATATGTCACATCTATTTTAAGATTGACTGCTTAATCATCACATAACTCAAATTTTAATTAATTATCTTCTATCAACTGCCTTTTCTTTTTATCTTCTCTTATTTTTTATAAGTCTTTTTTATTTCTGTCTATATGAAGTTTCATTTCATTTATTTTAGTAAATATTTTTACTCTTTTTAATAATCCATTCTTTATACTCATCTTTGTGATCTTCTAATCTCTTAATATTCTAATTGAAATATTTAAGATAAAATATTTAGCAAATGTCTCTGGTCTGCAAAATTAATTTCATTCTTTCATTAAAGTCTGTTGAAATCATATTCATTACTAATATGAATAATAAGATCACTTCCAATAAGCATTTTATATAATAGAGGCAGCTATTTTTGGTTCTTGGAAATAGCTTACAGTTTTGATTGTTTAACAGTCTTTCTTAGAGCTTTAATATACACAGTATATTCACAAATATAAACATTTAAATCCACTTTGCTTTTATCACTATAATAATGCTTATTTTACATTTGTTCAATCTGACAGTTTTGACAGACCCTCAATCTTCGCAATCTTCTTCCGATCTTTTTTAGCTGGATAGGAGAAAGACTCTTGGAAACTATTAGATTGATCAAGTGTAAAATAAGCATTGTTATGGTAATATAAGAAAGATGGATTTGTTTAATAATTTTATCACTGCACAAAGAAGATATAAGATGAAAGATGTATACCAAACAAAACAATGCCAAACAATATTTCTTTATATATACTACAACCTCATAAATATTTTAGTTTAATTTAAACTGATATTTTTGTATATATTATTATTATTTTAAAACATCATTTTCAAATATTATATTTATTATTAACTGATAAATAACATAAATTATATGCTTATACAATAATATTTAATTAAAATTACCCCAAATCCAAAACTCAACCAGACTAGCCAAGAAAAAATAAAATCAAAAAGACAACTAATGGTTTCACTCCTACAAGCAGACTTCTCAAGTGTAAAGAACTACACAACAACACCATATTTATATTAAACATTACCCACAAATCCAGTTACTTCCCATCCACCCTTAATATTAAAAAAACTTTTTAATAAGTTAATTGCGTCAAAATAATAAATTTTCAATAATAAAGTAAATTCTAGACAATTTCACCGACGTCATTCATTCAAACATCATAGATAGTAATTTAAAGTGAGAATTCTACTCTCACGCTTTACTCAACAGTACTTCAGATTTGCTCATATAAAAGAATTTGAGTCTTAGGAATAAGAGGATTCCTTTTATTCATGCATAAATACTATATCTTGTATTTAAAATTAAGAGCGTGCTAATAGCTCTAAACAAGCTTTTTTTTTTAATTTATGATAAATGCTACTACAAGAGAAGGCATTCAAATCATTTTTATCTTGGATTGTCCCCATCCCCAGACCGGTTTCGACCTATGGGTCTCTTCAGTGAGGAGTTGGGACATTAGATTTAAAAAACCAACTCAAGCAAAGCATTTATTTAAAAGTTAAGTGTTAGAAGAAGATCTGAAACTTTTAGACATCTATATGTATTTAAAGTCAGCTCTCCAACTGAAAAAATCATATGGGCCTGAACTTAATTCAGATACTCCATATATTAGTAGGCTTATCCCTTTAATTTAGATAAAAATGATTTGAATGCCTTCTCTTGTAGTAGCATTTATCATAAATTAAAAAAAAAAGCTTGTTTAGAGCTATTAGCATGCTCTTAATTTTACATATTTGAAAGTGCAAGCTATATATAAGCCATGTGACATCTGACTTGTTATTATTACTATTATTATTTTGCTGTTGTGGCTTTAGCTAAATTAAAGGGCTAAGCCTACTAATATATGGAGTATGTGAATTAAGTTCAGGCCCATATGATTTTTCAGTTGGAGAGCTGACTTTAAAGACATGTAGATGTCTAAAAGTTTCAGATCATCTTCTAACACTTAACTTTTAGATAAATGCTTTGCTTGAGTTGGTTTTTTAAATCTAATGTCCCAACTTCTCACTGAAGAGACCCATAGGTCGAAACCGGTCTGGGGATGGGGACAATCCAAGATAAAAATGATTTGAATGCCTTCTCTTGTAGTAGCATTTATCATAAATAAAAAAAAAGCTTGTTTAGAGCTATTAGCACGCTCTTAATTTTACATATTTGAAAGTGCAAGCTATATATAAGTCATGTGACATCTGACTTGTTATTATTACTATTATATCTTGTATTGTAGAGTGAAGTATTTGTTTATTATTTAACACTCGCAGAAGACGCATGCACAATTAGCTTGAAAGGCTGATCTTTGAATGTAATAATAAAGATTATTTAATTCTTGTTTTTATTTCATTTCTCTCAAAGAAGACAACCTTAGCTTTATCAAAATTAATAGTATGGCCTGTATTTTTTTCATGGACATACAAAGCAGAAATAAGATTCTTTCTTTTAAACTCAAACTACTCTGATCTATGTAAACCTTCTTACAAAAAGGGATAAAATACACTATACTTGGAATAGTCTTTCTATCAAAAATTTTCTTATTTAATAAATTATTCAAAGTAATACCCCTTTTCCAAGCAATTTTCTTATTTTCAAATAAATTTCTATTCTTACATACAATTTTATAAGAAGACAATTTAAATGACAAAGAAATAAAATCATATTTGTTTTTATTTTTTACATCCTTACAAATATTACTATTAAATAAAATACTTTTAACAAATTTATCAGAGTAGCCAACACTCAAATAATCTTTATGCTACCCCACTAGAATTATTTAATTCCTTATTCCTATAACAATAATTTCTTAAAGCAGCTATTTTATGAGATACAGACTGATGATAGCTATCAGGTTTAATTATAGACTTTTTTTTAAGTGTCATAGCATTGGCCGGGACGTGAACCCGCAACCCGGGCAACTGCCTGCAAGTGCAAGGCAGTCGCGCTGACCTCTCGATCACCAATGTAAGACAAAAATTTATTTTTAACAAAATGACTGAATAACTGAACAACTAGTCTTTACATTTGTAATCACCAAAAGATCTAAAAATTTTAACTTAACAAAATGTAACCCCCCTCCTTTTATCGCATATATTATGAAAGGATCAAAACAATTAAACTCATTTACAAATTCCTTCAATTTATCATTCTCAACTACAAACAATCAATCATTCACATATCTAACAAATAACTTTAAATATAAACAATTCTTTTTAATAATAATTTCTTCTTCCAAATAATTAATATAAACTGAACAAACTAAAGAAGAAATAATATAACCTATTATCCACCCTTCCTTAATTTTATAAAAATTACCATTATCAGTAAAATGCATAGAATCCTCCAATAATAAAAGCAAATCTTTAATTA
Source organism: Epiperipatus broadwayi (assembly GCA_028023455.1). Taxonomy (NCBI): domain Eukaryota; kingdom Metazoa; phylum Onychophora; class Udeonychophora; order Euonychophora; family Peripatidae; genus Epiperipatus; species Epiperipatus broadwayi. The sequence continues at coordinate 823,800 of JAQFVV010012449.1, forward strand.
CTTTAATTTTATTTTTTGATAAAAATCCTTACTTAACCAACACAGACATAAGAACATTAATTCTGCTTAACCTTTTAACAGACTGATACATATTCTCAATATCTAAACTGCCAAATACCCAATTACTTTCCATTTTAAAATTATTAATCTTATCAAAAGCCTCAAAAGAAGAAGAAACTGTGTAATAACCAAAATCAAATTGTTTTAAAAAATTATCTTAAAGGCAAACCATCTTTATGAGTCTTAATATTTACAAACATCTTAGCTAATATGAAATCATTTCGATAACATTTTAAATAATCTCTATTAAAAAATTTTTAATTTACCATTTTTTTCATAATATCTATCAACTTTCTTTTAATCACATTACCTGCATCTTTTTCTAAAAACATATATTTCTCAATATTTAATTCTCTATTCATTTTTTCCCTAAACTTATCTCCTTTCATAATGACAAACTGACCAGCTTTGTCTTCATGAGAAATGATCACATCATTAGCAATTAACCTACCCTTAAGATGTCTATCCTTAGCAGGATTAACAATAAAATTTTTCTTTCCATTTTAAGCTTTTATTTAAAACCAATTGAATTCCAACTTTCTGCTCATCACTCAAATTACTAGATTCAATAGATGAAATTGTATCAAAAACTATATTTTTTGAACGAAATGGAACAAAATTAGGGCCTTTGCAAAGAATCTCATAATTCTCTATCATTTAACTTAATATCAGAATGATTAACAATTTTATTAATTTATTATCCTCATATCTTCCTATCATTACAATAAATTTTATTTATTTCTCCAAACAACTATTTTAATTTCCTTTCGTCCTTCCTACAATAGAAATTTGACCTATTTTCTCTAAACTGCCTCATGAAAAAATTTAAGATTAAATAATTAAAATCTTGCCTCCTGTCCAAACAGTACCTATTTCTTTTATATTCATAAATAAATTTGTAAAATTTAATGAAATTTTCTTTCAAAAAACTATTCAAATATAAATTAATAACCAAATTCCTATTTTTAATCAGTGTTTATTTTTCTTAAAAATTAATAATACCACTCCTAGGAAAAACTTAAATTCCCTACATTTTTTAAGAAAATAAATCTGCCATCTTAATGATTCTATCCTATCACTCAATCTAGATAACTTTTTAATCCTCATAATATCATTCACTGGAAAATTATTAAAAACTAAATCCCACAAACCCATACTAATGATCAACTACAAATAGCAAATACACATTTAAATTAAATAGAACACACACACATATATATATATATAACTAAATAAACACAGACATACTCTTTCAACAACACTCATGCAACAAAACTATTATATATAAATAAATATATAAAAACAAAAAAAAAAATCATAAACGTTTACACTATATCAGCAAAACTACCCTTAAATGCAAAGAATCTATCAAAATGTAAACATTACAAGCATAAAGCTAAACTAGTCAATAAATAATTAAAATTATCCCAAATCCAAAACAAGTAGACTAGCCAAGAAAAAATAAAATCAAAAAGATAACCAATGATTTCACTCCTACAAGCAGACTTCTAAAGTGTAAAGAATTACAAAACAACACTATATTTATATTAAATGTTACTCACAAATTTCCATCCACCCTTATTATTTAAAGAATTTTTAAATAAGTTAATTGCTTCAGAATAATAAATTTTCAATAATAAAGATTTTTAATTGTTGTTTTTATTTCATTTTTCTCAAAGAAGACAACCATAGCTTCATCTAAATTAATAGTGTGGCCTGTATCTTTTTCATGGACATACAAAGCAGAACTAAGATATTTATTTCTAACCTTATTTATATGAACCTTTATTCTTTCATTTAAACTGCTCTGACCTATGTAAACCTTACAAAAACAAGAGATAATATACATTGTACCAGGAATAGTCTTCCTATCAAAAATTTTCTTTGTATTATTTAATAAATTATTCAAAGTAATATCTCTTTAATATTTAAATAATTGAATAATTAAAATTTACTGATTTTTTAATATTTGTAGTCAGTTAAGAAACAAATTTTTTGTTTTACTACTCTCTTTTTATATAAATATATTTTTCTTTGATAATAGACAAGCAAGAGAAAAAAATATATAATTTAATATTTTATTTTTATTATTTTCTACCTATTTTTATTTAATATCTTGTTTTTTTATATACATAACCCACAATGGCTACAAACAGTGTGAGACTGTTATCAATTTTCAAGTGTCTTATTTTCATATTATATTTTAATTGAACAAGTGCCCACCTCAGTATTTTCCTAAGAATGTCTGCAAAATCAAATTAATTTGAATTTAGTTTGTATAATATAAACTATATACTCCAATTTTCAGATTTAGTGGTATCTCATACTATTTGTAATCTAAACAGTTGCAAATTTTTTTTAATCTTTTGTAAATTGTCATTATTTTTAAAACCAAATATTATAGAACTTATTGTAACTAATAGCAATAATAATAAAACATATATTTATTTTGTTTTAGTAACTAATTTATAAGAAAATCAACTGAATCCAGTTAACAATAATTTAATTTTTGCAATTCTATAGCCATATTTTTTAAATTTGTTTATACAATTATTTTAATATATATTGTAAATAATGCTTTTATTTAAAAAATCAAATTTGAAATGCTATTTATATAAAACTAATACTCTTCTTAGGAGTGGTATGGAAATACATTGGTAGGCTAAATATTTTTATACCATGTTGTAGCCATTGCAGGATAACCATTCATATATCACAAAACCATTAAATCAATAACCATCTTTGTGCTGAATTCTCATTCATATTAGACTAAAGTTTTCTAGCCTTATCATTCCTTCCTTAATAATTCTTTCTCTCTTATTATTAGCATAATGTAACATTTATATTCAAAAAACAAATTATCATTGTAATTTTTTTCATTTCATTAAGTTTATAGTTAAAATAGTGTTGTTGTTTTTTAAATTCTCTATTCTTATAGCTTTAACTTTATTATTATTTATTTATATGATATAAATTTTATCAAATTTATTATGTAAATTTTCATTTTAAGCTTAGTTCTATATTATGACTAGGAGGCACAACCATTCCTATCACCTTTGGTTTTTAACTCCTTGAGGCTTGCTCCATTCATCCATGTCCCCCAATTTAATGCATTATATAAAATTGTTATAATTTTTTGCAAATCTTCTTAGGGTAGATGTGTATTTCTAAGTTTTATTTCTGAAATTAGATTATTTATGGCCAAATAAGAAAAGGATTAAAAGAATGCAATAATAGAGAGCTTATTATTAGTGCTTTCAATTTTTTAAAAAGCAAAAAAAATGCTGAAAGATTCAAATATTTTAAACCTTTCTGAACCTTCAACTGTCACTTCCATCACCCATATAAAGACTCTAGAAAAACACTTAATTTAAATAAATTTTTCTTAAAAAAAACTCCATAAGGTACATTTATATATTTTGGCAAAAACTACAAAAGTACATAGAATTTTAAATTCTATTTTTCCTATGTTAAACAAGTCTACATTAACTATATCATAAAATACAACTTTATATATATATTTAACATATATTTAATTGAGCTAGAACAAGTTTATTGTTAAATAAATAATTATGAATACTTTTTCAGAATACTATATTTTTGTACTATAAACGCTCTGTTTCTGAGAGATTTATAACAACAAGTTGTTTTTTTTTTTTTTTGCAAATTGCATCATTTACTTTTATTTTTATTTTACTTATGATTTTATGTATATAGTCAATAATCTTTTTTTCACAGCTATCTTTTTCAGTTTTTTTTAAATGTCATCAGCTGTCTCTTATCTTTTCTAAATAAATAATTAACTAACAATAAAGTAACATATATAATAGTAGAAAAAAAAATGGGAAAAAATATTTAACAAGTACTGTAATATAAGATTTATTATTATTTTTTTACAGATCAAACTAGCAATATTTTTGTATTAATTATGAATTTTAATTCTTTTTTACAAATTCTATGTTTTTGCTTAGATATTTGATCAAAAATTAGGGTACATATGCATATATTATTTACAAGGATTTTAAAAAAATATCAGGAATACTTTTAATGCTTTATTAAGATGATGTGATGCCACCATTTGCTTAGAATTTCTTACATTGTATATAGGATGAAATTGAATAATACTTGAAAAGTGTCTAGAGCAATATTAAATCTGGAAAAAAGCTACAAGTTTATTGCTTAAGAGTACTCCACAAAAACTTATTAATGAAGAAATGTAATATTTTCATATTCATTAAAACAATATTTGACTATACTAATTATGAGTACTTAGAAGATAAAAGTATTTTCTATAAGTCCGGCCGTAATTAACATAACATAATTATTTATCAGTAAATGAAATCTAACTATGATATCTAGAGGATAAATACAGAAAAAAGCTTGAAATTATTCTCATTGATTGGTGTGTTGAACTTTTCTATTACTTTTTTATGGCTATAGTTAGAAATATTTTCATTTTGCAATTAGTTACTTAAAGTTATGTGACTACATCTGGCTTAATTTAGAATTTTTAATAATGAATGTCAGTGATATCAATTGCTTTATTGAATTCATTCTTGTTTCATTTGATTTTACACAATAAGATAATTTTACTTTGACTTTTTTTTTGTCTCTTTATTCATAGAAGTGAAAAAAATCAGAAAAGAAAAGGCATTGTTTTTTTTTTTTAAATCTTTTAAGTTATTCATTTTTGTCCACACATAATGCGTTTTTTATGGTTTTAAAAAATAAATAATTCAGATAGTGCTCTTTATTTTTTAAAAATATAAAAAAAGTGGGGAAAAAAGAAGCGTGAAAAAAGCATAATGTTTTAAAATCTTCAAATTAGAAATTATTGCTAAAAGTCTTTTGAGAGGGTAATAAAAACTTCACCATGTTTATTCTGATATAAACAAATAAATATGCAGTGATGAGGATTAGCTAAGGGAATTTGAAAGTAAAACTTTTGAAGTGAATTTCCAAAAATGTTAATTATGATATAATAAACTATAAATGGTACTTGTAAGAAGGAATTTAGTAAATTTTCTTTTATGATCTATATATATATATCCACAGATGGCGTCCTACCAAAAACACCGATCAAGCGTATGTTTTGTTTACATAAACGTCAGAGTAGCATTCACTATCTCTAACTATAATTCCACTTTCAGATCATGATTTCAAGTTATTTGCTATCATCAGTGAAAGACAGGAATAAAGAAACTAGATCTAAATACAAACTCTGAGCGTTTATGAAACAATTTCTATTCAGCTTGCAAGCGTGAATTAGCAAGTTTTTTAACTTGCATTTTTGTTTATCATAAATGTACCTTTGAGGTCTCTCTTGCAATGATATAGATTGCAGAGGCTTCTACTATGTGGTGATGCTGAACTGAGATCAGACCCATATAGCTATCTGGTTTGCTATGCTGAGTTTGAAGACATTACGTGTCTAAAAAATTCACGCTTGCAAGCTGAATAGAAATTGTTTCATAAACGCTCAGAGTTTGTATTTAGATCTAGTTTCTTTATTCCTGTCTTTCACTGATGATAGCAAATAGCTTGAAATCATGATCTGAAAGTGGAATTATAGTTAGAGATAGTGAATACTAACTACTCTGACGTTTATGTAAACAAAACATATGCTTGATGGGCGTTTTTGGTAGAACGCCATCTGTGGACATAAATACAAGCGTTAGCAAGTTTTTTAATTTGCATTTTTGTTTATCATAAATGTACCTTTGAGGTCTTTCTTGCAATGATATAGATTGCAGAGGCTTCTACTATGTGGTGATGCTGAACTGAGATCAGACCCATATAGCTATCTGGTTTGCTATGCTGAGTTTGAAGACATTACGTGTCTAAAAAATTCACGCTTGCAAGCTGAATAGAAATTGTTTCATAAACGCTCAGAGTTTGTATTTAGATCTAGTTTCTTTATTCCTGTCTTTCAATGACTATAGCAAATAGCTTGAAATCATGATCTGAAAGTGGAATTATAGTTAGAGATAGTGAATACTAACTACTCTGACGTTTATGTAAACAAAACATACGCTTGATGGGCGTTTTTGGTAGAACGCCATCTGTGGACATAAATACAAGCGTTAGCAAGTTTTTTAACTTGCATTTTTGTTTATCATAAATGTACCTTTGAGGTCTTTCTTGCAATGATATAGATTGCAGAGGCTTCTACTATGTGGTGATGATGCTGAGTTTGAAGACATTACGTGTCTAAAAAATTCACGCTTGCAAGCTGAATAGAAATTGTTTCATAAACGCTCAGAGTTTGTATTTAGATCTAGTTTCTTTATTCCTGTCTTTCACTGATGATAGCAAATAGCTTGAAATCATGATCTGAAAGTGGAATTATAGTTAGAGATAGTGAATGCTACTCTGACGTTTATGTAAACAAAACATACGCTTGATCGGTGTTTTTGGTAGGACGCCATCTGTGGACATAAATACAAGCGTTAGCAAGTTTTTTAACTTGCATTTTTGTTTATCATATATATATATATGGATGTTATTAATTTATTATTTTTCATCATTGAATTAATTTAATATTTAGACTTATAAAACCTGAGAATGAAATGTAACTTATGAATCATTCATTATATCCAACCTATTGCATACACTTACATTTGTATTCACTTAATATTGTTGTTAAATATAACATTGTGATGACAATTTTTTGGTTCATGAAACCAAGATGTCATAAGCAAGTAATTATTTTAAAATTTTACAAAATTTAGGTTACCTGTATGTGTGTATATTGAAAGAGTAAGATTTGTATTCAAATCTTAGTTTCACCTTAGCTCTGTCATCGCTCCACCTCTCACCCATTATTATTAGTTTACATAGGTCCTGACCTTGAATATTGGACTTTGTGTGTAATACTATAACATGTATGTACAGCTATTGAAAAGCATCGTATATATGCACACACTCCAATGTTATCTATTTTAAAATAATGCACTGCAAATGATTATTAGATTTGTCGTGCTATTTAATAAAATCTAAAATAGTTTTATTTTAAGTGAAAACATATTTATTATTATTTAGGTCAGATTTATGTAATACTTAAATTATAAATCTAAAAAGTTCTTTTAAATTGTAAACGTAAAGATATTTTAAAAATAGATATTCCCCTGCTAATTAGAGTGCAAATCATAGCGGGAGGGGAAAAGGTGACAGAACTAAAAAGTATTCTTAAACTTATAATTGTAAATAAAAGGTTTGTTAAAAGCATTTCTAATTACGTCATGTAAGGTAAATTAAAAAGGTGGTCAGATTGAAATTGAAACTTCAACATGTGCCACTAATGCATCCATGACATAAAGGGATATATATAGCACAGACCAGAGAGACCGCTTGGATGGATGACACAGTTGTTTGATGGATCCGAGAGATAAAGAAAAAGAGAATAAAAGCAACAACTGGTTATTAAAAAAAGACCAGAGCTATTAAATTGAAAAGTATGCGGTTACCGTTTATTTCTTATCCAGATCCTAATTTTCATTTAGCAATGTGCGAGGAGTAGGCGACTGCTGCGCTTCTCTGGACTGTGGCTATGGAGATACGGAGCTTCCCATAAAAATGCCATAAACTCAAACTTAGACTGCTGCCTGCATATTTCTCCTAAATGTAAACGCTATTCAACACGGAACCTCGGACTCTCCCATCAAATGTGCACACTTCCACTAAACGAAGGTAAACGATACCCAAGATTAAAAGACTGTCTTTTGAACTCTAAAGTTAAATTTTATTCTCTGCTGTACCTTTAATATTTCATATCTTAAATCCAATGTAGTGTAATTTTTCACTAAACTCTAATATCGATTTTGTAAATTGTGTAAAGTAATATTATATTTATAACTCTCATTAAATCAATCTATTCTTATTCTTCTACTTGGGTATCTACATTTTTGTTTGTTATTAGTTAGATATTATATTTCATGCCTGCCTGATTTCCGAGCTAATGTTTTCTTCCCATTTTTTTATTAGCAAAAGAGTTGCCACTCTTTTGTGACTTTAGATTCACGTAAACCCGTATCTTTTAATAAATACTCAGCTCGGGAATTATCATTTTAATTCAATATGTATTATGAAGATGAGATCTTATAATTATTAATATAGTGTATTAGCTACTAGGCGAACATTCATTTTAAAGTTAGTTTGTTAAGTCTTTAAAAATATAGAGCAGTATTGTTTTTATGAAAGAAGAGGGGGGGGCAGTAAACAGTAAATCATTTGTTTAGTCATGTGGGGATTGGAGGTAGATTTTATATTTTAAAAGCATAGAGTAGATAAATGTGTTTGCATTATATGTGTGAACTGCACTTGTTTATCGATGCCTTAAATTTAAACTGCAGAAATGAAATAGAGGTACTTTAAATGTTTTAGTTCCCATAATCAAAAGGGCATACAAAATGACTCCAATGGTAACTAACCTTGTCACGCGGTCGGGGATGGAAAGACTACGACCTCATACCGATGCCGCACTTGTGAACACTCCTAAGGGCTCCGACCTGATGTTTGACCGTCCCTCTCGCCTCCAGCATATTTCTCAGCGGTCATCCTCTTAGAAAGCCGAATCTCTTTATAGCTCGGCAGCATCCAAACTATCGCAGGTCGCTTTAATAATGATTATGAATGTCTATGCTCGGTCTATTTCCACTCATCCACATCTGCTAATCTATTAATAATTTGTTAGCACCTATTAATATTAAGAAAGTAAGGAATGATTGCCAGGTTGACAGATGCACTTATCATTATGACCTCATAGCGTAATCTCATAACATTTGCAACTTAAACATGAGGCATGAGATATGATTGAATATGATACCCTGGTAGCGTAATAAATTACATGTATATTAATTAATCATTATTAAATATATATATCTATTTCTATGTTTGCTTATCTGCTTGATTTAATAATAAAATTCGATGTCTCATTTCATTATCAAACTAGTATTAAGTATATAGCAGTGGCCCTTAATATTAAATAATTTAATTAGAGTCTCTTGTTTACCTGACCAATGGGCCTAGAAAATATTTACTATTATTATGGTATACACGTTGTCATGTGGGTTTTGTTGTGAAATGAAATGACTATGTTCGAACACGTTACAATAGGACCTGAACCGTCTATTATGCTGCTCTTCAAACATGGTGGTGGAATTTTGCAACATGTTAACAAGGTGTACGAGTTCTTACTGTTACAATATATAATAAAATAAAGAGCATGCTAATAGCTCTAAACAAGCTTTTTTTTATGATAAATACCACAAGAGAAAAAAGCATTTGAAGTCTTTATCTAGGATTGTCTCCATCACCAGACCAGTTTCAAGCTATTGCTCTCTTCAGTGAGGAGCTAAGCCAAGCATTTATCTAATACTTAACTATTATGAAGATCTGAAATTTTCAAAGATCTATATGTCTTCAAATTCAGCTCTTCAACTGAAGAAGTTATATAGGCCTGAGCTAAACTCAGTTGCTACATATATATATAATATGTCTGTTAATTAAAAAATATTGTAATAACAATAAAAATAATAAGTATAATGATAATTAAATATAATACACAGTCTTTAAATCTGCAGAAGTACTTTCAGTTAATTCCTTAACCCTCTTCAACTGCTATTAAATTCAAACAAGCAGGAAGCAAACATTATTAACTCAAATCTCATGAATCCCAAATTTTAATATTAGCAGCTTGTCTATTAATTATATTTATTTTTTATCTAATATTAAAATTTGGGATTTATGGAATTTGAGTTGATGACATTTGCTTTCATTATGTTTGTTTGAATTTAACAGCAGTTGAGGAGGGTTATGAATTAACTGAAAGTACCTCTGCAGATTGAAAGACTATGTATTATATTTAATTACCATTATATTTATTAATTTATTAAAAGTGTATATATTAGTTTAAAATAACAATTTTTTTTAAAATATTATTTTAAAAGTTTTTTTTTTCTATTTATCCTGAAGAAATCAACATTACTTAAGTTTAATTATTGAAATAAATTAAATCAAGATAAAATTAAGATCTTGAAAGTTTTTTAATAAAAGGTTGTTTTTTTTAATTCTAATTCTTGGAAAGAGAAGGTGGAGGAAAGAAAAAAGTATAGATTCTTTTTTTCTGTAATTAGCTCTATTATTGAAACTTCAGATATCAAATGTATTTCATTATCTATTATGTTAATTAAACCAGAACTTTCCACTAATTGTAAAAACTGAATGACCAAAAAAGGAAATAAATAAAAGTGCCAAAATGCAATTAAAAATAAATTAAGAGTGTGAATCCAGATCTTGAAAGACCTCAAAATGTATAAATTATGGAGTTGCCTTTTGTTTAGACTACTTGGCATTTCAATTGGCATTTTGAATCAGCATTTTGATTTGGCTTGAACTGTATCAATATACATCTTAAATACCATGAAGAGAAATTAAAAATAATATTATACAGCGCAGAGAAAATGTTGGCCGGCTAAGAGACATCAGGATTTTTCCCTTGGGGAATTACATCTATCACTATCTGGAACTACCTTTGTGAATGCCAACCAACGGAAACAAGAATGTGCAGAGCTAGCCAAGAAAACCAATTCAAACCAATGGAACCATTGGAGGATTCATGCCAGGATTGTAAGAAAATTCATATAAGCACTTTAACCAGCTGGATAAAGGTACACCATTGATCACACTCTTATAGTAAGTCACCCTTGAGTTTAGGTTTGCCATAATCAACTTGGGCTGCTATCGTCCATAGGGAAAGTGACAGTGCATGTTCTCTGAAGAAAAGAATATTGTTAAATAATTTGGATCGCATTTAAAAATTGATATAAGGTATGCATTTAAATTTATGTTTGTGTTTTGGTTTTATTAATAGATTGAATCAGTTTGGGTTGCTAAAAGAAAAAAAAAGGAATTAGGAAAGATTCCAATAAAAAAGGAATATAATAAATAATTAATGTCTGTTTTAATCTAGATTACTCATTTAAATAGTTAAATGTCCATTTGGTAGAAATAAGTCTGTGTATGATTACATTTTAAAAATATATTTTGTGATCTCCGTTCATAAATAAATAACCATGATTGCCGAATGTGCTTCACAATCTGGTTCTAGGTTATATGTCTAGTAACATCCTTGTCTGGCCATTTTATTTTTGTAATCTTCTTAAAATTATGGACAGTATCAAAATGTAGTGGCATAATATATAGAGGGGAGTAATGCTGATAAATTCACACAAAATGAGGATTTTTTTATATTTCTTGCACATATATAGTAATTGCAATAATTTAACTTTGAGGTAATCCTATGTTAGGTAGTATTCAAATTAGAGTAGTAAGGGTAGAGGGGATCATAACTTCAAAAGAAGTGTGAACAGAATACTACAGTAATTAGTCTCATATTATTATTAAAAGCTACACTACATACACAGTAGAAAAGAGAAATCAATTAAAACTTTGTGTTAATTGTATGTCTAAAATAAACATAAATTATGAAATAATAAATTATGAAAAGCTAAAATTAAAGTTTTACTATATAAATTAATAAAATTTATAGCATAAAATATTTAATGTAATCAGAATAATGATCTGTATATAAATAATGTGCAAAGTTTTACAATTATCATCTTCCAAATCACTAAGCTGACAAAATAAATTAATATATTTATTGCCAATAAGATAACCATATGAGAAATATTAGTATAAGCACAAAACAAATTATACTAAAACATTATATTTGCATTGCATCTTAAAAGTCGTTTATTCAATTCTATGAAGTGTAGTTATTAATTTTTCAATAATCACTTAAATTTAAATATTGAATTAGATTTTATGTTCTATTACTTATTACTAGTAGTCTTTATAGCACATTTTATCTATTGGATGTTAATAAAATAATGTGCATTTTAAAATTGTTTAAGATAATGAATAAAGATCTGCATTGTTCATTAACTGCTACTTGAAAATCTACAATGTTTAAAAAACCTTTAATTAATTGAATTATTTATTAACTCATTACACCCTTTTGTTATGTAAAAGGAAAACAGCTTTAAATAGTTCAATGCAAATACATTTTTTCCCATTATTCATATACATAAGAACAGTAAAAGTTAATTTTTAGTTAATGAAACTTTTTTTTTCTTCAGTTATGAGTTGTTAGATATACCTATTTACTGATGAATAACTGGATGGCTAGTTAAGTTGTTATATAAGCTGGTTATCTGATAAAAAATTCTACATTTGTTCTGAAGTCTTTTATTATTTGAATAAAATAATAATAACAACAACTTCTTCAAATATAAGAGGTGCATTGTTTCTCTTTGCACGATAACTCCATCTATTATATATATATATTTAAAAAAGTTAAGTAGTAAACAAATGCCATTTTTACAGGAGAAAAGATTATGAGGAATACAATATTTAATTTTTGTAAAAAAATATTTACAAATAATCAATCAGCATTATGCCAATGATATTCATTTATTAATTTTTTTTAAATAACAAAATAAATTATTATATTTCTCATCTGATCAAATATTTTATAGTCGATGTTTTAATGGATATAAAAAAACCAATATTCACAAATTACTTTTCATCCAGAAGAATTATAAACATTTAATGGGTAATCACATATGTAGTGAAGTGACTTTAAAATTTTTATTTTTAACTGACTAATTTGCATAGTTGCAGATAACAATCAGACTGAACATACATAAAAAACAGGTGTTTATGCAGATTCAGCCATGTTTCTGATCATTACCCCTCCAAATTAATAATATGATTAAATGACAAAATAAAATAATTGCTTGGAATTCGGATGAAAAATAAACACACAACAAAACTATTAACAATAACAATAATTTTAATTAAGAAATAAAATGCAAATAAGAAAAAAAAAATGTATTTACATATTTACTTCTAAGACTGCGTGAAGAGCATATATGATAAGAAAATCTTTGCTGATTTATAACATTCCATAAAGAAAAAGTTTATAAGTTCATTCAGTTACTTTTTGATATCTCCATGAACTAACATTTCATTAGCTTGTGAATGTAGATATATGGCCATCAAATCATTATTTTATACATCTGCAACAAGTTTCTAATATCTTAACTTTTCTTGGTTTGTTTCAATAGTAGTTTGATTCATGTAAGGTTTCCTGTTATTAAGATCACCAAAATTATGTCGATTTATAAATTAATTTATAGAAGAATATTTTTCTTTCAATAATTCATTAGAGGGCAATTTTTCTTCTAGAAGTGTCAAATATTTTCAGCTTCAGACAGTAAATTAATAGACTGGCAAAATTGAAGTTAATTTCATTGTTTACAGTTCCTTAGTCAGCAACACCACTGGAAAGTTCAGGTAAGGCATTCTGAAGTTTTATCCCAGAGACTGCATTTTCAGCTTAAACTATCATTATCATTTTCTTGACTTCTCTCTTATAAGTAACCCATAAAAAGCAATGATTCCCTCATTTTGTGTAAAGACTTTTCAATTGGTTCCTATAGCAATATTACTTTAAAGTGGCTAACTTTATTTTAAAATAAAAAATCATAATAAAATTTTAATTTTTACAATTATTATTATTTTATAATTTATTTACAGACATGACCTTTATACATTCTAGAATACATATAATTTTAAAAAAAGGTGCACATAAAAACCAAGCATGTAAACTCAGTCATGGAGGTTACAATATATATTTATCATAACCTCTAAAAGAAAAAGTATTTAAATGAAGCAAATATATAAAATATAATATATATTCCCAAACACTTTTCTAGGACAATTGATTGGTTTTTCCAGCTGAACGAAGGCCAACATGTTGGGCAGGCCAAATTTTTAACCTTAAAAAATATCTATGAAAAATCATAACCAGATGAAATACAAATTCAGAAAACAGTTATTAGAATACACATAATAGAATCCAAATGAGGATATCAACTAAGCTTAGGGGATTCAGGGAAAATGCCATAAACCACAATAAGAAGAGATACAGGGGTAAACAATTGCAATAAAATATAAAGCAATATTTTAATAATCTAAAAGGAGAAGTCTCAACTTCACTCTAATACAAATACAAGGTTCTTGATATTGCAAGCATATGCCATTGAAGTTACATTTAAAATCTTTCTCTTACAAACATTTACTACCACTACCATCTTTTTTATCCAAATCTTAAGTATCTCATTGCTATGATGAGATAAAATATTATGTTTACTTTTATAATATTTGGAAATTTTATTTTAAATGTTTGCCACACAATATTCATCTTTTGAAAGTAATTTCTTCATCAGTAAAATCATTTGTAAATAGTATGATTCATAAAATAAATAATGATATTTCAGGGAAATATGATTATTTAGTTATCAAATATATTTTCTTTGATTCTTCAGATCTATTCCACATAGAATAATATGCTAGTAACTGAATAAGGCATAAACTTATCCCTAAGTTAATGTCTTGTCATGATTATTATTATAATAATTATTATTCATTTAAATAAAATATAACATGATCTCTTAATCTAGTATGACATTCAGATATTAAGAATGGGTAAGGGATTTTATATCCATTTCAATATCAGAATAAATCTACCAATATATCTTCCAGATCTGATCTAAAACATCTGTTAATTTAAATTTTATCATGGAAGAATAAATATGGTCTTTCATATTTATGAAAATAGTTTTAGAATAAATATGCACAATGATTTTTTCATAAATAAACTAATTTGACTGATATAATCTCAAATAATAATAATATGCAATTATACATTTTTATTAATTGTTTCACAAAATTAAGCTGTGGTAGTGCTATCATATTTGACATTTTAGGTGGTACAATGGTGCTGCGATTGCCACTTTTCTGTTAAATTACATTGTGTGACAGGCTGCAGCGATTCTTTCGATTCTAAATGAATTAATTTTTAAAAAATTCCAACAGATGTCAGCAGTATACAAATCTTTATGCACCTTTGTCTGTAAATTGGCAGCACATTCTGTTCTGACAAAGTTGTGAAGGAATTGACAAGTTTATATTCATTTCCCCTATGGCTTAAATGCCACACAAAACATAATTTTTCAGTAATTGTTAATGACTATGATGCAATATTTTTGTAAAAGGCATAATTAAATTAAAAACTATCTCACTAGGGGGGGTTGTCTTTGAAAACATTTTATTTTTAAAAATACAGCTCTTGGAAGACATACAACTGTACATTATGAAAACTGGAAATCACTGCAGAAAAGCCATTAGAGGCTAAAAAGAAAATCATTTTTGCAATAACTGTAAGTGAAATATTTTAATAACAATTAATAATTTATTAACTTTAAGAACTTTTTGTTTCTTTGATGATAACTAATTCTAAATATATTTTTAATAACATTAAATTTTAATATCTAGTATTTCATTCTTTTATTTTTTTTAGATAGATATTGTGAAGCCAGTAATGATGTTTGCCTTTATCAATAAAATCTTTAGTTACATACTTATTTTCACAATTTTAAAATATTGATTTTTTATGTTTTAGAATTTTAATTATTAGAAGCTTTAAATATTTATCATATAGTCTATAAAAAATCAAACATGGCATCATAGTAAAAATTTTTACCACTAGAGTCTATTCAAAAATTTGAAAGTTGGGTTGATACTGAAATAATTAAGTAAGATACATCTTTCTTAGATATAATTTCTAATACTTAAATGCAATTCTATAAAGTGATTCTTATAAGTAATGTTCATATACTCTTATGATAAAATACTTAAAATAATTTATGATATAATTGTTTAAATTTCTGATTAATGAGTGAATGATGTGGATAAATGACTTTAAGAAATTTATTAATAAATTACAGATATATCTTTTAAATTCACAAAGTCAAGGTATTGCTTTCTTTTTAAGACTAGGTTAAGTTACACCTGATTTTATAAAAAAAAAACTAGCAAAACAATTTGGTTGGTCAAAAGAATTTTTCTGTTAATCTAGATTCTAATAAGTTCTCGCATATTAAATCCATACAATGATAAGATCATTTTCATGAGTAATGTCTCTTATGAATATTTAAGTTTACTTAAAACAAGTTTATCAATCCAGTGATGAAGGAGTGATAAGTGAAATGTATATTATCTATTTATGCCTAAAATACATTTTAAAATTTTGAAGTTAATTATTTATCATATTTATGTCCTAACTCAGCAAAGCTTACACTATAGGACCTTCACATTAACAGTATTTAATTTACATATAAATAAACCAAGAATGCTAAAAGAGGGAAGATTGGTGTTTTTCAATACCTTGACAAAAATGACTATAATCGCCAGGGATAGTCATGGTAAAATATTACCCATGTTTTTCAAAATACATTTCAATAACAAACTAGATTACTAAGAAAAGGGAAAGTAAATCTATGATGGCATAACTCAAAATAAGTTCCCTGCTTTTGAAGGCAATAAAAATGATCTAGCACTTTGTCATTAGTTAAGGAATAATGAGAATCCACATCAGGGGCAATAATATTAAATAGGATTGGCTTAAACTAGAGAGAATCTAAGGCAAATCTCCAAAATATGTATGCAAGTGAGACAAAAGATAAAAGAGTGACTAATGCTTCAATCTTTTAAAATAAACTAGAAAAAATGATGAGAGAGATACACATGCAATTTTTAATAATACTGGCAAAAAATAAGCATTCCTAAATAAAGTGAGGTATTAAAGGTTCAATCTCTAAGCAACATATTATAACTAACAGATATGAAAGATGCTAAATACAAGGCAATAAATAAGCAATAACATAAATAATAGAAATATACATCTATTTATACTGTATCAGCATAATATACCTTTTATAAATAAATGATTTATATGAAAAAAGAATATCATACATTGATATTCTGATAACCTTGACCAAAATATTATTACTAAAATACAATATATACAATTCATAAAATAATATACATTTAAAATAATAACCTTGTCAGCAAATTTATACATATGAATAAAATATGAAGCTTTCACCATTTTAAAATAAATAAAATAAAAATATAAAGTCCTCTGTTTCTTCTGTTCTGTGATTAACTATTAAATGGGAACAGGAGCTGTTCATTTAGCTACTAAGTTCTATTGGTAGCAAAGGTATTCAGCACAAATTTCAATTAAAATATAGAATATAGAAGCTTCATAGTTATCTAAATAAAAATTTAAATAAATTAGACTAGCAAGCTGCAAGTATGCCCATTCATTGGGCATCTTTTTGTGGGTTAATAGTAAATATTTATTAATATGCAATATATTTTTCACATATAATTTAAGCATTTTAATTTTAATTCTTCAAAGCATTTTATTCATTAATAATGAAAGTAGTATTCAGCAGGAGAAATACTTCTTTCAATTATCACATTTTAAAATTATAAGAGTATTCAGCAATATAAATATTTTTTTAAATGTTACACTTTTAAACTACAGTGGTGTTTTCATTAACAACAACAAGAGGAAAAGAAAGAATATGAAGGCTTTCTTAAAATAATTACACAGGAAAAAATCATTTAAATATAATATTAGTTTTAGGAATATTTTAATATTTCCATTTATAAAATAAGTACTTTCTTAAAATCAAAACATTTGTTAAATATATTTATAAAGTATGTCTATTGTTTTATTTTTCTCAGTCCAATAAAATTGCTTTCTTTCCTCCTGGTAGAAGCAATCATAATAAATAAAACTTCTTTATGCTGTTATAGAATAATGAATAATATTTTGTTATATTAACAGCAATAAATTATATATTTTTATTTCTTGCAGATATTTATATAAACTGGCAAGACAATTAATATTTAGTATGAAACAAGTATTTTTGTGAAAGCTATGATAAGTTTATTTAACATTTTAACAACATTATTGTTTTTGCTGCTAAGAGTTTCAAATATTTTACAGCAAACTTAAATATATAATAGATGTTGAAATTAATAGAACTGTATCTTGTTATAATGACAATAATAATAATATTTTATACGGCTTTCAAATGTGCAAAGTTTAATTATTCCAAGTTTAAATTTTTATAATACTTAACTAATTTTATCAATAAAGCTGGCTGGAATGATTCTTGTCCTTGAAGTTTATATTTGGATGTGCCTAGATAATTTAAAAATTACCTTAACATACTTTATGCTAAGAAATTAAAAGTTTAAATAAGATTATACTTTGAAATATACTTTGAATTAAAAGTTGAAATAATAATAAAAATTATTTCAGAAGTGAAGATAATAGAAAAGTTTAGAGAGAGCATAAGAATGTGTGCAGGTATCAATTTCACATATTTATAATCTGGGTCAGGTGAGCATTTTAAACACTGAATACTTAAATCTCTGTTTCCTTTCCTTTATTAGTGTGAATCCACATTCTACTGAATCTAAGGGAGGTTGCTAACTAATAATTTAATTAATTAATATTCAATTTTTAAAAATAAATCAATTATTTTATCTTGTCCTGACAAAGAAAATTAAAACATTTCTTAATACAATTATATTTGAAAGAACATTAACATAAATATTATAATATTTAATACATTCATTTATTAGTTATTTTAATCTAGGCAAGTTTCTCAGAATATAATTTTATATTGTCTTTTAAAACTAGACATTTAATAAGTACTTTAAAATAAACAAATGTTAAAATTAAAACTTTTATTCACTCATTTATTCAGACATTCATTTGTCTATTGTTTAAATGTTATTTTTAATTATTATTAACTTTATTAAACTGCTTATGAGTAAATAAATTTAAAATACTTAATTATAATATTTTGTGTTAAAATTAAGATTAGACTAATGCATTATAAATTCAGTTTAACTATTTGCTTACTTAAATATAAAATTTGAACTTGGTTTTTAATCTTAAGATTAATATCAGCTTTTTAAAATACTTTAACAGATAAATTATGATTAAATCAACACTATTAAATGTTGAAATACATTGCCTATCATTTTAATTTATCAGCTATTAAAATTTTAAATATTTTGGGTATGAATATCATGTATTCAAGACTAAAATATTATAAGTTAAGTTGACAAAATTATTTTATAGCTATAAAATTTGCAAGTTTGCTGATATAATAATTTTTTATACGAAAAATCATAACATTATAAGGCACTAACAAAATCTATTAAAATTTAAATTAAATATTTTTTTTAGATATTTCAGCATAAGACATGCCCTGACATTTAGATTTAGTTTTAAGGGAAAACTAAAGGTCACAATATATATATATATATATTGTAACACCGCCACCGTGCGGTCAATAACCCCAGCCGCACTTAATTATGTGATCGACTGGTTAACCACCGATGATGATGATTACCACAAGCAAGAAGCCAATATACACCCTAAAATCGAGTATATATTCTTAATTGAACACTGACATAATAAAATATCATCCCAGCATTATATTTCCCAATTAAACGCTTCTTCTCTGCTGGGCAAATTATTTGTCTCGAATAATTAGTTCTGCCCAGCGCCTGGAATATTTATAAAATTTCCCGGAATTATCACGGTACAGCAGGAATATAAATTATAGCACTTCCTTCCTTTACTCTATTTACAATACAGACTGGATTTATTTATCCATTTAGCTTACTTTATTTTATTCCTCAATTAATCAACTTGTTAGCTCACTGATCTAATTTTAATTCACTCTAAATAGTTATTAAGCTTGGTAGAGAAAAGAAAACGCAAATGACTAAGTACTTCCTTTTATAAATAAAATTTAATTTGCAATTCGCTAATTCTAATTAATAATAAAATCCTAAAACACACATATATATCCACACACTAACATAATAAATACATAAATATACAATAAAGAATATAATTCAAATGAAACATTAAATAAATTATCGTAACTCAATTGTTACCTTCTCATACATTAATAGATTACAATCATAAGTTCTTTTAATGATAACTGTTCGAAGTGTTGCGCAACTTTTTAATAATTTAGTTCTGACTGATTTCTTATTTCAAATTAATTCTGACATGCATGTATTAATAGTTACCTAGGTATGATTTTTCCAATGTCGGATCAACCATCGAGGGGAAAACCTTCCCTTCTTTTGCAGAGATGGTTGCTCGCTTTTCAGACGTTCCAGTGAATGGAGTGAGAGTTTATAGTCTTTTGGCGTGGGTTTGTTTCCTTTCTAATTCCACATTTTAGTCGGTCTTCATCCCTTCAACATTCTACTTCGAATCTCCAGGCAGATCTGGTTCTGTAACGGCGGTCTCTTCTCGGCAGCATTTTAGTTGTTATAAGTAGTGAGCGAATGGTTAGACGGAAGTAGCACACGTCTGAACTCCAGGTGTTTGCCACTAGCCCTCCATGTCAGCGTACCCTTCTATTATTATTTTTGTTAAATTCTAGCCAGCAAAAAAAAACACAACCGGTTACTTCTAAATCAGCTCTGCTTATTCTCTCGCTGTCTTGCTATCGAATGTCTCTAATTGCCTCTTTCCTTTTCATTCTTATCTTACCAATCTATCTGGAATTTTTTTTATACAGTTTACATTTTTCCAATTTCTAATTACAATTTTCATTTCATTCTTTTGATACATTTAATATTGAATGCCACTAATTGCAACATTCCTTTTCATTACTTTATCTCGTACCAATCTATTTGGAAATTTGGTACAAGTTTACATTTTTAATTTTACAATTATAATTAATTTCTTTCATTCTTTTAAATATTGAATGTTACTAATTGCAACATTCCTTTCTCTCACTTTATCTTGTACCAATCTATTTGGAAATTTGGTACAAGTTTACTTTTTTTTAATTTCACAATTATAATTATTCTTTCGTTCTTTTTACACGTGATTTTCTTATTTAACAAAGAAAGAAAGAGACGCGTTCAGTTTTACACCCCTCCCCTTTCCTTTCTAATCTTTCATCATTATTTAGCTTTTCTAATTTCTTTTAAAATAAGTTTTTAGAATCCTTTTAACTAAATTTTTTCTTTCTTTTTTTTTTTTTCTATTTCTTTTAACGAAACCCTTCTCTTTATTAATATTATTGAGAATCAATAATATATACATGCGAGCCTACATTTATGTAGATATCGCAATATATATATATATATATATATATATATTACCCTCACTTCCAGGAAATATGTAATTATAATAAATTGATCTAACTCAGATAAATAATTATGTTCATCTAAAATGCATCTAAATCAACAATAACTATATTCTTAAATAATATCAAATTATCAAATTAGCTTAACTAATAAATAATAATATAGTTCTGTGTTATGGAATTAAATAAATGACTATCTAATCAAATCATGAGACTATGAAGTGAGTTTACAAGTGGCAGAATGAATACATTAAGCCAATATCCCACTGGATATCACCTTAATGGCATAAGAATACTATCCCTACACCTATTACTTAAATACTACATTTAAAGTACTCTCATGTCTTTAATCAAAATTAATTAAGTAAATGATTCTTAATAAATTAATCTAACTATCTTCATAAAATTGATTTAACTCAAATTATCTCAGGTTCTTTTAAATTACTTCTAAATTAAGTATAACTCTTGTAATTAGGTATAATAAGGGATTTAATATCATTCCTAACTACAATTTAATAATAATAATCTTTAATCTATAATTTACTCTCATATCTTTCTACTTATAATGTTGTTCATGTATATCAAATAATAATAATAATAATAATAATAATAATAATAATAATAATAATAATAATAATTTTCTATTATCCATATGGCATCTTAAGTAAACATGTATGATAGGATAGTATAATATGAGAATATGTGGCAATCATTACTAATATACTTTAATGTAAATCTTTGGTAATTTTTCCATGACCATCAGAATATTACAATAAATGAAACTTCTTAAATAAAACATATCAAATAAAATATTATAACTATTAAATAACAATTTTATTTATAATGTGCAAATATTATGTTTTTATTATAATGATCTGTGATTATGTAATTGTGATGTGAAGAAATTGAGTCGACACCAAGATTTATAACAAAACTTAACAAATTTATTAATACACTTTAACAATAAATTATATACAGTATGTACAATATGCATGCACTTTGTCTTACTCTATTTTAGTTAATTTTACAAAAAAATGAATTACATAAAAGTATTAGATACAAAAAAATTGCTTTATCAAATTCTTATTACTGAAATATTACCATATCATCTTTATGGCCTCCATTAATTTTAAAAATTATTACATTACAAAAGTGTTGTTTAAATTATTAATTCACTTTGAATTTATCTTTTATTATTTAGTTTTAAAACACTTCTATTATATCCTATAATTATTCTTAACTTACAGTGTAAATAATGTTGATTAATAATATACCCATTAATTTAAATGCTTATTATTCCTCAATATGATGTCAAATAAATGTAAACATTGATGTGTATTATTCTAAAATAATAATAATATAAAACCATGATCACTTCCATTCTTCAAGTATGATTTATGTATATTTCTTTTACTTATAAAAATATGCATTAACATTGAATTTCTTTAAAACTCAATGATTAAATAATATTTTTTATAAAAACATATTTCATTCATCATTTATTTATTTGTAATATATAATAATGAGTCCCAAACATAAAAAAAGTCTATGATTCTTTATTAACAAGTTACCATATTGTATTTTTTATCCTCATTCATCTTTACTTTTAAACAATATAACCCATCTTACCTTTTAAACAACAATTCTGCATTTTAAATTTATTCATCATTTCATATTTTAAAATACTAGCCTTTACGATACAATTCAACCAATACCGATAGTAAATACACGTAGGTATATGGAATAAATCAGATTTTAATGTAATAACACTTCTGTTAAATTACCATCATGGTCACAGTGCATCATAAATAAGGTATGACTATTTTAGTTCATCACCTTTACCAATAAACATAATGTCCAAGCTATCTATTCAGCTCTATGGAACATTACATCTTCAACATACAAAAAATAACACTACCATGAACAAAATACAAGTTATAGGGCTAAGTTATCTATACTTGCACAATAATCACTATCATCTATACTTATTCCAATATAAACAAATCTTCCCTAAAAATATTATCTTAATTCTACTTAACTTAATACCAAGCTTACATCGCTAAAATCTATTCTTACATTTTTATAATAATAAATAAATTCATGTCTGAAATAACTCTAACCAATCAATAAGAAAAGATTATTTTATCCATTAGTAAATTTACACATAAATACAAACAATCAGTATCGATATCCTGGTTTATTATTTTGATCACTTAAAATAAACATTAAATTCTGTTATAATAGAATCATATACTTATATTTATTTCCCTTATATTAAAATGTACTTATAATATT
The DNA here is from genome assembly GCA_028023455.1 of Epiperipatus broadwayi. Taxonomy (NCBI): domain Eukaryota; kingdom Metazoa; phylum Onychophora; class Udeonychophora; order Euonychophora; family Peripatidae; genus Epiperipatus; species Epiperipatus broadwayi. Next base: position 847,271 of record JAQFVV010012449.1, read on the forward strand.
ATTAAAAGTATGCATATTCTCTAACATGAATAAACAAATTATAAAGTATGTGTACGTATTGTGTTTTTCATAATCATTTCATATATCCACATTAAGATATACACTAAATCAATACATAGTAAAATGATCAATACTTTTATAATTGCTACCATCAATAATATGTATTCCTTGACGATTATTCCATTAATATATCTGGATCACAAACTAAATAAAACATTATTTAAATATCACTCATTCCATATCAAATTTTAAAATATTAAACTTTTTTTTTTAAATTTTTAAAGACTTTTTTCTTTCTTAATAACTAATTTTTAGATTAGTAAATAATTTAATGTTTTTATGTTTCTACCCTACTTCTATTTATGAATAAATATAAATATGAAAGTTAGTAAAAAATAATAAATTTAAACATATTTACGAAAAGAAACTCCCAAAAAAATTCACTAAAGAGAATGTCTTTTCTCCTGGTACCCATTGTTGACTACACTTCTGACGCCAAAAACTACGCATGCTCTATTTCACGTTGTAACACAAACAAACTGTTCCACATTAAATACGGTAAGTTCACTTTTCTCTTCACCAAAATCTGAATTTATTTACTTAATTATTACTTTGTCTCCAAAATTTGAAATAGTTTGCCAATTCCATGGCTATGTAAGTACAACATTAAAAGTACTTTTTATGTTTTGCGCTCAAATAGTTTTCACGTTCTTGCAACTTTTATCCATATTTCCTGATGTCTAAGTTTTCTGATACAGCTTCGAACAGCGTTTTAAATTAGTTTTCACAATATAAATAAATTCCACAATAGCTTTTATAACCTTTGTATGTCCAGCATACCTTAATTATTGATTTTTAATATTTTTAAAATATGATATAAATCATATTGGCAAATGATTTTAATTTTTATCTTTTTTAAAAAAAAAATTCCAGCTTGAAATTATTTTTAATATTTCTTCAGAAAGAAATATTAGCGTTCCCAGAATAATTGTTTGGTTAAATTCAAAGGTTTTTTTCCTTTTAAAAGCATTTTCATCATAATTTAAAATAAGTTTTTTTTTTTTATAAAATATTTAATATCATTCCATTTTTGATGAAACTCTTGTATTTCTCCATAAAGTTCTTTTAATAAAATTCAGTTGTAAACTAACACAACTTATCAGAATAGGCAAAATTATATGCTTTATATGATAATAACACATTTTTCCTCAATCCTTTTATATTTAGTGATAACTTTCCCATGTCTAAGTTGATGACAAATTGGATAAAGTAGATTGGTAAGTAGGAAATATTTATTTTTTAGCCCTGCATATCTGTATCATAACCTTATAACAATAAATTACTGTACTTTTAGAATTTTAAAAATGATAAAATTGACTATTAAGCTATTAATTAATTTACCGAGGTTGTAGAAACCCTGACAACGGTATCATGTTATAATAGGATAACAGTGACCCTGGAATTCCTGCACAGCTCTTTTATAGCTGTCCAAAATACACATTTTCATTGGTCAATGTCAACAATGCTTGTTTCACAATCTGGGTAACGAACACCAGGTCAAATTTAAAACTAATAATAATTTATTAAATATTTATTTTTATTATATTATTCAATTCTTAATTAATTTTCATATTTTATTTACACTGATTAAATACTTCAAAATAACTTTTAAAAATCATATTTTAATATTTATTACCATTTCTACCTTTATTTTAAACAAAACGTATTTATTTTCAACAAAAAAAAAACATAACTCTAATTTAATCTATTAAATCTATTTTTAAAACTTAATCTAATATTTATAACAGATGACATCATTTTATTTTCAACACAGGTGTGAATATTATGTCACGTGATTTATAAAACTAAATGAGACACTAATAATTTAAAGAAAACTAAAATAAATATTTTAATTTATAAAATATTACATAAATCAATATCATCGCACAATTTTAAAACAATTATTTTAATATTATAAAATCAAAGATACACTTTTCTTCCTACATTATTATTTTTAATTAAATAATTTAACATATAACCATTAAATACAATTATTATTATTAAATAATCTATTCGTTTAACTTTAAAGTATTACTTTTAAAATTTACCAGTTCTCCCAATCATACAATCTTATAATGATTTTTAGCTAACTACTTTCTTACAAATACCAACACAATATTATACATCAATTATTTTACTTGCCTTAACTAAATTATTCAAAGATCATCAACACATAACATACATAATCTCTTACTTAATTTAAAAATTTAAAATTTTCCTGTAAATTGTTAGAAATCATCCATTCTAACCTAAACAAAAGGAAAAGAAATACCCAATTCCTTATCAATATCAGAATGAGGTACAGAGTCAAATTGACAAAATGCTAGAGTGGAATATTATTAAGAAATGCCCTTCTCCTTACGTAAACCCATTGGTTATTGTAAAGAAGAAGGATGGCAGTATTAGGGTATGTCCAGATGCTCGAATGTTAAATACTGTAACTATACCAGAGCATGACATTCCTCCACCTGTACATGAGCTCCTTACTAAATTTCATAACAGGTCAATTTTTTCCACATTTGATTTGACAGCTAGTTATTGGTAAATACCACTGCATGAGAATGATCAGCAATATACAGCATTTCGATTTCAAGGTCAGTTATATGTTTTTAGACGAATGCCTTTTGGTCTCATCAATAGTGGTGCTGGCTTAATCAGATGTTTGGACATGATTTTTTCAAAACAATTGAAGGAAAAAATTATCATGTATGTGGATGATATAGTCATTGCTTCTGATAATTTGCAGGAGCATCTCCAACATTTAGAATTATTTTTCACTGAGGGTGCTATAAAGAATGTTAAAATTAATATGCAGAAGTGTTCAATATCAGCTAAAGAAATAACTTTTCTGGGTCAAACCCATCCCGAAAAGATTGCAGCTATTCAACGCTTTCCCACTCCAAAAACAGTAAAACAGTTAAAATCATTTTTTGGGTTATGCAATTATTATAATAGGTTCTACAAAAACTTTGCTGAAGATACCATATATTTGTCTAGATTGTTAAAGAAAGCAGAGAGATGGAAGTGGACTGCTAATCATGATAGAGAATTTAGTATAATTAAAAGTAAATTTTTAAAATGCATGATTTTAATATATCCTGACTTTAATAAAACTTTCTATGTACAAACAGATAGTAGTTATTATGGTCTGGGAGTGGTGTTATATCAACTCAATGAGGGTCAGGTACCTCATGTATTGCACTTCTTAAGCCGACATCTGAGAGGTGCTGAGTTGAATTACACTATTACTGAAAAGGAGACCCTAGCTGTTGTTTGGGCTTTTCAGAAATTACGACAATTTTTATTAGGTTCAGATGTGATTGTATTGACCGATCATAGGAGCTTAGAGTTTCTAAATACGAGCTACCTTAGTAATGAGAGACTTGTTAGGTGGAGCTTGTACCTCCAACAATTCAGTTATAGAGTTATCTATATTGAAGGGAGATAGAATATCCCTGCTGATATTCTTAGCCGCCACCCTATCTGTTTGGTGTCACAAAATCCTGACACACAAAATATAATTATCAGTAACATTAATTTGGTATGGGATGGATCTATAGTTGATGATTATAATAATCTCCCTATGATTCAGGGTCAGGATCAAAGACTAAATAGAATCATGATTATCTTAAATAATCATGATAATATAAATAGTAAAGATAAACATATTAAAAACATTTTCAGTAAGTATAGAATGTACCAAAATTTATTAATGTATAATTTGAAGTCTAGGCAGGGGGAATCATGGAGAATAGTTGTGCCTGACTCTATGATTGACAAATTAATTATGTATGTTCATTCTAGTTATGGTCACTATGGTGCATCAAAAATTATGTATGTTTTGAAATCCATTTTTTACTGGAATAAAATGTATAAACGTGTAATAAGAAAAATTAAAACGTGTTCTACTTGTTTAAAATCTAAATATAATAATAAATCTTATGTAGGAATTATGCAGCCCATTATTCCTGATAGGCCTAATGAGTTGTTAGCAATTGATTTTTATGGGCCTCTTCCACCATTCAATCAACAGAAATTTATTTTAGTAGCTTATGATGTTTTTAGTAAACTAGTGTCAGCTTATCCAGTGCCTAAAACTAGTGCACATAATGTCATTAAGTGTATGATTAAATATCAATTTCCATTAGTAGGAAAACCACAAATAATACTTACAGATCATGCTACAGCTTTTATATCTGGTAGATCAAGTTATTATAATTACATATTTCCTGGAAGTGAGGGTACAATGGTAAGGTATATCTGTCTCAATCCACAATGGCTACAATTGGTATATGATTCTGTTACATTTTTTCATATGTCTTAATCTCACAAAGTTTTTAAAATTGAACAAGTATCCATAAGAGTACTTTTTCTGGTAAATCTAATTTGCAAAAATCAAATTAGTTTGTATTTAACCCACTTAGTATAAGTTTCACGCCCTTTTTACAAAATTAGTGGTAACTCATAGTAATTTTTTCCAATTTTTTAAAATTATGGTTGTTTTGTTACTTTTTTTTTTTTTTACAAATATTACAATATTTATTGTTAATAATAATTAATTGGGCAACTGATTCTAGTTAGCAGATATTTAAAAAAAAGTCTTTTTATTTTTGTGATTTTATGGTTAAACATTTTTAATTTTTTAAACAAATATTATAATACTTATTGTAAATAATATAATAAAAAAATAAAATAAAAAGTTATATAAATATAAAACCGTATTGTAGTTCTTGGAGTTGAATATTATAATTTCTCTGGAGGATCTGTCAAAGTAAAAAGTATTGTTATCAAATAATAAAAAATAGTTTTAATCAATGTATGTTTCCCATAGTATATTATTCAAACAATATAATCAATTCTGTTTTTTAGATAAAATAATAAATTTTTATTTATGTAGTATTGTTACTATTTTATATTAGTTTTTTTTTTTTCACTTTAAATAGTCCTCAATATTATCCATTATTTTTTATTTAACCTTTATTAAAGCCTATGAAATTCCAAATACGTAATTCTGCTCTGTTTTTCTAGTATTTCCAGATTTGGTTGCATCAACAAAATTATGACATTTATATACATATATATACCATATACTAATAACACACTTTGTCCTCTTTTTGTGTTTTTTTTATTTGAAAAAAAAAAAATTGTATTTTTTCAATTTTAATAATACAATATAATAATCAATTACACAATAATATGGTTGGTAAAACTTACATTTGAATTTATTTTAAAGTTTATTACTGTATTTATTTTTTTCAAAAAATTTAACCTATATAATAAAAATTGATTTTTTTATAAACATTACTAAAGAGAGGGGAAAACAATAATTGATGTTTAAAATATTTTTATAAATAATTTTATCATTTATTTTACAAATTGTGCTTATTGGGATATTATTGTACAAACAATTTAAATTTAGAGTGGGGAGAATAAACTTTCATTTGAAACTAAACTTTAAAATTATCTCTTTTTTTTTAATTTTCCTTTAATGTGTGTACTTTATCTGATTGATTAAATGATAAGGTTAAACTTTATGGACTAAAGCTTATTATATATTATAAAAACTTGGCTTCTACTTCTATATTATTAAGGTGTATATATAATCAACTATATTTATCAAATTTCATGGCCTATGAAGTATCTAAGTTTATATAAACAACTTTTTTTTTTATATATATAAAAATACTGTTACAATACTTATTATATATAATATAGGGTATATGAGCACAGATTTTCAGATGACTCATCACTCTCCACTCTATCTAATAACACTGATACACTCAAGCACATATATGCTGAAAAGATAAATAATCACCAATATTCGTATTTCATGCTAAACCAGCAATCATCAAATACATGAAATACGTATATTGGTGACTATTTATCTTTTCAGCATATATGTGCTTAAGTGTATCAGTGTTATTAGATAGAGTGGAGAGTGATGAGTCATCTGAAAGTCTGTGCTCATATACCTTATATTACATATATAGACACAGGTATATAATAAGCCTGTGTTTCAGTTAATACTTGTTATAAAAAAATAAATTAAAAATAAAAACTTTTTACAATTTTTTAAATTTAACAATGTAAATATTTTTTTTAAGTTTTTTTTTTTTTTAGTAGTAATCACTTTGTAATATTAAGTTACTACAATAAATTATATTAATATAGTGTAGCATGCAATGACAATCAACTACTAAAGTTGTTCAAATTGTCTCACAGCCATAACATTAATCTACCTTCGGCAGTTACATAAAACTGAACTGTGAGTTTAACACTTGTGCAGTATATATTGTCATCACTGATGAAGAAACATTACAATCACATTCTAATCTTGTCCATCAATATTATCATTTTTCATCTGGAATTTTTACTGTCTAACTAATAATAGATAAATATTTATTTAATAATGAATACTTGACAGTTATCTGAGCTGACTATCTGGAGAAAAAAAATCATGCCTTTTTTGCAATATGAATTTTTTTAAAAAAATTCATCTGATTTAGAGTCCAACCATGAGTTTGGCAGACAAATGTTTTAGCCACTATGACATAAAAATTTTCATATATCATTGTACATAATGATTAGTTCACATTAAAATAGTCCAGAAAAATATTGTTAAGCTTATTTTCATTTCTTGAATGTTTTTTCACATCTGTTATTATTGTTATCATTGTCATCATCATCATCATTATTATTTTCATCATTATAATTATTATTGCTACTACTACTGGAAATCATAAGCACTTTATATAAATTAAAAATTTAAGTCATAATATAAAAATACATAAAGATAAATGACTAAATTTAAAAAAAAATCAGAAAGCAGTAGAATATTTTTTTTATTTTCTTAGTTCATTGCAAAAGAGAATCTTTGGAGTAATATTTTCAATACTTCTGCAATTATAAATCTGTTATAGTTTTATCATCATCAACAACCATTATCAATCCACCGCAGGATGGAGGTCTCTCCAAGTTCAATCCATCTTTTCCTATCTTTAGCTTCTCTTCTCCACATCACCCCTGCACACTTTCTTATTTCATCCATCCATCTCACGTGTGGTCTCTTTCTGGGTCTTTTACAATCTCTTGGAATCCAGTTTAAAATTTCAATTGTCCATCTATTTTCATCTCTTCTAGCAATATGTCCAGCCCAACTCCATTTCAGTCTTTTAATTTTTTCAATGAGGTCAGTAACACTTGTTTGTTCTCTTACCCATACATTGCATTTTCGGTCTCTTCTTGTTACTCCCAAAATGCATCTCTCCATACTTCTTTGAGTGGTCTTAAGTTTTTGTATTGCTCTTCTACTAAGTGTCCAAGTCTCAGATTCATTAGTAAGAACTGGCAAAACACATTTATTAAAAACCTTCCTTTTCAAACACATAGGCATATTTCCTTTTAGTATCAAGTTATTTCTACCAAAAGCACTCCAACCAAGTTTAATTCTATGATAGATTTCATCCATTATGTTTCCATCTGTATTAATAATCTGACCAAGGTATTTGTAACTGTTAACTTCTTCTAACTCATCATAATCAATCTTTATTTTCATATTTTGAGAAAATCTATTAATCATTACTTTAGTCTTTTTAACATTTATCTTTTTTCCTACTTTCATCTGATAACTCCTACAACATTTCCTGTAACTCTAAAGCATTATTTGCAAAAACAACTACATCATCTGCAAAATCTAAATGACTTAAATAATCTCCATTTACTTTCACTCCTTTATCTTCCCATTTTAATCTACAAAATACTTTTTGCAGCACTGCTGTAAAAAGTTTTGGAGGTATGGAGTCACCCTGTCTTACACCCTTTTCAATGTTGATTTTCCTACTATAATTATGTAATCTAATTGTTGCTGTTGCATTTTTATAAATATTCTTTAAAATATGACAATATCCTGGATCTACACCTTGATGATCCAATGCTTTAATCACCGAAGAAATGTTTATAGAATCAAATGCCTTTTCATAATCTACAAATCCTAAGCATAATGGCAACTCATATTCATTTGTCCTTTCTATAACTTCTCTCAATACCTGGATATGATCTACTGTACTAAAACCACTTTTAAATCCAGCTTGTTCTCTTGGTTGGTGGAAATCCAGTGTTTTCTGTAGACGAGTTGTAATTATCTTAATAAAAATTTTGTATAAAACTGATAAAAGACTGATAGGTCTGTAATTTCTAATATCTTCTTTATTACCTTTTTTAAATATTAATATTAATAGTGCATTCTTCCAATCATCAGGTACATCTTTATCATTTAGACATTTGGTATATAACTTTGCTAAAAAAAAATCGAATTTTTCACCTGCTTCTTTTAATATATCAATTATAATTCCATCATTACCTGAAGCCTTCCCTTTCTTCGTAAATTTGATGTCATCTCTCTTTTTAGTAATAATGCCATCTTTTTTTCTTATTTCAGATACAAATTTCCTACCAATACCAAAATGTTGTTTTACACTCTTTAGACTTTTATTCTCTTCTACAGCTTTCCTTGCTAGCTCACAATTATACTTTCTTATATCATTTTCAAATCTTTTCCACACCATTTTACAAAATTCGAGATATTCAATCTTTTTTAATGCATCATTGTTGTATATACTCATATTCCTTTTTTTCTTCATAAATTCTCTAGTCTCAGTAGAAATTTTATTGGTCAATTGCTGCTTTTTTCTACCAGCTATCTTTGTTGCAGTTTTTAAAAGTGTATCAGTTATTTTCCTATTAATGTCATTCAAATCTGAATCATGTTCAAAATCCCCTGATTGCAGACTCAGGCTGCCATTTGATGACAACTTTTTATTTAGGTACTTACAACTGCAGATCACTTTCAAGTGAAGGAAGATTGCAAGAGTTAGAAGCAGAACTGTCTTATATTAAATGGGACATTATTGGACTTTGTGAAGTTAGAAGAAAAGTTGAAGAAACAATTGATTTAAAAAGTGGATATATACTCTACTATAAAGACAGAAATATTGGAAATACAAGTGGAGTAGCATTCATTATAAATAAAAAGTGGAAGAATAACATTGTGGAGATTGATGGTGTATCGGACAGAGTGGCAAGATTAGTTTTACAACTTAATAGCAGATACCAAATGCAGATTATTCAGGTTTATGCCCTAACAAGTTGTACAAAAATCTTTTGATCAGAGTAAAACACATTTTAAAATTGTTATGGGGAGACTTTAATGCTAGAATTGGTAAACAAATGAAAGATGAAAATGCTGTAGGTAATTTTGGTTATGGTAATAGAAATGAGAGAGGACATAGACTTGTGGAGTTTGCAGAAAAAGAAAAACTATATTATGAATTCTTTTTTTGAGAAAAATGTTAAAAGGAAATGAACATGGAAGCATCCATGAAGGTACAGTAGAATTGGATTATATTTTGACTAACAGAAAATACATATTTCAAGATTGTAATGTTTTTAATAAATTTAACACAAGAAGTGATCATCGATTAGTAAGATGTAAGATACATGTTAATGCAAAATTAGAGAGACAAAAATTATTAAGTAAAACAGTATTTACAGTTGATATTCCTAATCTTCAGAAACATTCTAATGAATTTAAATTAGAACTTATAGTTTTATATAAGTCATTATCTTTATCATTAATGCTTTTCCAAAATGCAGATCCCATATAAACCAGATCACTTTTTCTGAGATTTTTTTCTTCTCCTGTTTTATTTCTCAAATCCTACTCATTATTTTTTTTTTCCTTTATAGAAGTGCAGTTTTTATAATCCATTATTTAACTCCCTGCAATAATTTCCATTGCCAGAAGTCTTTTTCATACTAAAAAAACAATTGTATTATTTTATTACAATAACTTTATTTTATATATATAAAGATTGGCAGGCAGTCATACTTATTATAGAAGTGATAATTGAAGTATTGTGAAAAATCCACAGGAAAAATATAGTGTTTCAAAGATTTGATACAAATGGTGTATGAAGAGTGGAAGTTTTTTTTTTTTTGAGATCATCCCCTATCGTTTTCTTATTTTTCGTTTTTATGTGTTGCACATTTTTTCTGTACTGCTTTTATAATTTTTAATTTTGACATACATTATCAATACACTTATTAATATTTTTTTTCAAAAAACAATCTTTTTTTTATATTTCTACATTACTAATCATTCTAATTTTTTTTTTATTCTTTTCTTAAATTCACACCTTGAAAGTGACCTTTTTTATTCTAATTATTTATTTATACCAATGAAAACCTGTTTCATTATTGCAATTCTTACTTTAATTTTGGATTGCTAGTTACACTATCAGTTAAATTATTTCCTAAGTATTTTTAAAAGCACTAATCTTTCCCTTAACTTTTTACTCAATTGTTTTTTTCTCTCCTCCCATTTGTACTGCTTTTATTTTATTTGCATTTAATTTTGTTCTAAGTTTTCTGCAAATTTTTTTTGTCATAAATATCACTTTATTTCATAGGAACCCATTTAATTGAAAAAATTTTACAATGAATACTTTCTGATTAAATTAAAAGTTGCCCAAATAAGAGTAAATGTTACCATGAACTGATGGCAGAAGGTTTCGTCATGTTTTATTTTGCCTGTTTGCTGGCGGTTGTGTGCTGGTGTGAGATGGTGATCATGTGATGTTTGGTGGTTTAACACCGTCCTGGTTAGTGGGATGGTGGTGGCTATGGTTTGAGGAGCCAGGGTTGCCGGGGTGTGTGGGTGCTGAGTTGAATTTGGACCCATATGACAGTGTGGGTTGTTGAGCTTAGATTGAGGATATTATTGTGCTTTCAATTTTCATTCTCATGGTTTTGTGGTGAAGTGGAGATGGGGGGTGGCTGCTGGAGGGTTGCATTGGATCCTGGGATCTGGGTGCGGTGCTCTCGGATCTGGGGTGCCTCACCGGTGGGGGCCGCAGGCCAGAGGCTGGTCTGGAAAAGTTGGGTGAGTGGGTGCTGGATGGGGATTTTGTGCACGGGCCTTCTGGCATCCATTGGTTGCTCTGGTTAGTATGGGGTGGCGCTGCTGTATGGAGAGTTTTTGCATGTTTACTAACAGTTATGTGCTAGCATGAGATCGTGATCATGTGATTATCTGTTTAATTTGGATAAGGGTATGATAATGGATAAATTTGTTGTATACTATTATTTTCTCTCATTAGTTCAAACTCTTTTCTGATCAATATTTTATCAAATAAATGCAAGCTCTTTTTTTCTATTCTTGCTAAGATAGAAGTTAGCCTTAGGCTTAATGTCTTTAGCTATATTGTGTCATGGTCATCAATAATAAAGCTTGCATCATATTGAAATCATGCTTTATAATTATGTATTGAAATTCACCTGACTAATTCAGATTTTTTGAAACTTTTTTCTTTAATTCTTAGATAAGAATTACATAATTATTTTTTAGTTAATATTAGACTACTAATTAGGTTGGCTACCTGAGAAAAATATAAATATATTTGAAAAATCTTCATCTACTTGAAAAAAATCTCAAGCATTTTCTAGATTTTTATCACAAGTTGAATTACATTAAGTTATTTAATACTATATATATATCTGTGTGTATTTTATTGTTAGTATATTCAAGTTTTGATATCAACAAGCTTGCAATCATTGTATTTAAAATGTATATCAGGCAACCATTTCTCGTTGTGAAGATTCAAGTATTTAAATCTAGTGCACATGACAATCAAAACTTACATTGAGAAATACATGTGTAGTGGTAAAGATCAATTAGATATCTTTATTACTGGGTGATTATCTCTGAGAGTATATCAGTAATGCTGGGCTTTCATTTGGTTTCTTGTTATTAATATCTATATTATGCAGTTGATGCTAGAAGCACAATATTGTAGTTAGATAACAATCATAGAGTATTTCTGTATACTGTGATCAATGAATATATTCTGAATGAGTAGAATTTTTTCCAATGATTGCTACTAGTGCCTACAAATGAGCAGTATGTATTTGATTCATACGGCCACCTGGTTCAAAAAACAATATTAAGTTTAAAATAGTAGTAATTCTCTAACAGTAGTGCCACCTAGTGTAAGCCATGGTAATCAATGGATGCCAGAAGTTTGTGTTTGCACTGGGTGGCACTACTGTATGGATAGAATTGCTACTGGTTTAACAGCTTATGTAAGTATGAGAAATGGTGAACGTGATATTTTAGTGGTTTGATCTAATATAAATAATTTTTGGCAGTTCAAAAGTATAGAATACATGTGACTAGTGTTTATAATAGCCACAACTTTTTTATTAATAATGAATACAATCTTAAATATAAAAGAAGACAAGCTGAAAAAATATAGAGTCTTTAAAAGTGTAGTAGCTGAACTGACTTGGTAATTATTATGTTGGTTTGATTTGTTTGCTATAAATAAAAAATCCTTTTAAAGAAACAGGAATCAGTTTTTGATGTTAGATCAAAAACCTATTATTCATATCTTAAATTTCTCTTTATTTATATCTTCTTTTTTTTCCCAAAATAATTTATCCTGTAGAATATTTAAATGTCTTTTTGTGGTTACTTAAATTGACTTATTTCTAAGTTGTCATTACTAATTTATTTCACTATAGTTTGTTATAATCCAAAAAAAAAAAAACTTTGTTAGAAAATAGTAACAATGGGATTGGATTCTTAATATATCATTTTTAGCAAATAGTAACAATGAGCATTTGACTTTAAAAAAAATCATCAACTTACTATTTAGTATTTATAGTATTCTGGTAATTCATATATATATATATGTTGATTAAAGAAAACTAAAATTAGATTATAATAGTAAATAAAATATTTTTTTTCTTCAAAACAATCTATGTATAAACCAAAAAGATTGTAGTAGAACTGATTTAATGAAGAAATTAACAGTTGAAGAATCATTCTTATTTTTTGAATTATTTACCTGTGCAATTCATGTACACACTGTTGTCTTCTAAGTGCTGAAAAGATAGTTTCAGCTAGTTGCAATCAAGTATGAAAAACATTTTCCCTATTTATAATGTCTTCATTACAATAGTATGCAGGCATAGTTTATGATTGCTGCCAGACTTATTGTAATGTTTTGCTGTTGGTATGACTGCAAAGGCATTAGTATTTTCTGCATTGTTGTTGTCTAATATAGATATTAGTGATAACCAACTGAATGCAATTATAATTTTGTTGATATGCTCTCATAAAATATCAGTAAAAGATATTAAACTAATCTCTCATTATTGCACCAACCCATTGTGATGCCTATACATTGGTTTAAATCCAGTAATTTTCTTTTTCCAAAATAAATAAGCATTTTCCTAGTAGAAACAGGTGCTTAATCAAAGGTAAGTAATTTTTATTAAATTTGTATTATTCAAAACCATAGAATATAAAATAGAAAAAAAAAAGAACATTGATATTAGCTAAACCTAGTAAAGTTTTTTTTTTAAAAAAAGAAATTTTTTCTCATTTTCTTTTTTTTTTGATGTCTGTTAAAATATTTTATTTTTATTAATTTAAGAACAAATAATTAAATATAATTGATTGTAATTAGTATGGGATTAACTTGGGATTTTTTTTTTTTTGAATGGAAGATTTTTAATCTGTACACATGAATTTTTAAATTGCAATTAGAGTGTATAATCTTAATGAAAAAGAAGAAAAATGAAAAAAAAAAAAATTATTTGTTTGATCTAGTTTAATCACAGCTAGTTAGATATAAAACGTTTCATTTTTATTTATTTTTTCTTATTGGCTGGTTCGTTCAGGAGATTAGATTGGTGTTAGGAACTCTAATTTTGTGGCTCTACAAAATCTACACTGGAGCACTGTTAAAAGCACATTTGTGGCAAATTACGTTTAAACTACTAGGGAAAGGCTATTGACCATGAAGAAAAAAATATATTAATGATTCCAGTATATGAATAGTTATGTCACATTATAAAAAAATGGAAAATATTCACTCTCTCATGGTAACTTTAATGATGTAGGACCAGATCCTTTTTAAGTGCTAGCTGTGACCAATCTTATTTGGAAATATGAACCTATTGTATAGGCCATCACAAACATCCATCTATCTGAAATGAAAGTGTTTAAAAGAACCTGCTAGAAAAAAATGAAATCCAGTCTTTGAAATAAATTATTTACAGAAAAGGGAAAAGTAAATTTAGTCAAAGAAATATAAAATTTAACTGCAACACAACAGGAAGCCGTTATATTTAAGAAGATGCAGACAATTTTCAGAATTGTTCAAGGCATCTCTACTAAATAAAGAAAACCCAATCACAAAAATCCTGGACTATAACTTATTTTTATATAAATAGATCCTATGTGTGAACATAAAACTGTTATAAATATAATTATATATACATTTTTTGTAATTGAGCTCAAGAGTATAAGGAGGCGAGATATTAATTTTTTATTTCTATTACGGTATTGGTAAAATAGATCTTTTTAATGTGAATATTTATCATTAAAGCATTTTTAATATATATATATATATTATTGTGCTTTTATTATACCATTAATTTTTATATACATTAACAATACTCATATGTATATTTTTGGTTTTGGATTCGTATATACTGACCACAAGGGCGCCAAGAATAAATGTATTAATAAATTTATTAATAAAGAATAGGGAGTTAGAGAAATGGAGAAATAGTATGGAGAATAAAAAGAGTTTAAATATATATAGAAATAAACAGAATATTAGGTGTGAGTTAATATATGATAATAGTAAGGAAAGTAGTTTATTGTTTAAGTCTCGAACGGGATCTTTAGCTACAAAAGAATATACATGTAAATGGAAAAATATGGGTGATTTATTTTGTAAATTATGTAAGGAAGGAATAGAAAATATTAGGCATTTGTTAATTGAATGTAAATGTTTGAAAACAGAAAGGGTACATATAATGAAGTTGTGGAAAAATAAATATGAAAAGAGTGATTATACAGAAAGTGAATTATTGGTTTTTATGTTGGGTTTGGGAAAAGATAAGGGGGATTTAGATATAAAGGTTATAGAGTTGACAAAGATTATGTTGTGGAAATGGGATAGAGCAGATTATGGGTAAATTTAGAGTGGGGAATGTAAAATAAAGTGGCTAACAGGTTTATCTGGGCATAATTGCTGAGATATTCTTGACTTCGTTTAAGGAGAAGCCATAATACATCACATCACATAAGATTTAATTATTAATTTAATTCACTTAACCTATTTGTATCTTTCACAATGAAAATACTATACTTATTTTTTTGTATTATTCTGTGCATTAAGATTTTTTCATTCTTTGAAAAATGCAATTATAATTTCCATAAGAAGGGGGAAAATATTTGTTTTTCAAGTTTACTTTTAAAATTTACATTATGAAAGCTTATATTAAATTAAAACAAAGTCAGAATGTTCCAGATCTGTGATTAGAGATTTCTTTAATTGTTATAAATTGAAGGAATATCAAATCTTGAATATATCATCTCCAACTTTTCTAATCAACAGACGTTTATTGTATCTATTAAAGATTGTAAAAAATTATAATGATTTAAAAAAAAGAATAAACTGATATCCTTCAAATAATCAAACATTATTTACAACAAAAGTAATGTCCAAATATATTTAATATTTAGGAGAAAGTATATAAGTATTCACATAATCTGTTTAAATTTTTATGACAATCAAAAAAAAAATGAAAGAAAATTAGATTATCTATCATATTTGTATAAATAAAAAAATCCAGTATAAAAACAGATTCAATTTATTAATTTTATTTTTACCTAAGAATCAAAATCAGAGAATAGAATCAATAGAGATATTTACTGGTGTATATTACTTGATTTAGTTTATTTTATTATTTTTGAAAATAACTAATAGTTAATTTATATAAAAAAAGTATCAGCATACATATTTAGATTACTGTAAGCATGATTTATTTCTTTTAATATTTAATATTATGTAGCATGAGTTCTCAACCTGTTAATTATGAGTCTTTTTTTTTTTTTGTTAGATCTTTAGTTTTTTTTTTACCATTCTACAAAATGTATTATTCAAATTGAAAGTATTAAGTGGAAAATTCAGGGAGGAGTTGAAGATGTTTGAAAATTCATTTAAATATATGACAAAAATTTCAAATTATTATCATAGTGCATGTCAATGTCATATTATATAATATAATATTGACATGTCATAATCATATTATATAATATAATATTGACATGCAATATGATCTTTGGATTTAGTTTTATCAGCACCTTTTTTGTTATTCGATTTACTACATTGAGTGATGAATGTTTTCTTCTTTTTTTTTTGTCTTGAAAAATGTGATGCTTTTTATTTAGGAACAAAATATTTAATAAAAGTTTTTTTTTTTTTTCGTAGAACCATATAATTAAAACTATAATCATTGTATCTACAGTTAAATATGCTGATTATGATGCACTGGATATATTACCATATTGATTTTGATTTAGGATAGTTGTGCAGTGAACACTATTTGCTTCAGAATAAGTGTTTTACAACTGGTATTTTACATCAAATCCTCAATCTTGTGCAAATTTGTTTTTAGGAACAGAAATTTATTATCCTAAAGTTATCTGTTATAAGCTTGAATAATTAATGAACATTAATTGATAAAGTAGAAATGTTTATATCTCCAAACTAGAGCCTCTTCACTGAAAAACTTTGGTCCTCATGAATTGGTAATTAGCAGTTGTCTTTAATTCTTTTGTAATATGAAATTGGAGTATTTTGAATCTTGTGCTATTAGCTCAATAAAAAAAATTAAAGGGGTCTAAGAGTTGATGGTGCTTTAGATTAAAGAATCTCGTGGAAGAAGGCCACAGACCATTAATTAGTCTCAGAGTTTGAACATATATTTAATTGTCCATTGATACATTAGATTGTAATGGAAAAGAGTAGATGGAAAACAGAAGAGTTATATATTTTTGTTGCTATAACTTACACAAAAATTATTTTATAATTTTCTTGCCTAAATTGAATTTTATGTAAGTGATATATTTACCATTGACTATGGTACAGATTATGAAAATATTTTTTTTTAACAAATGAAAATAATAAGAATTACAAAACTAGACATACAAGAACTGAGGTTGCATTTCCTTATGGATTACATGTTTTTTAAAATATTTTGTTTTTATTCATCCTTAAGCATGTTCACATTTATATAAGTTGAAGATTACTGACTATATTTAGATTTTTTTCTTTGTAGTTGGCATTTGATCTTAGCTTTATGGTTGTAGGCCAGATACTTTAATTATGTGACAGATTATAAGCTCTTACTGTGACATCTGTTATTATTTACTAACACTTATAATCATGGCATAGAGTTGGCGAAAATTATGCAAATATGAATAGATTATTTGATAATGTAAGAAATAAAGAAATAATGTTATATATATAGGATTAAATGCCAATGCAAGTTTGGATATATTAGTGAATCAAGATGTGCACTTGTTAAATGTTTCAATCAATATCATTTATTATATCATAGATTAAAGTTAAATCATATAAGCATACAATATTTTTTTAGAATATGAATTAAAAATCAACCTTTTTTTTTATTTCACTTTAATGACATGAAAATTTTGATAGAGCAAAATAAAAGAAGTTATATTCAGTCAAAGAGAGTTAAATTTATTAATATTTGGTCTCAACCATATCTCAATGATTCAGCCTAGGCTCCTAAAGAGATTTAAGTTATAAATGCTGAAATTTTAGAATTTTTTTTGTGATATTAGTGCCTTCACCAAAAAATATGAGACCTATAACTAATTTATTTTATTTAATTTGGAAAATGCAAGCACCTTTTTAGTCAGCCTCTTTCATTCTAACAAACAGGCCTTTAGAAATGAATAGGAAATGGAAATATATATGCAAATTTTTAGAAGCTTTAGAGAAAGTTTAAACATTTTAATATTTCGCTAAAATTTAAAATCCTAATGCATATATTTATGTTCATTAATACTATATGATCTATATATGTATTATAATTGTCCACCTTTTTTGAAAGAATATTAAGTTGAAATAAAAATCTTCAAATCTTTTGAGATAAAATATATAATTAGAAAGAGAAAGGCTTTAACCTTTTTCATATGCATGTTAAATGTTTGTATAATAGCCAAATGATGTACAAATGTTAAAGGTACATGTGAAAAGGTTAAAGCCTTTCTCTTTATAATTACACACTTTCTATGCATTTGATATATAATCATAAAATATATAAAATAATATATTGATATATTATATAAATATCAGCCTTCAACCAGACTATGTAAAACCCAATGTTTTTTTTAATTGGTAGCTTTAACAAATTTTTTTTTGAGATTTAATGTAAATTAAACAAAAGATTTTAATATTATATATTAAATGTGAGAAATGTAGCCACCCTGAAAGACTGACATTTTGCTTTCACCCTCACTATATATTACATTTCAAACATGAATTTATGGTCTGTATTCACATTTTCTTCACAATTTAAATATATTGCTGTAGTTAAAAGCTCATGGTTTTTTCTGAGGTATTTTTAATGGCAGAGACCATTGTTTTTATAATAATTGGTTGCTTTAACAAATTTTTTTAAAAGATTTTATGTGAATTAAAACATTTAAATATTATATAAATAAATTTCTGCATTTTAACAGTTAAATTAAAATTTACGTTTTTAAATATGTCTATTATATTTGATATTTACTAGAGTGCCCTTTGAATAAAAAAATTATTTATTTTTCTGATAGGGTCTGACTAATCATAATAGTTTTTTTAACTTTATTAATAACTACCATTTATTAACTGTTTAACAAAAGTAAGCTGTGATAGCACTATCCTATTTGATATTTTAGATGGTATAATGACTGTGATTGCTACTTTTCCATGTTGTTTTAGTGTTCTATATGTTAAATTATAATGTGTAACAGGCTACAGTAATTCTTTCTAAGAAGCTTCAAATTTTTAGTGTATTAGTTTTAAAAAAATTCCAAGAGATATCAGCAGTATATAGATCTTTACAGACATTTGTCTTTCATTGACAGCACATTCTATTTTTCCGACAAAGCTATGAAGGAGGTCATAATTTGTGATTGGCTGATGCTTTAGATTTATTTCCCCTGTGGCTAAATGCTACACAAAAGGTGATTTTCAATAAGTGATAATGACTATGATGCAATATTTTTGTAAAAGATTGATTATTAAACTAAAAACTACATCACTAGGGGGGGGGTTGCCATTGAAAATATTTTATTTTTAAAAAGTCAGCTCTTAGAAGGTATACAATCGTACGTGAAATTACCACAGAAAAGCCATTAAGAACCTAAAAAGAAAATCGTTTTTGTAAAAACTGTAAGTAAAATAGTTTAATAACAATTAATAGTATTTTAACTTTTAGATTTTTTGTTTCTTTAATGATAACTAATTCTAAATATACCATTTTTTAATAACATAAAATTCTAACATCTAATATTTCGTTCTTTTAACTTTTTTGAATAGATATCATGAAGCCAATAATTATGTTTTCTTTTATTATCAGTAAGACCCTTAGTTAGATACATGTTTTCACAATTTTAAAATATTAATTTTTCTTTTAATTATTAGAAGGCTTAAATATTTATAATATAGCCTATAAATGAATTTTGTAATATTCATAAAAAAGATTTAATTACACAAAACAAAAATTAAACTTGGTGTCATTGTAAAAACTTTTATCACTAGAGTTTGAGCAAAAATTTGGGGGTCAAATTGTCACTGAAAGAATTGTCAGACTACAAAAATGCCCTTCATTTTTGTAGTATATATTTTTAAGATTTAATGTAAATATATATTTTTTATTAAACATTTCTAATTAATAAAAGTTCATTAACATTGCTGATTATGTCATTTCAGTTGAACTATATTAGGGGATTGACAGGGTATGAAAGCACAGAGCACCTTAACATCGAATTATGAATCGGTGTTTGTGACTCTTTCTGCAGCTGGATGGGAACTTTTGCCATGAAATATATACACCTGGGTCTCATTTTACGCAATAGACAGGTTCCTCAGAAAACATGCACAAATGAAATCGTGCAAAAATAGATGTAACTTACCTTGAAAAGGGGGGGGATACGGAGCGTGATTTTTCAAAAATCGCGTAAAAGCAAAGCACCAACATAAAATTACTTTAAAATTCACGCAAAAAAAAATAAGGAAATAAAATATGACTAATAAAAAATTTCAAATTTAAAAAAAATTGATACAAGACAAACTTTTTTTAACTATAATATTTAATTTTATTCAAAACAATATATTTTTATGCATAATTTACAGTAATTTATATTTTTTTATACACGTTTTAATTATTATCGCTATTTGCTGGTAAACAGGTTTGTTTGCAAACTGATAAAAAAATCAGATTCTTCACAAGATGAAATACAACTAGCGCCAATGTCACTCTCATGTTGTGTTAATTAATGGTTTTCTGGTGACAACGTACAGTAATTAGTAATTAATCTAACAACTAAAAATTAAATTCTTATTTTTGTCTTTAATTTTCAATTTTAATTGTGCCCACTGCTATTACTGACCTTTTAAAAATAAACTTGTGGACACTAAATGATTAATAATTGATTACATTCTTTTTTAAAAAGCAAAAACAGAATGTGATTTAAAATGCAAAATTAACACGCACAATGTTTGAACAAATTTACATTATAATCTTGTAAAGTTTAATGTGTGTATACATAGAATGTGGAAATCATGATTTTAATTTCATTATTGCATAAAATCTTACTATTATAAAGCACTGAAAATATTGAAATTACTAAGTTGAAAGTTGAATTTCAATAATGTGCTATTACTTTCAATATAACATAAGTGCGTGAAATTTATTATTTAAAGTAATAGCGCAATATCGGAGTTTGACTTCCGGTGAAACACGAATCGCGTAACTTCAAAATTGTGTTAAATAAGTCCGCGTAAAAAGAGACCCAGGTGTACTATATCTTTTATGGTTAAGAACATTCCTACTGATTTTTTCTGAGCTTTTTGTATTTGATGACGGAATTACTTCATTCACATAAACATAGTGAGTGTGGTATCATCACACAAACATTTATTCACCAATCAGACAACAGAGAAAATAGGATTTTATATATAAGATATACTATATATTTTTTCTTTGATAAACTAATTTTATCCACTTTATTTACATATATATTTAGCTATATGTATATTCTTGCATGCCATCATTATTATTTTTTAAATCGAATATCTCAAGTTCATTAGTATATATTAATTTTAATTCCCATCCCCCTCCATATACAAGCAGTTTACTGCTTTTTTGAGGTTAGTTTATATTTGATTTAATATTATTTTGGGTATGTGCATACATATGTAGTAAATATATATATTTTTTTTCAAAAATGCTTTATATATGTTTGAAAATTTTTTTTAGTCCATCTCTAAAATTGTTTAAAATTTATAAAGTTATACTTTATTACAATTTTTATTTAGTAATAAACTACTCATTGAGTTTAACAAATTCGAAATATTTTTGATGGATTATATTTTAAAAAATTCAGAGTTATAAGACAAAAGCCAGTTGATCCAAATCCTTTTTTTTTCTTCCATAATAAAAAATCACTCACTAAATTATATATTTATAATTGTTTAAATTAATCAAGATATGTTTTAAATACATTTTATAGTTTAATATATAATAAATAAAATTCAAACAATTATACATGAGAGAATGAAACATTTTTCAGACTAAAGATAATTAAATTGTTTTCAAAATCTTTTGCTCCTCATCAATTTATAAAACAGTAATTGAAGAAATATTTATGTTGCAAATGAGAAGTACAATCGTATCACTTTATGGCATTTGATTTCAAAGCTCTCCAAGATAATTTAAGTTTGTGTGTAGAATCAAGCGCTTTTTATTATATAAGTATATAGGAAAGGTGTTAACATGTATATATAATGTAATTATAGTTTCCATATGATACAAATTAATTTAAAAATTATGTAACATTACAGCATGATCAAAAATATTTAATAAGAAAATAAAATATTGTATATATATATAAAGTACTACTGAAGTTTTTAATATTAATAAATATTGCATTTTAAAAATATTTATAAATCTGTTTTTAGTACATACTTCAGAATTTTTATTAGGCACTAAAAATAATTTTCAGATAAAGTACTGATTTTAAATAACCATATATAGTGTAACGGTGCTACCTGTGCGTAACATGTATATAGGTGGTATACGTTTATTACATATTTAAAATCTAAGTTTCTTCTTTTTTTTTTTTTTTGTTTAAACGAAAATTATGATGCGAACATACATATATAGTTAGTTCTGCACTATACTCTTATTACTTGCCCAGCATATTTATGGACGTCAATTTGACTCTAAGCGCCAATCCTATTTATGAATAAATAAGAATTATGCTGGGAGAGAATGAGTATCAATTTCTAATAGATAGAGCTTATACCTCTGGCTAGCTCACTCAGGGGTAGTGGTCGTTGACCGTGGGAAAGAGGTGGGAGAACAGATCAAGTACGCACGGAACGTATAAACGATTCATTTTCTTTTCTTTTGCCCTTAATACTACTCTCTAATGGTACTATGTGATCTAGGTTTTTAAAGAAATTAACATTTAACACACACAATTATACTTAAAACACTAGCTTAATATTTATTAATAAAAAAATATATAACAAAAACAAAATAGAATCCCGTAATTGGGTATTGGTTTGTGCTCGAATACTTGAATGATACGCATGCAAATACACACCCCGCACAAGTTCATAAATATAACAAAAACATATATATCATAGCATATAAAGTGAATGCAATCAGTCATTATCTGGTCTATTCATTCAGATAGTTATATAGGGCATTTTTTCAGATATCTCTTCATTTTCTTTTAGCCCTTACGTATTATTATTTTCTGAAATATATTCTTATTCAAGAGGTGACTGGTATTTACGAAAATATTTGAGTTACCTTACTTTATCACACCCGGGTGTAGATGAATGGTAATGTTCACTGGCTTCATGCTGCGATGTAGTGAATAAGTGATTTCTTCCTTTTTTTTGTAGTCCTTCGTGGATTCCATAAGGCACAATCAACGGTATTCGGTGAATGTTGTTCTCTCTGCAATTTAGGAAGGGCTTCGCTCCAACATGGAAAGCAACTGCAATACCTCCGCAAGATGGATGGCAGAGCTCGGTCTGTTCTTGTCCTTTACCCCAGCCTGTTCATGGTTGACCAAGATATATAATTTTTTTTTAACGAATTTTTCTTCGATCCTACTCATGGCATTAACCGTTCGAGAATCCCCCTTCAAGGTTCAGCTTTCAAACTCTAATTAATAATGCTATTGTTCCCTCTCTTCTTTTTCATGAAACCATGTGGTTTGCCAATAGAAAACCTTTCAATAACTTTTCTTTTTTTTATTTATATGTTCAGGAATTTCAATTATACCTTGAGATCCACATTCATTGTCTTTTATTTATAACATTTTCATTTATAACATTTTCTTTTTTATTTATAACATTTTCTTTTATTTATAACATTTTCTTTTCTAATTAACACAGCTTTGTCTCGAGATAGCGATTTACACATTTTTGAATTCTTTATTTTCAATTAACATATCTTTTAGAATTTGCGTCTTTCATTGTCCATCTTGGAAACAATTTCCTTTCAATTAAAATAGCTTTATTCCTTAAGATAACAATCTATAACTTTTCTACTTCTTTATTTGCAATTAAGTTTTTTTTTAAAAATTCTTTCCTTAGTTGTCCATCTTGGAATTGAAGCTTGGCCATGTAAATTTTTTTATTTTTATGAATCTATTACATTTATTCACCCATGCAGCAATATAAATACACGCACCTCTAAACAAAATACAAGAGCACAAACCATATAACCACCCCCCATCCCTCTTATGTTTCAATCTATTTTTATTTACCCGTTTAAAATATATACACACACGCGTACAAAATAACAATGAAAAAAAAAAATTTAACTTAATATTACTTTTGATTGAGTATATATATATATACTCGCTGGTATCGTCCTATGCCTTAGAACAGGGTTTGAACCCAGCCTTGTTATAATACCCTCCTCTTCGAAATCCTTTAAATACCATTTTGGTATTTAAATGGCTCACTCCTAAACCACAAAATAATTCTTAATAGCGAGTAACCCGAAAGAAAACACACACATATAAAATTAAAAAAAATACACATCTTCTTGAATCCATTTGCTTTGCCTTTTCCCCCTGCAACTTTAGAACCAAAGAGTACGACGACCAACAACCCAATGATACACAATGAATCCGACCACCACTCACGCACACACTGCCTGCGATGCACAACATTTAGCTAAGCCCCGTTTTGACTGGCTTCGATTACACGACCCCCCCCAAAAAAAAATTTTTATATATAAAAAAACCATTTTTTTTTAAAGAAGGACTTTTCTAACTACATTCTGCTGCTTCCAAGTCTTAGGAGTGTAGATAGTTAGAATGATACCCAGCTTTTATTTTGAGCCTTCAGGTTCAGTATAGGTTGCCCTAGACCTTGCTCACTTCTGGAGTCTTACAGGTGGGACTGTATGTGAATGCCATGCTCACTTGAATTAACAGACTTTTAGCATCTGCATCTTATGTTAGATAGGTCGACCATGTCAGAAATTAGCAGCAGCCACACACAGCGTGCAACACACAATGTTATCGATCCAGCAGTCAAACTCATCCACCCACAGAATTGCGAGACCACTTCTCTAACTCTCTAAGCTGACACGCACAAAACAAAAGAAATAAAAAGAATTCTACTTTTCTCTTTTACTCAATTTCATATAAAATCCCATATCATAAATCTTATAAATATTAATCCACCACCTATAAATAATGATAAAGACAAAGAAGAAGAAAAAAAACTTTCCAAAATCAATATCTATTTTCGTGATTTGTTTATTTGCCCTCTTTTGGCATTGGTGAATTTGAACCCTTTCCTTGACCATAATTTGGCTTGCTTGGTGGTCTCTGCTCTTCATAATCATACTGCCATTTTGGTCGAGGACTACTATCCCCTCTTTTGGGATCTGATGGGTTCCAATCTGACCTCTGTTCTCTTTCCCCAAATCTGACAACTCATGCTCCATGAGGCTCTTTTTCTTGATCCATTGGCCTGTCATAATCATAGGCACTCATATCTATTGCCTCTAGTACCTCAGCCGTTTCCTCAATCTACACTTTCCTCATCCCGAACATCATTTGCTCCACTTTCATCGACAGATTATGCCTTACAATTCGTATAATATTTCTTTCAGTTAAGTTACATGCGTCTACTGTCTGCAGCTTCACCACCTGCCGATAAAAAAATTGGGAATAGCTTTCTTGGCACCCTTCCCTATACTTCTCTTGCATAAACCGATATCTGGTTAACTTCTGATGATCCTCGGACCAAAAAATACCCCTCACCTCTTTCTGATATTCTTCGAAGGTTGTGGGTTGTTGCAATAACGAATCCCACCAGATCTGAGTGTTTTCAGTTAAATGGCTGGACACGATTGCAACTTTGCTTTCTTCATCCATCGGATTGATACTGAAGTATTTCCTCAAGCTCTGCAGGTGCTCTACGGTAGCTTCTCCCATTTGGCTGGAGAATGGCCGAATCTTTAGGAATTGTTTGACGTTGGCCTGCACGGTTACATATTTCGTGGTAGTTTCTCGTGTTTCTGCTACCTTTACCTTATCTCCCTGTTTTTTTCTTTTCGCACTCACTCTGATTTTCTCCCACTCTCTTTTCACTAGACTTCTCATCTTTATCTATAATTTCTTCCTCTACTGGCTCTTCCTCGCTCTTTTTCCTTGGACACTTATCTTGTTTTCCTTCTATTTTTCATTCTAACTCTTGAAATCTTTTCTCAATCCTTTCCTCAAGTGCATGAAATCTCCTTTCTATTCTTTCCATAATAATTTCTACCATGCTCAATTCTCTCCTTTTCTTCCTTCTGCTGATCCATTTTTTTCTATAATCTTATTATCATTCGCTTTATTTTACTCTATTTTTAGATATCTATCACTATTTCTAATAATGATTAATTATAATGATTTTATATTAACTATTTCTATATCAGATGCACCGGACCTGCTTTCCATTTCCCCGAAGTACTGTGTCACCTGTCCAATTTCCATATCTAGCCCCCTTCAACCCTATTCCTTAATCTCTTTCTTTATATTTCACCGAGACGATTATAGTATTTCATGTTAATTCGCCTATTAAACTAGAATAGTAACTTATTCAAAATGAATCCACAGATTTTTAGCACTAGCTGTATAGTATAAAATGCCATAACCTGGGTAAAATTGTTCAACAAATATTGATTTCATAATCGCCAACACACATATAAAACGGATCAAAAAAAATTTAGATGTGTCGTTTTATATATATCAGAGTTCATGTAAAAAGTACTCAATAGCTTTCCAAAGCTAATCACTCTCAATTATATCAAATTAAAAATTACGAAAGTATTATTTGTTCACCTTTTCACTTGTAAATACCAAAAGCAGTTAAATATTTAGTATAATAAGAAAAACCTTAAACAGAAAATAAAACTCGAATATATAATATTATTTCACTGCCAATCAAAACAATAAAGTTTCCACGGAATGTTCAATGCATAAATATATACACCAAAATATTAATCCGAATGTGATTTTATTCTGAGTAATTTCAATATAAAGTACAATTGCCAGCAATAATTCATCTACAAAAGCTATATTTTATAGCTTTTTAAAAAAAAAAAAAAAAAAATACATACTGTATACGTGTGTATAAAACCATATAAAGCAAAACTCCATAATAAACTGTTCTAATTGTTTTATTTAACTTATATTCTACCCCCTCCCCTACTTTCCACTCTTTGAAAGCTCCTTCGTTGGGTCGCCATTGTAACGGTGCTATCTGTGCATAACACGTATATAGGTGGTATACATTTATTACATATTTAAAATCTAAGTTTCTTCTTTTTTTGTTGTTTAAATGAAAATTATGATGCAAACATACATATATAGTTAGTTCGGCACTATACTCTTATCACTCGCCCAGCATATTTATGGACGTCAGTTTGACTCCAAGCGCTAATCCTATTTATGAATAAATAAGAATTATGCTGGGAGAGAACGAGTATCAATTTCTAATAGATAGAGCTTATACCTCTGGCTAACTCACTCAGGGGTAGTGGTCGTTGACCGTGGGAAAGAGGTGGGAGAACAGATCAAGTACGCAAGGAATGTATTAACGATTCATTTTATTTTCTTACTTTTACCCTTAATACTAATCTCTAATGGTACTATGTGATCTAGGCTTTTAAAGAAATTAACATTTAACACACACAATTATACTTAAAACATTAGCTTAATATTTATTAATAAAAAAAATATATAACAAAAGCAAAATAGAATCCGTAATTGGGTATTGGTTTGTGCTCGAATACTTGAATGATACTCATGCAAATATACATCCCGCACAAGTTCATAAATATAACAAAAACATTTATATCTTGGCATATAAAGTGAATGCAATCAGTCATTATCCGGTCTATTCATTCATATAGTTATATAGGGTGTTATTTCAGATATCTCTTCATTTTCTTTTAGCCCTTACACATTATTATTTTCTGAAATATGTTCTTATTCAAGAGGTGACTGGTATTTATGAAAATATTTGAGTTACCTTACTTTATCACACTCGGTTGTAGATGAATGGTAATGTTCACTGGCTTCATGCTGCGATGTAGTGAATAAGTGATTTCTTTTTTTTTTTTTGTAGTCCTCCGTGGATTCCATAAGGCACAATCAATGGTATTCGGTGAATGTTGTTCTCTCTGCAATTTAGGAAGGGCTTCGCTCCGACATGGAAAGCAACCGCAATACCTCCGCAAGATGGATGGCAGAGCTCGGTCTGTTCTTGTCCTTTACCCCAGCCTGTTCATGGTTGACCAAGATATATAATTTTTTTTAACGAATTTTTCTTCGATCCTACTCATGGCATTAACCGTTCGAGAATCCCCCTTCAAGGTTCAGCTTTCAAACTTTAATTAATAATGCTATTGTTCCCTCTCTTTTTTTTCATGAAACCACATGGTTTGCCAATAGAAAACCTTTCAATAACTTTTTATATATATATATTCAGGAATTTCAATTATACCTTGAGATCCACATTCATTGTCTTTTATTTATAACATTTTCTTTTCTAATTAACACGGTTTTGTCTCGAGATAGCGATCTACACATTTTTGAATTCTTTATTTTCAATTGAGATATCTTTTAGAATTTGTGTCTTTCATCGTCCATCTTGGAAACAATTTCCTTTCAATTAAAATAGCTTTATTCCTTAAGATAATCTATAACTTTTCTACTTCTTTCTTTGCAATTAAGTTTTTTTTTTTTTAATTCTTTCCTTAGTCGTCCATCTTGGAATTAAAGCTTGGCCATGTAAATTTTCTTATTTTTATGAATCTATTACATTTATTCACCCATGCAGCAATATAAATACACGCACTTCTAAACAAAATACAAGAGCACAAACCATATAACCCCCCCGTCCCTCTTATGTTTCAATCTATTTTTATTTACCCGTTTAAAATATATACACACACGCATACGAAATAACAACAACAACAAAAAATTAACTTAATATTACTTTTGATTGAATATATATATATATATGCTCGCTGGTATCGTCCTATGCCTTAGAACAGGGTTTGAACCCTGCCCTGTTATAATAGTAAAGATTGGATCAAATTAAAAAATAAATAAATTATAGAACATGAGGTATATTAATAATTTTAGGATGAATATTTTAAAAAAATATTATATGGGCATTATATCATAAAATAAAACTAAAGTTATCAATCTTCTATATTTGTTTTGTATTGATAACTGGTGAGAATAAAGTGGATAAGATATAGTATATTAAGTGATATTAAAATGATTGCTTGGATTTTCAAATACATTCTTTTTTATACAGAGGTCTGCCATACACTTAAGATACAATGGGATATAAAATTTTCGGATTCCATTATCAAATGATTGCAATGTGAACTAGAAAATTTACTACTTTTTTAAAAAAAGTATTCTATTTTTTTTTAACTGTGGTAAATAAATCAGCAAATTTCAAGACACTGGATGCTGTATCTGATTAGTATACTTATAAAATGTTTAGATTAAACATAATCATTTACTTTTTTAGTTATTTTTAAACTCATATATATATAAACGTGTTAATACTTTTTCATTTGTTCTAAAACAATTATTTATATATAAAACAAGAACTT
The DNA here is from genome assembly GCA_028023455.1 of Epiperipatus broadwayi. Lineage (NCBI taxonomy): Eukaryota > Metazoa > Onychophora > Udeonychophora > Euonychophora > Peripatidae > Epiperipatus > Epiperipatus broadwayi. Next base: position 876,650 of record JAQFVV010012449.1, read on the forward strand.
AGTATAGAAATTGAAATAATATTTTTAAAGACTAAAATTAACTTGCATAGTTTCAATATATAAATGTTTATCGAAGAATAAAATCAAAAGAAGATTAAAATCAAAACTGAAAAAACTATCGCTTTAATTGATAGTAACTAACTCAGCATCCACTTTTTCAATAATCCTCTATATTTATGCTGAATTTTTAGAATAAAGTCAGTGGAATGTTGTCTAATAAAAAGCCAAGCTTCAAGTTATTTAAAATATTTTAGATTTGATATATATATTATTAATTACCAGATAACGTTTCTAATGCTGCGAAATTAAAAAATTTAATTAGTGAATAAATGGGAATTATAACTTAATAATGTAAAAATTAAAAATTTTCTACTTGTTTTTAATCAAGTTATTAGTTATCTGTCCATAGTAATTAATACAAAAATTGGTAACAGTATTCATCTGTCCATAATAATTAATGTAAAAAATTGGCAATATCATTTAATTGTTTTTTTTTAAACTAAATTTTACTTGCTTATCTATATTAATATATCAATTGCATATATGCACATACACATATATTTATAATTTATTTAAAATTGCTTAAGTTAAAGGAAATAGGATTTTTAAGTTTATCAACATTTTTTCGGTTATCTGTTCCTCTTTTTAATGGTCTTTTATAATTTGTGGGATGGGAGGTAGAAATTTATAGCATGCTTGTATATATATGTATACATTTGTAAGCCATGTTATCATGGGAAAAATAATTGCAAAATATAAATATTATTTTAGTCAAATACATTTTCTGTGTATTTTTACTTGTTATATATATATATATATTATTCTTTGATTAAAATAGAAATTAATTGTGACCAGTTTTCATTCATTTATTTTCGTTGTAGTTTATAACTTACTAAGTTTATGAGTTTTTATGTAGCTTAGTCTTCTTATTTGATAAAAATAAAATTATATGAAAATTATTTTAATATTGCATTTAATAAAAAATGTTTTTCATGAGTAAATTTTTTTATGGTTTTTATTTAAATTCATAATAATATTTATGACCTTTTGTAATTATAAATTAATATATTATGCTCACTAATTTTGTATATTAAAGCAGAAATATAATTTTAAAGAAATGAAGTTCAATACATATTTAGCAAATTACATATCTAATATAAAAAATTTCTCTCACCTACAAAATATAACTCCAATGGATTAACTATTCATAAGTACAAAGATGGACTTAATAATACATAACTTGTACTAAAAGAAAATCAGACTATTAATTTGCATTTCTTGAATTACATTGTAAGTTTTATCCAAAATATTTTAACATTCAATTTATAATCTTTTTTTTTTTTATTAAAAAAAATTGAGTTTTGTTTTACTGTATTCCAAAAAATTATATATAATAAGCAAAAACAATATGCTTCATATTTAAAATCATAACTTAACATTTTACATTTTTTAATATCATTAATGTTCAAATTTATTTATTAAGTGTATAGATCATATGGAATTAAAGAGAAATGATTTCATCTTTTTAACATATGTACCTTACTGATTTTATAATAGCTTAACAATGCTGTGTTGAATATAGAGGAAACTCTCAAGCCCAAACACAAGATAGAGATTTTATAAAGATAAGAATAGTCATTTTATCTTTAACCTAAATTCTGATTTACATAGGGCAATCTGAAGTGTCTTGATTTGAAAAAGTGAAGATGTTACTCTGTTTACTTTTACATGCTTTCTTACATACATTATCATTTGCAAAATCTTTTGATTTACTACATGTTGATATTATGAATTAATACAAAGTAATATTCAAATTTCTTTATTAAGTGCATAGACCATATGAAATTAAAGAGAAAGGATTTCAACTATTTAACATATGTGCCATACTGATTTTATAATAGCTCATCATTGAGCTATTATAAAATCAGTAGGGCGCATATATTAAAAAGGTCAATTCCTTTCTTTTTAATTTCATACGATCTATGCACTTAATAAATAAATTTGAACATTACTTTCTATTAATTCATAATATTAACATGTAGTAAATCAAAAGATTTTGCAAATGTTAATGGAATGTAAAAGTGAGCAGGTGTAACATCTTCACTCTCTCAAACCAAGATACTTCAGATTGGCCTACATAAATCAGAATTTAGGTTAAAGATAAGAAAGCCACTCTTATCTATATAAAGTCTCTATCATATGTTTGAATTTCAGTTTTCTCTGTACTAAACAAAGCATCGTTGAACTATTATAAAATGAGTAAGGCACTTATTTTAAAAGTTGAAATCATTTCTCTTTAAAGCCATTAATTTATTTTGTTGATTTTTTTTTTTTGTGTGTGATTCTCAAGATAAATACTTACATGTTTCAAGAATAATCTTGTAATCACATTCTAAATTTTAATTTTTTTGAAAGATATTTCAGCCCACATTACTGATTTTAACAGTTTTTTGTAGAATTGTTGATTAGAATAACAATTTTTTTTTGGAAAATTGCCTTATATCTTCAGCTATAAAATGATAAGTGAAATGGAAGAAGTACCAAATAATGTAGTTTGCTAAAAATCCCAGATGTAAATTGTTAATATGAAACTAAAATAGCCACCCTTGTAAAAAAAAAAAAAGGGGGTTGTTTTCTCTTAGCATGTTGAAAACGCTTGAGAGCATAATTTCTGTGCAAATGCACAGAAGTATGCCGTTTAAGTGGGCATGCTGCTATATGATGTTCTATTCCAATGATTATGCATAGAAATAGTTCATTTACTTGTCTGTGGTGCCTATTTCTATGCTACAGCACAGAAATAGGACATTTATTCTGCCACAGAGCACACCACCACTTATGGTGAACTCTGTGTTTATGAACAATCCCATTTTAAATTTAACTATGGTATCTATTTCTATGCTACAGCACAGAAATAGGATAAATTATTCTGCCACAGTTTATATGAACAAACCCATTATTAACATTTTGGATACAGGTATTTACAGCACAGAAGTAGGATGTTTATTCTGCTGCAGATGGCCACTGCCGCTTACAATGAACTTTGTGTTATGCAGTTTCTACGAACAATCCCATTTTAAATTTCACGACGGTATTTTGTGAGGGTGTCTGTAATTGAGACTGTCAAAAGTCTTCAAATTTGCATGCCCAAGTCATTATTTTCCAATTCCAATGATGTAGTATGAGGTAATAAAAATTGTGAAAACTTTGCCCCACTTCTCTAGACAAGGGTGACACTTTAATCAATTGTCAAAGGGGAGATGTAAGCATGATTTTTACAAAATCATGCTAAAATTCATGTTTGCTTGACATAAATCACGAGACCAATCAAAAATACCGACTTTATTTTTGGCCACGATGTTGTTTTGAATAAATTCTTTCTTTTTATTCTTATTAAAATTTACAAATTATATTTGCATGGCCACGATGTTGTTTTGGGGGATTTTTTTTTTTTATTGTTAAAATTAACAATTTTATTTGCATGTCTACGATGTTTTTCTTTTGGAGAAATTATTTATATTTTTTTATGTTAAAATTTGATTTGCATCACCAGGATATTGTTTTTATTCTTGTTAAAATTACAATTTTCATTTTAGATAAATTTCATTACTTATGATTTTATTGCAAATCAAAGAAAGCACTATAAAGTTGGAAAAAAAAGAACAATGGCTCGTTAACATTATAATTTTGTTTGTTTACATAGAAATTACGCTCTCAAGTGGTTTCAACACGCTAAGAGAAAACAACCAAAAAAAGAACAAACTGATGTCAAAAATCTGACAGAATAGAGCATCTATAGTAAAGAATACATTATTCTGACAAAATATTAATAATTATTTATTTAACAATAAACTTGCTCTCCCCAATTAAATATATATTAAAGAAAAAAGTTATATTTTGTGAAATAGTTATAGACTTATTTAACATAATAGGAAAACTAGAACTTGAATTTTTTCTCATAGACAAACAATACTTTATTAGAAATATTTTTGTTAATTCTTTTATAACATTCTAATATATAAAATATCAGAATTAAGTATGGGTAAAGTAAAACTTGGAGTGCAGCATTTGTAGTAAATAATTATTTATTTATCAGTAAATTTGCTCTTGCCCAATTAATAAAAGAATAAAATGTATTGTGTGCATGTTAAATGTATGTTAAATAATAATAAAAAAAGAATACAATCATAATCAGCATTTTACCTTTTTTTTTGTCTTTGGAAAACAAGAATGAGGAATTTAGTTAGGACAGCATTGAAGAGCCTAATAGCCGTATGAAACTCAAAAGTGATAACACAGTTATTATTTTTTTTCATCACTCAAAAAGATTGATATCATAGTCTTGCATTAATGGATTCTTGAAGAGGATTAAATTTGATTTAAATGATTGAAATGAAGAAAATAATATGCAGAAAAGTTTCTTCATCTGATCCATGTAATTTACAAATTATATCAAAAGATCATCCATGAGTCTTGTTGAGAAATGCTATGTAAAACAGAATGCAGAAGGGTAAGGCATGTTTGAGTCAATTTTATAGCTCTTTTATAAGTAAATTGATTTCCAGTTAGTATCATGATTACATTTTGGGGTGTGTTATCATTGATAATTCTTTATATGACATTTGAGTTATATTAGGATTATTAATCTCATCTCTTATGTCTAGATAGACTAGTCACCATCTTACCAAATCTTTTACTTTTTTTAAGTTTTACCCAAATTAGATGGTTCGTATTTAGGAAAATGAAGGAGAATCGAAATGCACTGGGTTCGCTTTTTATACCGTGCTGAGTTTCTGTTGCTTAGTATATGAGTTTTCTCATTTCCTTTTTAATTGCTATGGTACATTATTGCATATATATATATATTGGTTATTGATAAAGTTAAAATCACACAATAAAATTACATAGTAAAATTTCTACTCTCATTTTCTAGCATTTGGTTGTCTAGGTATTGTCTTGACACTAGGTCATCACTATGCCTACAAAGTCTAAGTCTTAAATAGTGATGTTTACACATTGACAAATGTCTCTTTTAATTAGGTTTTTAATTTCCTTTGAAAAAGAGCATTTATTTCATTTTAACACTATTTTGGCTTCAGTAATTATTACAATAAACTTTTAATGCCTATATATCTATATGTCTGTTTGCATAAAAATTATATTGTGCATCTAACCTACTATCTCAGTTCATGTTTCCAATTGGTTTAATTTGATGTTGTGGCTACATAAAGATTGGGTTTCAACAGGATTGTAAGCCTCCCTTACAACTCTCCCATCCTTACAGGGTTAAAATTTTATGGTATCATTAAAATTTTAACATTTAATTTGAGTGTATGATAGTTTAGCATTGGATTGCTTAAGTTGTTTGCTTTTCTTTTCTTTTAAAGAAAGGTTATAAAGCCTATTTATTTTAATTTCTGCTGTTTCCTCAACTGTATTTTTACTTTACAATTTTTTTGCTTTATTGCTTGCATCATAGTGAAGAGAGATTTATACATGGGTCCTTTTTTTTGTTATGATGGTTATATGGTATGAGATCAATTGGTAATATATCTATTATAAATGGCATATAGTCAAACTTGTTAGTCTTAATTCTCCTTCTTTTTGAGGCTTACTAGATTTTTCTAAGGTCTAAACTAAATATTGGATTGTCTATCATTCTGTGTGGATCAACTCCAATGTCTTGGTTGCCTCTAAAGCATCTCAGTAATTACTTTTCAATTACCCAGGCACACTGTCATCATAAATTAATGACCCCCATTCTTTTCTCATTTTTTGATGTTATCTCCCTTTTCTTTCTAGCTTGAACTAAAACTCATGTCTATCATATAATTTGCTTATCAATAAAGTAGTTATATCTGTGGTCACTCTGATTGACCAAGGCATGGTTTTAGAATGTGGCCATTGTATGTTTCCTTAACTTCCCCTTCCACTTTTATCCAAAATGAATTTGGACTTGACTGCTTCACAATAGTGAATGATCCTTTGTATTATTTATAAAATTTTTGGTACTCATTTTCTACTGGTTTATTCATATAGAGTGTTTTGATAAAGACTTTATCCACTACCTTGAAGTTGTATGCACTCTTTTTTGTTTTTGTTCCTTCTTGCAGTCTTAGTTAATAATTGTTGATATGCTTTTAATATGTTTTTTTCCTGAGTCAATTTGGGTTTGTTTGATTGTGGGTTGGTATTTAGTAAATAATATGGGAATAGATTAGTTGAAGGATATATAGTTCAATGCGTGTGAATCCAGTTGATTGATGTAATTAACCACATGCTTCATTTGCTTTACCTACCTTTTATGCTCATCTTTAGGTAAATCCTGAACAAACATCTGAGCTCCTTCATTACATGTTCTCAAGGGTTCGACTGTGGATTTTTAATAGGTGTAAGCACATGCTTTATTTGAGATTTTTCCACCCATTTTTTTCAATCTTTGGATAAAAAAGACATAACATGGTCTGTTATTATGATTAATTAACCACATGCTTCATTTGCTTTACCCACCTTTTATGCTCATATTCTAGGTAAATCCTGAACAAACATCTGAGCCCCTTCATTACATGTTCTCAAGGGTTCAACTGTGGATTTTTAATAGGTGCAAGCACATGCTTTATTTGAGATTTTTTCACCCATTTTTTTTCAATCTTTGGATAAGAAAGACATAACATGGTCTGTTATTATGGTTTTAGGCTTTCCTATGCTTACAAATTGTAGGGTGTCTAATACCTTCTGTGTCTGGTATTAGCTTGGGATATTGGGTAAGCAGAAACATAATTTGTAATGAGATCATAAGCAACCAATAGGTATTTCTGCATATTAAATGGGGATAATGGCCCATGTTAATCGATTGCCAAGTTCTCATTTCATCTTTTAGTTATGATTGACTTTAAAGTGTTACTATAACTTTGTTTTACTGGCTTGGCTTAGACATTCTTGGAGTGATTTTAAGATATCTTTATACATTCTTGGCCAGTAAAATCAATTTTTCAAGGTATGTTGTTTTATGGGCACCAAAGTATCCATATAGACAGTGTATATACTTTACAATTTGGGTTCGCAATGTTTTAGGTGTTACTACTCTCCACTCATCTTATCTATATCAACTCTGATGTGGTTTCTATCTTACAGTGAGTGAGATTCTTTGGCACATTCAAAACTTTTTCTCCTTTCAAACTTTTATGATTGGGTTTAAATCTTGGTCTTCAAATTATAATTGGGATAGGTTCTCTAAATCTTTCTCTACATTACTGTCAGTCATCAAATTGACATGTGTAATGTAGGCATTTCTCTACTGACAAATTATTCTGTTCTGACCAAATAGGTTTTGACTAAGCATGTCAGCCATAACATTCACAGATCCCTTACAGTATTGCACAGTGTAATTGATTTCCTATAATTGACTGTATATGACTAGACTATTGGTTAGGGATTCAGGAATTCTAGGCATTTGAGGTCTGAGATCATTATCACCTCCGATCTGAGTAGCACCTGTCAAAACTTTTGGAAAGCCCATACTAGTGCTTCTTTCTCAGGAACCATGTAATTTATTTCTGGACCCTTCAGGAGTTGGCTGATAAAGTAGAGGATCTAACACTGGCCATTCTTCTGGATCTGGGAAAGCATTACTCCTAATCCAAAACCACTGCTATCTGTTTGGACAATGAATGGTTTATCAAAATCAGAGACAGCTAACATAGTTTGCTCTAAGAACCATGTTTTAATATTCTCAAATGCCTTGTCCTATTCGTTGATCTAGTTCCATCTTTTCTAATTAATTTTAATAATGGTTCCATGTGGTTTGAGAACTTCTGGTAGAAACAATTGTATTGCATAGGCTTAAAAATGATCTAGGAAAGTTTTGAATGGCACTGATCTTCTCTAGATAAGGTCTTATTCCATTGCAACCAATGATATGACCTAGGAAGACCACCTGGTTGGAAACTAGTGTACTCTTCTTGAAGTTTATTTTGATATTTTTTGTAGCACTCTTCAAAAAATATAACCAAGATATTGAAGTTGTTTTTCAATTGTTGCAAATGCAATTATTACATAATGCATATAAAAATGTTATCTGTTTAACCTCAGGAGATAGGGTCTTATCTAAACATCTTATTATTTATCAGTCCAAAAGGCATCCTATTAAACTGGTATGTAAAATCCTTTTATCAGAAGGCAGTGTATTGGCAATCTTCTGGATGGAACCCAATCTATCAATAGCTGGAAGTTAGATCAAAAGTGGAAATAACCCTGGTTTCCAAATCTCATGAATAATTCTTTTATGGGTAGTGGAATTTTTCTGTTAGGGACAATAATTTAGTTGCCTACCATCCAAACAAAATCTCATTCTCATCTTTCTTCTTCACAGTTGTTATAACTGGACTAGTAAGGTGAAGGGTATTTGGAAATGATCCCTATGCCAATCAAGCATTTTATTAATCTCTTTATGATACTGGAATGGAAGAGTATGATTTGGATTGAAATAGATGTTCTAATCTAATTCTTTATTACTCCTGGTATCTGAGAAAATTGGGCTAAATTCAATAATAACAGATTGTAATTTCAATGTATCTTCGCTTCCAAGCAAGTTGGATTCTGTGTGTTTGTTATCTATAAGTGCCTCTGGGATAATGGACATAATGCAGTCAACTTTCGGTAGATCATATCTCGGAAGTAATGTCATCTCCAAAACCTCATCATTTATTTTAATTGTCTTATTAGAGAAATCATTGTGCAGGTGTTCAAGTGTAAGAAATCTGCCCCTAGAATGATATACTGGATTAAACCATTCAGTGTAAGGAACACATGATAGAGGAATGTTTGGCTACTTTTATTTCAACCCAGATTTGTTTGTGAGCTAGTTTATCTGTACTACTGTTAGCCATGGTAACCTGAATAGATTTCAGTGATAAGCTTTTGATGTTGGGATTGATGTTGGGATTGTTTTCATGATAGAATTTGTCTGTCATAACTAAAATCTGACTACCAGAATCTGCCAGTGCTTTAACCAGCAAGCCCTCAAACACAACCTCTATCATGGGGTAAGCTTCGCAAAGTGAAATTAGGCATTTTATCCTCTCACAAACAAATCATACCTCTCACAAACAAATCGTACTAGTGATCTCTCGATCTGGGGTTTGTTTCACATTGTTCTGGGATTGCTTTCTTGAGATGAGGAACATAGCCTCAAGTACTTTTCTAGTTTTGTTTTTGTTGGACTTTAGGTGTGTAATTACTACACCCTGGTTTTGGGTACTTCACTGGATTATTAGGGGGCTTACCTGGTTTTTCTTGGGTGACCCGATATATGGGGGTTTCCATTGGTGATTTTCTCTTCCAGTGGCTGGAATCATTGTTATTTTTTTTTTTTATATAGAACATTGTATTGACTGTGGTCTCTTTTTTCTTATCTTAGATGTTTTGGTGCTTTTCATATCTATGTTGTTCAACAATTCAGCTACTTGCTTGATGCTTCTAACACTGGTGCATAATTACGATTGTACATAATAGCAATTGCTCTATTTTATGTGTCAACTTTTTTTTACAATTCTTATGATCTTGCTCGACCTGGCAGTGAAAGAACTTCATTAAAGCCTCTCCTGGTATTGACCTGAACCTTTTTTGGAATAGCTATTCTAGCAGGACCTCTTGTCTATCCACATTCCAAAAATTCTTGACTAGTAGTGTTTGTTTGTCATCAAAGATAGATGGGGCTTGGAATAGAGACTTCCACCACATCAATGCATCTCCTTTGTGGCAGTATGAAATAATCACCTTATCATTTTCTAACATTTCAATTTATTGAAAACTAAAGGTGGTGGTTTCAATTTATTGAAAACTAAAGGTGGTGGTTCACATAAATATTTTTTAGTCTTACAAACTGGTTAATTGACTGAACTGATCTGGATGGCCATGCATCCTTTTCATCTCTGGGGTATTTATTTGTGGAGTCAGTACATGGTTCTTGGGGTTGGCCTGAAATGTATTTGTGACTAACCCTTTTAAATTAAAGCTAAGAGGGTAATCTGTGTGACATGGGAGAGTAAGTCTTTCACAAGGATTTCTCATCTTCTGTAGGTCTTTGAAGGCAATTTTCAGGTTATTTCCCTTTTCATTTCACTCTTCCCTGTTATTCTGAGTCCTTGAGTCAACCTTGAGTTGTTGCATTTCAACTGCTGGCATTTCTTATCACAGCAGAGACTCAATCATTGAAAAACTCTGATTGGTGGCTTCATCTATTCTGTCAATCCGATCCTATGTTTTGGTCACATTCTCCACAAGTTTCTCAAGTGGCCTTGTCTATGATTGTGCCAGTCTCTGTTGTGGCTATTTTGTCCTTAAATTTAAGATGGTAATCAAGGGCTTTTAGAGCTTTATTACATGACTGCCTTGATACTCTGTATTGCTAAGAGTTGGTCCATACTTGTGTGCACTTCCTGAAAATTCCCTCTGGACTTTGGCTTGCAGCTTTTTCTGTTCCACATGCACCTCATCTTTGAAGATCTCCTGACTCTTGTGCACCTCATCACCTTTGACATTTAATTGCCCAATTATACTAGATTTGAACTTTTCAAATCATTGTTGCATATCAGATCTTTCTATTCCATCTCATTTCTCAGATTACCAAGTGCCAGCTTCATCTCCAAGTTGTCCCTTTGTACACTTTTCAAGTTCATTGACAGCTGCTTTATATCAGTGGACAGCCTAGTTTCTATATCCTTCACTTCTGTCTTTATATCTATTTTTTAAGCTTTCCTCCAGATTTATCATCCTATTGCTCATTGCTTCTTTCATTTTTCCCTTCATAGTGTTCATGTCAGTTCTTAGGCTACTTATGCTACTGTTCATTTATACTTTCATGTTGGTCATTTCACCTCTTAGACTACACATACCACTCATGATCATTTAGTACATCTGTACTATGGGCATTTCACCTTCCCCAATCTGTACTATTCCAGCTTCAGAAGCTTGAACCACTTCCTCGCTGAGTTTTCCTTGTACTCAAGGTAAGCCTATTTCCTGTAAAGTGTGATCCACCTCTGTCATAGATGCCCCAGGTATTGGGATCCATGAAGATCCTTCCCCAATATTACTAGCATTATCTTCTATTTCACTATCACTAGCACTCTGTCATTCTTCAACACGTTTCATATCATCACTTACTAACTGCCCTCCACTTCTAAGTATCATTAAACTGTTTCTTTAATAATTAAGTGTAGAGTTACTTTTCCTTATAAATACAAATATATTTGTCATAGGATCTGCTACCTCTTTTCCATTGAGTGTTTATTTAATTCCTCCCTGCATTTTATACTATTGTTAGTGAATATGCTGTTTTTAATGCCTACTTTTTGTTTAGCCTACATTTTATCTGATTACCTCATGCATTTTAGCTTGTTTTTATTAATTAGTCATTTATTCATGGTCTCTGTTTATCATTTCATATCTATCAATTGACTTGTATTCACTGTTTCATAAGATGTATTACTTTTATGGTTGGTTGTGTCAATTCGTTGGTACGCATAAATCCATCAGGGTTGCATATGTGGAAAGTTTGCAAGATTAAATTTCAATTTTTTTTTATCATTCTAATGGCTAGACCTCCCTAGAAACTACTGTTTCATGCCCCTAAAATCTGGGCACCAGAGTGTAATTGTCCAGGTTTTCCACCAGAAGCAGGGTAATGCATCTTCCTATAGTCGGTCCTAGAGTATTCAGGTAGGATGCTGTGAATGATACGATGAATTACCTAACCAATGATTGTATCTACCTCTAATGGGCTAGCTCTAAGTTTACACATTAAATGTAGACATAATTAAGGATAGTTCATCCATACTTCAGTCTTCTTTGGGATTCCATTACATCTCAGTATTCAAATTCAGGGAGAATGTTGCTTTGGCTCTCTTCAGGGGTAAATTTATCTTATATGGCAACTGTCATACCTCATATAGTTTTGCACATTCAACCCTATAGCTTTGTTACATATAATAATAATACATATGTGTGTGCATGTATATAGTCAAATAAATTGATGGATGGGTATATGAATGATTTGATAAACTAGAAACCAATTGTAATTTAAATCAAACTGACAATGTGTGTCAGGTATGTATTTCTAACGTATTACCAATGATAAGACACAAAGTATTTATTTGCAAAGCAGGTAAATTTAACAAAAAAAATATTGATTCATTATTACAATGTTGGCAAAGCTGACTACCTAATTTATCACAATATGCAAATATATATTGTACTTTTTTGTTTAGGTTAGAATGGATTATTTCTAACAATTTACTAGAAAATTTTAAATTTTATAGTTAAGTAAGAGATGATGTATGTTATGTGTTGATGATCATTGAATAATTTAGTTAAAGCAAGTAAAATAATTGATGTATAATATTGTGTTGGTATTTGGGAGAACTGGCTAGAATAAATATTGATTTAATAAGTCTTATAGATAAATTATTAAGGTAAATTTTAAAAGTAATATTTTAAAGTTAAACGAATAGATTATTTAATAATAATAATTGTATTTAATGGTTATATGTTAAATTATTTAATTAAAAATAATAATATAGGAGAAAAGTGTATTTTTGGTCTTATAATGTTAAAATACTTATTTTAAAATTGTGCTATGATATTGACTTATGTAATATTTTATAAATTAAAATATTTATTTTAGTTTTCTTTAAATTACTAGCATCTCATTTAGTTTTATAAATCACGTGACACACACCTGTGTTTCAAAATAAAATAATATTATCTGTTTTAAATGTTAAATTGGATTTTTAAAGTGAATATAATAAATAAAATCAGATTTATGTTTTTTGTTAAAAATAAATACATTTTGTTTAAAATAAAGGTACAAATAATAATAAATATTAAAATATGATTTTTAAAAGTTATTTTGAAGTATTTATTGAGTGTAAATAAAATGTGAAAATTAATCAAGAATTGAATAATATAATAAAAATAAATATTTAATAAATTATTATTAGTTTTAAATTTAACCTGGTGTTCGATTCCAGGGATTGTGAAGCAAGCATTGTTGAAATTGACCAATGAAAACATGTATTTTGGACAGCTATAAAAGAGTCGTGCAGGAATTCCAGGGTCCCTGTTATCCTATTATACCGTGATACCATTGTCAGGGTTTTTACAACCTCGGTAAATTAATTAATAGCTTAATAGTCAATTTTATCATTTTTTTAAAAATTCTAAAAATACAGTAATTTGTTATTATAAGATCGTGATATGGAAACAAGTGGCTAAAAATTAAATAATTCCTTGCTTAGCTGATCTGTTTTTATCCAATTTGTCATCAACTTAGACATGGGAAAGTCATCACCAAATATAAAAGGATTGAGAAAAAAATGTAAGTGTTATTATCATATAAAGCATATAATTTTACCTATTCTGATAAGTCACGTTAGTTTACAACTGAATTTTATTAAAAGAACTTTATGGAGAAATAAAAGAGTTTCATCAAAAATGGAATGGTATAAAATATTTATAAAAAAAAGAAAACTTATTTTAAATTATGATGAAAAATGTTTTTAAAAGAAAAAAAGAAAAACCTTTAAATTTGTCCAAACAATTATTTTGGAACGCTAAAATATTTCTTTCTAAAGAAATATTGAAATAATTTCAAGCTGGAATTTTTTTTAAAAAAGGATCAAAATTAAAATCATTTGCCGATATGATTTATATCATATTTAAAAAATATTAAAAATCAACAATTAGATATGCTGGACATACAAAGGTTATAAAATTATTGTGGAATTTATTTATATTGTGAAAACTAATTTAAAACGCTGTTTTGAAGCTGTATCAGAAAACTTAGGCATCAGGAAATATGGATAAAAGTTTCAAGAACGTGAAAACTAATTGAGCTCAAAATATAAAAATACTTTTAATGTGCCATGGAATTGGTAAACTATTTCAAATTTTGGAGACAAAAGTAATAATTAAGTAAATAAATTCGGATTTTGTGAAGAAAAAAGTGAACTTACCGTATTTAATGTGGAACAGTCATTTTGAATTGTTTGTGTTACAACGTGAAATAGAGCATGCATAGTTTTTGGCGTCAGAAGTGTAATCAACAATGGGTACCAGGAGAAAAAAGACATTCTCTTTAGTGAATTTTTTCGGAAGGAGTTTCTTTTCATAAATATGTTTAAATTTATTATTTTTTACTAATTTTCATATTTATTCATAAATAGAAGTAGGGTAGAAACATAAAACATTAAATTATTTACTAATCTAAAAATTAGCTATTAAAAAAAAAGAAAAAAAGTCTTTAATAATTTTTTTAAAAAAAAGTTTAATATTTAAGATATGATATGGAATGAGTGATATTTAAATAATGTTTTATTTAGTTCGTGATCCAGAGATATTAATGGAATAATCGACAAGAAATACATATTATTGATGGTAGCAATTATAAAAGTATTGATCATTTTCTTATGTATTTTATTGTATATTTTTAGTGTGGATGTATGAAATGATTATAAAAAAACACAATACATACACATAGTTTTAAATTTGTTTATTCATGTTAAAGAATATGCATATTTTTAATAATATTATAAGTACATTTTAATATAAGGGAAATATAAGTATATGATTTTATTATAACGGAATTTGATGTTTAGTTTAAGTGATCAAAATAATAAACTGGGATATCGATACTGATTGTTTGTATTTATGTGTAAATTTACTAATGAATAAAATAATCTTTTCTTATTGATTGGTTAGATAGTTATTCCAGACATGAATTTATTTATTATTATAAGAATGTAAGAATAGATTTTAGTGATGTAAGCTTGGTATTAAGTTAAATAGAACTAAGATAATATTTTTAGATAAGATTTGTTTATATTGGAATAAGTATAGATGATAGTGAGTATTGTGCAAGTATAGATAACTTAGCCCTATAACTTGTATTTGTTCATGGTAGTGTTATTTTCTGTATGTTGAAGTTGTAATGTTCCATAGAACTGAATAGATAGCTTGGACATTATGTTTATTGGTAAAGGTGATGAACTAAAATAGTCATACCTTATTTATGATACACTGTGACTATGATAGTAATTTAATAGAAGTGTTATTAAATTAAAATCTGATTTATTCCATATACCTACATTTATTTACTATCGGTATTGCTTGAATGGTATCGTCAAGGCTAGTATCTTAAAATATGAAATGATGAATAAGTTTAAAATGCAGAATTGTTGTTTAAAAGATAAGATGGGTTATATTGTTTAAAAGTAAAGATGATTGAAAATAAAGAATACAAGATGGTAACTTGTTACTAAAGAATCATAAACTTTTTTTATGTTTGGGACTCATTATTAATGAATGGAATGTGTTTTCCTAAAGATATCATTTAATCATTAAGTTTTAAAAAAAATTCAATGTTAATGCATATTTTTACAAATAAAAGAAATATACATAAATCATATTTGAAGAATGCAAGTGATTATAATTTTATATTATTATTATTTTAGAATAATACATCAATGTTTACATTTATTTGACATCATATTGAGGAATAATAAGCATTTAAATTGATGGGTATATTATTAATTAATATTATTTACACTATAAGTAAGTTAAGAATAATCATAAGATATAGTAAAAGTGTTTTTAAAACTAAATAATAAAAGATAAATTCAAAGTGAATTAATAATTTAAATAATACTTTTGTAATGTAATAATTTTTAAAATTAATGGAGGCCATAAAGATGTTATGGTAATATTTCAGTATTAAGAATTTGATAAAGCAATTTTTTTGTATCTAATATTTTTATGTAATTCATTTTTTTGTAAAATTAACTAAAAGAGAGTAAGACAAAGTGCATGCATATTGTACATACTGTATATAATTTATTGTTAAAGTGTATTAATAAATTTGTTAAGTTTTGTTATAAATCTTGGTGTCGACTCAATTTCTTCACATCACAATTGCATAATCACAGATAATTATAATAAAGACATAATATTTTGCACATCACAAATAAGATTGTTATTTAAGAATTATAATGTCTTTTATTGATATATTTTATTTAAGAAGTTTTACTTATTACATTATTCTAATGGTCATGGAATAATTATTAAAGATTTACATTAAGTGATCTTAGTAATGATTGCCACATATTCTCATATTATAATATCATATCATACATGTTTACTTAAGATGCCATATGGATAATAGAAAATTACATTATTATTATGTGATATACAAGAACAACATTATAAATAGAAAGATAGGAGAGTGAATTATAGATTAAAGATTAGTGTTATTATTTTGTTATTATTAGTATTATTGAATTGTAATTAGGAGTGATATTAAATCCCTTATCATACTTGATTACAAGAGTTATACTTAATTTAGAAGTAATTTAAGAGAACCTGAGATAATTTGAGTTAAATTAATTTTAATGAAGATATTCAAATTGGTTTATTAAGAGTTATGTACTTAATTAGTTTAGATTAAAGTCTTAAGAGTACTATAAATGTAGTATTTAAGTAGTAGGAGTAGGGATGGTATTCTTATGCCATTAAGGTAATATCCTATGGGATATTGGCTTAATGTATTCGCTCTGCCACTTGTAAACTCACTTCATAGTCGCATGATTTGATTAGATATTCATTTATTTAATTTTATAACACAGAACTATATTATTATTTATTAGTTAAGCTAATTTGATATTATTAAAAAATATATATATAGTTATTGTTAATTTAGATACATTTTAGATAAACATAGTTATTTATCTGAGCTAGATCAAGTGATTATAATTACATATTTCCTGGAAGTGAGGGTACAATATATACAAAAGCCTCATTGTAGAATTCTGATGATTACCATTTTTCCTTCTTTAGGACCCCCATCAATGTATAGTTGATAGAAAATGAGCATTCATACAAGAAAATTTGTCATTCACACTGAATAAACTAAATATGTATAGTTAGTCAAATAAACAACACAAACTCTGTTCTGTAATAAATAAATAAATAAGCAATTAACACAAACTCTCTTCTGTAATAGTATGTACTTAATATGGAATTGTATTAGAAAAGTCTTACCTTATCTCATAATCCATGGTGGTGTCCAAATGTCAAGTCACTAAAGAGAGAATTATTCTAAACTTTATTTACATACAAAAAAATACTTATCTAACTTAATACCTTTTCCCCCTCTACTATATTAATATTACTGTTCAACATAATGGACTGTTCTAAACGTAAGTGTGAGAATGAAATAAGAATAGAATTTTCCAAATGCATATATAATATATAACACATTATAAATCAATTTCTTTTCAAATCACCCTGATTAAAGTTCTTGAATCTATTAATATCATCTCTTATGGATACAGTCTATCTTTATTCTCATCATTCCAATAAATCCTCCATTGCTTGCTTGAATTCTCCGGCAACATGCTTGAAACGATGTCATTCCCATTTCTGCAGTTGCTTTCCTCCTGGAGTCATTCAGACATTTCAGATGAAGCAGTTGATATTTCTTTAGGCATTTTGTATACAAGTGAATCAAATCATCATGCATCTAGAGCTGGGGATGGTAGCAATTTGATCCTATGGTGACTATTTTGCCAGAATATATTGTTTAGTACTTTATAATAAATCCAGTTTCCTTCAATTTGTTGTTTGGTATTTAGAGAGTTATATAAAAGAAAATGTATTTCATCATTCAAGTATATATCTATATATGTATGCTGGCAATATAATATTTTCTTTCCTCTCATTCGAATAATAGCACAGTACATTATTTTTACTTGTCAACTTAAAATTAATTCAGTTCTTTCATTAACTCGTTAGAAAATTATCAACTTTTTTTTATTTTAAGTGTTCATTGAGATTTCCTTCAAATTTTTTAAGCTGCAAATATTATATGATTAAAATAAGATTTTTTGAACACATCCATCTTATCTTACATTGTATGGTTCGATTTTAAGATATTGGTTGTGTGTGGTTATTCTATCCTTTGAAAAATAACGAAAGAGAATGGAAATGAATTGGGTTTGCTTTTAAACCATGATGAGTTTCTGTTACTTAGTATATGAGCTTTCTCATTTCCTTTTAATTGCTGTGGTTGTCTATTGTTGCGTATATATGGTGGTTGTAGATAAAGTTAAAATCACGTAATAAAATTATGTAGTAAAATTCTACTCTCATTTTCTAAAACTCTGTTGTCTAGGTATTGACTTGACATTAGGTCATCACTATGTCTACACAGTCTAAGTCTTAAATAGTGATGTTTACACATTCACAAATGACATTATTATTTATATAGGTATATATATGAAAGGTCTTTTTAATTAGGTTTTCACTTTCCATTGAAAAAAAAACATTTATTTTATTTTAACACTATTTTGATTCAGTAATTATTAAAATAAACTTTTAATGCCTATATGTCCATATATCTGCTTGCATAAAAAATGATAATGCGTATCTAACCTATTATCTAAGTTCATGTTTCCAATGGATTTAATTTGATGTTGTGGTACATAAAGGCTGGAGTTGAACAGGATTGTAGGCTACCCTTACAATGTGTAACATCAGCTGTTATAGGTCTTAAGTTTTATGTGGAATAATGATATTAAGATTCTTCTCTATCATAAATAATGTTTGTTAATAATTGTTTTATCCATGTACTTCATGGTTAATGAGTTAAAAAAGCTTAATTAGTGATTAGCTATTAGATACTTCAAGGATTTATATAAGTAAGATATAATACTTGAACATCTTAATGTTATTGCAATTTTTAATTTGTCTGTCCAATCACCTTTTCAAGTGAAATCAAAAATGAATATGGTAAATCTGAGTTTTTTAACCAATCCCATGATGTTAGATTATTGTTAGAATATAGAAATTTGAAATATTTCCAAATTAAATGATGCATTTATTTTTCTACTTGATTATTACCATCTTGTTTTTTTAGTCTATGAATTCCTCTCAGATAATATGATCTTGTCTAAGCATTAATAGTTATGCAGATCAGATTTATTAGATAATCCAAATATATTTCTGAATTTTAATGACTGCATATCTTCTTGAATGATTATAACAAAATTATATAATTTTTATATTGATTTTTTTAGTTTCTTAATGTTTTCACTTTTATTAATTGATTAAGGAATGAGATTTTTTCATAAAATATCTTGCTTGCTTTAATTGAATATGATTTGATTCCTTCAAAAATGATTTGATTGATGACTGGAAAAAATCTTATATTTTTGTTTATTGATGTGTGCTTATTGTCACACACAATAATTTTTGATATATTATCAATAATCAGTTATAAATTGAGATTTTTTTCGAGTTTTGATGTTAAATTCACTTTTTGTGGTCAGTGAAAAGCATTGGAATAATAGCAGTTTTAAAGGGAAATTACCTTATTGAATTATACATATTATGTGATAATATGTAGATTTAATTATCTTGCTAAATGCTGTACTTGGCACTTAAAATCATTCATTACAATACACAGGACATAGTACATTGATTGCTGGTATTGTATTTGTTTAATTATTCTGCCAGTTTTTTTTTACCTCTCTCGGATAAATAATATGCATAAAAATAAGTTTAACATTTGAAATAACCAGACATATAATTACATATATATATACTTCAAGTATAGTTACTGATTTTCTTTATTAAGATAGCAATATCTCTTACAAATAAAATTATATACTATAGTTAGATAACTCTTTAAAAGTATTTGGGTTGGTATTGTGACTGAATTTTGTTTCAGTAATTGCTAATACATCAGAAGATATTTTACTAAAGAATCTGTTGAATTTATAAATGTTAGATTAGGCAAAGAGTTCCAAATTTTATATCATTATTGGCCATTATACAGGATTTTGAAATTATTTTATCATTATTGGCCATTATACAGGATTTTGAAATTATTTTATCTCATCATCAGGATTTATGGATTTTTTTTGTGTTTTTTGATTTAATCTCACTATGTGAGTTGTAGAGTTTTATTTTTGAGTTTTTTTCTTTATTTGGAATTGATTTGTCTTTCTCAAAAATTTGAGAATGATTTTTCTACATCCTCAGAGGATAATTCATATGTGGTGGATTTGGCTCGCTAGAAGGACATGCTGATTTTTTTTTTTACTTTAGTTGGACTATAAAAGTATTAATATTGCTTGACATGTTTAAATTTCTTCATTTGTTAATTCATTAAATTTGCAATTAATAAATTAAATATTTTTAAATGAATTGGTTTGCTCAAACTTTTCAGTACTCGTACCACATTCTAATATCATGTCATTATTATTCTTAATATGAGATTCTGAAATTAATATTTCCTTTGGCTTTTACTTGAGATCATGATTTATAAAGGAGCATAGGGTATTTGTGTTTAATTTCTGCTGGGGAGATCACAAATATAACATTTATTTATTAGACAATTGGATCTATTATAATATGATTTGGTTTGTATGTAAAATTTCCAGGTAGTTTCTCTTTGATTTGCACTATGCATAGGAATTAGTCATGCTTGTCTATGGTATGTCTTTAGCAGATTATGTTTCCTCCATTTTTTAACTGAAAATTAAAACTTTATTATATGGTTTTATCACTTCTTTTAATCACATCATATTTTAATTCAATTATTGATATTTTATATTGTTTTGGAAAAGATTTGTTGATCAAATTACAGAAGTATGTGTATTATTCTTTTAGAAATTATAGGATTCTAATTATTTGAATAAAGTTTTTTTACTTTTAGTGCATCTTTTATTGTTAAATTTATTATTATTATTAAAAAAAAGCTTTTGAGAGTAAAAAGGAAACGTGTGTTGATGATTAACCTATTTCATCTAAAGTATCAATGTAATCTCAATATGAAGAATAAACAAATAAAAATTCCACAGACACTTATAGAAGGGGTAATAGAAAATATCAGCGTTTGAGGAAGCCTTGTATTATTGAACACTTTACACCAATAGTTATTTAGTTTTGCAAATGTATTCACATTAATTTAAGGATTTTTTTTTTTGTTGTATTGGGTATGGCTGGTCTGAGAGTGTTAAATGATTTTTCTCTACTATTTTAATATTATTCGAAACTGTATATAGCTTTATTTCTTTATTAATATTTTGAGGAATTAATTTTTGCATATATTCAATCTTCTTTTCAGATATTTTTTATCTGTTGATAGTCACATTTCATTATCTATAATCATTTTTTTATTAGTATAATTACTATTTTTGTCTTTGATTTTTACATTTTGTTCTCTCTTCTTCTTTGTTAATATCACCATCTTTGAAATTAATGGTTTTTATTCGTTTCATCTTGATTCTTTGACATTTATAAATTTTTCTGAAGATATTTTAGCATACATTGACATATTTGATTAATGATTAAACTATTAATTTCTTTTAAAAAAATAACTTATGTTTATGGAACTAATATAAATGACAAGCATTTTTAGGGATAATGTGACTGGGAAACATTTTGCAAAAACTAAAATCTCACTTTTAATAATAATAAGAAATAGCTCTTAAAACAGCTTGCATTATACAATTTCCTGTTTTTATAGTATATAAATATCAGAAATAGTGGGAAAAAAAAAAAAGATTCTCAGAAGTTTTTGTATCAAATAGTAAAAAAAAAAGATTATCAGAAGTCTTTGTATCAGTAATGCAGCTATCATGCATCACTTAATAATTAATTACTGAAAATCTACTTTTAGAATTCCAGTTAAAATAAAAATAATTTCCATATAATGTAATTGTGAATGAATAAAAGTATTATAAATATTATAATAATTTTATTAGTATAACTTAGCCTTTGATATTTTCCCACTTTAGATAAATACTTCAATGTTTATTATTAATTATTTGCATTTAAAGTTTATATTTGAGCTAGGAATGATATGACAATCTCTGACATAATAAATTAATATGTATAATATTAATGTATTTAGCTAAAATGAATAGTATTAAAGGTATGAATGTAGTAAATTTGAGACTTGTAGATGAAATTGTAATAATTTGATATTTTGAGTAAATGATGGACTTATATGAAAAGTTTGGATAACAGAAGAGTATTGCTTTGACCAGAAATGTATCTTTGAGATCATTTACCTTTTTCAGAAGTTTTTATTTATATATTTCAAGAAGGTTTTGGTGGACCAGAAATTTTAAGTATATAATCAAAAATAATAATTTTATATATATTTATATCTTTTAATCTGGATGCATATTTAAAGTCTAGGCAAGAATTTACTATGACTAAATAGTAATAATTGATCATTATGCTTATTTTGTTTGCTGTAATGATGAAGTGACAGGTTTTGAGCTCAAACTCCATGCATCATGCTTATATTTGTCCCTTCATGTCATGTTTAATGTTTTTATATGAATTCTATTAAGTCATGTAAAACAGAAATTATCTTTCACTTTCTAGTACTTAAATATAATATCTAGAATATAACTAATTTTAAATGATTTTAGATAATATAAAAAACCCACAAATATATAAATGTGAATATCAATTCATTGTTAAATAGTAAGAATAAAATGTGATGGGACAGATAATTATAAGCTATAAGAAAATTATCATTAGAAATAGAATTATAATCACTGAGTCTCTGGATGTATTATTTTATTTGGCTGTTAATTATTTATATTTTTTTATTGTTTTAATTAATACATGGACATCTAACTTAGAATCATGAAACATACTTTATATAAAATTTTAAATAGTTTATTTATAATATAATATCACATAAAATATTGTGATAGAAAAATAAAAAAAAATTAATTTCCAAGTTAATAAAATCAGAAATTAAACACATGAAGTTCTATGGCAAATATGCTTTCTCCTCCCTGAGTTCAAAATTTTAACTAATAATTATTTTTTGAATATAATGTATTAATTTATGTTAAATTAAAAATTAAACACATTTATTTTTAAAAGTATTATAAAAATAATTTAATAATTGTTTTTTTTTTTATTAAATGCTTTTATTTAAATTAGAATATAATTTTAAAATCGAGATTTAATATATTTATATTCAATATAATTTGTTCTAATTTAGTACCTTTGATATAAATCAGTGGCAGTGCAATATGACAAATATTTTAAGTTTAGTTTAATATATACAGAATAATGGGCAGATCTTAGTGTTAAAAACTGGAAAATAATTGATATTAAAAAATATTTTCTAATCAACATTTTTATTTATTATTTTACAATAAAAAAAAATGTTATTTCAATCACTATTGGAATTTTTATATTTAACTTGAAATAAAAGCATGGAGGGTTTGACATTATATAAGTTAATCCCTATTTTTTATAACCAAGGATTGATTTAATCACTCGTGAACCAGTTAAATATAAAAAAACCCAATTGTGGCTGTTGAAACAATTTTATTAGATCAAAGTAAATAAAAGCATTGATTATAAAATATTTTTATGTTATTATTTCTGAAGTTAAATTTACTCATTTTTGATTATAATTTGTAGTCTTTTTCATCTATTGATTTATATTTTTCATGTCGTATAGGAATATTTACTGAATATCATCTTTGTTTCTCTCTATTATTATTATTATCATCATCATCATCAAATTCTGCCAAGTTGATATTTATTCCAAATAAAATTTTACCCAAATTTGTCATGTTTGTTTATTTGAAGATATGTTGTTATTATGATGATGAAATCCATCTGCATAATTTCTGGTTATTTTTTTTTTATTTGACCACCATTCTTTTCATGTGTTTTATACTTTTATAATAAATTTGATTATTTTATATCAAGACCAAAGTAGAGCAATTTTATTCTGGTCATCAGTATTTAAAGTAAAAGCTTCAGGTCTAATCTGAAAAAAATAACCATTTATTCATTTTTCTTGCTGTCCATGGAATTCATAAATCTCATCCAAGTATCACAGTTCAGAAGTATCAATAAAAGTATCAATACTTTTTGTGATATTTCTTAGTGTTCAATGTTCACATCTATAAGCTGCTATATTAAACATCAAAACATTTTTATTTTTATCTTTAAAGATATGTTCTTATAGTCAAAGACTCTTTTTGTGATATTCTGTGTAACTCTGACTATTGATTGTTTGTAAGAAATCTTTTGTTATATATAATCTTTGATGCCTTCATATTTTGTCATAATCTCTTTATTTTACTTTATTTTCTAACTTCTATTTAATTTTTTTTCCATTGATAATTATAGTGTCAACAGCATATCTAAGATTGTTGATATTTATTTTATGAATCTTGAGATACATTTTTATTCAGGTTTTTCTCATTATATACTTTATGTACAAGTCTCTAACAAAGTTATACGAAGGTTTATATATTACTTTTACTGTCTTTGTTTTGATTTATTCTTTTTTTTTTTTCATTTTTAATTACAATCATGTTAATATTAGAGCAAAAATAAAGAAATTATAAGCTATTTTCATATACTATGTTGAAAGTTATTTATAGGGAGTGACTACCATCTTCACCAAATTAGATTGACTAAAAAACACTTAGTGATAACAATAAATTTGTAATATTTAAAGTAATAAAAGTTTGAAAATTTTTGATAATTAAGCTGTTTTTTTTTTAGAAATTAAATTTTTATAATTGAAAGTACAATTTTACATAAAATATTTTGAAAAAAAAAATGTATTTGAAATATTCCATCATTACCAGTACCATATAGTCATTTTTTATTTTGTGAACTCCAAAATACTGTTGGAGTTCACATTTATAGCTTTGGTATGCGGTTTCATAGTTCACATTTAAACCCATTTTATGCAATATATTCAGTAATAAAATTGTAATATGAAATTGCTTTGAAAACTTTGTGTGCCAAAATTATATGAGTAAAACAATACTGGCGCTATTAACACCTAATCTGCAAAGCTACTGTTTACTTTTATTATTAAATTTCTCTGCTGAGAACTTTCAAGAGGCATGCTCTCATATTCATAGCTCTGAGTGAAGTAACTCTCTGTAGTTATATGCAAATTATACAAGATTAAAGATCAATTGCTCTATTTCTTCAATATCGAGAAGCATGTATCTTTACGATTGATAGTGTTGCAATCCATAGCAATGACGCAGGCCTCCTTCACTTTTCTTTTCACATCATGTCTCTCTTTGCAGACCAGGTTTGTTTCTTGCAGTTCATACTGGTGTCCTGCCAGTTTCTGATGTAGTGCAAATGCTATTCCATCTATACACTATCATCACAAACTGGCAGGACACCCGTGTAAACCGCAAGAAATCAACCTAGTTTGCAAAGAGAGACACGATGTGAAAAACAAAGTGAAGGAGGCCTGGTTCATTGCTATGGATTGCAATGCTATAAATCATAAAGACATGCTTTTCGATATCAAAGAAGTGGAGCAATTTAACTTTGTATAATTTGCATATAACTACAGAGAGTTACTTCACTCAAAGTTATGAATATGAGAGCACGCCTCTCAAAATCGCTCAGCAGAGAAATTTAATAATAAAAGTAAGCAGTAGTTTTGTGGATTAGGTGTTAATAGTGCCAATATTGTTTTACTCAGTAATAAAATCAAAAATTTATTATTTACTATGTCAAATGTTCAGTTAATTTTTTCATCTGTGGTCATCTAATATAGATTTTAAAAAAAAATCAAGATCATGATTACATTTTTAAAGATTTGATTTTTTATACAGAAGAAAAACATGCAATATATATTTTATGTAGCAATATTTTCATTCATTTTTGGTTCATTAAGAGTGCAAGGGATTATCATTTGTTTTCACTATAATTATCATTTGTGCTGTAAAATTTGATTGGTTTGAAAAATTATATACAAATGTTTTGTTTTTGTTAAATAGAAAGGTGGAAATTTTTATGAACATTTACAATATATAATTTGTTTTTGACAAATCCCTGTTTATAAGATTGATATTATTGTATTTTACAAATTTTTAATATTTTATTTGATTAAGGTGCATTTATAATACTTATTTTTAAATTGTTTGTTTATGAGAACTCTGCTGAAAAAAATGTGTAACATATAACTGAAATATTTTATAAAATATTTAGGTGTTTAATATTTAAGTGAAATTTTAAAAATCTTACACAAATGCATTTTAGATGATTACAAAACATATGGGTGTATGTTGTGCTCTTGGTTGACTATAAATTTGATGGCAAATGGTTGTTCTATATATATTAGGATATTTGATCATGGTTATCAATGCTTGCCATCTTTTTATATTTCACATTTTATATTTAGAATTGTAATATAATGAATTAATTTTTTTATTATTATTTCTCTTTCCTTACTTGTTAAGAAGCAGGTCAATTATCTTAAATAATATGAATTAAATTACATTAGAGTTTTAATGACTTTGTGTTAATATTGTCTTTGAGTTATGAAAAGTTTTGAAGACATTCAAAAAAAGTCTAGTTATATATGATTAATTTTCTAAAAATTTATAAACTGAACAGTTACATTTCTTTTTTATTTTCTAATACATTTCTGTTTATAATATATGAATATGTTATTAAAGTTATGAACAATTTTGTACTATGATTCCACATGAACAAGTATAATATTTTTACATGGCTAAACAACCAAATAAATATCTTTATATAGATCCATATTTTTATTTCTTCTTAGGACTTAATCACATCTCTAGTATATCATAAATTAAGTAACATTTTTTTATTTTTAAATGAATTTAAATATTGGTTAGATAGTAGTTAACCAGAAACTATATTTTAGATATGAGAATATTCTTATACTACCATTTAGAATTTAGTGATTATCAATGTTCACATTGAATTGGTTGAAAGATGGAGAGAGATAGAAGTATCTTGAAATGTTTTTATTTTAATAAATATCAAAATCTAAACATTTACAGATATTTGAGATGAATCAGACTGGGATCTCCACTCCCTCTGGTGGTTGGCTTGTCTCATGATGAGTATATTGCAAGAAGGAAAGAATGATTGGCATTACCCAATGCTGATGTCACCCCCTACAACAATATTTTCTGCTCATCAGAGGATGTAGCATTAAAGAGATTGATAACAGCTGGGAATTTATCTGTTTGGTTTTCCAAATAGGGCCACTAGAGTTTCAGTTCACTACAACCTTACTCATCCAGATTAGGTTATGCCAGACATAGCTCAGAAAACATGAGATTCCTGTGAACAAGTACACTGAAAAATGGATGACATGAAATGAAACTGACAAGATATATTAATTTTATGTAACAGAAATTTATTTAATTAACAATACTTTGAATAACTCCTTATAGTTCATCAACAGTTCAGTTTCTATTGATCAATTAGTCTTCCATCAGTATCTTCTCTGGTTTGGTTCCACCAATGACACTCATACAGCATCCATCATTTGTATAATAGGTGTATACATGTATCTGTATATCTTCACAGTAAGGCTAAGTTCATAATTCAGGCAGCACTTGGCAATGATCCTATTCGGCCAGCATTCATATAGCAGGGACTTACATATCTGTGTGTACATCATGGCTACTTCCCTGATCATACCACAAATTTAATTTCTCATTCTTTAAGATTACATTCTCCTTATAGGTGCATATATATATATATGTTCTCATTTCGCACACATATATATTCTTTAATTAAAAAAAATTTTTCCTTTTATATATAGATTTATGTGTGCGAGTGTTGTTATGTAGTTTATGGATAATTAATCTGCAGTAATGAATATAGAGTTATAAGATATTTTGATATATTATTTTCTTATTAAATAATTAATATATTCAGTTATTTAGTTTTATTTCTGTAAAATAAAAGAGAGAAAAACTGTTAAGAAATATGTGAAAGGATTAGTGGATAAACTAGGCACATGTGCAAAAGAGTGTGAAAGAATGAGAATGGCACTTTTACACATATTTCTAAGGACTGTAGATTACAAACTTTTTTTTATGTAATCTGCATCTTAGATTATCTTAGATTGTCTCAGAAAAGGAGATGCTTTGATGGGATAAATAATTGTTAATCTTTTGTTTGTTAATGACTTAAAATCATTTGGGTGAGATTTATTGCTATCTCAAGTCACAATTATTTTTGTTGGGAGATTTTAGTTTCTTTGATCAGAAATTCGAGATATAAAAATGAGTGAAACAATATTTAGGGGGTCAGTTCAGGATTTTTGTTTTGAAGTGAGTGACCTGGCAATATGTAGTTTTTTTTAAAAAAGATGTAGTCATTAATATTTAGTGGTCAGTTTTTTTATTACTGTTACTATATATATATATAATTTGTAGATATGTCCATTAATTCTTTATTGCAGTATCCTCCTAGGCACGCTTGATTTATATTTGAATTCTTTTCATTCAACTGTTTAGTAGTCAACAATTATATCTAAATATATTTGTGTATTTGATTCATTATATAGATGTACATTCTTTTTAGTAAGCAAAAATATTAACTTCTTCTTGGTTACCTTAAGCATTATGGTGTATACAAATATTGGGGTATGTTTATTTTAAATTAATCCTTACATTATAATTTTTGTATTTTGATTAGCAGATTGCAATTTAATAATTTGACACATATTATTTTATATTCTTTATTCTAGAGCCTAATTTAGAGTCAACATTAAGTTTTATCACTTTATCAAGTAAAAAATAAACTAGTTAATGGAAATATATTCATTATTGTGTTTCACCATTTCTATCAGCATAACTTAGTTTTACCTTCTTTTTTCTTATAACAATAGTAGCAGTTATATTATTCTATCAATCAGAAATTATCTTGGTTTGTAACTGTTTTCATATAAACAACTCATTATGACATCTGTTTGTAAATTTGATACAAACATTTTATTATTTTGCCGAATTAATTATTTTAAATAACTATAACTATGTTTCACTTTACCCTTTCCGAAATGCTTTTCTCACCACATTTTCATGAATACCTTTAAATATTTTGAATGTCAAAACAACTATTTCATGAAATAATGGAGGTTCATCATTATGAAGTAAATAAATGTAGGTAATATCATTGCATCACAACACAATTATATAAATCTTAATTAAACATGTTTCAATAACTATTTAGAGTTTTATTACCTCTTCAAATCTCCATGATGGTCTTTATGTTTGACATTTCATCACTGGTAAAATCTTCACATTAAAAAGGGGATTTGTTTAGGGCTGAATGGTTTATATATATTTTTTGTGGTCACTTAGGCATATTTCTTCATCTTCATGACTTCTTCCATGGTGTGGGAAGGAGAACAAGCTATTTCTTATTAGCCAGACATTTTAGCACTTACTGTATTGATAATTTGTTTCTTCATATTACAGTTTTATGGTAACTTCAGGTTTCTCTTTGGTGGTTCCAAACTTAGTTGGTCTGATTATCTAAACTCTTTGAAGAATGAATGTAGACTGAACTGTGATTTACTGTGAAGCAACTACCATAATCAATCAACTGCTTCAAATTATCTGATTCCTCTCTTTTATATTCTCCTACTTTCCACAGTGTTTTTCAATATCCTCTTTGATCTCAGAAATGCCAACCAACATGTTTTCCAAAAACATGTTAACTTCTTTTGCCTAAGGCAAGAAAGCAATGCTATCGCTCTTGAACTAATTACAATGTTTCTGTGCTTTAATTTAGAAAACCTTCATCTCCAACAAAAAAAATATATCTGTAACATTTAAATTTGAAACCACAAATTTTTAATGTTAAACATTCTTTACATAAATATGTCATTTAATTTTTAACTGTAAATTTAAATATTGATTTTCTTTTTGTTAGAGAATTTGAATTCACACATTTAATTTTTATAATGTAGGTGAAAAACTGATTTTAAATCACTATCATTTATTTATCTATTTTTCTAAATTTCACTCATTAACTGTGTCAGCTTTTATTTTCAATTATATACTTGTAAAATGGGGAAGGAGATTTCAGGATATATGAAACAATGTATCTGTTTCAATATATACATCTTACAAATTATATACATTTTCTGTGGGTTTATGAATATGCATCATATTTGTGGAAAAAGTTCTACTAAAATTTATGAGATAGTTTTAAATATTGAAGTGTGATAATAAATTGTATTAACTCATGTTATCATGAACTGGCAAGTTACCATCAATGATTTCAAATATGGTTTAGTGAACATATCCTTGGATGTAATTCTGGCACTTTCCATGCTATTTTAATCTATTTTGGATATAAAAAAGAATATATATATAGTAATGATAGAAAGAGCTTATTAAAGTTTATGAGTTAGCTCTAAATATTGAGGTACTGAAATAAGTGGTATTAAGATTCACAAGAAGTGGAAAATTAATATCTATGATCAGAGGTATTTCAGTGTGATTTTAATTTGCTTTAGATAGAAAACATACACTTGTACTACACAAAATTATATAGAGCAAATAGTGATCTAAAATTTCTGTCTATAAATTTAAGGCTTATATAATTACATGTCCAACCTTAATATATATATATGGATATATTTCAGAGTATTGTATTCCAATCTTTTCTTTATTTTTTCCAGGCATATAGTTGCTCATAAATGAATCTAATAATCTTGGATATTTTATTGTACCCAAATGCAAAGCAGTTGTGATAAGTTTTGTATATATTTGCAATATTTTCAGGATTCATATCATTTTCATGAATATATTGCTTTGAATGAAGAGATAACTCTTGAAACTTGTTGTGTTTTTAACCATTATTGATCTGCTGTAGGATGAAAATTTCAAGTTAATCCAATATTTATTATCCATAGTATCACTTTTCGTATTACAGGAGCAAATAGACATATAATGTGTAATTTTTTTCTATTTTTTTTTCTCATATTTTGGAATCTAATTTAACAATTCAGCTCCTTATCTATTATCATCTCTTCTAACAATATGCCCAACTTATCTTTTAATTCTTTCAATGATGTCAGTAACACCTATTTATTTTCTAACTCATGTATTTCACTTTTGAAGCTTTTTTATTATACATCATAAATCTTTTTATATTTCATTGAATGGATCTGAAGTCACTGTATTGCTTTTAAACATTCAGTTTTCAAATTCATTTATAAGAATTGGTAAAAGACTTTTATTAAAAACGCATCTTATTAAATACATAAGTATATTTTCTTTTAATATTAACACCCATCTAAGTTTAATTTTATGATTAACTTCATCTGTTATATATCCATCTAACACAGTAGCAACTTTCTTCATACAATATTGCCACTTAATGCAAACCATAGTAATCAATAGATGCTAGAAGGTTAATGCATCAAATCCCTATCTAATGTCAATCCTAGCCAAAGGATGTTGGTAGCTATGGTTATTAATATATATATATATTGTACCCTTACTTCTCGATGTATAATATAGTTTGAAATACGACTAACTCAATTAAATTACTATGCTTAATTAAAATTTGCATATCTATCTTTAATTTACTTTTATACTATCATATTCTAATTAAATTTATTATCCATTATTAAAATCAATATAGTTCTATAGTATGTACTAATTAAATAAGTATTTATCAAAATCATGAGACTGTGAAGTAAAGTTACAAAGCAATAAGTAGATTTACATTGAGTCAATATCTCCCAAGACATTGTCTCAATGGCATAAGAATACTATTACCTCCTTATTAACTTCCTACTACATCTACAGCATTCTTATGGCTTTTAAATAAAATAAACTATCTTTAAATGTAATAAATAAATAAATCTTAACTTTTATTAAGAAAATATAATTAAATAACCTCAGGCTCTTCTAATAATTTTAAGGTAATAATAATTCATGTAAATAAGTATGATAAGGGATTTTATATCAAACCTAAATACACCTAACTTATTCTCATAATAACATACAATACTAATCTTAGAGTATAACTTAATCTTATCTATTTCTGTTATATCATCAATCATTAAATAAATAATCATATGTATATCTTTTATTTTCATATAGCATCTTAATTTTGGAATAGATCAAAATCTTATAATTCAATCATCTGTGGTAATAAACAATATTATACTCTTATAATATGCATTACAATTACCCCATGACCATAATAATATTATATGTTAATATCAATCAATTCTTATAAAAATGATATCAAGAAAATATTGTGTTTATTTCTAAAAATAATAATAATTCATACTGTGCAAATATTATGTTTGTTCAAATTATCTGTTGTCAAATGCTGTGGTGTAAAATAATGAACTCGACACACTTTTAAAACAAATTAAACAAATTTATTTACATTAACTTCAACTAAGAATTTATTTACAATATTTACAGTTCAAAATTAGGAAAACAAATAAAATAAAATAAGAAAATAATAATACAATATGTTTACCGTTATTAACTCATACTCCTAATAAGTAATTATACTTCTTTAAATGCGCACATAACATTAGTATGCTTTTAAAACTTAGTTTAAATAAATACAGTAAACTCCAATTATTAAATTTATGTAATAATATTTATGTAGCATATGTAACAATTAAACTTATTAATTAAATTGCTACATCACTTAAGTATTACTGCTATTCATTTCATCATGACTAGTATGTGTTTACTTTCTATCCATTCTTTAATAAATAATACAAAACTAATGTATCTATAATAATTAATGAAATAATTGATTATAATTTTATAATTACTAATGCAATTTAGCTACTGTTTATTAAATAGCATTACATATATGTACTTAAATAATAATATTTAAATTATCTCAATTTAAATTCATAAAGTATTATATTAGATAAATCTATGATTCTTTTCTATGTGAAATTATTACTTTACTTTATGTTATTCTACTCCTTCTTAATAAACTTCTATCTACAAACACCCTACAACTTATTTAAAATTGAAACAACCTTCACTTTAAATAAATACTAATTATCAAACTATTTAGACTCATCATCTATATTCAGTATCTTCAATCCAAATATAAACTTCACATAAAATTTAACTTAATTTACCAATAAAAAAGTAAAATATAGACTTTTAAATCTCTTCCTAACTTACAATAAAAATAATTACTTAGAATAATAAATATAATTCTAATACTCAACATAATAATAATAAAAATAAATAAAATTTATTTACAAAGAACATATAATTATTTCTAAAACTTCTTATGTAAGTTGTATATATTTATATATAAATAAATAGAACAAATAATTCACTCAATATAATGTTGGTATTTCAAAATATTTATACTTCATCAAATAATAACTTGATCAAAAAAATATCAAATCAAAAATTATTATAATTATACAATTTTTACATAAATAATGATCTAATGTACGTCCATCTTCCAATATTCTTTGAACTACAGCTTATAAAATAAATACATTTACCTAAATCATTCTTTAAATATTACTGTTATATTAATTATAAGATAAACTATGCAATTAATTATTATATTCTTTTATTATTATTTTAAAAATGTATATCTTATTTTTAATAAATTAATAATATTTAATTTTTATGTTAGAAAGTAAAAAAATTCATATTACGTAACTCCAGATTCTTTTTTTCCCATAATATTCTTTAATCCTAGTACACATTCATTAAAACACCATTTCCGTTTTCGGTCCATCTGTTTTTTAAAAAGTTTATGAAAATGAAAAATTCTTTTTTAGAAAATAAATATAAGTTTCCACAGAATAAAATAAAATTAAAATAGTTTATAGGATCTAATTTAGTTCTTTCAGAATATTATTAAAATTATTATTTTAATTTATCTATAGTTAATAAAATTATCATTTAATTATTTTAATTGATTGAGCCACGTATTACTTCGTATTTCTTAAAAATATCAGGTAAAATAAGCTTTTCATCAAAACGAAGGTTTAAATTATTTAATATAATAATTTTTATTATATTAAGATTTTTAGCTAAATATATTTTTCAATCTATTTCTTTTAAATTGTCACATTCATCTTTTAAAATAAAGACTTAACAAAGTATTTATAAAACTACTTTTATTTCTAATATCTTTACTTAAGATATATATTTAAATTTGTAGCTTAAAAATACTTTCTTCATAAAAAGTATTTTATTTTTAAAAATATCTATTTTCTAATAGTCAATAAAATAGTTTTAAAATATATACTCCAAATACTACTTTTTCATCTTGAATTTCAACTAATCAGGTTTGTCATATTTC
Source organism: Epiperipatus broadwayi (assembly GCA_028023455.1). Classification (NCBI taxonomy): domain Eukaryota; kingdom Metazoa; phylum Onychophora; class Udeonychophora; order Euonychophora; family Peripatidae; genus Epiperipatus; species Epiperipatus broadwayi. Next base: position 910,844 of record JAQFVV010012449.1, read on the forward strand.
TAGTATAAAGTCCGATATATTTTAATATATGATGTCCATACCACTTGCTTTACATTGAGCTTCAATTAGAGCGATTGATAAGGAAAATTAAATTAACAGCATGTCTATCATTTAAAACTTTTATAACTTATTTACAGACTCTTATAATTTTGAAAATGATTTTAAAGCGTCTATAAAATTTATGTAGCTATTTTTAATAACAAATTAACTTGAAAATCAATCACAGAGTCCTCTCCTAAAATTGAACTAAGCTTTTATAGGAAAACTTCCATTTGATTGGTACATTTAAAAATAACTTGTGGCTTATTTAATATTTAAAAAATTAAAAATAAATAATGACTTATTTAATATTTAATATTTATTACATTATTACATTTTTAAAATAATTCTTATCGTTTATTTAAATCACTAATATTTTTAAAATATTCTTACTTACTTGATTTTAATTTTAACTTTTAGAAGATTATTTAAAATAACAAGTCTTTTTTATAGTTATATTTTTAAAGAATACTTTTAAATCAGATTTAATATTCTACATGATTTATCTTTATTTTATTTGTGATAGCTTACGTATTATTTATAAATTTTATAAATGATTTTTAAAATAGCTTTACTTTATAAAATACTCCCAAGATTGTGTAGTATTTAAATTAACATCTGTGTTTTACATAAAGAAACGCTCTCATAATCTAAAAATAACTAACAATTGCATTTTTAAAATAAAATTTTTTTAAAATAAATAAGATATTATAACAGATTTTAAATTAATAATTCGATATTATAAAATCAAATATTAATCTTCTATTTAAGTATTTATAATAATTTAAAACATTTATATTCTTTTATAACACTATTTTATCAACACTAAATATATGCATTTAATTTTAACTTGTCTTTTAAAACTTTTAACTTTAAACATTTATTTATTAAATTTATTTATGCAGTATTAACTATGGCCAGTTTTCCCAACCATATACTACTATCATCTTTATTTAAAATGTCTCTCTCAATTTCAGCACAATCTCACATATCAAATACTCATAGATTGCTTTAATTAAACCTTTTAAAATATTACCATAAGCAAAATTAACATCACATATTCAAATATATCTTAAATTTAAAATTTTTAATAGATTAGCACAAAAATTAGATGGTGACCCATACAAAAGGGCACAATATATATATATAGCCACTGAAGTGAGTTCTAATCTGCATGCCTATACAAGTGAATTGAAACATTGTGTTTTCAGTTCTGAGCTCATAACTTTATAGTTAACTAAAAAAAAGTAAAAGGTAACTGCTGGAAGTATGCATTAGATCCAAAGATTTGGGTGCAGTGCTTTTAGATCTAAGGAGCCATAAGCAAATGAGTAGGCATTAGATAGAGATTTTGTTGGACTAACATCCACTGATTACTATGGCTTGAACTAGATGGCAGTATTATATGTAAAAAAAATTGCTACTGTGTCAACAGAATGTGTAAGCATAAGAATTGCTGGTCATCTGATCTTATATTAGTTTATATATCCATATCTATTAATAATCTGACCAAGTATTTGTAGTTATTACTTTCAAATTTATAATTATCACTTTTCACTTTTTTTTTTTTTTCTGGGAAAATCTCTTCATTATTAATTTAGTCTTTTTAATATGTACCTTTAGCCATACATTCTTATTTTTATTTGATGATTTTTACAACTTTTTCTTTAAGCTCTCAAGCATTATTTGAAAAAACAACCACAACATTTGAAAAATCTCACCGATTTAAATAAGTTCTACATCTTTTTATTTTTTTACTTTTCCATTTTTATCCACAAAATATTTGTGTAAATCTGTGATAAAAAGTTCTGGAAGCATGTAATCATATATTGCACACTTTTATAAATACTAATTTCCTTTGTGACATCATGTAATCTAATCACTACTGTTGTATTTTGACAAATATTTTTCAGAATATGATAATAATCCAGATCTGTATCTTTATTGATCAAAGCTTAATTTTTTGAATAAATGCTTATAGAATAAAATCCCTTTTCATAATCTATAACTTTTTTCAATAATTGTGTGCAATCTCTGTGCTAAAAATTCATCTAAACCTTGTTTTTTAGTTGATTTAAATTTCATTAAATGAGTTATAATTATCTTAGTAAAAGTCTTTTATACAAATGATAGTAGATTTATAATTTTATAATTTCTAATGTCTTCTTTATTATTTTTCCTAAATATTAATTTCACTACTGTATTTATCCAATCATCTAATGTATATTTATTATTTAGATATTTGGTATATAGTTTTATCAATGATTTTTTTTCCTTTACATGCTTTTTGAAAAATATCAATAATAATTTGTCTCATTTCTTTATTTAAAATACTTGGAACTTTAAAAAATATTGTAATAGTAATTGCTAATTTGCTTGTTGCTTTATTTTATTATATAATTCTTTGTAGAATTTATCCACACATTTTATCATGTCATCTCTTTTTTTATTTTTAGGAATAGTTACTTTTTATATTATTCCTAAAGTATTTTCTTTTGCTTTATTTATTTATTTTTATAGATTTCAGTGTCAATTTATAATTATTTTTTTATATCATTAACTTTTTATCTTATCATTTGCAGAATCCCAGATATTCAATTTTTTTCAGTGGATAATTTTTGAATATTTTCATATTTCTTTCTTTTGTTTCATAAATAATCTTGTTTCAGTTGAAAATTTGATAGTTAAATGCTGCTTTTTTTTTGGTATCATTATTGTAGAGTTTTTAGTAGAATATGAATTACTTTGTTATTCATCTCAATCAAGTTTATTCCAACTTCAAAATCTGTTAATATTTTAAAACTATTTGCAAGTTCTAACTTTAAATCTTTGGAATTAGAATATCAATGCTAATGATATTACTTTCAATATTTGTGCCATTGTAATAAAGTACATGTTCATTTTTCAATTCATTTGTTTTAATTTTTTCTTCTAACTTTACTTATTTAATATTAGATAATTGTTTTTCCAATTTATGTTATCTTCGTCAGCTTGAAAATGATCTACTGTTATAAGTAATTAAATAAAGGGTCACCAATCAGCAAATTTTTAGCACCTGATGACTTTTTAGCCTCCTGGGAATAAAAAACATATTTTAGTTTTGTCTGTCATGATTATAGATAATATAAAAAAAAATATTCATGCAGATATTTTTCCTAACTTTAAGAATGTTGATGTTTCAGTTAATCAGGCAAATGTAAAAAAGTCTATGTTGTCTTTTGGTCTTAAACTTGGAGATAAAAATCGGTAAACTCGCCTTATTGGCTGATGTATCTTAGTGGACAGCCATTTGTGTTCGCTTACTGCATGAATATTTATGTAATAATAACAGCTGCAAGGAATGGAGATTATAAATTTATTCTGTTATTTAAGGCCTCAATGAAGTATTAAGGTTCTCCTTTCAATTAACAGCAAACTCTTTTATGCAGCCTCTTATAACCTAAAGTGTATATTTATACTGATTTTAAATCATACCATGATGTGTACATATATAAGGGACATATATTATTAAATTAAAATTATAATAATAATGAATCTAAAAAAAACTATAAGCAATGTCTAGTTTATAACAAATAGTTATATATATTTGTAATATTTTAATATGTATTTATTTGGAAAAACAATTACAAAAATATTATCTTTGTTAATATAAATATATGCACTATATAGAAGTTAATCAAACCTTCATACCAGTGCCATTAAAACAAGATCTTGTAACTGCAAGGATACGCTTGTCCCAGCCACATGATAAAGTCTTTAAGGAAATATGAGCAGCCATCTAATTTTTGAAGTCAATGGTAATTTATGAGCCAATCATAAGTGTCTAGAAGTGAGAGCATGAATATATATATCATTCACTTTAAATCCATTTCTTATTTTTAACATTCTTATTAGCACTTCTGAAATATTAACATTTACTGTGTGCCAATATTATTAGACAATATTAAATTATGTAATACTCTATAAATGTTACAAGTGCAATGTTTTAAATTGTAACTGTATAAAAGGTAATCAAACGTCCACACCAGAACTGTTAAACACGATCTTAAAACTGCAAGGATACTCTTATCCCAGCCACAAGATAAAGATATATAAATCATTTTAAATACATTTCTTATTTTTAATATTTTTATTAGCACTTCTGAAATATTAATATTTACTTAAAATTGGCATGTAAATTACCATTTGAGTTTGGAAATAAAACGGTCACTCTTATTTCCTTAAAGTCTATATCTTGTGGCTGTGGTGAGAGGTTTAAGATCTTGTTTAATGGTACAGGTGAGGAGGTTTGATTACCTTTTATATTGATACAATTTAAAACATTGCACTTGTAAAATTTAGAGTGTATTACATAATTTAATTGTATCTAATATTGTCACAAAGTAAATGTTAATATTTCAGAAGTAATAATAAGAATATTAAAAATAAGAAATGGATTTAAGTGAATGATTTATATATTCAAGCTCTCACTTCTAGACACTTAAGATTAATTCATACATTATAATTTTAGATGAGAAATAAGATGGCCATTCTTATTTCATTAAAGACTTTATCTTGTGGCCGAGACAAGAGCTTCTTTACAGTTTTAAAATATTATTTAATAGCGTTGGTATGGAGGTTTGATTAAGTTCTATATAGTTATAATTTAAAACATTGCGCTTGTAAAATTTATAGATTATTATATAAAGGTATGTATAATGAGTTTTGTTTCTAATATGTTCTTTTGCATGAAAAATGAAAAGTAAATTTTTTTACCTTCTTTATTTTTGGAAATTTAACATCTAAACGGGAATAAATCTTGTTCACAATTTTATTTCAGAAAATAAAAATTATTTAACTCTTAAATGAAAGGGTGGAAAATTTGCAACTGGTCCATTGTTAGAATAAAATAATGGTGTATTATTAAACTGTGATAAAGAAGATTAATAGTTTGAGAAAGCAAAATGCTTGAACCAAAATATTTACGACATGTGAATTTATTATTTTGAAGTTATAAAATTATATGTTGAATCCAATCTTTTGATCAAAACTTAAGAAAAAATTGTACTTATATGTTAGTACTACTTTTGTCATTTATTTAAATGGTTAAATGTTTTTAGAAAAATGTATTTATAATTTTCCAAATACATTCATAAACAGAATATTTTAAGGTGTATTGTGCTACTATCTTCTTCTGGTGTTACTAGTTTGACCAATGATAGTTAGCATGGGAACCTGTATTATTACTAAAAATTGAGTGTTTTTGGAAAATTATATTGTTCGGATTTTGTATAAAAAAAAACATTTAAAAATTTACCTAGATGATGGAAATAATATAACATATAATTATTAGTAAATCATCATCATCATGAACTTTCAATCAATCATAAAGAAGGATTTCTTTTATATTCATTCACAAGTTATGAGCAATGAATGGCATGATTAATTTGAATACTTATAGAGACTACATCTGGGTTTCTTTTTATGCGGACTTATTTAACACAATTTTGAAGTTAGGCGATTCCATGTTTCATCAGAAGTCAAACTCCGATAATGCGCTATTACTTTAAATAATAAATTTTGCGCACTTACGTTATATTGAAAGTAATAGCACATTATTGGAATTCGATTTTCATCTTAGTAATTTCAATATTTTCAGTGCTTTATAATAGTAAGATTTTATGCAATAATGAAATTAAAATCATGATTTCCACATTTTATGTATACACACATTAAATTTTACAAGATTATAATGTAAATTTGTTCAAACATTGTGGTGTTAATTTTGCATTTTAAATCACATTCTGTTTTTGCTTTTTAAAAAAGAACATAATCAATTATTAATCATTTAGTGTCCACAAGTTTATTTTTAAAAGGTCAGTAATAGCAGTGGGCACAATTAAATTTGACAATTAAAAATTAAAATCTGATTTTTAATTGTAATTAAAAATTTAAAAATTACTTACTGTGACTTGAAATTAATGTGAAATTTGATTTTTAAACGGAATTGAAAATTAAAGTCAAAAATAAGAATTTAATTTTTAGTTGTTAGTTTCATAAACAATTAATAAAATCATCATCTCAAAGATTAATTACTAATTACGTTGTCACCAGAAAACCAGTTACAACATGAGTGTGAAGTTGGCGCTAGTTGTTTGCAAATGAACGTGTTTTTCGGCAAATAGCTATAATAATTAAAACATGTATAAAAAAATGTAAATTACTGTACTGTAAATTATGCATAAAAATATATTATTTTGAATAAAATTAAATATTATAGTTAAAAAAAGTTTGTCTTGTATCAATTTTTTTCAAATTTGAAAATTTTTATTAGTCATATTTTATTTCCTTTTTTTTTTTTGCGCAAATTTTAAAGTAATTTTATGTTGGTGCTTTGCTTTTACGCGAATTTTGAAAAATCACAGACCGCATCCCCCCTTTTCCAATGTAAGTTATGTCTATTTTTGCACGATTTCATTTGCGCGTGTTTTCGGAGGAACCTATCTATCGCGTAAAAGGAGACCCAGGTGTATTAAGGAATGAAAAGTGATTTACAGCACCCAAAAGAATACATAAGGTTAATCTGTAATATATGGATTTGAATTTAAGTTTAACTTCATTTTAAAATTAATAATAATAATATTTGTAATGCTAAAATATTTAATTATAATATCTGGTAAAATGAAAATATACACAGAAAAGATAGTTTTTTTTAAAAAAAATTTTTAGCTTTATTACTGCCTAGCATGCTTTCAATATAATTTTACTATATCAACAATATATTAATAAAAAAGAAATAAGTGTATCTATTTAAAAAAGAATGGACTATTTGAATATTCAAATTTAAATCTTAAATTAAAATTGAATATGTGAACAGATAATTACACATTGGTATAAAGAACCATTTGCTATGAATATGATATAGTAAAAATATAATGAAAGCATGTTAGACAGTAATAAAGCTAAATATTATTTAAAAAACTATCTTTTCTGTGTGTATTTTCATTTCACCAGATATTAAGTTGGCTCAGAAAAGAAGAAAATTAGTAACAATTGAATTATAAAATATTTAATTATAAAATCCTCTTTAAGAAGTCAAATAGCTAATGTAGAAAGAAAGTAAAATGTTTCAAAATTTTTACATAAATAAATAAACTTTGAAAAATAAGGAACTTAATTAGTAGTCCAGTTTTCATTTAGATTGCAAGGAATAGAAGTTTGTGTTCTACATTGTTCAGAGATTTTATGATACCACTTTAGTAGTCATGTAGTGCTGTGGGAGTATTTGTTATTTATGTCTACAAAAAATGTATATCCTTAAATATTTTTTTCTTATATGTCAAAGCGTTGAGCAGGAAGCGAACCCGGGCTAGCTGCTTGGAAGGCAGCTATGCTAACTGCTAGACCACCAATGCTAGACCTATATCTTTAAATATTTTTTTTTGAGTGAGAATAGATGATTTGCTTTTTATTTATTGTCTTTTCAGCATATTTTTATATATTTTGTAGAGTCTTTGTTATTATATATGAATGCGTATTATTTTAGCTTTAAAACATTTCCATATCTGAGTTGAAATATATTTAAAGAGAAATATGGCGATTTTTTTTAGGAACTACATTAAACAAAAATTATGTGATTATAATTTTTTTATAGCTGAAATAAATTACAAATTACTAAATAAATAAGTCACAAAAATATAAGTAATGCTTCTGATAAAATACATTTTTTCTACATTAGTTACTGATTTTTAAAGAGAAAAAAATGCATTAAAGTATTTTGCTAAGATCAATCAGCAAAATAAATGTTTTTATTTAGAGAAAACATATTTCTTTCGTTTTAAAAGAAGACAGATCAAAATCAATAATGTAGTAAAGAATATTAGCAAACATGCATTTTTTAATTAATGAATTTTATATAGAATATGTATTCTATTTTATTAAACTTTAATTTAACTTATTTTTATATATATTTATCTAAAAAAATATTGAGTTGTTTGTATTTTAATTTAAAATAAAGTTGTGTATGATTATGTTTGTTTTTATAAACAAAGTTGATTTTAATAAGTCTGGAATTTAATATAAATATTTTATAAATACATAAATACATCTTAAATTTAATATTTTAAAGCTTGCCTACAATAATGCATCCAAAAAGATAGATTAAGAAACATTTAAATTTTATACATTTTTGTTATAAATTCAATTATTAATAATAATGCACAGGTTAGTAAGAAATATCACATTCCAGATGGTATTTTTTTTTGCTTTTTCAGTTGTGACTGACCTGTCAATAACTGCTAGCATAGGAATTGAACTAGTGACTGACTTTTAGATTTATAAATATTGAATTGAAGCTGATTCTCTATCAACTAGACTTTTTTTATCTAGCACAGAAGCCAATATAAATTTTACATATGTATTGTAGCCATGTAGCCACATTGCTGTATTTTAAATAAATGGCTAATGGAGCAATAATAATATTACATACTTTTTAAAGTTAGAATTAGTTAAGTGCATGGACAAATGGTATTTAATCTTCCCATATGTTTTTTTTAAGAATAAGGTGTAATCATTTAATTTTTTTCTCATCACATGATAATATGAGAATTTTCAGATATTTTAAACATAAGTTTAATATTTAAAATGTGTTATAAGTTATAGAGTTGTAAAAGAGAGAAAAAAATATAAAGTAAAGTAAACAATTTTTTTATTCTCTCTTTTCATTAATTCACCTATCATTTTTTTTATTTTAATGTTAAAAAAAATACTAAGTGAAAAAAGTTTTCTCTTTCCTAAATATTCATAATTTTTTTATTTTAACTTATAAGAGAGATAAATAAAGTTTTAAAAGAAAAAAAATTAATATTTTTGTTTTAATTGATTAGAATTATAGTTTGTTTGTTTTTTTATCTCTTTTCAATACAACAGTTTTTATCAAACCAGTGTAATTAACAAATTATTTTGTTTTTCTTTTGGCAGAAAAAAATTTAATTGAAAAGGAATGTTCAAATCTATGATTCTAATTTGGATTTTTGACTTGTTTTCCAATATCAATGTTGAGCAAGTGAAATAGCTGAACAAATGTTTTGTCAAAATTGATCTACTTGTTTAATATTAAATGTTATCATGTAAGGAGGCAGGATTGTCATTGATTGAGGACATGGTTGTTCCAAAATTAGCTGTGTGGTTTAAAAAAGACCTAAGAGTCTTGTAAGAAGCAGTTTTCTTGACCTACCTGTTGAAGAGGACAGTCGGTTTTAACCTAACTGCTGAAGAAGACCATAGTAGAAGTTCTAACCAAGCTGTTGAGGAGATTAGTCATTCCTGACAGCTGTGAAATAAGAAAGCAGATGCAGAAACTCAACTGCTTAAATGCTTTCTACACCAAACACCATGTGGTAAGTATAGCTAAAAGCTAAACATCATCTTCCTTTATGTAACCTGCTTTGCTGGAATAAAATGTAAAGGAGAAGAAAATTTCCCTGAAGTAATCTGCAATAAAACTGTCTTCAACTAAGAACATGAGTGCCTTTATGTGTTAGCTTGACCTGGAAAAATTATTGGAAAGAAAAATAAATAAATTTTGGCTGTGTTAGCCTAAAATCTTCTATGGGAAAGTAGAAAGAACTGTGTACATCAAACTCAAAATGTAAAGCCTTCAAGAAGGAAACCTATATGGAAAATCTGGAAATTATAAATGCAAAGAAGGACTCACAAAAGAAAATAAAACCAAGGTAAAAGGTATTTTTTAAACTGCATCCTATATCTAAATTTATAAAATTTTTAAATTAACTAATTTTATTAGTAGTTTTTTTAATTGAACATGTTTTTTTTTAATTCAAGTGATTTTTCTTTTTCTTTTCCAATTATAGAGATAGTTTTTTTAACTAACTTAATTTTATAAAGTTCAACATGTTTTTTCTTTGTTTGTTTTATATCAAATTTTATACAAAAAGACAGGCTAATTTAATAAGATATTATCTCTGACTGAAAAGCTATTTTTCAACTTTTGTTATTTAATGAAGCAATAAAAACAAAAGTCAATTAATTTAAGGAATAAACAGTTATGTGCTAGCATGAGATGGTGATCATGTGATGTTTAGTAATTTAAGGAATAAAAATCAACTGATCAGTTAATTTTTTTATGAAACTATATTTTGATAATAATATATAAATTGGAAGTATCATATTATTATGCCATTTTTTATTTATTTATCATTAATCAGTTAGTTTATTAAATAATTGTTAAAAATATTCTAGTATTAATGTCTTTTTTCAGTTGTCTGTTCCATGAATTGGCAGTATATCTGATTTGATTTTAATACAGCTTATAGTTTAAGGGATTGTTTTTAAATTATTTCAGTAAAGTTATTTTATCTCTTGCTCACAGCAACAGTTCATAGTGTTCTTGATTCCTGACCTATATCAGAGCATAATGGTTAATTATATGTATGTAAGGATTATATCAGTGTTTGGACATACAGATGATACCTCTGGATGGATATTACTTTTAATGTCTATGTAATACATTTTTATATTTTGTTTTTTTTATTAGAAATTTATCTTATAGTTGACCAGTATACTAATCGTACTATGTGGCTAGAACATTGATTATAATCAGCATGTTTCTATATCTCAGAATAATGTTTTTATTATAATAAGTGATGGATTAGCACTTAAGTATGTGCATCCAGAGTTTTATGTTGTATTTCTGCACTAAGTTTGGCAGTGGCTAGATAATTAGCCTGTTTATAGTGGACCCCTTTCAAATCCAATTATAACACTGTCTTCATGATTGTTCACTGTTCTTTGTTGATTGCTGATGATTAATGATTATTCTTTTTCTGCAATACTACAAATGCACCTCATGATTTTGTCAATGGTGACTGCTTACATTCACTGGATATTCATTTATTTTATATTCTGCATTCTTATATTTATTTTATGTTTAATTTTTATTTGATCATTATATCTGTTATTTGTGGAGCTGATGATGGTGTGTTTCCATCTTCCCATATCATCCCCAAATTATGCTTTAGCTTTTTGGACCATTACAGTATCTATGAGAGTCATTCTGATATTTTTGCTTTTTTCTTTCAACATTAAGTTTTGAGACATTATGGATAATCATGCTAAGTTAATTTGTAGAATTATTTGCCATTTTCATGTGATCAACTTCTTTAAATATTTTTTTTCATGACCAATATCATTCTTAATCATACATGCTCATTATTGCATGCATGCTCTGCCTCTTATGCTTATTCAGCTCTATAAAACTTTTCTTATATTCATTGCATATTTTTTTTAGGTTTACCTGCCATTCCTGATATGTTTAATTATTCTACATTAACTATCATCTTTTTTATTTTGATTATTTTTTTATTGTCTGTTTAAGATTTTCTTTATTTATGAGGTGTTTTTCTATGTTAATTTTTTTTTTTGTTGTTGTTGTTGTTGTTTTTAAGTCATTGACTTTTGCACTAAGTTATTTTGCTTTGTTTTATAATAATTTTGTGTTCGCTTTTACAGAAAACTCCAACATATAAAAAAAATACTTAGCTTATACAGTCAGTCATGACTGAAATACTTTTAAGTTCAAATTATACTCTCATTATAGAACTGAAGAAGAGAAGTTTTTTAAAAATCAGTGATTTGGAATAAAAAAACAGATCAACATAGGACAAACTTTCATGAAAAATAGTTATATTATGAGGTGTCATTTAAAAAGCTTTAAAGTAACCTCAAAAGAAAAAAAACAATAATAGTTATCCAGGGATTGCAAACAAACGAAAAAAGTATGTCAGAAGTTTTCTAAAGTCATATAAGACTATAGTAAGTCTTAAATTTCTATGAATCTAAATTTGAAATGCTGTAAACAACTGGATCTGTAAAATACTTTGTAAACATAGAAGATCATGTTACCAAAACTAACCATTGCATAGAAAAATAATTAAAAGAATATAAAATGATTGGAGAGAAAAAGGTAGATGTATCTACAATTACATACTATGCATGTATCAGTGATTATATTCAACTGGGAAAAAGTAAAATAAAAAAAGTTTAATGCTGTACTCACATAACAACAGCAAATAATCCCTTAAATCAACAAAGTATGATAATCCATAGTATTTGAAAATCACTCATTAATCTTGAAAATCTCTCATTAATCTCTTGCTCTTAAAAGAAAAAAATAATGTAGAAATCATTCGTAGTGTCCGGTGCCTTTGAATAGCTTGTTGCTTAGACTATCACCTTAAATTCCGGGGAATTATATTATTTTTAAACATTGTTATGTATTAAATTTGAATTGTTGTAAAAACATTTACCAAGTCAATGAGAAAATAGAAATTGTTCATTATATAAGATGCATATATGGTTTATTTTATATTTAAAATATTTATTAATTTTGCATATTCAGAATTTGTTCTTTTTTCCCCTTAAATAAATATAACTGGTCATTTTTTGTTCCAAAATTTGCAATAAGTTCAGCATTTTTTAAAATAATTTTCTATGCATTTTATATACTTTTAAATTAACATATGAGTTTTTAATTTCGCTAAATAAAATAGGCATACAAAACATAGTGTTTGGCAGCCTGCTTGATGACACATCTAGATCACATTATACTTTGAGCCTAGCCTATTAATAACATTTTTAAAGACAATAATTTAGAAATCTTAATAGCATTTGATTTTTATACTTTTTTTTTTTTTTTAAATTAAAAATGAAGAATTATTATGGCATTATAGATAACCCAGCTGATATAGGTTTCCATCTTCATAGCTTTTATTTTGTAGCTATTACAATTTTTTAATATTATAATGAGAATATAAAATATTGAGAAAATCAAATTTCTAAATATTATAATGAAAGTGATAATTTTTTTTTTCTATTGATATCCTTGTTTATATATGATTGATCTAGTTGTAAAGGAAGCAAACATTCTGCTAAAACTTTTATAACTTTTTTTTTCTTCATGATGTTGCTATAACAGTATTCTGTATTACCTCTTAATCTACAAAAAAGTACTAATTCTATTTTCATTGAAATGACATATATAAATATTATTTTAGAAGGGAATTGAACTCAGACTGTCAAGCTCAATGCAGCTACCACACCATCTTCTACAACCGATACACATAACCACATACATACATGTGAAAAAGATAAATGATCTCCAATATACATATTTCATGCTGAACCATCATTCATCAGTTGATCCAGATTATGTAATGGAATGGATAGCTGTAGGGAGCTTGAATGTCGGAGTTCAAATCCTTTCTAAAATAATATTTGTATTTAAATATTAAAATTATTTTCCTATTTTTTGAACCATCTTCATATGATCATTGTCAACAAAAATAAATAATTTAGTTTGAAAGAATAGGAAAGATAAGTTATTTTGACAGTGACTATATGAAAATGATTCTAACATTGGAAAACACTAAAAAGAAGTGAATTTAGGAGAAATAAAACATAATTTTTAAGAATAAAATGGATATAAGAAATATAGATTATTTATAAAAAACTGAATTAAATTCGAAAAAAGAAATGAATTTTGGAATTTTAAATTTACTAAGTAGTACTTTCAAAATTGGACTTTATTCACATCCAAAGGGATTATGACATTATTTTAATAAGTTTGATACAGCTACCGATTATATACTAAGTAATGTGGCATTAAAAAAAATTGCAGTAAATGAAATTTTGCATGTTTGAGCTAAACTCGAATTATTTAAATACATTTTTTGCTCATTTATTGTATAAATATTTGGTTGAATAACTAGTGATATTAGCAGCTAAACAGCAGTCATAATACTGTTTATTTATTTATTTGTGATATAATGAATTTTTTTGTACATCAAATAACATATGAACAGCCTTGTGGAAGGTAAAACTTTAGTGATTATTTATTTGGATAATTAGTATTTTTTACCTCCTTTATACAGGAATTGATTCAATAAAAACAACCACCATTCTAGTTACTCATTTCAATTATAAAATATGAAAAGCGAATTTTATGATTTTAAAAATTCTTGCAGGAAAAACATGATTAATCAATAAGAAAAAATTGACTTGTAGTCAATAATGATAGGTTACTTCTGAAATTAAAAAAAAGTAAACTATACAATGTGAAATTTTTTTTTTTTATTCTAAAAAAAAAAAAAAACCTTCCCAACTTTTATTTATTGCCTATTATGAAATATACACTGGTGCACTGCAGAATTAAAATGAATAAATTAACGCATCTAAAGTTTAATCTGTGAGCCAGTATTACCATCATCATTACTAATGGTAGCAACTATTAAATAATTATGGTCATATTAATTTTTAAAGTTCCAAAAATAAGTTAATTAATTAACAAAAAGTTAGAAAACAAAAAGTGGAAAAAGAATAGTTGAATCCAAATTTCTGAATGTATAATTAAATGATAAAAATGTGATTGCATAAACATAATGTTATTGTCACTTCCATGAAGAGAAATTATTCATGGCATTTGAATATCCTATACTATGTGTAAAATAAAAGATGGTGAGATAAAAGCAAATGAATAAATAGAGATAGAAAGAAAAACTAATTATGATTCATTAGGAGCAAGTCATACATGAGTGTGATTATTCTAACTTCAGAAACAAACAGATATTAAGCCAAAGAAATAATCATTAATTTATGTTAGTAATTTTTATCAAAATAATTTAAAAAGATACTTGCTTTCATTCATTTGTCATTTAGTCTTATATATGGTAACCAGTTGGGTTACATAACACACAATAACACAGTTTGTGTGCATAAATATATAAAGTTGAAAGAAAAAGTAGAAATAAACACAGACAAAAACTGTATTAGATATTTTCTACAATTCTTGGAATAAAATATTAATAAATAAAGAGTTAAATAACTCTCAATTTAAAATAATATTTTATTATAAAATTAAATATTAAAAAAAGGTCTGATAAATAAAAATTAATATTTTTATTCTGATTTTGAAAATTTAAAAATAAGTATGTTTTCTGATAATTATAAAAATGTCTATTTTCGAAATCTATTAATTAATTTGTAAATTTCTATTATCTGAGTAAAAACATGTATGTAGATTTCAAATGATTTAAAGTTAATTGAAATCAACTTTTTCCAATCATACTTTGCTAAAAATTTCAAGCTTGTTTTCAAAAGGATTAGTCAGATTGAAAACAGTCACTATGTTTTTATCATATGACCTTACCAAGATTATAAAAAGACTGATAAAAAAAATACCAGTTAGTTTCTGCTTGCAGTTTTGTAAGAGTTGGCCAAAAGAGTTTGGTTTTAATATTTTAAGCAGTCACCAACTAGGCCAACTGCAAAGTCTGGCTACTAAAATTTTTTGAGTAAGTGGCAGCAATTAGCTGACCAAAATAGATAGCTGCAGTTTGTTGTTGGCTGTAGCAAAGAGTTGGCAGAATAGCTACCATGAACTGATGTAGCTGAATGCAGGACAGTTGATCCACAAGCTGCTACTATTTTTCTTCTCAGAAATTTTGATTTGCTTGAAACTGGGTCACTTCTGAATCAATAGCCTGAAAAAAAAAAGAGGACAAAATAGCTTGCTGACCTGAAGTTTACCAAATTGTAGTCTAAATGGAACCAACTGCAGAACAACCCTTACCTTGACTATACCGATGAGAAATCAGCAAACTCACCAAGAAAAATGTAGCTTGTACAGGGAACCCCAGCTTGCTGAAGAAATAATTATATATATGTTGACATATCTCAAGGCAGAGAAGCACAGATAAACGTATATACAGCTGGTGGTGAGTAGCATTATCTATGATAACGAGGTAACGAAATTTTAAATAATTTCCTTAGTAAAATGACATTTTATAACGGATAGATATATACAAAATGATATTAGTTTAAAATTGTTTATTAAAGAGAAAAAAAAAGGGTTTAAATTTATATTTATAATTATAAAAAAAAGACATTTTAAATTAATTAACAATCAACTGTCAAAAATTTGGTAGTTCTTATTTTAAAAAAAAAGACTATATTCAGCAAAGAGAATTTAATTGCGAAAATAATCTTTAATAATTCTATTGCAATAAATACAAATGTTATGTAGATAAATTAATATATCACACATCTGTGCAAATTAAATATATATATATGCATTTCAGTAAATCTAGTATGTAAAGTGTATATCATTTAACTGAAACTTTAATCATTTATTGTATTTTTATATAACTCAGAATTTTGATAATTATTTTGTATCAAAGTCAAATATGTTCAGAAATTCACGCACACACATGTATGTGTGCATATATCTGTCAATTGTATTGTAAATACCAATGCTTCTCAATTGTAACACATGTAAAATTTAATCATTTTTTTTATAATTTATAGAAATGTTTTCATTATATATTATAAAACAAGCATCTGTGTGCATATATATATATGTATTCATGTAAACTCATTGAGAGACTGTAAATCAATGTAATAACTTGAATTTTGTAGTAATCTTGTAAGTTACAAATATTTTTTTTTTTTTATATTGTATATTTTTTATTCAAAATCAGAAGCCTATATGATCTTAAATATCTTTTTTTTAAATAATAAACTTGTATTTAATTGTTAAAATTGTATTAAATCATCATTTCTTCGTTACATACAGTAATAGAGCTTATATTCTCTGAGCTAGATTCGAGCAAATGATGAATATATGAATGGGGATGTGTATTTGGTGCTTTTGGGCATCCAGAGATGATCAATCATCATCCTGGTTCACACATAAGATTATATTCTTTAAAGCCCATGCACTATCTTTTATTTTAGTTCAGTCTCATTAAAAATTTAACATTTATAGTTGACCAAAACAAGTGGCCAGAGCATTGATGATGATCAGCATGTTTATGTATCCCAGCATTATTGTTTAGAATTTCTGGCTATTGTGTATTTTATTGGATCAGCACTTAAGTGGTGCATCCAAATTAATGGTTAAATAAATGCCCAAGCTGGCAAAGGCTCAATAATTGGCCTGGTCTACAGAAGACCCATTTCCAATCCAATCACAAGATGGACTGTTGATTTATTGTAATTATTATATTTTATTATGGATCATTCATGATGATGAATGGTATTCTGAGTATTACTTATAATTACTTTTACTTTATAATGCTGGTGGATGGTTAATTATGCTTGTAATTGCTCTTCTGATCTCTCAATGATCTCACAGAGATCTTTTGATCTCATGTTCCTCTAATGTATAACATTTCTTATATATTTTTGTAAATTATTGACATTTCATTTTGATACACCCCATCCTGTTACAATATATATTATAGCAGTAACTTTTGAACCAAGTAGATAGATGGGTTCCAACCTATAAACCATAACCATCAAAGATATACAAACATATAAATAGTCAGATGTTACATGACATATATATATATATATACTTTGCATTTACAAATACATATATATATATATATACTTTGCATTTACAAATATGTAAAATTAAGAGCATGCTAATAAGCTCTAAACAAGCTTTTTTTTTAAAAAAAATTTTTATGATAAATGCTACTACAAGAGAAGGCATCCAAATCATCTTTATCTAGGATTGTTTCCATCCCCAGTCTGGTTTCGAGCTATGGCTCTCTTCAGTGAGGAGCTAGGACACCAGATTCAATAACCCAACTCAAGCTAAGCATTTATCTAATAGTTAATCTTCAATAAGAAGATCTGAAACTTTAGACATCTACATGTCTTTAAAGTCAACTCGCCAACTGAAAAAATCATATGGGCCTGAACTTAATTCAGATACTACATATATTAATAGGCATAGCCATTTAATTTAGCCAAAGCCCCAATCAGCAAAATAATAATAATAATAATAGACAGTCAGATGTCACATGTCATATATATATATATAGCTTCCATTTACAAATATGTAAAATTATGAGCTTTTTTTTAAAAAAAATTTGTGATAAATGCTACTAGAAGAGAAGGTATTCAAATCATCTTTATCTAGGATTGTTGGGGGCTTTGGCAGAGTAAATACAGCAGCACTGATAATGTCCTATGAGGTATACTATCTGTATGTCTTGAGTCATTGATATGACACTATCCATTTCTTTTTTAAGGCATTATAGAAATATTGCATGAGCTGATTTTTCAAATTTCAGCAGTTATTTCTTGATCAAAGTGCATTTTCCAAGCATTTTGATGGGTGTGGCTCTTGGTTATTTAGCCTCACATAGTAGATAGATTTAAAAAAAAAATAAAATGATAATACTGACTGTTGCAACCAGAGTATCCAAAAATAATTTAAAATCAGTCAGTAAAACATGGTCATCCAAATCAGGTTGAAAATACTTTTTAACCATTAGATGTTTCTTTTTTTGATATGGATCATGGAAACTCAGCTTCAAAAGTAGACTATGCTGGCATGCAAAGCATTATGGAATCAGACTTCTGCACTTCTGGATTAGAATACTATTATTATTATTATTATTATTATTAATAATAATAATAATAATAATAATAATAATAATAATAATAATAATATAATCATCATCTCAATTTGCTTGTTTTAGAGCTATTTATAATCTTTATTTGATGTTATTCCAACGTTTTCAAACAACATGTAAGGGAAAATATGACTTTGGCATCATTACAAGAACATATTTTTGAAAAACACATCTTTATTCTTTTCCAAAACATGTTGATACAAATTTCATTATATTCTGATTTTTACTTTCATTCATAGCATAAAAATAAGAAAAATTTACTGCTGACTTTAAAACTTCTAATTATAACTTTTAAAATATTATTAATTTTAAAATTTTAATTTTGCCATCCAGTTTTACTAAGAAATGGACAGGTTGTATAATTAAAACTTTCATTTGAAAGGCAAATTAAACAAGGTTCAAATTTAGATTTTTTTACAAAAATACCAAATTCAAATTCGTTTGCAAATCAAAGGCTATTTTCTTCTTCCTTAACAATGTAATTTATCCTTTGATTTCTCTCATATTATAAAATAATACTTATTAATCTTTAATAATGTGCATGAATTAATTTTTCTTTTAATCTTTAGGCAGTTTGCACTTCTTTCTCAAATGATATGCATATATGCACACATACATAAATGCAGTGTGTATATTTATTAATCAGTTCAAAACACTTTTTCTTCTCTGCTTTGTAGCATAGTCATTGTTATAGCTACAATATATATATATATTACACATATGACTACAAAATTAAATACTCTGCTATTTCAATAAAATAAGAAAATCCAATAAAAATGTGCTATATATGTTTATAACAAACTGTCTATTCTGATATACAATAACCTATTATTTATTATGTAAATGATTTTTTTTTAAAAAAGTATTAGCTATGTAAATGGATGACCATTATTCTAGTTTCCATGAATTTGAAATATTTTATTGTCTAAGCAGTTTTAGATCAATCAACATGGCATTGCTAAAGTATACACAGACTATATTCACATAATCCATATGTCAGTGAAAAAATTGAATTGTTAAAAAATGAGATCAAATTTATTTACTTATTTGCAATGTGAATGTCATAATATGTATTGACTCTCAATTGTGCTTGTCATATAAACTAAAAAATCTGCAACTTTATATTAAAAATTCATTTTCAAAAATAAAAGACAATATTTTTTAAAGTCATAACATTATAATGTCAGTCTAGTTCAAGATATAGAAAACATAGTGAAAAATTATAATGATGAAATTAAATTTATCCATAATTTGTATGAATATGCTTGATTCACAACCCTGTGTTATAGATGAATTCAAAAAATTTGCATTTCTACTCTTAAAAGTTCATTATAAAAAAAAAATAAAAAAATGTATAGTGATAGTTTTAATGTCCAAGTGTGATTGTATGAGGCATTTAATGCAACATAACATGGCAAATTAATATTACATCTATGACAAACTCTTTTATCAAGAAATTTTATTTATTGTAAATTGTATGAATATGTGTGGATTCATAACTTTTGTATTACAGCCAAAATCAAAAAATTTGTGATTCTATGATAAAAATTTGTTTTCAAAAAAAATATATACATTCTGACAATTATATCATCTGATATAACATAATATGGCAAACCATTATATTATTTGTAATATTCTCTTTTATGAAGCAATTTAATTGGGCTTTAAGCTTTATGAATGTTCTTGGTTTGTGATTCTGTGCTAAAAGTTTATTTTAAAAAAATAAATCTGAATTAAAAAAAGTTATAGTGATCGTGTTTTAATATCTGCTTACGGTTGCATCACTAATTTGATTTAGCAAAATCTATTCTCAGAATATAATTCATTTTATTTTATTTGTTATTTATTTTCAAGTCTGTATAAATACAGAAGTAGAAAGTTTATAATTCTATGCTAATATGTTAATTAACAAAACTATAAAAATAATTCCCATGAAGCAGTCATTTTTATATTAGACCACTGTTTTTGAACAAGCATACAAAGAAGTTTAATTTTTATTATAAATGTTTTTTCTATTTGTTAATGCAAACTTTCAAGTAAATGTATGTTGGCAATAGATTTATGTATATTTGTTTTTAATTTCATTATTTTTTAAAAATAATATACATATTCATTCATACATTAAACAAGGTATTCAACATTTCACTTTTTACTATCACTTTTATAATATACAGAAAATGAACAACTCTTCAAATGTCTTCACTATCACTAGAACATTTTTCATAATTAAATTTTAAATGTAAATAAAGAATTGAAATTTGTTTTTTGCCAAATTAATTTTAGTGAATTATTCACTGATATGTTATATTTGAATTATTGATAATACATTACATATCATTTTTACATTTTTTCCAGTTTACTGTTTTATTTATAGATATATTTTTGGGTGACTTAATGCATTTGCAAAAATTTTCCAATTTCATCAAATTTATGAAAATTTTATTTTTATATAATGGATTGTATATAGAAATTTTTATTTCAGCAGTAATTCTACATTTGGTTTAATGTTTACAAAATTTTATCATGGTTTCTCCAATTAGGTGTTAATTCTGTTTATTTATAAGGAAACATTAATTGGGATTGCGCTTTACGCAAAAAAGTGAAGCTTGTCTAAATCTTACAAAGTTATATGGCTTAGCGCTTTCGGAGATCTTGAGTCTCCATAATCATAGCCTACTTTTATATTATCTTATGGGGAGGTGAGGGAGGGATATGATCTTTCAGATTTATTTATTTATTTATTTTGCTCTTTGTAACCTATCCTAACTGTTAGTTGCTTATATATATATTTTATGATTTATTATTGTTTTCTGCTTCAGCAAAATGTCTAAAAGTACAAGTTAGTGGGGATTTTTAGGTAATTTAGTACATTTAAATTATAATTTAGTTCTATCACTATTTCATTTTATTCTTTACTTATTTTTAGCTTACCTTTTTATTTCACAAAATTAAATAAATCAAGTAATATTTTGTGTAAATCTAATTATGCAATATTGGGAAAATAATTATTTAGAAAAGATTTATTTTTGTAATATTTTTAAGTCAAAATAAAGTGAAAAAAATGGTTTTATTTGTATTTGTAATTTAAGTTTTTATTTTAAAATGTTTTAAAATAAAAGTTATAAACTCTCTTTGTTTATATTTTAGGTATAAATTTAAATTTTGAGATATTTAGAGCAAATGCTATTTGATTTGTTAATAAACTAAATCCAAAGGAGACTTTTTAATTTTACCTAATCAGTATAAACTACCAGTAACAATGTCTTTAATTGACTATCAAGTAACATTATTCTTTTCTTCACTCTATCTCTCTTCTCTCTCACACAGTTTAAATAGTTAATGCTGAAAGTGATCAAATACTTCAGTTAACAATTTCAGTTTAAGAAAGTCTACTGAATTTTAAATGAATAATCAAAGAATTCCATTTACAATTAGTGTCATTTGTTGCTTTTTTTATCAGATAAGAATATCAATCAGAAAATTTATAGATTTTCTTATTTTTGTATGTATTGCTTTTCTTTCTGCTGTTAAGTCATATATTTGAAAAATTAAGAATGAACTTAGAATATGAAAGTATTTTCTATATTAATGTTTATTTAAATAATATGTTCTTAAAAGTGCTTTTGGACTGTGTGTATATATCTATATTGTAATAAAGTATATTGCATCAGTGAGCTTTGTGAAATAATGATTAGTGTAATATTCTTTATGGTCATGACTTTCAAATTTGGATAGAGCTTGAAGATTTTTTCAGATATCTAAAGATTTCTCAAGCAACATCACATTTTTAAAATTACTAACCTGTAGCCATTTTATTAAGGGAGTGTTATAATGTGAGCTTTATCACATTCATTTGAAACAATGTTCAAAATAATTCATGAAACAGCCTAAATGTGGCACATATATGTTAGGTAATTCAAAAATGAGTATTTTTATATTTTTTTGTAGCATAATATGATAATCCAAGATGCATGCAGTAAAAAATAATATGAAATGATTTTTAATTTTGGATTTATAAATTGAGGGCAAATGATTATGAAAATAAAGCAGTAGAGAAAAATAATTTACAAGTTATTAATTGAAATGGCACTTTGTGTGTGTGTGTTTAAAACCTTGTTTTTCTAAGAAATAGACAATATTCATGTGGTTAATTAATTACAAAGTGAAGTATTTAAAGTACTATATAGATAGAACAGATATTATTTTCATTTTATTTAGTTGTGATTTATTCTATTATGCTTTTTCCATTAAGCAATTCTTCAAGACTTTTAAACACTATTAACAATTAGTATTAGTGATAACATTTTATTGACTTTTTTTCTTTTTTGTGTTTTGTCTACTATTTGTTTTTTAATTTTTTAATGTCTTTATTTTAATATCTATATTGGGTACAGTGATAATTGTTCACAGTTGTATTGTCAGAAAAATATTATTTTGACCTCCATGATAGAATGAAATTACAAAATATTCATACCCTACTTTGAACATTTTATGTAGTCATTGATATTGTCTTGATGACATTTAATAATATTACTAATAATAGTAATAAATCTTTCAAGATATATTAGATTACTTTTGTATTAATACATAGCCAGTTCAATTGATTTTTGGCATTTATTTTCTTAAATTCATCAGACCAACTGATAAGTGCACAAAATACATACATTAAAGATCATTTATCTTTTTCACATGATTGTGGTCATGTGTATTGGTTATATAAGATGGAGTGGATGAGGAGCTTGAAAGTCTGGGTTCAAATCTCTTCTGATACCAAATATTGTACATTGTCTAACCATATTTCAGATTCATTTTATTTAATATAGTTTTATTGCTAACATTTCTATAAAAGGAAATACAATATTTAAAACTGTTGAATTTATTTATATCTTTTTTTTTTTGCTATGGAAACTGGCATAAATAATGCATATAACAATGATTTGAAGGGAATTTAATTTTCATCTAATAGATCAAAATAGTTTAAATATTTATCTTTTTTAAAAAAAGAAAATTACATTTTTCTTACAATTATAAAGAAAATATAAAATGTATTTGATTTTTGTTTATTTAACTCTCTTGAAATAATCCATTGTTAAAATACTTGTCCAGCATCTTATATTATTGCTAGAAATCATAATAAAAAAATAATGAAACTATAATAAATATCTGATGACAAAAAATATTTAAATAAAGCCAAATTTATATTGAATAAATTATTATAATAATTTAAATTGGCTTTAATTTTTTTTTCAACCTTTTTTTAATAGAAGATTATAAAAAAAGAATAGAAATGTTTAAATTAATTTAGTCTTCTATAATTCAAATTATAAAAAAATTAACTTTTAAAAGTAAAAAGTGTATATATAACTTTAATCATTTTTATTAAATACATAATATCAATTCATAAATTAGCTAATTTGAAAACTGTTAACAGAATGTATTTTATGTTTCAAAAGCCTTTATTTAAATCTGTTACATTTGTTACAAATTTCACATGTGTAGGACAGTTGGAGAAAAAAACAATGGAAAAGTTATTTGGTTGTCATGTGATTACATTGCTATGAATCTTGAAATTGTGAAGAATCTTTAATATTCATTGTACATTATTAATTTTTTCTGATATTTCCTATGAATAAATTTACTTGCGATTAGTCTATTTCTGATCAGGTGTTGGGTCATTAGTTGAATGTGCTTTAAATCAATTAATGTGTATAATCTTCTTCAAGGAAATTGATTATCATATTGCAATAGTAAAGTTATTTGTATTATATTTAATTAAAATAACCATTAAATCTCTTTGTGCTTATAATTTTTATTGTATCAGATCTTACTATTAACATTCATAAATTGTCTTAATCCATTAACATTAACAGTACTATTCCCTTTTACAAAATTTTTAAGACTTTATTTGGATGATTATGATTTTCAGATGTATTCTCAAAGTTATAGTAGACCAAAAAATCCATCTCATATTTATATTTAAATTTTTTTTTTGTTATATTGCATATTAAATTGGTAGCTTTTACTTTTACAATTATATTGACACAAAGTCATCAAATATTTATTTCAGAAAGAATAATTTCACTGCTGGATAGAACTATTGTTTGAATAAATGCTTCTCTCATACCAGGTTGTAAAATTATAAGCTCCTATTTTGTTTTTTTACACTAGGTATTCATTTATATGTTATCTTGAAATCAGAAATCTTCAATGCCAATTGACCAAAGTAATTGTTCTTAAGATTAATATTTATCTAGTATGGGAAATGGCTCAGTATTTAGGGTATATTACAAAATTAATAATCTAAATAAAAAGT
Source organism: Epiperipatus broadwayi (assembly GCA_028023455.1). NCBI lineage: Eukaryota > Metazoa > Onychophora > Udeonychophora > Euonychophora > Peripatidae > Epiperipatus > Epiperipatus broadwayi. The sequence goes on from JAQFVV010012449.1 coordinate 935,678, forward strand.
GTAACTTTTTAACATCACCAACCCCACATTGTTCTTAATCATAGTTTCTATTGCCTAGTTAGTACAATCACAATTTGCTTTGGGACACAGAATTAACATAAATTATTAATTATAAATTTAAAGCTTTTGAAATATTAGGCAAAGTAAAAAAAAAAAAAGAGGCAATATTGTTTTTCTAAAATCTAAAAAATGGAGTGTTTCTAAAAATAAAAAAATTCCATTTTTTTTTAATTTCAAATTTAAATAACTAATAGCACAATAAATATGGGGGGAGGAGGAAGTATAATTATTTTTTAATGTTGTGAGAATATTTTAATTTTTAATGATTTATATAAAAAAAATTAAATTATACATATTTTTTTCATGAAAAATGCTAATAATTTTTTTAAAATTTAATATTGATTAAAATATAGTAGTAATCACTAGTTATAAAAAAAAGATACATTTAAACTTATCAAAGAGCAATGCTATATTTTTAAATTCAGCAATATTGTTTCTATGATATTGTTATAAGTTAATTCTATATTTTAAGTTTTGGAATAATGTTTTTTTTTAATTGCTTTTTTCTTTTCAATATTTCAATTGACATGGAGTCTTCTTCAAGAATATAAAGATATTTTTCTTTTCAATATTTCAATTGACATGGAGTCTTCTTCAAGGATATAAATGGTAGCTATAACTTTAATTTCTTTATATTGTACCAGTCCGTTTGCGCCTCTTACGTATATCTACACACATTGAGCATGGAATGCGTGTTATGTAACTGAGCAACTATTGTAGGTATTCAGTTAGACACCATCATTTATTATTTTCTATAATTGCATCATAAAAGGAAATTACTACACTCATACTTTTGAAAGATCCGGTTCACCAAGACCTTTACGTGCCACCTCTGAGAAAAAAATGCTCCCTCCCCAGAGGGATATGACTGCATAATTTAGATAAGGGTTAGTCCCTTTTTGACTTAATAAAATCAATAATATAGATGCTTTACTTAATACATCACTAGAAAGATGGATATTCTAACGAATTATTCTATGTCCCAATAGAGATTAATCCCAGGCTAGCTTATCTACTCTTTATCTCGGGAAATTGGTTTGTTGCTTAGCTAACAAAGGAGGATAAACAATAAAATCTTAACTAATTACACAGCACAACATTGAAATTTTAATATTTTATCTCCGCATTTATTTAGCCCTTAATTTTATAATATTACAAATACATAACAACAGAAATATAAATACGAAACACACTATAAAATTTTATCAAAAACTCCAATTTAAAATCATTAAATATTTACCCCATGGGATAGGATGGTCTATGTTTCATCTTCGTTTCCACACTCTACAGCATTTGATAGGATATGATTTCAATATATATACGATCCATGGTAGATACATGTTTCATCAAATAACCCTCGGTCTTTTTTTTTTAATAAAAGATTTCATTATTATTGGGTGACATTACTTAACCGCGATTGATAATATTTAAGTAAGAGAGTTCCTCAATATATATCCTGCGTGTAGCGGACCATCCAAACAAAGAACTAATTGGCTTATTTATTCCCATATTTTTTTACTATTACTATTATCCTGTACGTAGTAGATGGAACAAATTTATACTAATCGGAATGCATTTGCGGTAAGTAATAACAGACTGAATCCTGCATGTGGCGGATTAAAAAGACAGTCATTTTTAAATGAACGCACACACTCCATAGTCTTTCAACTATATGGGAAGGTAGATTTAGTGACCCATTTCTTTGTACGATACATTCTTAAAGAAAGAACAGTTATTGACTGTACATTTATCCTGCACGTAACGGATATTTATGTAATAAAATAAAACTAAAATGGGCAAACAGGCTAATACCTCCCTTAAATCATTAATCTAAAACATTCATAATATACTAAAATTGATTTTGGTAATAAAATCTATTGAATCACATATAGAATTAATAATAATAATAATAATAATAATAAAATCATTGGTCAAATATATATAAAAGATTACGTAAATTTTCAATATTTGATTATATCTATAATAATAAAAAAGGAAGACAAACCATTCGAAAAAATATTTAAATCACACACACAAAAAAAATAATTATATTTAGAATTATAAGGGGTTTTACTTCCCGTAGACTTCGTTTTCTTCTGGGCTGAGGGCTTCTGAAGGAGATATATACATCTTGAGCAGGCAACTGAAGGGGTCTCTTCTATGGATGGTAGGCAGAATAGTTCATAGGCAGCTACATTTTCGAATGGACAGAGAGTCACATAACTTGGTGGCACATAGGTCTTGAGCAGTGCGAATGCACAGAAGCAAGTTCTCTACTCCATGTCCACTGGGGCAATAGTATTCAATCTTGATTTCCTGTTATCAAATGGATCCATGTTAAGATGATTTCTCATTGAAATTATTATATTAATTCTTTCAATAACTTGCGATATCTTTCTATCGAATCTATTTCTTTCAGCAGCATAAAGAATCTATTTCTTTCAGCAAACTTTTTCTGGTCACATTCCCGATTTGTTTCTAGATTTCTATTTGCAGTTCTTTATTTCTTCGGATTAGGCATAATTACAGTTTGCACTGACTTTGAAATTTTACTGTCAATTATATGCTCTTTGTTCTAATTATAAAGCAAAATAGAATGTCTCAGTAAATTCAAATGAAGTCACAAAACAAACAATCTCTGCATAAGTGAATGCTTGCACCGATCATCAACGAAAAATAAGTCAATTGGTTTTAACTTCACGCATTGAACTCTTCCTTTAACTCAACTGAATTCAATCTGCTAAACTGAATGAATGAATCAATTCATAATCCCCTATATCACCTGATCAGCACATATATCCCCCTCATTACAGGGTCCCCGCTACAAACTATTGCTGTTTTCGATTTTTTAATTAATTTAATTAAAACTTTTTATCTTTTTAAATCTGTTTAAGAATTTTCTTTTAAACCATTAGTGATTCACATTCCTATCCCATGTTTTAATTAATTCTTAATCTGCAGATGTCAAGCCGAATGACTATTTATATGCTTTTATAATTTTTTCTAAAAATATTATAACAAAAGAGAAAAGTCACTGACTTGCCTGCAGTCATCAAAACCATAATTAACAAAGAAAACAAAAATTTTATAAAGATTACGTGTTGTAATAAGGTTAACATTATTTTAAAAACTTTGCACATAAATTTATTTTCAACACGTAATCCAAAAATAAAAATATACATCGAAATTTGATAATTTAAAAAGAAAACATATTTAATTGCTGGGTTATTTACATTTAAGTTTCCCAGTATAATTTTATATCCCTTTCACCATATCAAAAATAATACATTTATTAAAACAGAAAAAAAAAAATATATGCATTTCACTTTAAATGTATAAGATTGTACATTTAAAATGTATCGTCACCATTTATCTTTTTTAATTTAAAACATCTTACGTGTGCAAACAAAATGAAAATATGCTTGCACAGACCAACCTTTTATTATTTCTTTTTTTTATATATATGTTTATTCAGGCTGCAACTATGCTTGCAGCCACCTTTGTGCCAGTCATTTAAGACTGACTGTCACAATATAAAAGATATTTTTACAATGCAGATAATAATATTTATATTAAATATTTATAACTTGTATAAATTTAAAGATTAATTAAATGCTATATGTGGAGTGTAGTAGTATATGGTTGTGAAACATGGATAATGAATAATAAAATTAGGAATATATTGGAATCTTTGAAATATGAATATGGAGAAGAATGAAAAAAAATCAGTTGGGTGAATAAAATAATAAGTGAAGAAATTTTGAAAAGAGTAAATGAAAAAAAAAGATTCCTTGAGGAAATTAGAAAAATAAACTTGACTGGATATGTATTAAGAACAAAATATAGTTTAATGAAAGATGTTTTGGTGGAATGGAGAGTGGAAGGAAGAAGAAAGTATGGAAAAGATTGACATTGTTGGATGATATAAAAGATGGGATAAGTTATGTGAAATTGAAGAACTGGCAATGAAGAGAATGGAACGGAAAAATGGATGAATTGATGTTGTGACTACTCTCTGGACCTGTTCATTTGACGGAATACTGTTGATAATGATAAATTATTTAAAAATAAATAAAATTATCTATACACATATATAAATATATATTCATTATTCATTTACATATAGATATGTTTTCCTCTTTATCGGTAAACTTATTATTATTGCTGAGTATATTAAAAATTCGTAAAAGGGCCACTACTTTTATAAAGGTTATTATCATTGTATGAATGCATAGCTAAGTGAGAACTTTTTAATAATTAAACAATGAAAATTTTATTTTAATCTGCTGGATTATTTTTTCTTAATCCAATTGAATTTATTATTAATTTTTCTGTCATAATTTTGAGGAAGTAAAGGTGTGAAAGTCTTTGGCTATGTGGACTCAAATATGGAGTATTTATAATTTTGTATTTGTTTTTCTGTAGAATAAATATTTGTTTTTATTATTTAAGAAATTTCTCATAGTCATTTGTTCACTTCATTCCACTGATGAACCAGAAATCATTCCATTTATGAATAAAATTTAACTGCTTAGAAAATATTATAAATTATTATAAGTATATTTGCTAAAAGAGTACATGGAACATTGAAGCTAATAAAAGTCATTTTATTGAATTATTTAAATATTAAAATTACATCTATAAAAAATGTGTTTTGCTTGATAAAGAATTATAATTTAATTTATCACTTTGTCTCACTTTAACTAATTTGATTTGCCTTGTTCAAATTACTGTACATGTTTATTTAAAAATTACTTTCATATTTGAAGATCATATTTATTATGCTATGATAAAATTTAATTTTACAAGAATCTAGTTCCTAATTAGAAGATGTTTAAGTAGATTTATTCTAGATTATTTAGAATGGCTATTAAATCCCTTACCCATTCTTAATATCTGAGTGTAATCCTAGATTGTTTATTATCTTATTCTAAAACTAAGAGATTATGTTTATGTTATTTAAGTTAGCAATAATATTAATATTATCGTAATTATAATAAGACATTAGCTTAGGGGAAGTGTATGTCTTTATTTATTTTATTAATTAGGATTTCATTCAATATTGAATAAATCTGAAGAGTCAAAAATAATTTTTTTTATGATTAAATGAGTTCATTTTACCCAGAGATATAACTGATTTGTTTTATGAAGCATATTATTTGAATTTATTTTGATAGTAAAGAAATTACATTCAAAAGAAGAATCTTATATGGCATAGATTTTAAAAGAACATTTCTAAATTTTATAAGAATTAAATAATGTTTATATATGATCAAATCAATAAGATGCTTAGAAGATATGTAGAAGATGGATAAAAAAATGGTAGTTGTATTAGATATTTGTTAGAAGAAAAAAATTTAAATGTAACTTCATTTGCAAATGCTCATAATTTTGAGTTTATTATTTATGAGTGCTAGAGTGAATTGAGATTTCTCCTCCTCTTGATTTATTAATAATGTTGCTTTATATTTTCATAATATTTTATTATAAATGCTTTCCCTGTATATCTTCTTATCGCAGCATATGGCATTTGATTTACTAACCTACTGAGCTTAGCTATATCAGATGTGTTTTAGCCTATATATTGTCTTTTCATTTCATTTGGTTAACTTTATAGGTTATAATTTAACCCCGACAATTTGCATTGCTCACTCGTCTCGTTGATTGGCTAATTTTATTGGTTACACTATATATGCAGATGAATAATATTTCTACTTTACCAATTGTTCATAAAATAAAGAAGGTATTCTAAGTTTTTATACTAATGGATAATTGCAATCTAATGATTTTGAGATGAGAATGAAACTGATAAAAAAAAATTTTTAAAATAGAAATAACTTTATAGAGCAATGATGATTATTTTTTACAAGGTGTTAAAAGTGGTTAGAAACTAGTCTTTATCTTGGATATAATGGAAAAAATATTAAACTATCAGTATTGGTAGCAGATCCAAGTGTTTTCATGAATTATATAAATAATGAAAGAGGTTAGTTTGGATTTTTACATAGGTGGATGTTGTGATATAATATAATTAGAAGCAAGAAAATGTGCTGACAGTAATTTTTAAAAAAAGATGAAATATCTCTATAGTAAAGTGATTATTGACTCTTTTGCAAAAATATTAAAAAATAGATACAAATCACTCCCTATATTGCAAGATAGTTGTATATTGCAATACTATTGAACTATAGACATGGGTATGAAAATCCATGTGTTTAATGCTTATAGATCACCTGTTTAACAAAGATTGTTTATATTGTTCATACATAGTGAGAGAGAGGATGATCTGATTTTTCATGCATATGATAGCTATGATATAATGGAGTTTGAGACAATGTGTGCACTGTTAATTTTTTTTAAAAAATTGCTATATATCCATATATACATTTATTTATTTAATTATAATATTTACATGAGAATGAGAAAATATAGATTATAAATTAATACAGATATTGTATTATTATCTTACAGTTATTCAGCTTTATTGAGACTTTTCTTCAGTAGCACTACTGAATTTTATTTATCTTAAGGAAGTAATGATTTTATTATATTTGAATTTTCAGCTAGTGTTATGCACTTGATTTATTATAAATATTGATAATAAATTTATTTAATTAATGCAATTTTGTATAGCTGTTCTATTTTTTATTCTAATACAAATGTTTAAATAGTATTATAAATTGATATACAACCTAGACAATTATATTTTAAATATTTGGTATGTCATTTACATTTTTTAAATATTACTTTGAAACTTTTTTTTAATTATGCCAATTGTAATAACAGACAAACGTTTTGAACATTGTCTTAAGAAAGATTTTTAATGTTGATTTCCTTAGACATGCTGAGTGCGCTTTCAGCTAATAACGCGAGAATCATAGTATTTATGAACTGTCAGAAGCGTTGTGAATTTAATTGAAACACAAATTATGCAAATTTGGTCAAGTTCAAAGATGTAGTTATTCTTAAATATTTGTCCATTGAACCTAACTTAATTTACAAACGGTATGTGGATGATGTGTTTATATGTACAGTCAAAGTATACATTAACTAGGTATGCAAAAAATTAGCACAGGAAACGTCACTTCAATTGACGATGGAGCACGAAAATATCTCTAAGGGTCTGATTTTTTTTAGATTTACATATACAATGAAATATAAATAGTCTGGATTATAGAATGATCATCAAACCTCCAGAAATTCTGTGTGCTGTTCATCACCATCAGCTGTTATCACTCCACTGCAGGATGAAGGACTGTCCAAGTTCAATCCATCTTCTCCACACCACCCCTGCACACTTTCTCATCTCATCCATCCATCTCACATGTGGCCTCTTTCTGAGTCTATTACAATCTCTTGGAATCCAGTTTAAGCCTTCAATGGTCCATCTATTATCATCTCTTCTAACAATATGCCCAGCCCAACTCCACTTCAATCTTTTTATTTTTTCAATGAGGTCAATAACACCTATTTGTTCTCTTACCCATATATTGGGTTTTCAATCTCTTCTTATTGCTCCCAACATGCATCTCTCATATTTCTTTGAGTGGGTCTGAAGTCTCTGTATTGCTCTTCTATTAAATGTCCAGGTCTCAGATCCATAAGTAAGAACTGGTAAAACACATTTATTAAAAACCTTCCTTTCCAAACACATAGGCATATTTCCTTTTAGTATCAAGTTATTTCTACCAAAAGCACTCCAACCAAGTTTAATTCTATGATTAATTTCATTCATTATGTTTCCATCTGTATTAATAATCTGACCAAGGTATTTATAACTGTTAACTTGTTCTAATTCATCATAATCAATCTTTATTTTCATATTTTGAGCAAATCGATTAAACATTACTGTAGCCTTTTTAACATTTATTCTTAGTCCTACTTTCATCTTATAACTCCTTTAACATTTCCTGCTGCTATGAAGCATTATTTACAAAAATAACTACATCATCTGCAAAATCTAAATGACTTCGGTAATCTCCATTTACTTTCACTCCTTTAGTTTCCCATTTTAATCCACAAAATACTTTTTGCAGCACTGCTGTAAAACGTTTTGGAGATATGAAGTCACCTTGTCTTACACCTTTCTCAATGTTGACTTTCCCAGTATCATTATGTAATCTAATTGTTGCTGTTGCATTTTTATAAATATTCTTTAAAATATGACAATATCCTGGATCTATACCTTGATGATCCAATGCTTTAATCGCTGAAGAAATGTTTATATAGAATCAAATGCCTTTTCATAATCTACAAATCCAAAACATAATGGCAACTCATATTCATTTGACCTTTCTATAATTTCTTTCAATACCTGGATATGATCTATTGTACTAAAACCACTTTTAAATCCAGCTTATACTCTTGATTGGTAGAAATCCAATGTTCTCTGTAGACGAGTTGTAATTATCTTAGTAAAAATTTTGTATAAAACTGATAAAAGACTGATATGTCTGTAATTTCTAATATCTTCTTTATCACCTTTTTTAAATATTAATATTATTACTGCATTCTTCCAATCATCTGGTACATCTTTATCATTTGGACATTTGGTATATAACTTTGCTAAAAAAAATTCCATTTCTTCACCTGCTTCTTGTAATATATCAATTATAATTCTATCATTACCTGGAGCCTTTCCTTTCTTCATACATTTAATTGCATGTCTCACTTCTTAATTTAAAATTCTGGGCAATTCGGAAGATATAATAGATGTAGGAGGTATTTGTTCTTTATTACTATATAATTCTTGATAAAAGTCTTCTACCCATTTCATGATGCTATCTCTCTTTTTAGTAATAATTCCATCTTTTTTTCTTATTGCAGATATAAATTTTCTACCAATACTAAACTGTTGTTTTACATTCTTGAGACTTTTATTTTCTACTACAGCTTTCCTTGTTAGTTCACAGTTATACTTTCTTGTATCATTTTCAATGTTTTTCTGTACCATTTTACAAAATTCGAGATATTCAATCCTTTTTAATGCATCATTTTGGTATATCTTCATATTCCTTTTTTTCTTCATAAATTCTCTAGTCTCAGTAGAAATTTTATTGGTCAGTTGCTGCTTTTTTCTACCAGCTATCTTTGTTGCAGTTTTTAAAAGTGTATCAGTTATTTTCATATTAATTTCATTCAAATCTGAATCATGTTCAATATCTACTAATACTTGAAACCGATTTATAAGTTCTAATTTAAATTCATTAGAATGTTTCTGAAGATTAGGAATATCAACTGTAAATATTGTTTTTCTTAATAATTTTTGTCTCTCTAGCTTTGCATTGACATATATCTTACATCTTACTAATCGATGATCATTTCCTGTGTTAAATTTATTAAGAACATTACAATCTTGAAATATGTATTTTCTGTTAGTCAAAATATAATCCAATTCTGCTGTACCTTCATTTGGATGCTTCCAAGTCCATTTCCTTCTAACATTTTTCTCAAAAAAAGAATATATAATGTAAAGTTTTTCTTTTTCTGCAAACTCCACAAGTCTATGTTCTCTCTTATTTTTATTACCCTAACCAAAATTACCTACAACCCTTTCATCTTTCATTTGTTTACTAATTCTAGCATTAAAGTCTCCCATAACAATTTTAAAATGTTCACTCTGATCAAAAGCTTTATACATCCATATAAAAATCTTCCACTACTTCATCACTATGAGAAATTGTTAGGGCATAAACTTGAATTATCTGCATCTGGTATCTGCTATTTAGTTGTATAATTAATCTTGCCATTCTATCCCATACACTATCAATCTCCACAATGTTGTTCTTCCACTTTTTATTTACAATGAATCCTACTCCACTTGTATTTCCAATATTTGTGCCTTTATAATAGAGTACATATCCACTTTTTAAATCGATTGTTTCTTCACCTTTTCTTATAACTTCACAAAGTCCAATAATGTTCCATTTAATATAAGATAGTTCTTTTTCTAATTCTTGCAATCTTCTTTCACTTGAAAGTGATCTGCAGTTACAAGTACCTAAATAAAAAGTCAGCATCGTATGGCAGCCTGCATCCACAATCAGGGGATTCTTAGCATCCTCTGTTTATGGCCACCAACTGCTGCCATTGTTTGTGACTTTACAGCCTCCTGAGAATAAGGGTCATGATTTATTTTTATCTGTCATGATTGTATATATGTATTGGAAAAATATTTATCATTTACACAAACATTCATTCTGCCTTATCAGGCAACTGAGATCAAAGACCATGGTGTTTCTTAATCTTAAACTCAGAGATAAAAAGCCAATAAACTCACCACGCTGGCTAATGCATGTTGTTAAGCAGTCCATCCATGTTCGTATTCTATATGAATAATCACATAGGAATTTACCCTGCTCTGTTCCTTTAAGGCCTCCAAGAGGAATCAAAGGGTCTTTTTTCAGTTAATAGCAAAATTATTTCTGCAGCCTGTGTGCTATTACCAGTAAGTATATGTATTTGAAAAGTTTACTTAAAATTTGAACTTTTCTAAAAATATGTAACAATTAATATTAGATGATGGAAATAGTCCATCATTTGATTACAACTACAATACCATCCCCACAAACTTTCAGACAAACTTATATATATATATATTATTTTACCCATAATTCAAATTAATCTTCTGATAATAAAAAATATATAGCTTTAGACTGTAAATTTTTATTAAAAGGGATTTTCTAATTTAATATTGGCTAGTAATTTAATTTTAGATTGATGTATTTGGTTTACTGGTATTGACAAATTTAGTTTTAGCATTTGATATTTTATATTTATTTCATCAGATTTGTCAGTATTTAAAATAAGATATTTAATACATTGTACAGGCTTAAACCTGCATTTATATATGTAATATATGTGGGATTCGAACTCAGACTTTCACACGACCCACCACTCTCAGTGCCATCTCATATTACTGACCCACCTGATCACACACATGTTGAAAAGATAAATAATCACCAATATACATATTTCATGCCAAACCAGCAATCATCAGTTGGTCTAGATTACTATCCTCACACATATATATAATCAGTACTCAGCTTTATATTAAGATAGCCAATCTTCATACTTTAATGGACAGGCTTCAAACTATTCCAACTCACAACTATTCAGCCTTCCATTTCATTGAAAATCTGATAGTGGAACGTTCAAAGTATGAAGATTGGCTATCTTAATATAAAGCTGAGTACTGATTATATATATGTATGAGGATAGTAATCTAGACCAACTGATGATTGCTGTTTTAGCATGAAATACGTGTATTGGTGATTATTTATCTTTTCAACATCTGTGTGATCAGATGGGTCAGCAATATGAGATGGCACTGAGAGTAGTGAGTCGTGTGAAAGTGTGAGTTCGAATTCCGAATAAGATATTTAATAAATATAAACTTGATTGGTCAGGAGTAATGAATGTATTTTAAATTAAACTTTAATTTTAAATGATGTTATGAAATTATATGTCTAAATAATTTGCTGAAAATTGAAGCAGACTACATTTTATTTGCAGTATTTCTGGTCATGCGGGCATTGTATTTTTAAAGATTTATGAAATACCCTTTTAAATAATAACAGAATATAATACTTTTTTATTTTCATTAAGTTTAATGGAGAAAATGCTGTTGCTTTCTAATTATTTGACCTATAATGGAATGAATAAATCATTGTCCTTAGTCAGAAGTGAAGTATCAATTTTGTAATTAATTTAGTCTTAATTTTCTGAGTTGAATTTAAAATAGAGTAAATCTAACCCAAATTTTATATTATAAAATTAAAGACAATAACTTGGCAAACGCAAACTTAGTAATTAGTCTATAGAATACTAACACTTTCTTATTAATTATTGCATTTGCTGTTGCTTATTTTATATATGTTTGTAAAGTTCTTTGGCCTAAAGATAGATAAGTAACTATTTGAGATAATATTATGACTAGTATTCATATTTGATCATCATCAGTGATAATTGTCATTGCTTGGTAATTTTTTAATATAATTTATTGTAGCATCTTCATTTCAAAACATTATAATCTTTAGTGAGCCCTAGTAACCTGGAGATGCCACTGCTTAATACTGTTAACTGTAACATTTCTATTTAAGAAGTTTATTATAAGCCTTTGTGAATTTTTTGCATTAATATGATTAAAATAAACTGTCATATGTATAAATATTTCAATTCTTAGTATTATTTTATTCGTCTGAAAAAATAGCATTTTAATTAAACATACATTATAAAATTACTTTATTCTTCTTCAATTCATTAAAATTTTAAATTCAATTATTATTTAATAAATCAATATAGCAAAAAATCATTATGTGCCTTTAAGGATTATTGATTTTTTTTTCTGCTCTGACTTTATTCACTTTATTGATTAATGAATTTTGGAAGATTAAAATCACATATACATATGGCTCATATACATATATGTTTCTACTCGTTCATATATGTGTTTAGTAAATTATTCTAATTTAAAGTTTATAAATAAGTTTTGTTTATTTATGTAAATATTGTTATGCAATGTTTTGACATATGTGCTTACCAAGTTTTCGGTGGAGCAAGCGAAGCATTAATAACAAAGGCGTTTTAAATTAAACCAAATCTAAATCATTTTATAAAATTTAAGTTAAAACTTTTAAAGACTGTGCTTATATTTTAACGTTTACGCTGTTTGTTTATTTATTGTACTTTTTTTTTTTTTTTTAACGGAAACTCACTTCATTTTCTAATTAAGATGGACTATTTATATTCTTTTTAATAATTGCAATTAAAAAAACCTGAACTTGTTTTACAAATACATTATAATAATAAATATTATGTTTTTGGTTTTTTTAAATTTAGTATTATTACCATGACATCATAACAAATCTATATTTATTTTACATATAGAATATAAATAAATATTTAATTATTTAAAATGAAACTGGGAATAAAAATGGTTGTTTTAAATTTATTTAAAAATATTTTTGTTCCATGTTTATTTTATTTCTTAATAGTAGAAAAATAAAAATGTGTGCTATCTTTCAAATTATTTTTAATAAATATATGAATATATATATATTAAAGTGAAGGACTTCAAGGTATAATGTTAGCACATCTATCTGCTATATTTGTGACTTTTGTCAGAATCTAAAACTTGAAAAAAAAATTAGTAATTTTTAATCAGCCTTAATAATTTTTTTATGTAGATCCTTCTCCTTCCAATAAATAAACAAATTAACTATCCAGTTTTATTTGATAAAATGGCATCTAGCTATTTTTAGACTACGAGTAAAATAGGGATGGAAATAATGGTGAATAATATACTTGTTTTATTGTGAGTTGTTGTTGTGTCTTTTGCCTTAAAATATATATTGAACTTTGATGAAAAATAAGATAATCAATGATGATTATTTGTAATTGCTTAATCACAAAGAGATAAAGATTTTAAATTCTATTTCATTATGTTTCAAGGAGATGCAGAGGTCACTATTGTCTATGTGAGTATAGTTATCACACAAATTAAAATATTATCAAATTAGTTAAAATATTGTTTCCCTAAACTGACTTTGAAGATAGATATCATTTTTATATAATGATTAATCAATATGCTGAGAAAAGAAAGATTTTTTTGATAAATATATATTATTATCCTTATCAACTAAATTGAAATTACTTTGTAATTAAAATTATCAAAATATTTACTTTTCTGTTTTTGTTTTACATTTGTATAGTTGAACCAGTAGGGGTGCTGATTCAAAACTTTAAAATGTCTGAATGTTTTTTCTTATTCTTATCTTAAGCACTATATCATGATATATCGTTCATCGTAAATGATACTTATTCTTGCATTACTATATAATGTACCTTTAACTTGGTTAGCAATGGACCTTTGCATGGATTCACCATTATTCATTATTATGATCTTTAAAAAAAAAACCTTTTTTTTTTAAATATTTGCCTTATTTCTAGATGGCAGTCAAAAAGAGGCAATCATTTTGTAAGACTTATGAAACCATAGTATATTGATTTTATTTAAGCAATGTCTTCTGAAAATAAAATAGCAACATTCATGTTATTCATTGTACTGTGTACAATATTCTTTTGATTATAGAATGAAAATATAATTAATGTACTTTATTTTATTTTTATACAGTAGTTTTACAAAACATTTAATGCTTTTAATTACAGCATATCCAAAGTAAAGAAGATTCATCTTTAAGAACTACAAAATTAAACAAAAGACACTTTCACTTATCACTGTAATATGGTTTGATCATGTACAACAACAACAAAATATTTGAATATTTAGTTATACAATGTATATATTAGCGAATCTATATTCATTAAATCAATTTTATAGATTAAAATTCTTACAATCATTTTTCTCGTTGCAAAAATATAACAATCATCATAATTGTAAGTTATTTTGAAGGGAAAAAATTATTTCATACATTGTTCAGCTAATAATCAACTTTATATGATCAATGATTAAGTGGAAAATAGCATTTCTTTTTCCAATTTTAAATCAATATTTTCATAATGTGTTTGTAACTTATACTAGATGGTAGCCAATTTTACCATAAATATATAGATTGACAAAAAAAAAGATTTAATAATTTATATACATTATTAAAACACCAGTCGTTAATTGTAGATAACATTTCTTAACTAACATTTTATTTAATTTCACAGCATTTCTATAAAATAAAAAGATACACAATTTAACAGTGCTGCAAAAAAATATTCAAAGTCTTATTGGTTAGAAACTATAAAAAGAATTAGTAATGAAAGACCAAGTACATAAAAAATAATTTTGAAAGTGTACATTGTGTTACTTAATTTTTTTAATTTTAAAATGTGCATTCATTAGTTGTTGTTTTTTTCTTTATGATTTATGTAATTTGATGAATCATGATTTAGAAAATTGCATTCTGTGGTTACATAAGAATCAAAATGGTAATCAGTAATGGAAAAAATTATAATTTTTTTCTTTTAAAATTATAGGTGTTGAAATTATTTTAAATAGTATATTTATTTACAGATTAGTATTTTTTTAAAATAATATGTTAAATAAAATGTTTACTCATTAAATAACACTTTTTTCAATTTAAACTTTATTTTTTTTTAATTGTTTTTTTTGTTTTGAATTTAAAATAACAAGTTAATGTCAAGTGTTGTTAGCTAAGAGGTCAGCCAACTGCCTTGCAAGCAAGCAGTTGGTTGCAGGCAGCTGTTGTGGGTTCGCCTCCTGACCAATGTTATGACATATGAAGAAAAAAAAGTAACAAATTAATTTTTTCCCCAAAGGGAACTCTTTATAATTGCTTATTTTTTATGTGAGATCTTATTTTACAAGGTATTTTAGAGTACCAATTATCACTAATTGGGATAAAAGTGTACTTGTTCTTAGCAAAAATAATCATTAGGTGACAGTTACACAAACTTATTTAGGTTTTTTTTCTCTCCTTTTAAGATTTTTTGATAAGGACAAAACAACATAATGCAAACAGTCTCATATGAAAAACTGCTTGTTTTGTATTGTTTTGGTATGTTCAATTTTTTGACTGCTGTACTTTTCTCTGATGCTTTGTTGTTATAATTCTTTTTTTTTTTTTTAAATTTAATACGATTTGTTTTTATATATCTTGTAACAGTCAAAAATGCACAGCTAACATGAAAATTGCCAAATGACAATCTCTTTGCAGCCTCACATTCCAATATCATATAATCAAAAACTTTTTTTTAATTTTCTGCTAACTCAGTTAGATACAAGAAACTCTTATATTCCAACTATTATTATCGATTACAATGACAACTCTCAGAATAATGAGAAATTAAGATTTATTTATGTATATACATAATCACAAACAAATATTCACATAATTGACTGAATCCTGTGGAACATCAGTCTATTGGTCTTTTATCTGGGATTCAAATTCCATATAATACTTAATGATCTATTGCTGTAGGCCCGAAATTTAAGCTTAATTGATTTATTTAATTTCCTTAGCTAGTCTAAAGCAATATTCATATGACTAGATATTCAGTGGCTCATTATGCATGGTTTATATATGGACCTATGCATCTTAATTCTCCCTGGATAGATACAGACTTGCTGTAAAGACCAAATGCAAATACTATTATCTATTAATATTACCGATCCCAGCCCAGATTCAAGAATTATCAGTCTCACTCACAAGCTTTAGGATACACTAAAAAATCATATAAAATATGCTATTAGAAGGCTGAGAGTAATTTAAAGCATTTCATGCTGTAGCAATTGGAAATTTATATTAGGTAACTAGATTATAAGTGAATAAGGGAACTGTCACATGCACCAAATGTTTTTTAACTTTTGTTTTAATAACATTCTAATAAATATCATCAATCACACTTTTACCTGGTATTAGTGACAGACTTATGAATTAAATGGTAGGAATGAACCTCTACCTGGTAAATAATGATAATAATACACTAAGTGTAAGTGTCCTGAAAAGCATCTGCTTTACATGTGTTTATGAACAATCGAAGAATATATTATACATATATATGATAGGAATGTGTATCTACTGAATAAATAATAATAATGCTAAGTTTCCAAGTGCAAGAGACAGGAAAAGCAACTGATTTCAATCATTTCTGGACATTCAAAAATATATATAAATAAAGCAGCCTGAAATAATAACACAAGTTCAAGACAGCATTTAAAGAAAGTTTAATACTTGCCTTATTTGACCTGTAAACATCCTTTCTATGCCTGACTATCCTAAATCTGTAGCATTTTGGTTACAAGTATATATTTTTATAGTGATAAAAATACGCTTTTTTAATACATGCCATGTCTATGTAGTCTTTTATTCTATCCTGAGACCATTAAGCAGCCTTATTTGTGTTACAGGTTAAATTGTTATTCTGATACTTAATAATATAATTCAGACTAGTGGAAATGATCAGTATGAACTTTTGTTTTAAAATAATTAACTAAAATAATACAGCGAAACCTTCAAAGCATAGCAGGAGGTTGCAATAATTGACTAATTGTTTGTTATAGAGATTTTTTTTATGTTATGGTGGCTGAATCATGACACATTTAATAAGTCTGAAATAATAAGATTAGGCAAGCCATCACCATTCTGATCCCTAAACATATATATATATATGCCTAAATAAAGCTCAACATTCTTCAAAAATTTCAACATAAATTAAACATACATATATAGAAGATTATATATCTTAATGTTAGTGAAACAAAATCATAATAGTATATGAGTAAAGTTCATATTAATTACTCTCTCTCTCTCTCTCTCTCTCTCTCTCTCTCTCTCTCTCTCTCTCTCTCTCTCTCTCTCTCTCTCTCTCTCTCTCTCTCTCTCTCTCTCTCTCTCTCTCTCTCTCTCTCTTATCTTCAATAATTCATATTATGAATTGAGGTATCTGTAGGCTTTCTGTGGAATAAAATTATAAACATAGGTGTTTGCTAGTATTCTGTGAAGCTTCCATGAGATTGTTTTTGCTAATTGAAATGACATTCTTTAATGTGCACTTCCATTGATTGTGGTTCTTCTATTTTATTTAGTGGGCAGCAGATGATAATATTTATCTTACTGAATTATGACTGGCCTCTTCCCCAAAGCTATAAGACGTTTTTGTATTTAGGTGGCATACAGTTTGCATATATCTCAACATAATGAGCAATGGAATGGTTTTACAATATTTTACAGCATCTCCTCTGCATTTCATGATGGAGTTAAGCTTGCATTTTCTGGCTTAGCTAGAGCAGATTGGGTGGCATGCTTCTCTTCTCTTCCATAATACAACAGCCGATTATAATACGACAGCCGATTGTAATATTTTAAATAATGATTTCAATGATCAAGAAAGAATGAGTGAATGAAACAAACAAGAAACAAAAGCATAATAATAATAGATTTTCTGAGAGATCTCTTTTTATAGTTCATGGAGCTGCCTTGTCTATAGAATTAGGTTTCATTGTGGTTTGATTTCATATATCCATCCACTGGTTGTACATTAGTTCTAAACTTTGCTGTGGTCCAAGTCTTATTAACCACTTATAAATTTTACAATAATTAGCTTTAAAAAATAATAAAATATTTTGGCTATGTAAGATATCAATCTCCTAATTAGCCAATGTGATTATCAATAAATTAATTATATAAAAATAGTCATTTCCACCCACCTAATTGTAATATAACTTTACAATTGGTAATTAATAAAATATTTTGAGACTTTGTTTAAATTACTTATAATCAATTTAGATTTAATGAGGCCTCATACATTTTATCCATGCACATACATATGTATATAATCTGCCCATTAAACAAAATGTTTTAATAACTTTCATTGGTAATATCCTGATCTATCATTTCAGCTGCTTGATGGCACTATTTCTAATTAAATTGCTAGAAATATGCAGTTTCCGTGGCCGCAGTCAAGCAATAAGCCTTATTTCTACGATATAAAATAGAAAGTCTCTTGTACTTGGCTGCTGGCTACCACTATAGTTTTTTTTATGTTAAAAGCAGAAAAAATGCCTTCATTTGGTTGCCATTGTAGTTTGTGTTACATACTTTATCATAATGCTGGGTTGTATTTTGTTGCTACAGTATCGTACTAGGGTATGTTAAGTACATCCTGTCTAAATAATTTAATTTTTGATTAATGACATCTCTTTTTTTAAATGTGAATTGACATACTGGTACCTTTTAAATTTTAACAGTGTTGTGACTGTTCCATGGCCAAGCTGTAAGCCTTCTAAATTGGCTTTTAGGGTGGGGTAGTGCAATGTTTTGACAATCGCACTGTAAGTCACATTTTATCAAGTACTTTTCCGAAACAAATAAGATGGGAAATTTGAACTCTGAAAAGTTGAAGCTATGGCAATTGCCAGACACCGAAGCCAGCACTGTCACATTTCTCCAGCAGAACAGCCTGCTGAAAGAAAAGTTGTTTGTGTGGTGAGACAATGTGCCTTGAGGTCCATAAACATCTTTGGACTTTCATCTGCAAGTCGTGCTCTTGCCATCACAAGAGTTCACTTTGTAAAGGCAGTTGGTTTCAGAGATTCCAAATGCTTTTTGTCAAATATTTAAGTTTGCTTCATTGTTAGAGCCATGATGAGTTGAACATAGAGCACACTGTCAATGATCTTGTAATGTCTCTAGATGGTTTTGTCATGTGGAAGGAGAACCTGCAAACTGTGTTGCAAATGTCCTTATCAAGTTGGAGAAGGTTTTATAGTTGAGATAGATGAAATACTTTTCAGTCGATGAAAGAATCACCAGGGAAGAATGCTTTTTCAACAATGGATCTTTGGAGGGTTGTGCCGAGAGACTGGAGAATGCTTTGTCACCTCAGTTCCATCATGATCTGTGTCCCCTTCAGATCATACAGGCCAATGTCAAGCCCATATCCGTTATTTACTGACTGCTGTAAGGGCTAGAAAACTTCTGATTTGGAGGCTTCAGGGTTTAAACACTTCACTATTAATCATCACTACAACTTTGTTGACTCTAAAACATGCACTCACACTCAAAACATCAAATGTCTTTGGGGAGGTCTGAAGTCACAGAACAGAAAACAGCATGGGACAGCCAGAAGTTGTCTGGACAATTACCTGTGTGAGTTCCTGTAGCTACATCTTCATATGACTGGAGATGTTTTTCGTGCAATCTTGGGTGAGATGCAGCTAAAGCAGTAGTTTTTTTTGTTACAATGTTGTTATGTTCCATGGACAGTTTCAGGTTCATGTGTTGGTTTGTCGTTTACACATTAAAAGTTTTTGTTCCATGGAAATGTTGTTATTTTTGGCCGTGGAAAAAATGTTCTTAAAGGTTTATAGAATCTTTATCTCAAGAAAGAAGACAAGAATATGTAGGTGAGTGAAAATTTTAATTATTTGAGTAAATAATTCAATTGTTGATTTAGGGGTAAATATGTTTGATGCGGATGTTTGATTATTCTAAAAGTAATGTTAATTTGTTTCCCATTAATTAAAGGCATGAAACTATCTAAACATACACCTACAAAAAAACCCTTCTGTCATTAATTTTTGTCAATAATATTTAAACAAAAACCAGCATAAATTTGTATTTCAATTTGGAAAAAATGTTCTTAAAGGTTTATAGAATCTTTATCTCAAGAAAGAAGACAAGAATATGTAGGTGAGTGAAAATTTTAATTATTTGAGTAAATAATTCAATTGTTGATTTAGGGGTAAATATGCGGATGTTTGATTATTCTAAAAGTAATGTTAATTTGTTTCCCATTAATTAATGACATGAAACTATCTAAACATACACATACAAAAAAAACCCTTCTCTCATTAATTTTTGTCAATAATATTTAAAAAAAACCAGCATAAATTTATATTTCAATTTAGTCAAAATAAACATGTCTTTCATGAATAATTGTCAACCAAAAAATAAAAAGGCAGAATTTTTCAGATTTTTTAAAAATATATATTTTTTAATATCATTTTCTAGAAACAATTTATAAACAAAAAAAATGCAATATTAAAATAAAATCACTAACCTGGGAACATTATATCTATGTGTTTTTGTTTAGCATCAATGCCACCAAGGGGCTGACATGATAAATCAGAAAATTACCATTTCATTAAAAAAATTATTAATGAATTATTAAATGACATTTGTAAAGTGGATATATATCACTTCAATATATTATTGCCTCTTTTGTAATGATATATTTTAAATTCTATGATACTGCCAAGAATTGCATTTTTTGAAATAGTCAAGTATTATTTTTTGTATTAGTATTTTTAAGTATATATATATATATATATTCATATATTAGTGAAAAGTTAGTTTTTTTAGTTTAGCTTATTTAAATAAATTAAATTTTTTATGAGTATAATATTTAGGATATGTATTTATGTTTAATAGAATATGCCATAGATTTTAAAACATTAATTTAAAATCATATCAGTTCATTGTTATTAATTCCATACAACAATTAAATCAGAGTTTGGGTGTGAATTTATAAAAGTTATTCAAACAAGTGGACTAACAACTACCCAATTTGTTTTAATTTTATTTTTGAATGCTTTTATTGATTTTGGAGCATTGGTTTGTTAGTTGTTTAATTTTGATATTTTTCATGTTAAAGTGAAGTTTAATATATTTAAATTCAATAATATATCTTTCAAATTGATATATAACTAAGTTATACCACCCTAATTCATTTGAAACACCTTTTAGCATGTCAATTAGTTTGATAGATATGGAACAGATAGCAGGAAAACTATGAAAATTTTTTAATAATTTGTTGTATCACATTTAATAATCATTTTTAGAATTTTCATTTGTTTTAAATAATTGTCATGAGATGGGAGTTTAAATTTTATTCTGTCAATTTAATAACATTTTAAATCTATTTTAAATTCTTGATGTATATATCATATTTAGTAGGTGTACAAAATTATATATGCATAATAAATGAGTATTTAAATTTTTTTCTATTTTTATTTTAAACAATTGCAAAAAGTTAAAAAGATTGCTAATTTTTTTCTTTAGCATTTTTTTTAAAAACAACTTCTAAAATAAAAATAAATCTCATTTTAAATAGAAAACTTAGTTACTGTATATTAAATATAATATAAGTGATATCCCATTTAGATTTAATCATTATTTCCTTTATTATTTAAATAATACATGAGCAATTTAAAATTATTGCAGTTATAATATTATAATTGTCTATTTATTAGTCTTCATTACTTGGACATGTTTATTTCATGTTTAAAGAGATTTATATAATCATCATTATATCAATATTTTATTCTCTGTGGTCAAGTTGCAATCTTTAAGTGTCTATATATTCACTGGACCATTAGTAAAAGTGGATTTTCATTCTTGCTATTAAAAGAAGAGGTTGCATTGACAACAGTGAGACATATTGATTACTGTCTATATTGGTATGTTTAAGTAGTGACTGATTTTAATGGGTAAATGTAATATATACATTAAGAATGTAAAATAGAATTTCATATAACATTAAGAGTATGTATAATAACTTATTGCAGAAATATCTAATGTCTTACATATATATATATATAATATTGATTTAAAGTAAAATTATGTATTAAGTGAAGTTCTTTTATAGTATATACATATGTAATAATATGTACACATACTAAATATGATATATACTCTAACCATATATGTGATTTTAAAAATATATTCTATAACATGTTAAAAAATTTATTTCAATTATAGTAAATAAATTTTCTTCTTGATGTTAAATTATAAAGCCTTAGCTAATTTTTTTTAATTTATTGATAAAAATAATTTACTTAGCATCTTTAAATACTAATTATTTAATGAATATTAATTAGATTATTTAAGGTTTGATTAAAAATCCCAAGTTAATAGTTTAGATCTAAATAAGAATTATTTTAGAATCTGTTGTATTTTAGGAATAGGTGATTAGTAAAGTTATTTTATTCTGTACAAATGGTTATTTAATTTTCATTATGATCTGTTTGTTAGTTTTAAAATACATGGTTTTAAAATAGTAATTTATAAAATGTTAATTCATGGAAGAATTATTTAAATCCAGAGTTTAAAGAAGTTGAATTTAAATACAATTACTTCAGATAAGTTTCAATTTAAATAAGTTTTAAATAGGTAAAAAGTTAATTTTATTACTTTTATAATAACAGTTACATTTAATATGTTTGTATGAATATCAGTGCATGTGTTTAAATGAAAGTAATATTTAAAAAAGAATTATTAAGTTAAATTTTTTAATAGGTACTTTTAAATAAAGGTGATTTTAAAAGGCTCTTGAAATGAAATAAAGTGTACTTTGAGTAAACAGTGTTTAATTAAAAAAGTAAAGAATTTTATTAGAATTAGATAAATCATTTATTTAATAATTAAATTGCAGTTAATAAAGTTCATTGCTAATGTAGACATCACATGCTTAAGTAGTCTGGATTAAAATGTTCAAGCTTAGGTTAATTAATCATGAAAGTTAAAACTTAATAATTTAAATATCCTGTATCTGATAAATAATGCAATGAAAATCTTTATACAGACAGGTGTTTTGATATAAAAAAGAAAAGCTAGGGAATAAGATTATTGAAATTATTACTGAATTAAATGATTTTATTGATTTGATTTTTTTCCACTATTTCAAATCAGTTTAAAAGTCTTTTATTTGATTTTTTTTCACTGTTTCAAATGTTTGAGTAGAAGAATTAAAAGTTATCTATTACAGTGCTACTTTAAAGTATATGATTGACAGGATTATCAAGTAGTGAATCATGAAAAGATGCTAAAAGTCCTATTCAGTTTTAAGGAAGTCAGTGGAAACTAACTACACATTAGAAAGCATATATTTATTTTATCATAGTTTTAAAACCTTAATTGATTTGTTCTTTGGCTATAATAATTGTTTTTGACAGTTTAAAATAATCTTAAAATTGTTATTGACACTAATCTTAATTATTAATGAACTACTTATTACGTGTTTGATAAACTCTGACATAAAAGATGAATAAGTGATGAATAGTTAGTGAAAGACAATCACTCTTAATTTGTTTTAGAAATACCCATAAAAGTCATTATAGTTGTGTTAAATTAAAAGTATGATAATAGTGCATTATAGTAAGTGCATTAATGGTATTAAGAATAAAAGAGATTGCAATGATTTGTAATTGTGTTATATAATTTTAAAGAAAGAAAATGTCATAAGAATCAGCTTTTTTTAATACTTTGAAGAAAAGACTTTATTTATTTAATTTTCTACTATTGCAAATAAGCTAACATTGGATTGATATAATTATTAGTTTTCAATTCATCTGTCTATTTGTTTAGAATATTTTCTAAATTGCTTATTTGTTTTGGAAATATATTAATTTATTTCAAAGAAAGGAGAAATGATTTTAAACTTATGTCGCATTTAATATTATTAACCATACTTACTTTTTATATGAATTACTTAATTTTTTCATTAATTTAACCTCTAATGAAAATTTCCACAAGCTTTATACTGTAATATGCATATTTTCCTTTATTTGTTATATTGTAAATCTTTAGTTTAAAAAAAAAATTCCATATTTGGCAAGAAAATAAAAAAATTTCTCAAAACAATAGAATTTAGCTCCTCCCTGACAAGTCCCTGATAAGCTTTTGATGTCATGATTTATTACAATTCTGGATATTTTTGATACAATATTGATTAGAAATTAAAATATAAATTATAATAATTTATTTTGAATGGAGATATTGTAGTTTCAAAAATAGAATGTTATATTAGTGGACAATGCACATCTGCTCTAAAGCTATTTAGAAGCTTAGCTTTCTATGTAAACAATCTAATTATAATAATGAGTATGAAATTATCATAATTTTATAATAAATATTTAAAATTTTTAAAGCATAATTTATTAGATATAAGACAAATAAATATTTATTCAGATTTTTTTTTAAAAAAAAATGACAAATATTGAAAATTTCATTGATTTTGTAAAATTAAAATAATTTTTTTAGAAATGATATATAATCTTTTTGTTTTGATTACGATCTCATTTTTTTAAAAATATTTGTAAAAGAATATGTGAACATTTAAATTTTATTTTATTAGTAAACAAAAATATCTATCAAATGAAGCCAAATTTATTATTTTCTAATAAGTAATAGTGGTTTAATCTTAAATTCTATGTTGAGCATGAGAACAAAGAAAACAATGAATTGCAAAAGGAATGCCATAGATTTAAAATGTGTGGACTTTAGAATATGGAACTTTACAAAGAACTATTATTACTTAGTATCCTCTATTTACTCATATTTTTTTGAATTTGTGCTTTAATTATGAACATCATTCTAAAGGGATTCCTGCTCTTAATTATGATGAATGTATTTTTTATCTGCTTGAAGGAATGACTATTGCAGTATTTTTGTAAAGAAGATATAAAGTAACTTAAATGAAAAGGGATTATTTTTATTATAAGATAAAAAGGACATAAATTCCTAATCTGAAATTGTTAAACAAAATACTTAGTGTGTGTATATATATATATTGTGCCGACTATATGGTTGTTATCATACATGTATTTATTATTGATAATAAAAAAAAATTAAAGGATAAAAGTGAAATAAACAAAGAAATTAAAAGAATTAAGTCATTGATATTTTTTAAAAATAGAATGAAAAATATATATATAACTAGTGAAAGGGTTAATAATCAGTTGAAAATTAGTTAAAAGGCTGTAAAGACTTTCTAAAAAAAAGGAAAAAGGGGAAGGTTTTTTTTAACAAAATACTTCTCTTTCTCTCTTTAAAATCATTTATTTGAAGAAAAAAAAAAGATAAATAAAAAAAATATTAGAAACATATAGGCAAATAAAAGGTATTAGAGAGTTATGATATTTAAAACATTCTAAAAAGGTAATTTTAAATGTAAATTTTATTAAAATGTGAAACTTGTACAAATTTTTCATTATAGATCTGTTTAAGATAAAAATGTGTGAAAGGACATATTGTTAATTAGTGGCATTCCACTGAACAATAGCCGCCAAATCTTTAAATAAGGCAGATCGAGATTATTAATGAGTTGATTTTTTGGATTTTTCTATTATCAGATTTGTCTAAAGAACTAAAACATGAGACTAGCTTTTTGAACAATATTAATTGGTGTATGCCTTTTAATATGCGTGACTAGTTGCCTATCTGAATTCTCACTCACTCATGAAAGAACATCTGCTGTCTTACCTGCTAAAATAGATCACTGTTATTTACCATGCTATGCCTGAATAAAGGAATGAATGCTGCTAAGAAACATAAAACAAAGAAAGAGACTAAACCCACTGCAAGGGACCACACCAAGAATAACCCAGCCAGCCAGAGGGTCTAGTGAATAAACAACCATCTCTGCAAAAGAAGTGGGTGCTTTCACAGGATGGTCTACAAAGTGCTGGATGTTTAATAACATAGGTAAACATTTTTCTATCAAACATGCACGTATTGACTTATTTTATATCAAAAAGAAACTGACTAGTTTAAAATTGTGCCATATTTAAAAAGAAAAAAAAAGGAAGAACTATTACTAGAGAAGTTATTTTTGTTAGATAAAAGAACAATTACTTTACCTGGACTTTTACTAATTAGCTATTCTGCCATATAATTATATTATTTCAATGCTTATAGATTTGTTTGTTATTTTAGATATTTGAATTCATTATGCCATTTAACTTGATAATTTTTTTTTTAATTAAACATTATTACAGCTAAAAAATAGTTGTCTTGCTTAATTTTTTTTTCACCAAGCCAATGAGTAACAGTAGCAAATTAAATCTAGGTTATTAAAACTGATGTGTTTAACTTTAGATTTAAATAAAATAAGGGCACAAATAAATAAAATTCTCTTTATATTCTAAGAAGAAAAGTGGAATAAACAAAGAAGAAGGATGGGGCTATATACTCATATATTCTTCTGTTACTATGATAATCTCCAAAAAAAAAAAAAATTATAAATATTTCAAGCGCTGGATATCTAATAAACCATTCCTTATGAATACTTTTGTCCAGCAGCTGAGGGGCGTCTGACCAGGAAATATAATGTTGGATTGATATGTAGTATTTTTTCAGTGTTCAGTCAGGAATATAGACTTAAAAGTTAATTAGGTTCATATTTGCTTCTTATTTGGGGTAACAGTAAATATAATTAACCTCACTTCAAACACTAAAACTGTTACAAATGTAATGAAACTATTACTATATATATATGTGTGTGTAATCTTATAATTGAATATTTATAAATACAGTGATTAAACGTATGTAAAATATAACTTTAAATTTTTTTATTCACTTAGGAGCACTTTAGACTATCCTCATAGTCTTTGTCATCTAACACTTTGAAATGCTAACCTTCCCTCAATTCTGTGATCTTAACATTTGCTGCCTGTCTGTTAATTAAGTTTTATTTGTATATTAGCATAGCTTCCTTTATTTTTCTTTTGTTTTTATTTTTTCCAATTTGCAATATTTCTACATTATTATAATGTTAAAACTATAAATATATGACTCTTATAATCATAAAAAATGGATGCTGAAACATTATTTACTCAGCAATTTTGTTTCGTTTTCTGAACCCTTTTTTAATAACAGCATGTACTCTTTAGTTATTTTTTCCAACATGCATCTCAATTCCCTTATATATATGCTACCACACCTACATATCCATTTATAAATGATGCAATTTTTATTTATATACAAGGTTTTATCTTGAGTTATTTATTAATTTTTTTAATGTAGTGGGTGTGTAAAATGCAATATCACATATACCTTTATAGGTTTTCCATATAAAATTTACTTGATCATTCAAAATGTATAGTATTGATATCCATATTTTATATTATCAGGAGAATCAATAGGAGGTGCGTAAAATGCAATGTCACATATGCCTTTATAGATTTTCCATATAAAATTTACTTGATCATTCAAAATATATGGTATTGATATCCATATTTTTTATTAGCAGGAGAATCAATATTATTATCAATTCTCACTATATATATTGCCACACACAGCAAGCTAGAGTAATCAATGGATGCCAGAAGTCTTGTGCACAAAATTCCCATCTAGTGCCTACTCTTCCAATATCCCCAGACTAGTTTCTGGCTTATGGCCTTTGTCAGTGAGGAGCCTTGGATCTGAGAGCACTGCATCTAGATCTTAGGATCCAATGCAACTCTCCAGCAATCACCTTTTATCTTCATTTAACTAGAAAATTATGAGTCTTAAACTGAAAACACCTTAATGTTTTCAATACAAGCCCATCAGTTTATATAGTCATATGGATCTGAACCCAGTTCAGTACCCATACATTTTGGTGCCTTTGGTTCTTTAAGAACCATAGTGACCACTATCCTATTAGTCAGGATTGGTTTTAAGCCAATAAACATCACCTGACCACTTCCTCTTATGCATGTGTATAACTGTTGTTAAAACAGCCAAAACTCACTATATACATTGCCACACACAGCAAGCTAGAGTAATCAATGGATGCCAGAATGCTTGTGCACAAAATTCCCATCTATTGCCTACTCTTCCAATATCCCCAGACTAATTTTGGGCTATGGCCTTCATCAGTGAGGAGCCTTGGGTCTGAGAGCAATGTATCTAGATCTTAGAATCCAATGCAGCCCTTCAGCAACTACCTTTTATCTCCATTTAACTACAAAACTATCAGTCTTAAACTGAAAACACCTTAATGTTTTCAATCCAAGCCCATCAGCTTATATAGTCATGTGGATCTGAACCCTGATGAAGGCTGTAATCCAGAAACTAGTCTGGGGATATTGGTAGAGTAGGCACTAGATGGGAATTTTGTGCACAAGCCTGGCATCCATTGATTACTCTAGCTTGCTGTGTGTGGCAATATATATAGTGAGTTTTGCCTGTTTTAAGAACAGTTGTACACAAGCATAAGAGGAGGTGGTCATGTGATATTTATTGGCTTATTATCAATTCTTCTGTTAATAAAAAGATATGGAAAATCTATAAAGATATATGTGACATTGCATTTTACACACTTCCTACATTAAGCAAATTAGTAAATAACTAAAAATAAAACCTCATTTATAAATAAAAATTGCATCATTTATAAATGGATATATAGGTGTGGTAGCAGATATAGAGGAATCGAGATGCATGTTGGGAAAAAGAACTGAAGAGCACTTGCTGTTATTAGAAAGTGTTCAGAAAACGAAACAAAATTGCTAAGTAAATAATGTATCAGCATCTGTTTTGTACAACCATAATAAGTCATGTTTTTATGGTTTTAACTTCCATTATAATAATGTAAAAATATTGCAAATTGAAAAACATAACAACAAAAGGAAAATAAAGCAAGTTATGCTAATATACAAATACAAACAAGACTTAATTAACAGACATGCAGCAAACATTAAGATCACGGAATTGTTGGAAGGTTAGCCTTTCAAAGTGTTAGTTGACAAAGACTGTGAGGATAGCAAAAAGCTCTCCTAAGTGGATAAAATAATTTAAAGTTATACTGTACATATATCTAATTACTGTATTTATAAATATTCAATAATAAGATTACATATATGGTATATTAATTTATACCTTATATTTAATTGCTATTATTATTTATGGTATTGTAAAATATATCTATGATGGTATGCATATGTGAACAAAGTAGGGTAACAAATATTGGGTAAAAAGGTTTATGTTATAAGTTATTTTATTATTCTTTGAAGTTTTTATATTTATTTCATCTTAAATGAATTATTGTACTCGGAATATAGCAAAAACTTTTTATTGTTATTTATATATCCAATATGAATGAAAGTGTTATGAATGTCAGTATATATGAGAATTGAGATAGCTTCTAAAATTTAATGTTATTATCATTATGCAATTATAATTTGTCAGTGTACACAAAATGTTAGCTCAAATGGATGCATTGTATGCCTTTGTATGTGCATGATGTTGAATTATTAATTTATCATTATAAAATACCTGCCTTGTGCTGTTAGTGGTATCCATTTAGGCATAGCATATTACTTTTGTATGCATTCAACCTCTCCATGAGTGAGAGCATGGTTTGCTTATTTATCAGCACTGCCTGCAAATAGTTATTGGGTGCCTATTCATATTTTGCTTATTCATATTTTTCATTACCCACTTGGCCTGAAATTTAATATAATACATATTTTGGTATGTTATAATATCTGAAGATATGTCTATCATTATAATATATTATTATCTCTGCTACAACTTAAATTTAAAAATTAATTGTGAATAATTGAGCATATTTATTTCCTTGCCCCATCATAGATATTAGTAATATGATATTCTTGTTACTATTACACATAGTGTTTTTGGTATCTTTGTAAATCTATAAAAAGTGTCTCCATGCTGACTTTCAAACCTATAAGTGTATTGCTTAAATTGAATTAGATAAAAGTGAGAACTTTTAGGTGATGATAATTGCTTGTATTGTAAATTCTTTAGGAATGTTTTATGGAAAGAGATGTTTTTGTGTAAACTTTATTAATATTTGTTAGTCTAATTTATTAAATTAAAAAAGAGACACTTATTATGAATAAATATTTTATTGTATACACCCGGGTCTCGTTTTATGCAGATTAATTTAATGCGATTTTGAAGTTATGTGATTCATGTTTCTTTTTAATATCTTTGTATGCGATAAAAAATATTAGATCAGAAGTCTAGCTCTGATATTGCGCTATTACTTTAAATATTCTAAATTTCGTGCACTCATGTCATATTTAAAGTAATTGCGCATTATTGGAGTTCACTCTCCATCTAATAATTTCAATATAAAGAAGTTCATAATTCATTTAAAATCAGAATTTCCCCATTTTATATACACACATTAAATTTTACAAGAATATGATGTAAATCTGTTCAAATGTTATAGATGAAAAATACTATGTATGTTGTTGTTTTTGCATTTTAAATCACGTTCTATTTTTGCTTTTATAAAAAGAGTACATAATTAATCATTTAATGTCCGCAAGTTTATTTTTAAAAGGTGATTAATAGCGGTGGGCACAATTAAATTTGACCATTAAAATCTGATTTTTAATCGTAATTAACAATTTAAAAATTACGTAATGTGATCAGAAATTAATATGATGTGAAACAATGAAATTTGATTTTTAAATGGAATTGAAAATTAAAAAATTAAAGACAAAAATAAGAATTTAATTTTTAATTGTTAGTTTTAATTAAATTTTGCCCAACAATGGTGAGTCAGGTCTTTTTATTATTGTAAGTCTAAGTTCTTATTTTTATTTTAAAGTTTTAGTTTACTCTAACGGAAAGAAAAAAACACCCAACAAAATGAATTTTTTGGGAAACAAAAATTTCAATTTTAGATCGCTTAGTGAAATGAGAAGGATCAACAGCGATTGGAAAACATTTTAGTTGTATTTTCTCTTGACTTTGTTTAAGGAGAAGCTACAGTACATCACATCACATCATGATGAATATGATGTCTCAAATAGTGATAATGATTAAAATACCATACATGTATGGAAAAAATGTAAATTATGCATAAAAATATAGTGTTTTAAATAAAATTAAATACTGTAGTTAATAAAAAAAAGTTTGTTTTGTATCAATTTTTTCAAATTTGAAATTTTTTATTGGTCATATTTTATTTTCTTATTGTTTTTTATGCGAATTTTAAAGTAAATTTACATTGTTGCTTTGTTTTTATGCGATTTTTGGTAAATTACAGTATATATCCCCCATTTTTTAAGATAAGTTAAATCTATTTTTGTGCGATTTCTTTTGTGCATGTTTTCTGAGGAACCTATCTACCGCATAAAACGAGACTTAGGTTTATATATTATTGTATGCTGTAAATATATTTTTTTGCTCTTAATTAAATATGTCTGTTTTATAGCCATTATTACATTGTAGCATTCGTTACTTAATAAATGTTACTTAGTATAATAAATTTTTATATTCATTATTTTATAAGAATATATTTCAAATGGTCATATTAAAATTTATTTATCTGTTTTACTTATTATTTATTTACCTGCATTATAAGAAGATAAATATTGAGTTTGTTTTATTTCAAATGAAATTGTAGTTGGTAGTATAAAATATGTACTTCCTACCTGTTGCATCATCCCATATCAGTATATTTATTGAAAGTTGTATTACAAGATATAAAACTTTAGAAGTGTTTATAAGTTGTAGAAATGAAATAGTTACACTTAAGGAATTTTAAAATATTTAGAAATGTCTTAATTTACTAACTGTATGTTATTTAAGTATTTAAATACTTCATACATTTCTGCTTTCTTAACCTCTCAATTGTTATTTTCATTTAGATCCTGTTGCTAGTTTACTAGGCCATAATGCTATTTACCATTTTTGGGCGTAGCATGCACCATCTCTTGATCAATTTTGATCACAATTTCTTCATTTTAGGCTTATTTTATAGGAAATTCAAAATTTAAAATTGTAGTTCTAAAAATGTCCATTTAGCGCTACATTTTTTTAAAAAAAATCAATTTTCTTTGCTGGCTATTGGTGCTTAGACCAGTCTCTTTTCTCTGATTGGATGCCTGCCAAATCTGGAAATTGTATTGTAGTTGTTTCTAAATGACAAAGTCAGAAACTAAACCAAGATATTCCACACCTTCATAATTGATTTTGAAGTAAATATATTTATTGTAATTTTTTACATTCATAAATAAGATTTTACATTACTTTATCAAAATATAAAGTTTAATTCAGAAAATTTTTAATTTTACAAGAAAAATAAGCTTATAAACTTTACATGACCACCAAGCCAGAAACTAGTTTGGGGATATTGGATGATTAGGCACTAGATGGGGATTTTATGCACAAGCCTTCTGGCATCCATTGATTACTCTAGCTTGCTGTGTGTGGCAATACATATAGTGAGTTTTTGCCTGGTTTAAAAATAAGCTTGCGAACATAATCGATGTTCAAGACTAGTTGTTGACACCTAACAACTGTAATTTGAATAATAGGCATTTTTAAAGAAATCAGAATAAAATCTTTTACACATTTGTATTTTGAAATAAATAGATATATCATAATTTTTTACATTCATAAATAAAATTTCACATTACTTTATCGAAATATAAAGTTTGATTCAGAAACTTTTTAATATTACAAGAAAAATACACTTAGAGAAATGATTGGTAATCAAAACAAGTATCACTACTGACCATAATTAGGTGATTCTAAATGATAAATTCAGAACTGAAAATGAATTGTGATATGCTTTCGTATTTTGAAGTAAATAATTATATCCATCATAATTTTTTATATTCATAAATAAGATTTTACATTACTTTATCGAAATATAAAGTTTGATTCAAAAAATTTTAAATATTACAAGAAAAATAAGCTTGGAAAAAGGATATCTCTTCACAAAAGTAAATTACGTTGACAGCTACAGACTGAATAATGACCCCACAGATTGGTTAAAATATAATTCTTTTGTTTTACCACTGGCTATTTTTTTAAATGTTTTTTCTTATATTTTTCTTCAGTTATTAACATTATTTTTTAATTTTACATTACATTTAACCAATTTGAATTTAAAATTATTTAATTTTTAGAAGGTGAATTAAAAAAATTCTGTGTATTTTAGATTAATATTGTAACAATAGAAACTGACTGGAAATCAAACTGACAAATAATATTGTTCTCAGATTTAAGTAGTGGACCAAAGATTAAATAAATTGAAGGAATCAGTTAAATGTTAATCTTTTTCTTGTCAAATAATCAGTTTGGCTGAGTGAGGTAAAACTAAACTTTTGATTGATCAATTACAGAATCAGCAGTAAAAATATATTCATCTTTTAATATTATATTCATTTTAGTTTCATTTGTAAAAAGTATATTAATAATTTGTCAGAATATGACAGTGAATATAAAAATAATCTATAGTGGAAGACCTAAAAAAAGTTTGTAGCAAATTAGAAAGGACTGTGGACTTCATTGATTTTTTTTCTCAATTTACATTCGTGTAAAAGTAAATAATATTTTACTAAAATCTTACTATTTTTCTAAAATATATTTTCAGCATATTTTATCATAATAATTTATATTATGTAAAAAAATATTTAAAAAAACACTAAAACATTCATTTTCATTTTGCAAATCAAAACAAAAAAGTTGGAGCAGTGAAAATTATTGACAGGCACTCTTCTTTTTTTGAAATGAGAACCAATCAATCAGCATCTAGGGAAGCCTACTTTCTCTCATTGTTGTAGTTTCAAATTTTGATATTATTGATTTTTACTTGTAAAATAATTCTAGAGAGGGCAGCATCTTATGGTACTTTTTAATCTTTAAAATAAGCCTAAATTCGGTATGGTAACATAACAATTAACATTTTTCGAGTGACTTGAAGCCATGACTGCATCCATGTGGTAGTTTCTCGAAAGGAGCTAATACATATAATTTTACTTTAAATCAATATCACATATAGTATATAAAATTGAGGTTTAATATATTTAAATTCAATAGAATTGCTTAAAAATTGATATATAATTAAGTTATGTCACCCTAATTTATTTGAAAAACTTATTTTCTCAGTATGTCAATTAGATTGCAAGATATGAAACAGTGGGCAGGGCTAATATGGAAAATATTCAGTAATTTAATATATCACTATTTGTTTTAAGTAATAATTGTAAGAGGGCAATTTAATTTTTTTAAACTATCTTAAATTCTTAATGTATATATCATATTTAATATGTGTAAATAGTTAGATATATATAATATATCAGTAACTAAGTTTTTTATTTAAAATTATTTTATTTTAAAGCAATTGTGAAAAGTTAAAAAAAATTATGATTTTTTTTGCTTAAGCATTTTTTTTAAACACAATTGTTTTAAAATAAAAATAAATTATTAATTTAAATAGAAAACTTTGTTACTGTATACTTAATGTAATATATATATATATTAAGAATATAAAATATAAATTTATATAACATTAAGAGTATATATATATATAAACTTAACTGCAGAAATGTGTGTGATATTGATTTAAAATAAAATTATATGGATTAAATGACATTCATTTACAATATATGCACATGTGTTATTATGTACACATACTAAATATGATATATATCTAAGGAGAAATATTTTAACGTGTAGCAGAATTATCCACTGATATATACATATATCAACAATAAATGTCTAGTCTGTTTAAAGTACAATATAGTTTTAAATTTTCAATAAATGTGCTAATACTAAAAATAATAGAGAGGTTATTTTGTATATATTAAATGCTTTTATTGATTTTATACTAAAAATAAATAATATAATTGTTTTTTCAACCACAATTGGAGTTTTTAGATTTAATTTGAGATAAAAGTGGGGGGGTGCCACAAATTAAATAAGTCAATCCCTATTTTTTATAACAAGGGATTGAGTTCATTAGTGTTGGGACTTCCCATGTGTTAATTTCAAGTTAAATCTAAAACTCCAAATGTGGTTGAAGAAACAATTTTTTTTTTAGTACACAGTCAATTAAAGCATTTAATATATTAAAATTTTTTTTATCTCTATTATTATAATTGATATTACTGAGAATCTGATTTCATACAAAAGAGTAGTTATCAAATTATTTATTAAATCAAAGTATACACTGATCAAGAATAATTATGTGAATCAATAATTTATACTTGGCATGGTTTCAAATCTTACTGTCACTATCAGTACTCAATAACTTTAAGGAAAATAAAATCTTTAATAAGTGATAGATACATGGTAGTAGTAATGTTCATTTAGTGTGTGGGCAGCTAGTTGTCATGAGTATGAGTAATTAGGAGGTTCATGATGATTGATACAAGCTTGGGCAATGACTCATCGCCTGATTCATTCGTGTTATTAGAAAGAGCAATACATTGCTACAATGTATATTTTGCTATAGCGAGAATTTTTTCTAGTTTAAATTCTAAAAAAATATTGTTTTTGTACAGTGGGTAAATTTTTTTGTCATTGGAAATTGAGATGCATTATCCTTTATTGTTAATATTTGTTTTTATAAGCTAAGATTTTGATTGGAAAGAATAGATTTCACAGAAAGAAAAAAATTCTATAAGTTTAAATAATTATATATATATATAAAGCTGATCAACATTTTAATGGAATAAAATCAATTGTAAAGTTTTAAAATTGTTAATTAATAAATGAAGTAAATTATTACTTTTGTTGAATAACCATTATTGCTATTGTTTTCAAAGTACATTTAAAACCCCAAAACGACTTTGTTATTATACATATGCACATACAAGTAGTTTTTACTTCTATATATTAAAACTGAAACTAGATGTATTAGTTATAATAAACTAAAAAGATGATGGTAAATCATGAATCAAGATTTACCCACTCCTAATCAGTGCCGAATTTGCATAATATTACAACTTTATATATATATATATAATCTATGTTTTGACAAATCTAGACATTCACTGATCAATGCCAGATAACTAACTGTATTTATTTTTGGCCATAGGGAAAATTTTTAAGCTTCATTCCAGAATGCAATGCCAGATTCTAAGTATAAAAGACTATTGCACTAATTATTAAATAAGGACTTTAATTATGAGGACAATAATCTAAATTTAAGCTGTAACTATATTTTCGAGAGTTTAATGGAAGTCTTTACCCAGCTTTGACTGATGAAGTTTAAGAGTTTTTACCTCTTGATCATGTGTTGTTGTTTTTAATGACTTTTTACATTTACAAACCTTGCTTTTTTATGCATACATAAATGCATGAATTCCATTTACTAATGAGATACGGATTTTAGCTTTTGATTGATTGTTGTTTTTTTTTAATTTTGCTCTTATAAAAATTTTTAATGGCATTGCAGATGTAAATTATTGATTATTTATTTTAAATTATTTGAATTTCGTTGATCAGATTGAGTAAAATTTATAATGACTTTAAAATTATGTTTTAGTCATCGCATTTTAAAACTTTGGTGAATGTAGTTAAAAAAAAGTTTTATTAATCTAGAAATGAGAAAAGCAAATTGATCTGTAAATTATTTATAAAATTAAGTTGTCTTTTTTATCTGACGATTTATACAGTTGTTTATTTGTAAAACAATCATCATCAACCATTATCAATCCACTGCAGGATGAAGGTCTCTCCAAGTTTAATCCATCTTCTCCGATCTTTACCTTCTCTTCTCCACAACACCCCTGCACATTTTCTTATTTCATCCCTCCATCTCACATGTGGTCTCTTTCTGGGTCTTTTACAATCTCTTGGAATCCAGTTTAAAATTTCAATTGTCCATCTATTATCATCACTTCTAGCAATATGTCCAGCCCAACTCCATTTCAATCTTTTAATTTTTTTAATAAGGTCAGTAACACCTGTTTGTTGTCTTACCCATACATTTCGATCTCTTCTTGTTACTCCCAACATACATCTCTCCATACTCCTTTGAGTGGTCTGAAGTCTCTGTATTGCTCTTCTATTAAGTGTCCAAGTCTCAGATCCATAAGTAAGAACTGGTAAAACACATTTGTTAAAAACCATTCTTTTCAAACACATAGGCATATTTCCTTTTAGTATCAAGTTGTTTCTACCAAAAGCACTCCAACTAAGTTTAATTCTATGATTAATTTCCTCCATTATGTTTCCATCTGTATTAATAATCTGACCAAGGTATTTGTAACTGTTAACTTCTTCTAATTCTTCATAATCAATCTTTATTTTCATATTTTGAGCAAATCGATTAAACATTACTTTAGTCTTTTTAACATTTATCTTTAGTCCTACTTTTCTACTTCCATCTGCTAACTCCTGCAACATTTCCTGCAGCTCTGAAGCATTATTTGCAAAAACAACTACATCATCTGCGAAATCTAAATGACTTAAATACTCTCCATTTACTTTCACTCCTTTAGTTTTCCATTTTAATCCACAAAATACTTCTTGCAGCACTGCTGTAAAGAGTTTTGGAGATATGGAGTCACCTTGTCTTATACCTTTCTCAATGTTGATTTTTCCAGTATCATTATGTAATCTAATTGTTGCTGTTGCATTTTTATAAATATTCTTTAAAATATGACAATATCCTGGATCTATACCTTGATGACTGAAGAAATGTGTATAGAATCAAATGCCTTTTCATAATCTACAAATCCAAAATATAATGACAACTCATATTCGTTTGTCCTTTCTATGACTTCTCTCAATACCTGGATATGATCTATTGTACTAAAACCACTTTTAAATCCAGCTTGTTCTCTTGGTTGGTGGAAATCCAAAGTTCTCTGTAGACGAGTCGTAATTATCTTGGTAAAAATTTTATATAAAACTGATAAAAGGCTGATAGGTCTGTAGTTTCTAATATCTTCTTTATCACCTTTTTTAAATATTAATATTATTACTGCATTCTTCCAATCTTCTGGTACATCTTTATCATTTAGACATTTGTTATATAACTTTGCTAAAATTGTTTCTATTTCTTCACCTGCTTCTTTTAATATATGAATTGTAATTCCATCATTTCCTGGAGCCTTTCCTTTCTTCATACACTTAATTGCATGTCTCTCTTCTTCATTTAAAATTCTGGGCAATTCTGAAGATGTAATAGATATAGGAGGTACTTGTTCTTTATTAGTATATAATTCTTGATAAAAATCTTCTACCAATTTCATGATGTCATCTCTCTTTTTAGTAATAATTCCATCTTTTTTTCTATTGCAGATATAAATTTCCTAGCAATACCAAAATGTTGTTTAACATTTTTGAGACTTTTATTTTCTTCTACAGCTTTCCTTGCTATTTCACAGTTATACTTTCTTATATCATTTTCAACTCTTTTCCATACCATTTTACAAAATTTGAGATATTCAATTCTTTTTAATACATCATTTTTGTATATCTTCATATTCCTTCTTTTCTTCATAAATTCTCTAGTCTCAGTAGAAATTTTATTAGTCAATAGCTATGTTTGTTGCAGTTTTTAAAAGTGTATCAGTTATTTTCATATTAATTTCATTCAAATCTGAATCATGTTCAAAATCTCCTAACACTTGAAACCTATTTGTAAGTTCTAATTTAAATTCATTAGAATGTTTCTGAAGATTAGGAATATCAACTGTAAATATTGTTTTTCTTAATAATT
The DNA here is from genome assembly GCA_028023455.1 of Epiperipatus broadwayi. Lineage (NCBI taxonomy): Eukaryota > Metazoa > Onychophora > Udeonychophora > Euonychophora > Peripatidae > Epiperipatus > Epiperipatus broadwayi. The sequence goes on from JAQFVV010012449.1 coordinate 974,414, forward strand.
TTTGTCTCTCTAGCTTTGCATTGACATATATCTTACATCTTACTAATCAATGATCATTTCCTGTGTTAAATTTATTAAGAACATTACAATCTTGAAATATGTATTTTCTGTTAGTCAAAATATAATCCAATTCTGCTGTACCTTCATTTGGATGCTTCCATGTCCATTTCCTTTTAACATTTTTCTCAAAAAATGAATTCATAATATAAAGTTTTTCTTTTTCTGCAAACTCCACAAGTCTATGTCCTCTCTCATTTCTATTACCATAACCAAAATTACCTACAGCAATTTCATCTTTCATTTGTCTACCAATTCTAGCATTAAAGTCTCCCATAACAATTTTAAAATGTTGTTTACTCTGATCAAAAGCCTTTTGTACATCCATATAAAAATCTTCTACTACTTCATTACTATGAGAACTTGTTGGGGCATAAATCTGAATTATCTGCATTTGGTATCTGCTATTAAGTTGTATAACTAATCTTGCCACTCTGTCCGATACACCATCAATATCCACAATATTGTTCTTCCACTTTTTATTTATAATGAATTCTACTCCACTTGTATTTCCAATATGTGTGCCTTTATAATAGAGTATATGTCCACTTTTTAAATCAATTGTTTCTTCTCCTTTTCTTCTAACTTCACAAAGTCCAATAATGTCCCATTTAATATGACAGTTCTTCTTCTAATTCTTGAAATCTTCCTTCACTTGAAAGTGATCTGCAGTTGTAAGTACCTAAATAAAAAGTCGTCATCAAATGGCAGCCTGGGTCCGCAATCAGGGGATTCTTAGCACCCTCCGCCTTCGGCCATCAACCGCTGCTTTGGTTGGTGACTTTACAGCCTCCTGGGAATAAGGGCCATGCTTTATTTTTGTCTATCATAATTGTATATATGTATTGGAAAAATATTTATCATTTACACAAACATTCATTCTGCCTTATCAGGCACTGAGAAGAAAGCCCATGGTGTTTCTTGATCTTAAACTCAGAGGTAAAAAGCCAATAAACTCACCATGCTGGCTAATGCCTGTTGGTGAGCAGCCCATCCATGTTCGTATACTATATGAATAATCACATAGTAATAACAGCTGCAACGACAAGAACGTATGAAGTGGACATTAGGAATTTGCCCTGCTCGGTTCCTTTAAGGCCTCCAAGAGGAATCCAAGCGTCTCCTTTCAGTTTTCCTTTCAACCTCAATATTTTAATCAGTATATTATGACAAATATCTAAAGCAGTTTTAAAATATAATATAGTAAAAAAAAAAAAAAAATTTTGATAAATAAAAATCAAAAATGGTATAAAAGAAGAAATAAGCAAAACTCTCTTCATACAATAGTGCCACTCAAAGCAAGATAGAGTAATCAATGGGTGCCAGAAAGCTTGTGCATAAAATCCCCATATAGTGCCTACTCATCCAATATCTCCAAATTAGTTTCTGGCTTATGGCCTTCGTCAGTGAGGAGCCTTGGATCTGAGAGCACTGCACCTAGATCTTTGGATCTAATGCAACCCTCCAGCAGCCACCTTTTATCTCTACATAACTACAAAACTATGAGAATAAAATTGAAAACACAAATATCTTCAATCTAAGCTCAGTAGCCGCTGTAGTCATATGGGTCTGAACTCAGTTCAGCATTTATACATTTTGGTGCCTTTGGTTCTTTTATAATCATAGGCAATAGATGGGGATATTATGTATAAGCCTTCTGGCATCCATTGATTACTCTGTCTTGCTTTGAGTGGCACCACTGTATGGAGTGAGTTATTGCCTATTTTAACAACAATTATGAGCAAGCATAGGGAATAGTGATCATATGATGTTTTAAGGTATAAAAAGAGAAAACAAACATTTAGGGGAAAGTCATGTTAACTTTTAGATCTTGATTTAGGTTCAAAATATTGTTTGAAAAACAGAAACGAGTATTTTTAAATCATCAGATCTGTGGTGAACTATTCATTCTTTTTAAACCGGAGTTATTAGAAAAATAATTTTTCAATAGTATTACTTATGGAGAGGGGATAATTATTACATTTTAAGTAATTAGAAATGTTTATTTAAAAAACGATAAATCTAGATATTCAAATCAGTTTATAAAAGTTAAAAATCTCTTCTTTTTTTGCTTGTAAATGGCGAACAGTTTCAAGTAAGACTCCGTCCAGTTTATCATGGTATTTAGATTTTGAAAATGAAGTAATGGGTGTTATACATACATGAATGATCAATCTAATTATCTTAACTTGATTAACCATTTGTGACGTAATTCTGAAACAAAAACCTAATGATAAAATATGATAGCATTTTTTCTTGATAAATTCATTCTCGATTGTCAAGTGTTTCTAGATTGTGAGTAAAGAATCCATTTACTAAAAGAATTTAACTGTGTGACAATCTTAAAAGAGAGAAAAATTATTTCAAATGACATTTGAAACTAACATTTTTAGGCAAAAATTATAACCAGTTAATTTTTTGTACGAAAAAAAAAATTATTCAAATACATTATTGCTACGATAGTTCCAATCTGATATTCTCCATATTATATATTCATTGTTGGAATATTGGACACATTTGAGAAAGCTGGTTTTAACTATTATTATGAGTATTTATTATATATTATGTGTATAATCAGTAGTTTGTTCATATTCAAAAGTTTTAAAATAGGCTTTTTTAGAAATTTACTTTCTTTTTTTTTTTTGATTGTTTTAGAAATACAAAGAATATTTGATGATTGTTTAATATAAATGTGTATGTGATTAGAGGGATTTGAACTCAGGATATTTCATTCTATTCATCTACCACTCTATCTCTAGCACTCGACACACATGACCACATACATGTTTAAAATTACATGATCCCCAGTATAACTATTTCATGCAGATCCAGCACCTCTCAGTTGGGCCTGATCATAATCTCCCACACATACAATCAGTGCTCAGTTTATATTAAGGTAGCAATTACTCAAATTTTAATGGGCATGCTTCAATCTTCTCATCTTCCAATTACTCAACCATCTATTTCAGTGAAAAACCAATGATGAAATGCTCAAAGCTATTGTAATTATACCCATGTAGTCATTACTAATCCTCGTATTATGACTATTAAGTATCCATATATATTAAATTAGAGGGATAAGCTGAACTGATACTAAGATATAATGTAATTCTAAAGCAGTATGTTATTTACTTATACTGAATATTTCCTGTATATGTAATTAGATCAATTTGAATTCAAGGTTTTTTAGTCTATTCATCTATGATTCTGTCTTGAGTAACCGACACACTTGACCACATACATGTAAAAAAGAAACATGATTCCCCAAAATATGTATTTCATGCAGAACCAGCATTCATTAGCTAGGTCAGGTCATAATATCCACAAATATATACAGTCAGTTTTCACTTTATATTAAGATAACAATTTCTTCAACTTTAATGGACAGGCTTCAATCTTCTCACTTTTCCAATCACTCAATTATTCATTTCATTGAAAAACCAACCATGAATATTCAAAGCTCCTATTGATTTTTATATTCTAGTCATATCTAGGTAAATATTACATCAATCTAACCGTTAATATTATCAGACCATTATGTGTCCATATGTATTAATAGTTGAGGAGTGGTCTGAACTTATACTCAGATATAATGTAATTCTAAAGTTGTATGTAATTTTCTTATACTGAACATTTTCTGTGTATGTGATTAGAAGGATTTGAACTCAGAATTTATTCAGTCTATTAATGTACCACCTCATCTCAAACAACCAACACACATGACCACTTACATGTGAAAAAGATATATGATCCCCAATATACACATTTTTTTTTTTTTGCAGAACTGGTACTCAGCATTTGGGCAAGATTGTAATCTCCACACAAATATACAATTAGTGCTCAGTTTATATTAAGTTAGTAATTTATCAATCTTTAATGGACAGGCAGTGCATAGTATGATCATCATCCTTATATGCTTTCAGAACTCATTTTTTGAAATTTCACAAAGAATTCTAAGTGAATCACATTTAATTAATAGCGTGTCCTTGACCCAAATTCTAATAATAAAATTATATGCATATAACATAGCATTTATCTCATAAATTTTGATCAGTAAATTAGTTATACATGCATAGTTATATGCATATAACATAGCATTTATCTCATAAATTTTGATCAGTAAATTAGTTATACATGCATAAGGAAAGGTACCATCATGTGCATTTAAAAATTAAATTCAAATTAGCATTAACATTACAATTTTTGGCAACTTCACATTTAACATTCACCATCATTATCATTTTCAACCATTATTAACCCATTGCAGGATGAAGATCTCTCCCAGTTCAATCCATTTAATACTTTAGTGTCTCTTCTCCACATTACTCCAGCACACTTTATTTTATCTATCCCATATCACATGTGATCTATATCTAGGTCTTTTACAATCTCTTGGAATCCAGTTTAAGATTTCATACACATATAAAATTAAATAATATAATTTACACACTATGGATACAAATAAAGGCCCTAGTTGTAAGGCTAAATTTTAATTGTATTAATAATTTTTTAATAATAAAATACAAAATTATGATAAAAATATAATTTGATAGATTTTAAATATCATTGTATTTTTAAATTAAGAAGAAATGAATTTCTGGCCTCCAAAACAAAAAAAAAAACTGTTATTACTAAACACAATTATTTGTATTTTACATAAAATTGATTGCATTAGCAGCCAATACTGGATATGTGTATAGGATGTCACCAAAGAAAAATCATTCTTAAGTTTGATAGCACTTCATCTTTCAAGAATGTGAGTAAATTATGCTGCAATAATTCTTTTTCACTAGGTTATTTATATATAAACCTATATAAAACCAGTCATTTATAAAAGGCAGTTGTCAATTATTCTTATCATGCCTTCTTCAACATTTTTTTTTCTTATATTTAAATGTGTTTAAATCTATCTGTGATATAATATTTTTATAATTTCACAATTTTAAATAAAAATAATAGTTCTTTGTTAACTGATCATTTGAGATAGATAAATAGAAATAAAACAGAATTCTTAAATTACATTCACAATGAAAGCTATGCCATCATTATCTTAATTGGTAATAAAGGTTTCCAAGAAATCCATAATAGTTAATGATATGAAATTATACTAATATAAAACTATAGACATCTGCTGTATCAGTTTTGGCTTTTTTGGTTATTGGTGATCTGATGAATATTTAAGCTTCATATAGGGTTATGTCACCATATCATTCTATGTACCTTCTGCAGATCACACTATATTCCACCAATTCTACTTAATTGCAAATACTAATTATTATTTAAGTACAAATAGTGTCATTAATTGAGGATCCTACATTATCACTGATACAATATATCATCTTACTATACAATCATTCTTTCAGAATGCTATCAGGATTTAAATTTAAAAATAAAATTAATAATTATCAACACTATACATTTTAGTATTGTGATTGAAATATTTTTAGTCAATAATTTCAATATCTTAAAAATAAACATGGTGTGGATATAGATAGGAAAACAAACTAAGAATATGTAATATATTTGTTTTAAACATTAAATTTTTAATTAGGTTTAAAATAATAATAATAAAAGTTAAATTTTTTTTAAAAGTTAGCACACAGACATCAAAATACACAAATAAAATTCATATAAATATTCATACCTTTATAAAAATAAACAAGTATATTATTGTATATATATTCAGACATATATACATGCATACTAGCACATACGTGAATGTACGGATAAATCGCTTTATATTGATTACGCTCAGAAATAAACATCTTAGATTAAAAGTGTATTGTGATTTTAAAATATTTTTAAAATTCATAAATAAATATGAAAGATTTTATAAATTAATTACTTTTAGGGATGTAAGCATTCTAAAATAAGCTTGTACCCTTGAATCAGAACTTTATTTCTCTCTCTCTTTCTCTCTTTTTTTTAATATTCTGATAATGTTAATGATATATAGCCGAAACAAATTACCAGCGATTTTAATAACAGCAACGAAAAACCAAAATATGGAATTTTTTCCTGCTCATCCCCACCCACATAAATGGGGGTGTGTGTGATATAGTTTGTCAATATTGATTTAATTAAGAATATACACACATAAATAATTAGGTGAAAAACTGCAGAGAATTTCAAGGCCATTGTAGCTAGAGTTTTTTTTTTGTTTGTTTAGATAGCTAAAGAATTCCTAGATAAAGCAATATTTTACCGTTGACTATTTTAGATAGTCATTCTTGATTGAGTGAGATATCTTACATCTACAGATGCTAGCCCTATCGTCTGCATTACTATTTAAATTTGACACTATGAAAAGAAAATGAATAGTTTTTTTTTTTGTTTAAAAAACTAAAAAAAACCCTTAAATATATCTTTTAAAAAGTAGTAAAAGGAAACCAAATTCCATAATAACACTGACACCAAAATAGAAACATTAATTGCCACTATGGGCTTCACTAAATTTTCAGTTGGACATTCAGCAGCTGGAGGGGTTGGAGTATTAATTAACAAAAAATTTCCTCCAAACAAATTCTGTATTCTCTATTTGGATAACAACTTAATCTTATTAGAAATAGACTATTGGGGCTACAGCATAAATCTAGCTTATATATACACTTCAAACAATCCTACTATCTATCACAAAATAATTCAGATTTTAAATGCTATCCTTAGCAACAAATCAGGCTCTTTACTTATATTGGGAGATTTTAACACCACATATGGTCGCTTTAACCTAAAATTTCTTCCACTGATAAATAGAAACTTGATGTGTGGGGAAGGATTCCTTCCTCCCGGATCCTACTCCTTTTACACCAAATCCCACCAAACCCTAATAGACCTATTATATTATTCACCAGATTTACATTTTCATCTAAATGCAAAACTTTTACCGGTGTCGTTTTCGGACCATATGGCCCTTGTAGTTACTCTTGAAACCATGGCTGGCCTCCCAACCCCAGAGGCTCTTCACAAAACCATGCGGATGGTAACAAAATCAAACATGACAGAGGCCATAGTGTCCGAATCTTATATATATTTTCACAAAATCAACATCCTTTCAAGACCAGCTGAAGAAGCCTGGTTTTCATTTATAGGCATCCTACAGACAATATTAAAACACCACACCATGAAAGTCAAAGGCCCTAATGGCCTCTTCAGAGATCTTCTACAAATAGAGAATCAGCTTCAGATGCTCCAAAGTCAACCTATCAAAACACAAGATATATATAGTCTTAAAAACCTATACCGATCAAGACAAAAATCCCTGGCGGAATACCTATCCATTAGGAGAGCCAAATGTTATTTATCACAACAACATCACTGGACAAAAGGCTACTTGAGATGGGCACTTGGAGGGAAAAATAACAAAACCACTCCCACCTCCATCATTGCAGATGGGAAAACCTTACTGGGAACACCTATGATGAACACAATAAAAGAACACTTCCGGAAAAGAATGCAAACCGCAATCTTCAATGGCACACAATCCTGGTCTGAAGTTGATCCACAGGCACCACATGGGATCACAGAAAACCTACTCCAACAGAAAATATCTTCCCTTCCAGATGGTGTACATCCTGGATTACATGGGATTCCCAGATTCCTAATCCTACACCTCAATCAATTTGCAATTCCCATAATGAAGAAGATGGTGGATTACCTAGCAACTGGTAATAGAGTGATACCTAACCTTTACCCAGTGGCGCTAGTTCCATTTATAAAAAAAAAAATCAGGTTATGGATCTCTCAAACATCAGACCTATTTCCATGACACCCCTGCTAATTAAAATTGTAGAGTCTGTGATCAAAGACCTCATCCAACCAAATGTCTTAAAGCACATATCTAACAACCAATATGCCAAGAAGGGATCCTCTACTGCACATGCAATGGGCAACATAATCTCCATCATTGACTATGTCAAAATCCACCGGAAGTCAGGGCCAATAGCTATTCAACTGGACATTGCTACAGCCTTTGACTCGGTACATATAGACATACTCTTAAATATTTTGGCCGAGTATGATGTTCCTGCAGCTGCTGTCCAGATCATAAGCAACTTACTATACAACAGGGAAATTTTTATCACTATGGATGGTAATATCACCTCCGGATTTAAACCGACACAAGCTCTCCCTCAGGGTTCCCCCCTCAGTGCCCTATGCTTCATCGCATATATAAATCCTCTCCTGATGGATTTGGAAAAAAATCTACCAGGTCTTTTTATACCCAATTTAAGCAGAGAATTCAACACGTTTGCCTACATGGATGATGTAATGATCATCCTACCATCAAGAAAACATATTCCTTTGCTACAAACAATATTAAGCCGCTATACTGAGAAATACAGGCTGCAATTCAACCCCAGCAAGTCTGCCTCCTGGCAAATTGTTTCAGGAAGGAAAATTAACACCCTCTTCTCTGCCAAGCCACAGAGATATCTTGGGTTTTCCATATTCAAATCTACCACAGCAATGACCAAAGAGATTCAGGATAACATCCTAGAAACAACAAACAAATTCATCACTTCCTTGTCACAAGTCTACCTTTCCCTCCCTGGCAAGGTAGCACTAATTAACATGAATGTGATGCCAAAAATAGCATACTTTCTTCCATTTATCAAATGCAACAAAAGCTTCATAAATAAAATAAATGGCTTGTGCTCAAGGCTTTTCTGGAAAGGTAAAACGGTCGCGATCAGCCTCAAAGGCACTCAGCGACCAAGAAAGCTAAATGGTCTTGCTCTCCACTCCATTCAGGCATTGATTTACCAAAAAACCCACAATGTCATACACAACTTGGTAGCATCATATGGTTTTAACACAATTCTCCAAAAAACTTTCCTTCAAAAGGTAACACCCACTGACCGACCCCCACCAGACAGACAAACATGGATCACTAGAAACACAAGCTTTATCAAACAGCACTGCCCAATAAATGACTCCACATTCAATTCTAAAATATCATTATGGCAAGCATACACAATCCTCCATCCAATCTTACATCCTATAATCAACACATTTTATTACAATAATCAGAAACTGGTATCCAACTTTAAAAGATGGAGTCTAGAGGCTAAATACCTAGACTTCCTCATTAAATACAACATTAATGGACTACCTACTAATCACTTCCTCTTTTACAAACGTGGTCATAACATAGACCCTACTTGCAGCATTTGCATGAACGGCGATGAGACATTGGAACACCTTTTCTCACAATGTATGGGATTCAGAGTGATCCGAGAAATCATACTCTCCAACACCAAGATAGATTTCCAACTGATCTCATCTCTGAAAGATAGTATCAATACTAAAACCTATCCAATAATACGTCTCTCGGTGTTTTTGAACTATGCCATATGGGTTACACGTTGTAAACTAATCATGGAACACCCACAACCTAATATAAAACAGGTTTTTTCCAAAACAATGATTAAAATCCAGAAGAGAGACCAACTCCTGGCATCGTCGAAAACATTTGAAGACACTTGGACATTATACAATATGCCAAACTAACAACAAGGCAAAAGGGGGGGGGGGCTAACAATCAGATAACAAATATGTGAAAGATCTAATGTTCACACCATATTGGGCAACATAGACTCATCAGAACCCAAATGGAAATAACAAGATAGTTAGAACAACAATGTAAACCCCAATTGTATGATTACACATCACTGTATACATTAGAAATAATAAATTATTGTTGAAACTAAAAAGTAGTAAAAGTAGATAAAAATAAATTCCTATCTTGCGAGGTTGTGGCATAATAGATGATATCAAGCTATCAACATGAGCATGAAGTCCCAAGTGATTCGTACCTTTAGCTCACTTGATGAGTCTAAGTTGTTTACAAAATGCATGCATAACGAGAGAAGATAGTCTCTTTGTACCCTGATAGATGATTGCAGTATAATGGAATTGAGATGAGAAATGTTTAATAATTATAAATAGAGTTATAACATTTTTTGAAAAGAAGTGTTGCACTTGTAATAATTAGTATCTTTGTTTAAATTCATTTCTCTATCCTTTATAAATATAATTATTTCTTTTTGTTGTTGTTGTTTAAATATTAATTGATTATTTATAATCGCATGGCTATTTTAATTTTTTATTCTATTGTAAATGATTAAACACATTAATATGATTTTAAATAGTTTAAAGATCAACATATGATCTAGATACAGGAATTGTATTATAAAATTATATCATAGAATTTAAGGAAATCTAGTTTAATGAAAAAAATTTAGTGAAATGGATTCAACAGTAATAGCATAGTATCTGCCTTATCATGATATGTATTAAATTTGTTGATGCACATTATCATAATTTTTAATGTGTATTTCTGTTGCAATGAAAAATTTTGCATCCAAACTTATTAAACATATGCTGAAATAAATGATTTATGAACTCAAAGCTGTAAGACATGTGGAGCAAAACTTTGTTATTTTTAAAAACTTTTATATGTTATGCACTTTCTGAAATGTAATATTCTTTATCAACAGGATTGTCATTATGGAATGTGATATTCTTCTGAACAGTATGACATGTCTTGACCCCAGAGTTATTATAAAATGTGATACTCTTTTAGGCAGGTTGATCTCTTATCAGCAGTCTGTCATTATCGAATGTGATACCCTTGTGTGATACTTCTTATCAGCATGACTAACTTTATGCAGTGTAAAACTCTTGTGGACATGTGACATTTCTTATCATCAGAACTACTGGTATTATTGTGATATTGTACAGCTGTGTTTATGGAATGTGTAGTGTTCTTTATGCATATTCCTTTCAAATGTGATAATTCTTATAAGCAAGAGTTGTCAGTATAGAATGCAATATTTTTTATCATAGGATAGTTATGGTAGAGTGTAAATTCTTATAAGAAAATTGATAGTTCATGATATTATTTTTCCTCCCAAAAATATGACTTTATGAATATCCATTTAGACAAAACATATATACTATATGTCATATATTAATTGAAGTCATTACTTTTTGAGTGATTCAACTGTTCCAGTTCATAGACTATATTTATAATCATTAGGTAAATACCCCTTTCATATAAGACATTTCATTTCATATATGAAATGTTCTCCTGTTTCAATTTTTTCCCCCAAAAATTTAAACATGTATGTATATAGCATGCATATTAAGTTTGTTCTTGTTGATAGTTTTATGTATATGCATATGAGCTATAATATCTTTTATGAATATAAATTGAAATTCGATTCTAAGTTGTTGTTTTTTTTATGTATTTTCTATAAAATTTAAATACATATGTAATTTTTACTGTAAATAGTTTTACAAGAAGGAAAATGAAGTTAGTTTAAAATGTTTTGTCAGCAAACTTCAAGGGTTAATACTCGGTATTTGGTTAAATATTTCTCTGACTAATCAGGAAATGAATATCAGAGATTAAGCTCTTAGTAAACTTCAACATCTGTTAGAGACAGCTTTTGTTTTAATCATTGTCATTAACATCGAGAATAAAAGATAAAAGAATAAAAAAATTATATTCTATATTGTATTTGGCAAAAGTTTGATTTTTTTTGTATAACTCATCTATTTTTCTGATTTATTGTTTGACATATAAATGAAGTTTTAAAAAATTGCCTCAATAAGAAGGATGGAGGGGTAAATTTGTAATTAACATATCTTTTTGAAAGAAAATATATTGTGATGGCTATTAACAAACTTATCTAATATTCTGTATTAATTATGTGAAATTGCAGTTCATCTCTCTCCCACTGATAAATTCTTAATAAACAATAATTGTTTTACTGGCATTATAATATATAAAAATTGATCATGATAATGAAATATAAAAGATATAAACAATGTCTAAGGATATTAAATTCACAAATTTAATATCTCAATATTTACATGTACAGCAACAGAAATTGCTCTTTGAATTAGAAAATTAAAATTTTCATTTAAACTGACCACAAATAATAATGTTAACAATGTTAGCAATTTTATAAAGTCTAAATGAAACCACGAAGTCCTTTAGTTGTATTTATATGTTGGACTACTTTCATCATCTAATATTAAATCATGAATGTGCTTTATAAAAAAATATTAGTTTATTTAAATTTTCCAATTACATTCAACTGTTAGTAATAACACATAGTTTAGTTTATACACAACATTTTGTGTGGTATTATTCAGCTCTCTTCTTCAGGTATTGCTGGCATAACCAATGACAGTATTAGCATTGGAATCGAACATGGATTTTTAGATTTTTGGATATTGAATTTTAAGGTAATGCTCTAACCAACTGAGCCATTCTGCAAGTTGTCAAACTATATAATCTTCTTTTACTTGCAATAAATAGCTTGATGTTAATCTTTTTAATACATCTTTTGCTAATATAACCAACCAACTTTCAGTTTATGATTTTTTTTTTTTTTCAGAATATAAAAGATTCACTTTTATTTTTTTCCAAGAAAGGGAGCATTTTGTTGCATTCTTTTTGGCTTGGAATAATTGTTATTATCAAATTTGCACTTTGAGGTTATATAAATAAACTTTGAAAAATTTAAAACATAGCAGACAAATTTACTGAAATAATGTACAAAAACTATTATATCAAGACTGAATGATTATATGAGAATTAGAGGGGATGTAGGCAAGTAATAGATATGCTTTTTTTTTTTTTAATTTTTTATTTAATTTATGATGTGCATGAATTTTAAAATTTTTAATTTATGAATTTTTCTTTTTATATATATATACACCATTTTTTTAAAATTCACAGATTTTGAGTTATGAATAAAAATATGAAATTAATAATTGCTTTATTTTCTTTCCTCTTGACATTAAGTTTTAAAAAAGAAATAAATGGTTTGCTATTTTTCTCCCTCCTATTTCAATTTACCATGAAATTTAACTCTTACACCCTGTCAGTTCCTAATGATTATCTGAGTTAAATTTCAAATTATTTTTGAGAAATATGTTTCAAATGAAATTATTCATAAGACTAATATTTTGTCATTGCAAATATAGAAAGAAAAACAACCAGAGCAAGAAAGAGCTTTTGTTATTTTGCATTTACCAATAAAAATATACTATGAATGATCTAAAATTTATTTTAATTCTATTGCTAAGAGTGCACAAAACTATGAAATGATGGTTTAAAATTTTAAATTCCACTTATAATTATTTTTAAGAAAGTAATAAAAAACTTATTGTTATGATGATTATAGTGACATTCCTTTGATTTAGCTTTTTTTTTTTGTAAACAAACATTTTGTAATAAAATTCTTAGTCTAATAATACTTTGTCAAAAAATTGTTGGACAAATATTTTGCAATAATAATAAATATAAGACCAAACTGCAGAAAATATTCATTTTAATTTTTGAAATCTAAACAAAAGAATGAACACTATCAGAGTCTCACAAGTCTAAGATCAAAAAAAAAAAAAACTACCAATCAGTGGGATTGGCATCTAGAGATTTTTTTTACATTGATAAATCAATGTATATTTTAATTCAAGTTTTTGCTATCAGATGAATTCAAAACTGGCAAACAAATGTTAAAGATATTTATGACAGAGTGAATTTAAGCTAAACTATCACCAGCATAATCTCAACATTGTATATATCAGTGAAAGAACCATATTTTTGCAAAATGAAAGATGCTTTATTACTATTATTATTATTTTAAATAAATGTCACTTTTATTTTTGTGATGAGAGCTTTCAAAATTTTCACATTTATAAATTAAAAATGACTTTGTTCATTTGTTTTTTTAAAGTTGGATATAAATTATGAGATTATTTACATTTTAAAACTGGGGAAAAGTTTTTTTTTGTTTTTAAGTTTTTTGTATGATTATCAATAGTAAACATTTGTTTTGGAATGTAAACCTCTCCACACCCAGAAGTTTAATTTAATTATATGTTAAATTTTTCTTTGTACTAGACTTTTTATTTTACAAATTTTTCATTTATGAATGATTATTAGTTATAATAATAGTCTTTTGTATGGTATTGTATTTTTAAGTGAAAGACAGTAATCTCCATTTTGTCCAGTTTGAAAATGTCCATTTTTACATTTAAACTAGAAATACTTTTTTTTAAGTTTTAAAGGTATTTATATCATACTGAAACTACAGAAAGTGCATCAATATAACTATGTCTAATATAACCATATTGAAAATGATCTGTAAATCAAAGTGAAACAGAAGTAATTTTACAACTCCTAATGAGCCATCTATAAACTAATAGAAAAATATTTATCTATAAAAAATCTTATGAACACATAAAGAATCATAATTATTATCTCAGTGTGTCCAAAATATTATCAATTTTTTTTCACTGTTTGTATATTTTTTTTATTTTTATATGTTACTTCTAACATATCATTAAAAAAAATCTCAAATGACCATAATCAACAAATGACTTTATTGTTTTTTACAATCATTCTTAAGCTTTTTTATCAGTTGTTGAATTTCTACTTTTAAGTCCAGATATTGTTTATGAATCTACATTAATTGTTTTATTCAGCCAAGAACATAATGCCATATTTTTTGTTTTGTTTTGGAAAACTTATTTATATCCACAACACTTTTTAAGATAATATTCACTTGAAAAATCTAAATTAGCAGTTTTTATATTTAGCCAGTTCTGAAACATAAGTTTCAGTTGCTTCTAAATAACATTATATTTCTTACAGTGTTTTTTGGGGGTTAGGACATACTTTTAATGGCATTATCATTTTAACCTTGAATTATACTAATTTTTGATATATTCAACAATCTCCTCTCATAAGTATTTATATAATATTGATATTTTTATCTTCCCTTCTAACTTATAATTGCTTTGAGTAGTTCTTTGATATAATTTCTTATTTAAACAAATTGTTTGTGGCATTCAGTTTATATTTTGATAAAAAAAAATTCTATAATTGCTAACAATTTGATAACCATGACTATTATTTCCAATAATTTTGGGTCATATTTTAATGCAAATATACTACCCAATAAAAAATAATCACTTTTTTTTAGAACAATTCTCAGTCTAACTGTGAAACATATAATGCCAATCAAAAATAAGCACAGATACTATTGCATAAAACATATTTGTAATATCATTAACCTTTCATTGATAGATTGTGGAATTCCTAGAATAAGAGATATCACATCTGACTTCACAAATGAGTCCAAAGCTATAATATATATATATATTCATTACATGAACTGTTCTCCTAAAAAAACTTAAAGCAGTCAATCTGCCAAAGTTTCTTTGCAAGTTGGTTTTTCTAAGACAGCTACATATAAGTCTTAAATTTTGATAACTTCTTCTCTACAAGTACTGAGATGTACTAGTAAATATTAAGCAAATGTTTTGCATTTTATTGATATATATTGGGGGGAGGGGTCTAATATATTTTGCTTTAGTTATTGCCATTACTATCATTACTGATATTACAAATATTTCTCCTTTGTGATTTTGTAAGTCAGACTGTTTCTGATCTTTTATAAGTTTTTCCACATCTGTGTGGGTGGAATGGAGAGACAGATTTTTAATTAATGCTGACCAATCATACAATTCATTGTGTGAATCCTATTTATGAATTATTAATTATAGTATATCATGCAAAATCATTACTAAGCACTTTTGTTTTGGCTCTATCATTATTTTCTCAATGTTAAAGGCATAATCATAATACTTGCAGAACAAAAGAAAAAAAGATTGTGATCATAATCACATTTGTAGTGTAGGAAGTTTAAAAATTCAAAGTAACATAGAAAAGATGTATGATTTGTCTGTATTTATGTTTGGCTAATCAAATGAATGATTTCTACATATATATTTCAGTTCAACATAAATTGAATTGTCTAGAAAATTAGACAGCTTATTTTTGTCATCTTAGTTTTAAATTTGAATAATGGTCTCAAATATTGTATAATATCATCATAAATAATGAAGTTTTTTGCATTGAAATGCAATGCAAGAAAAATATATATAATAAATTTTCAATAAAAAAAATAGTCATATATCATATGACCCCACTTCTTCTTTTAAGCTTGTAAAATATAAACAAAGAGCTTTGCGAATTGCTCAACAAAATGTTTAGCAAGAGAAAGCATTTAAAATATCTGTATCAGAAACCACACCCACACTCCAGACCAATAGTTTCATGCTTTGGCACTTCTCAGTGAGGCACTAGGATAGTTTCAGACCCTAGATCTAAAAATACCATCCCAGAGCCAGCATTTATCTAAGAGTTAACCATTGTGTAGAAAATCTGCAATTTTCAGACACTTGAATGTCTTCAAACCCAGCTATCTAACTTAAATAGCTATATGAGGCTGAGAGATCTTCAGCCAAACCATATATTAGTAGTCTTAGCAACATAACATCATTTAAGACTTAAAGCAAAGAATATAAATAGTCAATAAAAATAATCATATATCACATGACCTTACTTCTTTTTTTACTTCATTTAACTAGATTGAAGATTGAAAATTCTTTCATTATTTAAAATGAAAATGACCCTCTTTAATTGAGGAGTTCTTTTGTTGTTTCATTCAGCAACATATAACACAATTTTTATTAATGTAGAGGAGACAAATGAGCAAGCAAACATTTGACAGCAGGAGTTTTTTGAAAAACATTGCCCACAATTTTAATTTTTGTATGGAGATGAAAAGAAGGCAGGTAAGGCAAGATTAATAATAAACAGATAACAAACAGTTCGATAATAAAATTGAAATAATATTTTGGCAATATTAAGACATGAAGCAAATTCAAATGATCTCTTTCTTTATGTAGAGCAATAAAATATACTTCCAGTAAATGAATAGAAGAATTATAATAATGCTAATACATTTTATTTGTATTGGAAGTAATATGGATGTATAATGTCTTTTCCAAAATATTGAGAAAATCGATCTATCATAATTAGATAAAGCAATTTAAAATAACTTTATTTTATTTTATCTTTTAAACTAATAATACTCATTAACACATTCATATGATTAAGTAAAGAGATAACCATTTTGAAAAATAGTTCCTGATATAATGATAATAACTGTATTTTAGTTATTAAATTATCCACATAAATTTTTTTTTTTTTAAAGTGAGACATTTAGTCGAATATAAAAAACTCTCATATAATATTGGCAATTAGCTTATGTAATTAATTTAAAACTTTAAATGATGAAGTGTTAATAAAATGGATTTTATAGCAAAAGTTCCAAAATTAACCAAAAGTCTATAGAAATGGTAAATTAAACATATATATAACTTTCCAACTTTTCCCATTTTCCAATGAGATATTGTTTATGGGCATGTGAACATGTACTGGTAAAGTAGACTTGCTCAAATAACTTTGGAGGTTTCTACTCCATCATTATTTAACTAATAAAATAATAATTACTTAAAATAAACTGAACAAGTAACTTACAAATTATTAAATAACAAGAAATAATTTTATTTTTCTGTTTTTTTTTTTTTTTAAATGTACATGTGCTTATTCTTTTTACCACAAAGTTTGTCACTTGACTTTATTAAATCAATCACCAATTAGTATTGGGGTGGGATTTTTAAAATTAGTTCAACTTTAACCTTTTGTTTATCAAGTCACATAAAAATAGATTTGACTTTGAATTAGTGTCTAGAAAGTTAATTAACATATAATTAATTTTCTTAACTTTATTTAATTAAATAAAAATTATTTACTTAATTTAAAGCAAACGTATTTTATTTAAAATAAACACCTTTTACTTCTTTAATAGTTCTTAAGAGATTACCATTAAACTATTTAAATACCTTTTATAAGTTACATTATTTTTAAAGATAATTAATACTTTTAAACAATGCTTTTTAAACTTTCCTCTTTTAAGACACATGCACAAATATTCATATATGTATACTAGAAAATGATTAAAGAAACAAGGAAATTTACTGCAGCTTAATAATTAATATTTTAAAGACAGCAAAACTAAACTTATTTACCAAAATTCAAGATGAAACGTTTCAAACCACGTTTTCCTAAGCTTATCACATTAAAGTCCAATTTCAAATAGATATTACATAAATTAACTGATGCTTAAGTAACTACTATTTTAAATATATTTTAATACAGATCCAGATTAATAAATAATATTTTAACAATCACAAAAATAAACTATCTAAATACAATCAACTCAAAATATTGTACACTTTATGCTAACTTTTATCCAAGTTTAACTTATCAAATTTCTGACTTTAACAACTATTAAATCAATTAATTGATATTCTTTCAGTAATTATTATTTAAACATATTTAATAAAGGTATTTCATTAATTCTTTAGAGTGCATAGTTAAAATTTTACATAATTTAGAAATAGTAACATTTATTTATTACAGGGTATATTTATTTGAATAAAAAAAAAATTAAAGTATTATTTATTATATTTAACTCCTTATGGGCTAAATATAAGGTTACAATATATATATATATAAAGAAACTAGAATATAACATTATTAACTATATAATCTTCATTTTATACATTATTTGTTATAATCAAAAAAAAAAAAAAAATTATATAAATAAATGATGACTGTGCATGTTAATCTAATTATTCAAACATTTTTTAGTAATAGAAATTTAAAATGATGCAAAAAAAGAATACACACCAAAAGAAGAAAAAGTTTAATAAAGATATCTGATTGCTGTTAATTTCAGAAAATTAAAGACATAGAATTAAAAAAATAAAGAAAATCATATTTTATATCTTGAAAATTACTTGTAATTATTATGAGCACAGTATAATCAAATAGAAAAGAATTTAAGTATTTTGAAAGAAAATAAAGAAGACAACATTTTCAGACAACTCTCACAGAACAGAATCAGTAGAATATAAATTCCAATAATTATAAAAGCATAGATAAACCAACTTTGCTTCTTAAATTTTTCAATTTTACAAATAATATTTGAGAAAAAAATGATCAGATTGTTTAAAAAATATGATTAAAATATAATCAGGATTTGTTTTAATCTGAAAACTTTTCACTAAATATGTAGAGGATTAATCATAGTAAACTCTTATTCATATACTGGCTGATAAGAGATTTGTGTGACTGCTCCTTATTGTCACACATTTGGCTCAGCACTATAAAAATATACTGAATTTAATGAAATAAGTATGCTGAAATTATATTTCATTAAACTATTAATCTTTTGATTGTCATTCTGATGTCAAGAACCTGTAAATAGATATGCAGGTTCAGTGCGAATAACCACTCCAATTCAGTTTTATAGGTATTTTTATATTGTTGAAACCATTGTTGATTAATATATATAGAGAGAGAGAAAACAATTCTTAAAATAGCACATTTCAGGGCTAAAGCCTTTCCCACAATCCTCTAAGACAATGAAATTAAATACATTACCCACTAGTTCTTGCCAATTTACAGATGGTGATGATTTGAATCATCTTTTATTTTTTTAACCTTTATTTAGATATATATTTAGTAACTTATGGTCTAGATATCTTTTAAAAAAAACTCTCAGCCATATTTTACCACAATCCAAACTCAAGTCATAGTAATAACAAAATAATGCTCTATTTATGTTTATGATCCTTGAATAGTATATATAATAAATGATGTTTATATTTAAATAAATATTATAATAGATAGCCTATATCTACTAACCTTCAAGAGAGAACACCACTAGACATTAGCCTGGAATATATATTTGTTGAAATGGATATTCATTACTAGTGCTTGCTACAGCTGTCCTATCATATATAGGTCAAGTATTGCCACTAGATTGTCGAGGGTAGGATTCTCTTCAAAATAAACAGTTGGCAGGGCAGACAACAGTGATTAAATGCTAAACAAGTCTAACAAAAACAATACTTATTAACAATAGTAAAACAAAAACTTACACAGTAGTAGTAGGATTTGAACTATAGTTAGATCAAACATAGATTCTTTTTAAAGAAATAAGAATTTCTTTGATAGTTGATTGAATCTATTATTTATTTATTCTTTCTCATAAATTAGCCTTTACTCATTAAAATTACTAAATGTTAATATAATGGAACTTTACATATATTTGGCAACTTCAGATGTTCACAGATGTTTTTGCAATAATGTTAATATATAATTAAACATCAGCAGACTTTATTTTTATTAGACAAGCTCACATATGCTGATTTTACTAACAAAGCTTATATCTTGATTACGAGAGAAAATATATAATGAACACTAATAAAGAGGCCCATAAGTAATCTTTGTTAATTAAAAAGTGAAATATATATACATGGGAAGATTTACTATACTTGATACAATGCAAAAATCAATTCCAGACCACACATTTCAAATGATAAATAAGCATGGATTAAAGCAGATAAAACATATGTAAATGAACAAAACATCGCTGAAGTCAATGCCAAATCAAAATCTGCCTATTGATAGCAGAAAGCATAGAAATAAATACAAAGGCTGTATATGCAAGTAAACTTTCATGTGGTATATACAAGGGATCATTGTATAACCATGCATACACACAAGCCAATAACTTACTGTTATTCTCAGCCACGCATGATATAATTCACAAAAAAAAAAGAAAATTATCAATAATTTAAATGATTTAACATTTATATAAAAATATTGTACACACATCCACATATGCCAAATAAGAACGAATATATCAAGTTCTATAGCATTATTATAAAACATGTATTTATAAAAATATTAATTCAGATTTTCTTATTTATAACTTACAAAAATTCTTTTTTACTTTTGCTAAAGAAAATCTAGATTTTCTAAAACAAAACAAAAAAATTACAAAATTGGAGGGGGTGGGGTAAAATCTTGCTCTAAGATTCTTTCAAATACTTTTCAGTTAACCTTACTAGGGGGGGGGGGTCTTTAGGATAACTTTTGTGTTTTATCAAATTAATTATCAACTGTCAACTTTTAAAAGACATTAAAAGATTGTAACTGAAATAGTTATGATCTGTAATACATATATAAAAGGATAAAATCAATAAGATAAATATAAAATTACTTATCAATAAAATTGAAATATAAAAACAAGTTATACATTAAGAAAGATAGAAATATAAAACTATGAATTAATAAAACAAAATTTACATACATCTATATGCATCACTGGCTGACTGATATATATATAAGCAGTTCATATAAAAGATTTTACTGTATAGGCCATTATTTTATGTACAGATAATATATAAATATGTACATATGACTGGCGTGAAGATATAATTTATGGAGTAATCTTTTTATTTCATGGTTGATGAGAAGTGCATTGATGTGATGGTCCTTAGAATATTGGCAATGCTGGTCCAGGAGGTCACTTAGGCAAGGTTAGAATATGCTGACTAGATTTATGCAGGAGAGTGGAGTTCATCTTTTGGGATGCCTTAGCAGCATATAATTTCAGATACGGTCGTTGGAGTGAGTTTTGGGTTCATTTTTGAGATGGGCACATGTGAATATGGCAGGATCAAAACACAAGCAGAATTTAATGAATTAAAGAGAATAAGGCAGACTTATTAAACAGAATCAATGAGCATAATTGAATGATTTTAGCTGGTCTTTTATATAGATCCTCTGTTCATTGTTTACCCACCCAGGAATTAATTTAAGGCATCTCTCTAATCAAGAAACCAGTGATTACAAAATTTTGAATCAGATAAACCAAATATTTTTAATAAATTAAGAAATTACAAATTATAATTAATCAATTTATAATTTTTCAAACAACAATACTTAATAAAAGAAAATATATTTTGTCAAGATTTTAATTAAAACAATCTGATTATAGTTTTTAAAAAAAGGTTTTTATGATTAAGTATTGTTTCTGGACTATAAAAAAATTGTTTATTGAAAGATAATAAACTCAGCTTCATTGATCACTTTTTTTAAAAAAAAAAAATTGTTATTAAACCATTAAATATCACATGATCACCATTTTTTATGTTTGCCCATAACTGTTATTAAAACAGGCAAAACTCTCCATACAGCAGTGCCACTCAGTGCAAGCCAGAGTAATCATTGGATGTCAGAAGGCTTGTGCATAAAATTTCTATCTAGTGCCTCCTCATACAATATCTCTAGATTAGTTTCTAGCTTGTTGCTTTCATCAGTGAGGAGTTTGGATCCTAAAATCTAGGTGCAGTGTTCTCAGATCCAATGCTCCTCACTGATAAAAGCCACAAGCTAAAACCTAGTCTGGGGATATTGGATGAGTAGGCAGTAGATAGGGGTTTTATGCACAAGCCTTCCGGCATCCATTGATTACTCTGGCTTGCAGTGAATGGCACTATTGTATGGAGAGTTCTGCCTGTTTTAAAAAAAAATATTTTTTTTAAAATAGACTCTTTAAAATTTTTTTACTATTAGTGTGGGTGCATATATACATAATACTGCACTCATCAAAATATAATTTAAATAAAAAGAACAGAACTTTAATTAAAATTGTTTGCTTAGCCAACCCTAATATCAACATATAAATTAATGAGATAGGCAAAGCTTCTTATGGCCTAGATATCTTTTTTTAAAAATTCTTAGCCTTATTTGACCAGAATTCAAACTCAGATTAATAACAGTTGGATGCTCTACTTATATGTTATGGTCTTTGAGTAATATATATATATATAATAAATGATATCTATATTTAAATATATATAATAGCATCACAATGTAATTTTAGAAACATTTTCTGAAAAATATTGAATTTTATGATAAATGAAGTCACCATGATCTTTATAGTTATAGCTATTAGTGAAATATAATATTTTAGTTTTTCCTGGAGACATATTTGATATTTTTATCCAGACATACTTAGCTTTCTGACAGATAAATCCTCTTGCTAGACAACCTTCATCATATGATCCATTTAAGCTTTTCTTCTTATACTAAGTCTTGCCATGTCTACTAATACTTAAGTTAAAACTTTTCTTCATATTGTCAATGAAATTGTCATATAACAATTAATAATGATCTTGATTATATATATATATTCAAATTTAGAAAGTTATCAACAATAAATTAATTGTTTAAATTCAGGCATATTAGTTAGTATGAAGCCATTTTGATAATAATTGTTAAATTGTCTGATGCATAATTTGGTGCAGTTGTAAAATGTCAGATTCTGGAGATGAAAGTCATGCTTGAACTTGTTTTGAATTTCTGAACATTAAATTATATCATTAATTTACTGTTTGGTATATGTATTTATAACACAATAAAAAAGTATTTTATACTATAATTTGATATGTAGATATAATAGTCTTTGCAATAGTACACATTAGTTTTAAATTATAAAAACAATAAAAACAAACACTAATAATATGTAAATAAGCATTTATTTTATATAGCGCTATATTTATAATTGTAATACATTTAAAGATCAGCCTTTCAAGCTATTGTGCATGCGCTTTTTACGAGTGTTAATAATAAATGAATACTTTATACAGAAGTATTTTGGATTACTTATTTCGTAATTTTTATCAAATGAACTTATGAAAACAAGAAATAGATGTCATATGATTTTCCAGACCTGTATATATATATGTATTAGCAAATTATCTATTTATTGCAGAATCTTTAAATTGATTTATAAGAACTATCTCTTTAATTTTTCTTTTTATATATGTTTCTTTATGTAATGTTCTTGTGGGACCTGAATTTTTTATGATCAAAACTGAAGCAGCACTAGACTGAACTATTTATAGCTTTTTTTAAAGCTGGTTATAGAATAGCTAGTTTAATAGTATGTATATACACACACACATATATAAATATTTTTAGAAAATATTCATATCTATTTATATATATGTCATTTTGAATTGCATTGTGTAACAAAATGAATGTTGTTATACGTCAAAAAAGCCAATATATTTGTTTAAAATTTTTTTAATGTTATTGATTAATTGTTCTTGCTTGCTTATTTTTAATAATGCTGTTTTTAAAAAAAATTATATATGCAGTATATTAATATTCCCGGAATTTTAATGTTTATTTTTTAATATATTTTAATTGGTAATGTATGATGTACCTAATGAATATGAAAATTTTATATTTTTTTTTAAAAATTATTATAATGATACTAACTTTAAATTTCAATCAAATGAACATTATACCCCCCCCCCTCCTTCCCCAAATAAACTTTTTTTTTTAATTTTACTTTCATTAATTAAATACAAACATAAATAGTAAGGGGCAGTACTACATTATAAATTCAACAGAGGACGTTAATCTGAGAAGCTGAAAATTGTTTTAATACTTATCCTTAAAATGAGAAGCCAATTGAATAATCATATAGGTTTTAAGATGTGTTGATGAAACACATTTCTGGTTGGTATGTGTATAGATATTGCGTTCATGAATTACATTAAAATGTAAAATTGATGTTTAATAAAAATAATTATTAATAAAATGTATTTATTATAGAAAACTAATTATTTGTATTAGAATAAAAAATTAATAATGAGACTTTTTTGATGCTTATTTATAAATCAACCAGATATAATATTTAAAACAAAAAAGATGGAATAATCTATATTTTATACATTTTTATATCTATATTTAAAATGTTTATTGAAATCATTTTTTAAATCTCATATATTTTATTTATAAATGTATAATATTATCTATACGTAAATAAATAATAAATCTCAGTTAAGATATGGCTGTGTATTTGCTATTCCAGTGCAAATGTATAATCTACATAACATGATTTTGAACACTAAATTTATAAAGTTAAATAAAATAATCAAAACCAGTAGAAAATTAAGGGGCATTAAATTAAGTAGATATATAAACAAGATAGTTATTATAACAAATACAAAGGATTTTTTTAAAATATAAATATAAATCCAAATTTTACTTTTTGTATTAAAAACACATACAAAATTATAAAAATATATTGAAAGAAGTTTACATTTTAAATGATGTGAGGGATAAAGTATAAATAATTGGTGGACTGTCATGATAAAAATACTCAAGACAAATAATGACATATCTTTGTCATTTGTCATGACCATTAGGTGGCATTTTTTTAATGTACAGACTATCTTCATTGTAACAGATTTTAAATGTAGTGGGCATTTGTGGATATTATATAATTTAATGCCAGACAATAATAATTAATGATTCACTCACTTTTTTATAGTATGTATGGATTTTAATATTCTCATTATTAAAGTTGTAATATTTTTACAAATCAATATATATATCAAAATATAGCATGATTTATATAAATTATATTCAAAATTTTTAGAAGTATTGACTTCATACATTTTTGTAGTCTTCATCAACTATAACGTTGAATCAATCAAACGAATTTTTAACAATAATCTATAGTCTGATTAGATTTTCAGACAATTTTGCTAGTCTTAACGTTTGATGAATCGTCAAATGTTAATGGAATCGCTAGTTTTTTGTTCTTTGTCTTTAATTTAGATGATTAATCAATTAGTTTGTTCATTATAATTTTATATGAAATTATTTAATTTTTGAATTGCATATTAATAATTTGATGATCATCTAATGTTAATGATCCCAGTCATCAAAGTTGATAATATAATTATAGTGAAATCTGAACTGAATTGTGTCATAAATGTTAAGATGTGGGTTATTGATTAAGCTTGTCATCGTTTTGATTATCAACGTATATAGTGATAAAGACTACAAAGTGTATAGTCGAAAGTACTTCTAAAAGAATATAATTTATATAAATTGTACTGTATTTTGATATATATATTGATTTGTATATTACATATATATATATGTCTGTGATTGCAGAAAGGAGTTTGCTGTTAAGATTGTCATGAAGTATCTTAATGTTAGAATTAGTAAGTGATTGAAAGATGAAAGTGCTGTGAGAAAAATTTGAATTCTCTTTGAGGCCTGAAGGAAATGAATAGGGCAAATTTCTAATATTCACTTCATACATTCTTGTTATTGTAGTTGTTACTACTATGTGATTATTTATATAGTAAACAAACATGGATAATCTTGTCATCAACATGCATTAGGCAATTTTCTGAATTTATTGTCTTTTTACCTCAGTTTAGAATCAAGAATCATTATGGCCTTTCTTCTCAGTTGCATTATAGTTCTTAACTGAAATATCAGCTGAGTTTTTGTGAAGGCAGGATAAATGTGAGTGTAAATATTTTTTAAAATATATTTATAGATATTTATGTTCATGGTAGATAAAACTAAATTATGGCCTTAGGCTGTGAAATCATCAGTCAAGGTAATTGTTGGCAGCTGAAGATGGAGAGTGCTAAGAATTCTCTGATTATAAATAGAGGCTTACATTTGATGGTGACCCCTTATTTAAGTACCTACAATTGCATATCATATCCATGTGAAGGAAGATTATACAAATTAAGATGAACTACAAACTATTAAATGTGACATTTTCCCACTTTTGTGAAGTCAGAAGAAAAAGTGAAGTGACAATTGATTTGAAAACTAGACATATACTTACTATAAATGCACAAATATTGGATGTACAAGTAAAATTGAATTCATTATAAATAAAAGGTGGAAGAACAAAATAGTAGAGTGGATTTATATGAGACAGAGTTAGAAAGACTAAGGAAAATATTTAATGTATATATTTCAGATTTATGCTGTATCAGGTTCTCATAATGATGGAAAAGTAGATGAATTCACATGATGTGCAAAATGCTTTTGATCATACCTTAATGCTAAAGTTAGGAAATGATTGAAAAATGATGGTACTGTGAATAAATTTGATTATAGTGATAGAAATAAAAGAGAAGATAGACTTTTGTCATTTGCATAAAAAGAACAACTGTATATTATGAATTTTTTTTTTTGAGAAAATTGCTATATGGAAATAAATATGAAGGCATCTAAATAAAGATACAGCAGAACTGGATTATATTTTGACTATCAGAAAAAATATACATCAGGATTATAATGTTCTTAATAGATTCACACAGGAAGAGATCATTTATTAGTAATTATACACATTATTAACAGTTGGTATTTCTAATTTTTTGAAACATTCCAAATGAATTTAAATTAGAATTTTCAAATTGTTTTAAAATATTAACTGTTTTTGAAGATGATTGAAATTTAAACAAAATCAGTAAGAAAAAAAATTGATGCTCCATTAAGAACTGTAAGTAAGATAGCTGGTACTGTACCAGTCAAAACATGTTGATCCATCTAACATGAGCTGGAACTCACAAAATGTACTTCAAACCCAGTCAAACCCGAGATTTAGGATCCTGGATTCGAACCCACTTCCTAAGCCCAGATCAAACACCTAATGGATAACATAACAATGATGGCACATGAGAATTAATTATTAAGTCCAGCCCACTAGTAGAGCAGAGAAGACAATGAGACATCTATTAACTATGACTTAACTAAAATATGTATACGCATGGCAGTATGTTTGGAAGTGGAGAAAAAGGAATTCAAACTACTCAAACAAGTTAGACAATAAAAATAGTTTAATATGATAACAAATTATTATATACATTATGAATTAATTGCATACATTAGTATGTGCGTGAATGAGCAAGCGATCTACCAAACGGTAGATAATTACATATTTGGATTCATGCTGACAATTCTCATATGCTCTTTTATTAACTAAATAGTATATATACATTAACTCACATCTTTGGTGGGTACAGTATTAAGATGCCAATCAATTATTAGAAAGATTACATAATATTGCCATTAACGCTTTGGGTTATTGTTCTGAAACATGATGACTAACATTGTTTTGGAGAGCATTCCAAGATTCATTAAAGATATAATATAAACTATTTTCATGCTATTACGATCATGAAAATAAATAAAATACATTTGAAAACATATTTGATTATATGACAAAATACTTAATAAAAATTCTTTTAATTAGCACAGGTAAGAACATTTTATTTTTCCCAAGGATACAGAAATACTAAATTACAACGGCGGGATTGTATAAGACTGAAATAACATTATTAATAAAAGTAGTGATATTCGGCATTTTATATATATATTTAAGCAGAGCACAATTTTAATATTAGAGCATTAACTGGGCCATGAAGTAAAAGAGATAATACGAAGAAGTTCGTGGTACTAACATCAGCGAAAAAATAAGAGGAAAAGGTCGTGCTTCTGGATGAAAATGAAGTCTAAGACCCCCTTCTTGGGCAGTGCTTAGAGAAATGTGGATAAGGCATGCCATGGACATCATCGATGTGCAGAGATCTCTTATATGAAGAAAATGATCTTGGGAAGGTCAACTATCCACAGGACAAGGCTTGAGAAGAAATCTATGGGTTTGATCTTGTCGCAATCCCAGATAAGATGTGATATATATATATATATTCACGAAGATATGCTGAATGTCAGTAATGCAGTAGGGAAAGATGTCACTAACAACCTTGAATATGATTTACTGCTTTAAAATAAATGACCCTTGTTTGAATGCCATAATTTATATAAATAATATGCTATGCCACCAGAATATATATATATAGATTTAGATTTCATTTACTAAAATATACAATTAGATTTGACCCCTCCCTCCTTTTCTGATATTTAACATAATTCAATACCACCTTCATTGATCTTATAATAACTGGAATATTTAAGTATTGTATTTGATATTTTAAGAATATAAAAAATAAAGTAAAACTAGCAGTTATATAGAAAACAAATAATAAGTCACCCTTTCAGAATTTAATAAATAACATTTTAAAATTTCAGAGTGTTAATTAGCCTAATTCTGGATTCACCCGGGTAGATTCTAGAGTGACAAATAACAAATGTTTATACTAAAACATACAAAATGTTGACTTCTAAAAACAATCTGGTGAGTGTATTAATAATGCATTAGATTTTAAGGGGACATTAGTAACCTTAATTCATGGAGGTTTACTTAAAAATAGAAAAGATTTTAGAAATTCAACTCGTCAGATTGCTTGAGATTGGCATATTAATAATAAGTAAAATAGATATATAAATTAAGTAATAAATGCATATAAATAAATGACCATACCAAAGTTAAAGAAAGTTAGAGCATATAAGATAGGATTAAATTTATAGAAATTATTTAAGAGCAGATTTCATTTACATATTAGAAAAAAAGGCAAAGTTAAATAATACATGAGAAATCTTGATAGTAGGGTTCGAGATTAGTTAGGCTAGCTAGATTTAGTTTCAATTGTGGCGATTTGAAAATAGTTTACCTTGCATCATTTCAAGAGTCCAATTTAAAATGTCCAGACACGTGCATGGCAATTAAAAAGATCATGAAGTTCTTAGGTGGTAAGCAAGTTTCTATTCAGCATTCTAAAGTTTTTAATTCAAGCTTTCCTTTCTTTCATGACAGCAGCAAGATGGTTCATTAGTGGTGGGAAAATGACCCACAGGGTCAGAAAGGTGGTGGACTTACTACTACATCATTTTAAGTTTCACAGCGATGTGTAATATGTTAACAATACAGTTCTATCAATAGTAGCTATCTGCTGATGTTTAAAATTGGCCCATTTTATACTCCTGCCCAGATATTTGAAGAATGCTTTTAATTTATTTCTAGCTCAAATCTAATCTTTAATCTAAAATCTTAAGTTTTCTTTGTTCATTGTTTGAAGATGCAATCGTCAGATAGGTGTCCAAAAATAAATTCAAATCTATTTTCAGATTGAAAATAGATTTGACAAAAATGTTTATGCAAAAGCAAAATTTATTAATCCCATTTTTAATTTTATTTTCAGTAAAACCTTAATTAAAAATTCCTTCCCAAGATTAAAACACTATTATATTTCCAACCCTTTAATTATCTTTGGACAATTAACGATTGCATCTTCCATTTTGGATTTTATAAAAATATACAATCTAATAGGAAAAACAATTTAAAAAGAAAAAGTTTTAAAATGAGGTATAATAAAATATTTTTAAAAAATCAATATTTTGTTAGCATGTTTGCTCCTATATATATATTTGAGCCGCACCTATGTAATTTAATAAAAAAAGATTTAATAATAATTAAAAAATATTTATAAGTTAAAATTTTATAACTTTTAGGTGCGCATCTTAAATATATACATAAAGTATATATGCATGACTAAAGGAGCGGGATGGGATATAGGGTTTGAACACAGGTTAGTAGATGAAGCCATGAAGCTCAATCTTAAGCTAAGATTGATTGCTTCAGTACAAAAAAGTAACAATTTACCAATAAATTTTCTAATGAGACAAAACAATATGTGAAGAAAAGAAGTATGAATTTTTTTTATTGGTCCATTAAGATTTGAATTTTCAGAATTGTGGTATTGGAAGGAAAGTTGAAGATGGAATTATTATTAAAAAAGAGAAATAACATTATGAAATATGTAGAAGATTTTTATAGAGAAATATATAGGAATAAAGAACAAAACAATATATCATCAACAGTTGTTAGATTTTCTAGATTGACCAGTGCAATTGAATCTATGAAAAAGGGGGGGGGGGAGCTCCAGGAAATGACAAAATTATTATTGATTTTTTAAAAGAAGCAGGTAAAGAAAAGTTATGTATTAAATGCCTAAATAATAAAACTATATGATGTGGTTGGAACAATGTTGCAATAATATTGAATATTTAAGAAAGGTGACAAAGAAGATATTAGATATTAAAAACCTATCAGTCTTTTATTAGTTCTAAAGTAAAGTAATTGTTATTTGGGTATAATGAACTTTGCATTGTAATCAGTCAAAAGAATAAATTGGATTTAAAATTGCTTTTAGTACAATGGAACACATCCAAGAATTTAAAGAAAATATAGAAAGGATGAATAAACATGGGTTGGCATTATACTTCGGATTTGTAGAATATGAAAAGACATTTGATTCTTTATTCATTTCAGAATAATGATTAAATCATAGAAGATCTAGAAATCTGAAGAATATTTATCATAATCCAACAGTAATGGTTACATTACATGCTAATACTAAGAAGAGTAACATTGAGATGGCTATACAACAGAGTAATTTCACATTTTGAAATCTTTTGACCAACAATTTTACAAGAAGTATTTTGTCATTTTAAATGAAAAGTTAAGGGAGTAAAAGTAAATGATTATTTAAATCATCTATATTTTACAAATGGTATGATTGTTTTTACAAGTAATACTTCAGAGTATCACAAAATGTCATGTTTATCAGATGAAAATAAGAAAGTAAATCTAAAAATAACTAAAAAAAAAGATAAAAAAAAATTAAGCACAATGGATTTGCTCCAAAAAAAGTAAAGATTGATCATCATGAATTAGAAGTTAACAACTACAAATATCTTTATTAGTGTGTTGATATAAATGGAAATATAATAGATATCAATCAAAAAATAAACATGGATGGAGTGTTTGTATAGAAATAATTTAATATTAAAAAGAATGCATATATCTTTAAAAGGAAAGTTTTTAATGGATGTGTTTTACTTTTTATCACTTATGGATTTGAGACTTGGACACATCAGAAAAGCAATGTGGGAACTTCTAACTATTCAATGAAGTAACAAAAAATGTATGCTATGAATAATAAGAAGAGGCAAAACATATGAGTGAGAGAACAAACAGGTATCATAGAGATCACTGAAAAAGTTGAAACTGAAATTGAGTTGGGTTGGACATATCACTAGGAAAGATGATAGATAATAGATGTTGAGTTGTTTTTGTTGACAAAACAATTATTTTGTTTTTAAAAATAGATCATCAAATAAGAATCATTCAGGCTTTAAAAGTTTTAGTTTTTAGTAAGTTTTTATTAGAGCATTACTAATTCTGGTGGTTTACTAAGCCAGTAGTAAAGCAAGCTGCTGCCCATGTCTCAATAATTTTGATGATTGACAAGGTACTTTTTGGAATCATGTGCTACTTGTCTTGGTAACTGACTTTAAAAAGCCATCAACAAAATCCCTACCTCAATTTAAAATATTTCCTAAACAAGTATCTGCTAAAAGTCATCTTTCAATACCTCAAGCATGGAAAAAAAACTAGTTAAAATTTAATTATTTAAAAAAATTCCAGGTATTTATTTTTCTGTATTAAAGAAAATTAGGAATTCTCATGTATTATTAGAGTCAAGCTAATATCTTTATTTAGAAAACAAAAAGGAATGCATCAAGTTGAAGACATAGACTAGTTAAAATCTATAGTCTTCCTATGGAAGAAAATATTTTTATTGCTTACTAAATAATGATCAATTTTATGAAAATGTCCAGAGCAAGATAAGAAAGCACTTGTTATTATTATCTTTTTTTTTACTATATGTTTAATTGCATTATATTTTATAATTTTGAATATTAAATTCATATATTTAATATTCATAATATATTCAGGTAAATATTTAGTTATGTTTTAAAATCTAATTAATTTTTCCAGTCCTATAACTCTAGTTTAAATATGTGTGTGTTTGTCATATATTACAAATTGTTTTATTAATTAAACATTTTTTAGTTATTTAAAAAAAAGTTTTGTCTTTTTATGCTCAATTTAATATTTCTTTTATATATGTGTGTGCTATGAACATATTTAAATTTTCATAATCGAAAAGAATTAAGTGATTATACTAAATTCTTTATCTTGGTTATAAGGAATGTAAAAGTATGTGCATATTATGGATTTATTACTTTTAGAAAATACTTCAAAATATAAATATTTCATCATTCTAGAAATTTTTATATAGATATTTGATTGATTATGCAATGAAATAGTTGATCATCATTACCAGCAATTCTTTTTTAAATCATTATATTAATTTTGGCAGTTTGGTGTGTTGGGTGCCAAAAATATAAAACAATTGAAATGAAGTAACCATCTATGTGCTATTGGGTTGCCAAAAATGTAATAGTACATAGAATTGGCTGATGTTGATGCATTTTTTCCCTTTCTTTATTATATACATTTGGTGAGTACATTAAAATTAAAGTAATGTTCTCCTGAAGGTTTGTGATGCTATTGTTTTAGTTGTATTTATATATTGGACTATTTTCATCATCTAATATAGGTATTGACTGTATTTAGAAAAATTTAACTTTATTTAAATATTCCAAATACATTCAACTAACCTCTGTGCTACTATAACAATTGAATGTATTTGGAATATTTAAATAAAGTTAAAAGTTTTCTAAAGACATTCAATACTTATATTAGATGATGGAAATAGACCAATATATAAATACAGGTTAAAATAATATTTTAACAATACACAAACATTTTATTTTGAAGTGTCACTTACCTTCTTATAACATTCATATATTTTTACATCCCCTACAACCAGGTTACAGAACAATAATATTGTAATAAAATTGCAATAGTCTTACTAGAAGATAGTAAAAGTTGAAATATCACTATCTAAATATACAAAAAAAAAAAAAGTAGATTAAAGAAAATCAATTATGATATTCATTTATTCAATGAAGATTTTAATGGAATTTTGTCATACTACTAGGAATATCCAGATAACTATACTGAATGGCTGGGTGAGTTATTAGAAACTCTATGTCAGAAAAAAAAATTACAGTTTTTTTGAAAACTCCTTAGTTATCTAAAAAATTAACCTGTACTTGTAATAGCAACTTTTATATTGAAGGTAATGCTTTACGATGAGAAAATTTATTTACATCTAGTAGGTATTATAGATGTAGAAGCAAGTTAGTGGACAAACAAGAAAAATGATTATAGTAGCAACACAAAACACAAAAAAATGCTGGAAACATCACCAATATTTGGTTTAAAAAAACAAAACTTGTTTCTTTTCATGAGAATGCTTATAATCATTGTGCAGCCAAAACTCTAATTGACTGAACATCTATAGAGCTGAAAAATCATATTCATGTTGCAGTTCTGTTTTTGCATATTCAAACTTCAATTCATTATTAAACTTGAAAACATTTTAAGGTATAAATCTAAGTTTCCATGATATCCTCATGCAGAGGTGTAAATTATTTCAAGATTTATATTTCATTGCAATTTGTTAACTCAGTTTAAAATTATGAAGGATTCAAATTATTACATTAAATAACCTTAATATAAATCTAATTAGACACAGATAACTACTGGAACAACAGAAGTTTTTTGGGGGATAAAGTGAAAAAGTCAAAAACAAGTCTTGAGAAAAAGCGTCCTATAGTTAAAAAATTCTCCAATTTAAAATAAAAAATCATATTTGTGAACAATAATTTTGTATTTATGCACAGATATGAAAATTCCACATGAGATTGTGATACATTTATTTTCATTGTAATTTTTTTTTTTTTTCAATTTAAAAATATCTTTAAATTAACTCCAATTTTGATTACTAAATTTAGAAAATTGATAGATATTATATATATTGGTTAGCTTTTATTTAAAAAATTATAATTAAAAGTTAGGAATGCTAAATAAGTAAAGTTTAAATGTAAAAATTTATTATAATCTTATGCTAAGCCACTTTTAATATCTTGATCTTGATTTCACATTCATAACAATGACTGGGTGAAGAAGAGGATAGTATGTATAAATATTTTGTAAATTTTTATATATATATATATCCCTAAAGTTTTTAGAAATGTAAATAAAATATACTCAGATTCATATAGGATCAGCCTTTGCACTCTACCTTCTATAAATAGGGTGATCAATAACTTCAAAGATAATCTTCCCACTGAACATATCCCCCTCTCCCGACTAATAAAAAAATTGCTTGCATTCAAACCAGCTGCAATATGGTACTTTGGAGAATCACATGCCAGCCTCACAACAAGGTTATCCCAACATCAATACTTCTACAGAAGCGCTAAAAATAATCCAGACCACAAATCCATATTTCTTGAGCACCAAAATAAACTCAGACATACATTCGAACCTACATCAACCAGTGTCATGTGCATTGAAAGAAGTGATTCTAAGTACAAAATAAATGAGGCATGATATCACTAATAACTCAAACTCTGTAAACGAAAAGGAATCCTGCTTCCTCCTCTCTAAAACATGGCCATTTGACTCATTTGTATACATTTATATAAATTTACTTCATATTTATACCTACTATTCTCTTGTCCACTAATCATAGCTATGAATATGATATCAAGATTTAAGATATCAAAAGCATCTTGCATAACATTATAATAAAATATTCCTAGCACTTATAATTTAATTAAAATTGATATAGATTGTTTATTATCTTTTAATAATATGTTCTATTTTTCTGTTTAATCGCAACTGAATTGATTTTGTAGGGTGAATGTTTTAGCAATCAGTTTTATATACATACATGCACATATATATTCAATAGTTACTATATTAATTCTTCAATATAGTATCTACATTATAACACTTATGATGATATAAATATATATAATAAATTAATAAATGCATCTGATAAATATTTATAATCAAATCTTTTACGTTTATGACACATTCTGAAAGCTTGTAACAAATCTTGGAATATCACTCAGTATAAAATCTTCAAAGTAATCTCTCTCTCATGTTTTTCACCAGAAACATCAGTTTATTAGATGAATTAGAGATTTAGAAGTCCTGAACATCTTCACAAATTTTATATTTATATGTCTAATTACAACCAATTTGATTTTGCAAATTTAATGTTTAGCAATTAGTCATAAAGATTAATCCATCAATTCTGCAAATGTTTTTCATTTGTCAGACTCGTGCTTCTGGTTAAATACGTATATAGTGAGAGAATTTTCTTGTAGATTTTATATAATGCAATAATTCAAGATTTGTGATAAACTTGAAGAAATAATTCACAAATTCAAAAGGTTTGATTAGATAGAAATATTTATCATTCATATTTGTCAATATATATATATATATTGTGCCCTTTTGTATGGGTCACCATCTAATTTTTGTGCTAATCTATTAAAAAATTTTAAATTTAAGATATATTTGAATATGTGATGTTAATTTTGCTTATGGTAATATTTCAAAAGGTTTAATTAAAGCAATCTATGAGTATTTGATATGTGAAATTGTGCTGATATTGAGAGAGACATTTTAAATGATGATGATTATAATATATAGTTGGAGAAAATGGCCATAATCAATACTGCATTAATATATTTAATAAATAGGTATTTAAAGCTAAAAGTATTTAAAAGACAAGTTAAAATTAAATGCATATATTTATTGTTGATAAAATAATATTATAAAAGAATATAAATATTTTAATTATTGTAAGTACTTAAATAAAAGACTAATATTTGATTTTAATAATATTGGATAATTATTTTAAAATCTATTATAATATCTTATTTATTTAAAAAATATTTATTTTAAAAATGCAATTGTTAGTTATTTTTAGATTATGAGAAGCGTTTCTTTTATTGTAAAAAAAACAGATGTTAGTTAAATACGCACACATGCTTGGAAGTTATCTAATAAAGTTGCAAAACTATTTTAAAAAAAAAATCATGTTATAAAATTTATAAATAATACGTGAGCTATCACGAGATAAAAATAAAGATATTCAATGTGAAATATTAAATCTGATTTTAAAATATTGTTTTAAAAATATGACGTATAAAAAATACTTAGTTTATTTAAAAATAATCTTATAAAAGTTAAAATTAAAATCAAGTAAATAAGAATATTTTAAAAAATATTTAGTGGATTTAAATAAATGATAAGGATTATTTTAAAATTTAATAATGTAATAAATATTAAATATTAAATAAGTCATTATTTATTTTTAATTTTGTGTTGTTGGTAAATATGTAAATAAGCCAGCAAAGTTGATTGTTTAAATCTACCAATCAAATGGGAAGTTTCTTCCGGTATAAAAGCTCAGTTCAATTGTTAGGAGAGGACTCTGTGATTGAATTTTCAAGTTAATTGTGTTATTAAAAATAGCTACGTAAATTTTTATAGACGCTTTTAAAATCATTTTTCAAAATTATAAGAGTGTCTTGTAAATAAGTTATAAAAGTTTTAAATGATAGACATGCAGTGTTAATTTAATTTTCCCTATCGATCGTCTCTATATTAAGCTCAATTTACAAGCAAATAGTCATGGGAACATCATATATAGTGAAAATATATCGGAAACTTTACCTTAGAAATATGACAAACGCTGGATTAGTTCGGAAATTTACAAGATGGAGAAAAGTAGTATTTTGGATAGTATATAATTTTAAAAGCTAATTACTATTGCCTATTAGAAAATAGATATTTTAAAGAATAAATACTTTTGTGTAAAGAAAGTATTTTTGCAAGCTATAAATTTAAAAATATATCTTAAGTAAAGATATTAAAAATGAAAGTAGTTTTATAAATACTTGCCTTGTTAAGTCTTTATGTTTAAAAGACTGAATGTTGATAATTTTAAAAGCAAGTCAATTGAAATATAATTAGCTAAAAATTTTAATATAATAAAATTATTATATTGAAATAATTTAAACGCTGGTCGTTTATAAATAAAGAAACTTATTCTTACCTGGATGTTTTGTTAAAAAATGCGCAAGAAATATGTGGACGTCCCAGTCAATTTAAAATAATTAAATGATAATTTTTCATAAACTATAGACTAATTTAAAATAATAACTTTGAATAATATTCTAGAAAGAATTAAAACAGGATCCTATAAACTATTTTAATTTGTTTTATTTCTTATGGGAAAATTAACTTTTATTTTGTTTAAAAAGAACGTTTTCGTTTTTCATAAACTTTTAAAAAACACGTGGTGGACCGGAAACAGGAAATGGTGTTCTAGTGAATATGTGCCTATGATTAAAGAACTTTATGGTGAAAAGGAAACATCGCTGGAATTATGTAATATGAATTTTGTTTTATTTATCTAATATAAAAGTTAAATAGTATTAATCTATTAAAAATAAGATAGGTACATTTCTTAAAATAATAACTAAAGTAATATAATAATTAATTGCATAAGTTTATTTTATAATTAATATAAAACGTAATATATTAAAGAATGATCGTGAGTATAAATGTGAATTATTTTATGAAGCTGTAATTCCGAAGATTATTGGAAGATGGACTGTACATTAAATCATTATTGATGGTAAAAATTGTATAATAATAATAATTTTAATGTATTTAATATGTTTTCTTTAGATCAACCGAATGATATGTTATTGTTGAATGAATGTATGAATATTTTAAAAATACACACACATTATATTGGCAGTAACAGTTTTATTTAAATATGCATAATTTGAATTTATGATATAAATACGATGCAACATTACATAAGAAGCTTAGAAATAATTATATGATTCTTTCGTTAATAAATTTTGATATGTTTTTATGTTATAGTATTAGAATTATATTTATTATTTATAAGTAATTATTTTTTTATTGCAAATTAGGAAGAGAGTTAAAAGTCTGTATTTTATTTTGTTTATTGGATAAATTACGTTAAGTTTTATGGAGAAGTTTATATTTAGGTTGAAGGTTTACCAAGTATAGATGATGAAATATAAATATTTGGATAATTAATATTTTATTTAGAGTTGAAAGTTGTTTTTCCGGAAATTTTAAATAAGTTTAGAGGATGTTTTTGTAGATAGAAATTTATTAAGAAGGAGTAGTATAACACATAAAATGAAGTAATAATTTTACATAGAAAAGAATCATAAAATTTATCTAATATAATACTTTATTAATTTGAAATTAATGAATGATTTGAATAATATTATTATTTCAACAACACATATATGTAATGCATATTTGATAAAACCTGTAGCATGAATTGCATTAAGTGAAATATAAAGTTATAATCAATTATTTGTTATTACATTACACAGATACATTAATTTCTATTATAATATTAAAGTAGTACTAATAATAAAGTGAATACATACTATTACATTATGGAATGAATAACAGTAATACTTTATTAATGTAGCAATTTTAATTATTGAAGGTTAATTGTTTGCATATGCTACATAGACAGTATTTACATAGAATTATTTGTAATAATTGAAGTTCACTGATATTTATTTAAAGTCTAATTTTTGAAAACATACTTCAATGTTATTAGTACAGCATTTTTTAAAGAATGTATAATTACTTATTAGGAGTATGAGTTAATAACAGTGTAAACATATTGTATTATTATTTTCTTATTTTTATTTTCTTTGTTTTCATAATTTTGAACTGTAAATATTGTAAATAAATTCTTAGTTGAAGTTAATGTAAATAAATTTGTTTAATTCGTTTTTTTTAAAAGTGTGTCGAGTTCATTATTTTGCACCACAGCATTTGACAGCAGATAATTTGAAGAAACATAATATTTGCACAATGTGAATTTATTAATATTATTTTAGAAATAAATACAATATTTTCCTGATTATCATTTATGAGAATTGATTGACATTA
This sequence comes from Epiperipatus broadwayi, assembly GCA_028023455.1. Lineage (NCBI taxonomy): Eukaryota > Metazoa > Onychophora > Udeonychophora > Euonychophora > Peripatidae > Epiperipatus > Epiperipatus broadwayi. The sequence continues at coordinate 1,013,797 of JAQFVV010012449.1, forward strand.
TTATATCATATTACAATGGTCATAGAGTAATTATAATGCATAATATAAGAGTACAATATTATTTATTGCCACAGATTATTAAATTATAAGATTTTGATCTATTCTAAAATTAAGATACTATATGAAAATAAAAGATATACATATGATTATTTATTTATTTAATACTTAATAATATAACAGAAATAGATAAGATTAAGTTATACCCTAAGATTAGTATTGAGTATTATTATTATTAAAATAAGTTAGGTGTATTTAGGTTTGATATAAAATCCCATATCATACTTATTTACATGAGTTATCATTACTTTAAGATAATTAGAAGAACCTGAGATTATTTAATTATATTTTAAAATTAAAAGTTAAGATTTATTTTTATTATTATTAAAGATAATTTATTTTATTTTAAAAGCCATAAGAATGCTGTAGAGGTAGTATTAAGTTAATAAGGAGGTAATAGTATTCTTATGCCATTGAGACAATGTCTTAGGAGATATTGACTCAATGTAAATCTACTTATTGTTTTGTAACTTTACTTCACAGTCTCATGATTTTGATAAATACTTATTTAATGAATACATAATAAAGAAGTATATTGATTTTGATAATTGATAATAAATTTAATTAGAATATGATAGTATAAAAGTATATTAAAGATAAATATGCAAATTTTTATTAAACATAACAATTCAATTGAGCTAGTTGTATTTCAAATTATATTATATATCGAGAAGTAAGGGTACAATATATATATATCTTACATTGTCAAAATTTATATTTATTGAATGTTATAATGTAGATATTAATTATTCTCATTTATTATAAAATATGAATATTAAAAAATTAATGGATTAAATTAATGTCTAAATCATTTCTGAATAGATGTTTAGTGTTTTTAAGTTTCTTTTCATTTGAAGAAATGATTTAATGGTGGAAATATGTATATATTGTAAGAATTTAGTTAAGATTTTACATGGTTAGATTTATAAATTGAGATAAATGATTTGGAAATTTATTATTATCCACACATATCTAAAAGGGCATTATTTAAAGATATATATATATTGTAACCATATATTTTAGCATAAAATATAATAATTGATGTAACTAGTATAAAAAATTTCTCTGTCTTCTTTGGTGATTTGATTGGCTTGATTTGCACTTTGAACAGATTACTCTCTTATATTATTTTAATAAATTTAAATTTGCTTCGTTCCATATCCTAATTCATATCAGAATGTTTAACTTTTTAAAAATTTTGACAACACATTAAATTTGGTAAAATATTACTAAAAATGATAATTGGTTTTTATTTGTTTAAAATGATCTTAAAAATTATTTATATTGAATTAATAAAAAACCATTTGTTCAAGTAAAATAAATTATTAAAAATAAATACAGTAATTACGTAAGCGTCTCAATGTAAAAAAAGAAAAGAGCGCGAATTTAAGAGAAGATCGTCTGTTAGTTTGCTTTTGGAGGGAGAGAGAGAAAAGAAATGGTAAGAAGGCAAATGGTGTAAATTTGATAAGCTTATTTAAAATAGTTAATAAGTAAACGGATTACCACAAATTTTCTATAAACGTAAAAATAACATCGTGGTATTTAATTATAAGATGAATTGCTAAATTTAAAAGTCTGTTCAAGTCGGCTGGCCAAGTGGATCAAATCACCGGTAATAATTTCCCAATATTACATTTAAAATGTCGGAGCTTCCCAGTTTAAAAGAATTAATTGCAAGAGTTTGGTATGTTTTAAAATGTTTATTGTTCTACAATTTGGAAAAATTAAATAAGTATTTTAATTACAGAAGTTTTATAAATATGAAAATTTGCTTTTTAAAAAAGAAGTTTAAATTAAAGTAAAATGTTAAAGTTATCAACATAGTTTAATATTTCCGTTTCTAATTCTAATAAAATATAGTATTGATTGATATTTAACTTTATAATGCCAGTAATATATTTGCTAATTAATTTGTTTGCCATTTGGATAATAAACAGTCTTCAAATAATTGATCAAAGCTATTTTCTAATTTTATCGTCAGTTTGGAATGATTGAATTAATTGCTGTAATTAGTATTCCTAGATTTAAGCGTGGATAAATAAATATTAGCATGGATGTGATAAACTTGGAACATTTTTAATAGAGAAATGTAGAGATTAATAACTTATGAAAAACATTTTCATTTAAATTCTGCGAGTCATGTTTTGAAATTGTTTCATGTTTATGGAGCCACGTAAAATCGTTAATCTAATAGTGATTATAATAACTAACACAAATGGATAAAATTGCATGTATGGAATTCAACTATAATTATAGCTATTACTTCGTACATTTATTGTTCGACACATCGTACATGGATTTCACGGATCATATTTGTCGTTATAAAATGCTATACAATCTAATTTGTGACACACACACCTGCTAAAATTCATGTATTGAACTATAAAATGCTATACATTTAATTTATATCACACACACACTTGTTAGATTTTATGTATTTGATGAATAATTTATTACTTTAATTTTATCGTTATATGAACTTGCATGTGAAGTTCATAAGTTATATTTTATTAAGTTTAAATTAATAGGGGTTGAATAAAATATTTATTCAAGAGAATAGCGCTTGCGAAAAAGCTTGAAAAGTACTAAATGAATTTATGAGATGTATCAATTTTTCATGAGGTATTTTGTGAGTCTTTCCAGATTTATATTCCTATACTAATATTACTTATATTGTATTACACATGTTTTATTTTAAGCAAGATAAGTTAGTACATTAGTTGTCCTGATTAGTGTAACATTTTATTATGCAAGAACCCACATTTGCTAAAGTGTTAGTGTTTTCTGAATGATCAGAATAACTGAGGAGGATGATTTTGCACTTTAATGTGAAGTAAATAGTAATGTTGTTTTATAATGTTGAAAGGCATTAATCTGTGCCGGTGGTTAATCCGCAGATTATTTAATTGCCATTTTTGTATTTTACACTCATTCCAGCGCTGGTGGTTAATCCGCGGAATTGTGTAATTATACGTATTACTTTATGATGGTGTATCAATCCACAAAGCGTTTAGTATTATTTAATTCCTATGTGTAGATGAACGCATCCACAGGAATATGTTTTACTTCATAGATATAAGTTGGGCAAAGTATTTTAGTTAATCTGCTAAATCATCTTCTTCCATTTGTAAGCATAATTCATAAGTTAGATCATCAAATTGTAGCAGGACATTCTATTCAAGTTACTTCATAATAATTAACTGTCGGTTGATTATTATTTACCGGAGTGTAAGTTTAAATTTTCACTTTATTTAATGATTACATTATAGCTAAATCCTACAGATATAATATTATTTATTATATTATTATAAGTTTACGGTATGGATTTATTGAATCTGGAAATGACGTTAAATATTTCATGAGTTGATGTTGAATTTAGTATAATTTGCTCAAGATTCATTATATCAAATTGAAATAAGGTATGATTAGGTTTTTAAAACCGTACCTATGATATGTTATTGAAGAAAGTCAATGGAATTATAATTTATTTATTTTATTTGTTTATTTATGTCTTTAATTATAACATTGGAATTAATTACTTATTATTCATAAATTTGTAAATAAACGTTGATTTATAATTAAACTTACTGTGCCGTTGCTATGTGTCATTCTTAAAATCAGAAATCATAAACCTTGGATAGAGCATACATTGAAGTACATACTATCGTCAACATGATATAAGAGTTTAGTGATATTTTGAAAAAACATTTGGATGCTTTTAGTCTTTGGTAGTTTATGATGTGGGGGGTACAATAAAATCCCATTTACCTTTTCCATCATTTTGGCTTTGCGTAGTTGATTCTAGTATACAATACAAATTGATTAGTAAACCTGTAAACAGATTTACCAAATAATGATATGATTGAATATATTTACTTAACATTTTAAATTGTCATTTGTCAGTATAAAAGAGTCTCAGTGATATAGTAAACTATAAAAAAAGAACCCAAGTATTTATGTTTATTTATTGCAAAGCTTTACCTGGACTAGCATTTGTATTAAAATCATATAGATGGTTTAAAATTTCATAATCTTATGTAATTCCACAAATTACGCCATCTTGTACATGGTCGGCCATCGGGTCTCATACAATAAAAATCGCAAATTAAGGTTTGTAAAATAATAACATTGCACTTATAATTTGTTTAATGTATTTTATCACACTACTATGATAGGTCTTCGCGGTACACCCTGGCTGCGATCAAATTGAATCATAAAAGTTTATGTTAGATCATTGGTTTGGTCTATGGTAAGTTGCTCTAAATGTTGGTTGTGGTCCTTGGTGCATAAAATAGATAGCATAATATGCTTTTGGAAATAGCTCTTAATAGCTGACAATGTGTAGCGGGAATTGATCAGTGATCGAGGTTACAATTCTCAGTGCACTGATGTTTTGGTGATATTATGTAGTTGACCACACTTTAAAGGGTTACAATATATTGTAACGATCCGGAGAATGCTTGACTTACGTAAACTGCACTACAGGGCGCCATCTAGGCATTTGAACCTAGAAAAATTTATAAAGTAGGCAGATACGTAAGTCAAAAAAAAAATTTTTTTTTTTTTTTTTTGATTCCGGTCGTTAGCCCAAGTCACTAGCTCAGTGAGTAGCAAAGATAATAAAATATCTTAATTTTATATCTTAAATATAAAAGATTAAAAGCCACTGCCAGAAATTTACACATAAAATATTTATTTACGCACATATAAAATCATTCTAAATTCGAGGAATAGGTTTAACATTTTTAGATTTTTATATTACTCTTTATTTTTACATTTACATAAATTTCAATGATTTTAATTTTTTTTATTTAGATTGTCAAGTATGAATAGACTACATAGATCTGCATTTGAAAATAAAACATTCTATCCCTATTTAACCTTAGGCTAAAATTTGCAGTCAAACTGGCATCAATCCATCTGATACATTTATGTATTCAATGTAGCATGAAAATACAACAGCACAAATATACTATACTGTTAGGAATGGACATCTGAACAATATAGTTTGAGAAAACATTGACTCTTGTCTAATACAGGAATATGACGTCTGTATAGCAAGAAGAACAATAAAATAAAAACTCCATAGGAAGGGACCGCGATCCTTTTTGCCGACTTACAATCCCATCCATAGGCAAAGGGTTGGTGCGGTGTATACAGCGATTCTGCACGTAGCGAAACTCATACTACATCTACTAATTACACAAATATATCCAATCCATTGACCCAATTCAACAACGACACAAATAACCTAAGATTTCCCTCCCCTAATATAACTTTACAAATCTATATAGCCATTCACGCCCGACTTAAGTTTAACATTTAGATACGTTCGCACAAATGAATTTTATAAAATTTGTTTTAAAATGTTGAGTACAGATCAGCTGCACAGATTCCACGGTCAAAAACATTCCAAATTAAACACAAACGATCAAAACACAAAGTCATCGATAAACGTCACTTGCATAGGGAATATTCAAATCCCATTAGCATTCATCGTAAGATGCTTGCAGTGATATCGTTGACATCTATTCTAATCGAATGTGAAAACCACAACATTATCAACCGCTAACGAATCTATGCAACGTCTATACCCAACCTGAAATTTCCTCATTTAAAATTTAACAATAAATATCAATACAATAAATAATAAATGGAAATGATTTTTTTTATCAAACGCACACATATATAAAATTTCACATTATCAATTTAGTTGACACATAAGTCAGAGAAAAGTTCCTTTTTATAAAATTTAAATTTACTTATCAATCTTTAAAGTTCTTAATTAATGTTATGATTTTAACAATTGTTCAGTTCTATTGCTTACGGTAGAGAAGTCCATGTTCCCGTTGGCAATTCCCACGCAGACTTTCCTGGAAGACCGGTCTGATATTTTGGAGGTAGCAGTTGCTGGTTCTGTTCTGGTATCACAGTCTTTGCATTTTTAAAATAAGTGAGTGAGGACGACAAGTGCGTCTTGTCGCCAGACTCACCAAAATCAAGTTGGAAAAAACTGACTGGAACTCAATATTTTTTTCTTTTTATAGTCCTCCTATGGATTCCATGAACAAAAACGTCACTGTTCTGTTTTTTCGTTATGGTCCGGGCCTTTATTTGGCTTCCATTGGTCAAGCTAAAATCTCTTTCTTCTCTTATCTAACTTTCCATCTGACTTTTTAATTAAACAGCTTTTAGATAATTAATAAACAATCATTTCCATTTACAGATTACAGGAATTAATTAATACCTGTTTTTATTTTAACTTACGTTATTTTTTTATTAAAATATTTTTATAAATCTTTTTTTTATAAAAAATACATTCAAATACCTTTTTTTATTTATTAAAAAAAATATTTTTACAGTTTAGCATCTGTGCGAATATATATACGTATAACAAACGTTTTTAATTTTAGCATTTAGTTTTTTTTACTTTTATTTTTAATACACTTATTTTTATATGCGAACTTAAAAGTTTTTTATTTTAAATTAATGTAACGACATATTTATATATCGTTACAATATATATAGAAATTATTGATTCAGGTTCTAGGCTAAGTCAATGGCTATATTATTTCTTTATGTGAAGTTTTAAAATATTTGAAACTGCTGTAAATGATTTTTGTTTTTAACATATTAGGTCAGGGCAAATGTATTGCCTTAGGAGTTATTTATAATTATTTTTGACAGAAGTATGAATCTATCATTACTATTACATATAAACAGATGAGTTTCAGCCAGTGGGAAAATTTTAGAAGAATTAATATGAAAGATGATTACTTAACTGATAGGTTTTTCTTAAGAAAGTCTTGTTGTTTGCAAAATCTCAGAGATTGTGTAATTTTGATTTTTACTTTATTCAGAAAAGTGTGTAATTTTTTTTTCTGCTACTAAATTCATGATGAATAGACAATATATGTGAATGATTAAGTATTAAATTATCTGAGGAATATTAATTTGTACATCAGCTTAAAAATTACAATATTTAAGTTTTAATTTTTGTTATAGTATGAACTAAGTTTCAATAAGTTATGAAATATAATGCTCTAATCATTCTATCTTTTATTTAAATATTAAATACACAGAAGAGTATCATTAGTACTTATTTGCTTTCTTAGTAAATCAAAGAAATTAGACCTACTTTTACTGTGTTACCAAAGGAAAATTATTTAAATTTAAAGAATCTCTTTCATCTGATAAGTATAAAAATGATGCTGTTATTTATAATATTGTAGTAAACTGAAATAATTTTTCAATTTGCATAGAAAAATTTGGCAGTTATCATATTTGAAATTCTAGACACTTTCTAGTATAGAATTGTTAAAGATTTTTGTATAATATGTAATCTGTGTTAATTTCAATATATATATTCATTAACATATTGACACTCTTGATATTTTTAATCTTCCCAGATTAAAAGAGCTCATTATAGTAGTAATTTAAAGTTCATGTTTTATGCTTATTTAACTGATAAGATCCTTTTAAGAAACATTGCTTTTTTTTTCTAGAGTCTAGATTTCATTTAATGTTTTTTTTTTTTTTTGTATATCTTCAATTTATATATAATGTCAATGTTGAATGAGTAAACTCTTTTTATTAGGCAATTATTTAAAGCATCCTAAATTGCTAAAAACATAAATAAATATTAAATGTGATTATTAGAAAAAATATAGTAACTCTTGATATATATTTTTAATATATTCTATATACAGCATTATATTTAAAAATAATTTTATTTCTGAATTGTATTTTTACAACAAATTTAATGATTAAAGTCTTTTTCTCTCCCATTTTTGGTGTGTTAATGTTAATGTCAACTTTAAGTGATTTAATATAACTTATTATGCTCTTCACTGTAAAATTTTTATTAGTTTTTTTAATGACATTTATGCAATCAGTATGAAAATGTATTGGAATTTGATTTTTTTTTTTTTTAGTTGATATTTTAAAGAAACGAAAATCACAAATTCCTTCCCTAGTTGGACAGTTTTCTCTTGTAAATCCAAGTAATAGATTGAGAATGTCTGTATTTTATTTACATTTTTAATATATGTATGTATTAATGTATTCAACACTAAATAGAAGTATTACTTGAATATATCATAACTCAGTATCAAATAATATAGTCTTATGTTTGTAGAAATCCCCCCCCCCCACACATTTTGTTCACATTTAAAGCAAAGCCAATCTGTCATTGCTACATTATTGATGTTTAATCTATGTTGAACATTTGAGATTTCTTTTGACAATTTTTTATCATATTTGTATATTTCTAAATAAAAGTCATCTATTTTCAAATGTTCAAGAGGTTTTTTTTTTATTTTGTCATAGAGGAATAAAAATCATTGATGTTATGATTGAATTAGATATTTCTGTATTAAAGTTTAGTCAAATATGTTATAGCCAACTTAAATTAGTATAACAATAATGTTCAGTAAATTGATATCATAAGTATTCTCATATTTAATACAATGGCAACTGTACATACAATATTACTACCTAATGCAAGCTATAGTAATCAATGGATGCTTTAAGGTTAGTGCATCAAAATTCCTATCTATTGCCTACTCATTCATTTAGTTTCTTGCTTATGGGTTCATCATTGAGGAGTTTGGATCCAAGAAGACTGCACTTAGATCTTTGAATCTAAAGCATCTCTCCAGCAGCCATCTTTTATATTTTCAATTAATTTTAAAGCTATGAGATCAAACTAAAAGCACAATAATGTTTTCAGTTCAAACTAATTTATTTGTATATTCATATAGACCTGAATCCAGTTCAGTATCTATATATTTTGGTGTCTTTGTTTTTTAATAACCATAGTCATCAACATTCTTTGGCAATGATTAATTGGTATTAAATCTCTATAACATTGTGTAATCATCATTTTTTATGCTTACACAATCTGTTAATAAAATAACAAATATCTCCAGCGTAATCAATAGTTGCTGGAAGATTAATGCATCAAAATTTGTATTTAGTATTTACTGGATTTTGAAGCACTATTCTTCTAGCTGCCATTGATTTCTATTCGATTCAAAGATCTCAGTGCAATGCTTTTGGATCCAAGCTCCAGCTTGTGCTAGATGGCAATATTATATGGAGGAAATTGCTTCTGTGTTAACAGATTGGGTAAACATAAGAAATGGTGGATTTTAGAGGTATACATTTTTGAGTTAATATGGTTGGGAATTGATTGTAAAAGGAATGATTGTAATATGTGTGGTATTACATTTATGACGAGTCATTCTTTTACAGTTGTTGAGTCTTTAGTTTTATTTTTTTATGTATCATTTTTTGTTTGTTGGGGAATTGTATATTCATTACTCAGAAGTTTATGTAGCATGAAAAAAATGTAAAACTGGTAGTCTAAATACAGATTTCATTTAAGTAATAAAACTAGAATCCCCCCCCCCTCCACATTTTGAACTAAGAATTGATTTAGCAATCTTTAGTTTTTGAGTTCTATCACTTTCAAACTATTTTTCTGGATAAGAATTATAGAAATAACAAAAATAAACAATGTTTAAATTAATAACTCACTATTATACTTATAATTCACATATACATAAAATTTATTCGTTTTTGGTTTTTTGTACTTTATTATGACATATCTTTTATATTGCTGCAAAATTTATTAATTAATTTAAATTTCAAATTGTGTTTCCATTTTTTATTTTTCACTTAGCAGCTTTATTTTTAGGCAATAAATAAAGATTTCCTCATCATTATATGCTGTTGTATTTTTTTCACTGAACACTTGGAGGAAAAATATTAAACAATCTCGCAAGTATAAAAATATTAAGATAAAAAAAACATGAATTCAATACTAAATTTTCTGATGAGATACATCTTTATACAGTGAAGAAGAGATATGAAAATATTTAAAATGTGATATAGAAGAACTGACTGTATGAAATTTCTAAAATTGTATAGAAAAGAGTTAATAATATAAAGTAATATAACAATGAAATGGTGACAAATACAATATAAGAAAATAAAAGTCTCAAAAATATAAATTGTCATCATTACATTGAGAGTTATGTTATTTCAGCAATAAAATGACATAATTTCTGTAGAAATATGAATGACATTGTGAAGTGCATAGAAATAAATAACATTTCAATTAAAATGACAAATATTCAACATGAAGAACTAAGATTTGAAATTAAATCTATAAAGAACAAAAAAATTGCAGGAATTAATGGAATTGCTAGATTATTTTTTTTTTAAAAAAGAACAAATGAAAAAATAGATTTTTTTTTTTTCAAAATTATATGCAAATTATATTTAAATAATAATGAACAACAGATGACTTGAAGAAAGGAATAACTGTAATGATATTTAAGAAAGATGAAAAACAAAACATTAGATTTACAGAACTATCATTAAGATCACAATAAATTGTCTGTATAAAACTTTTGACTCTGGCAGATTAAAGGAACAAAGTCTATTCTAATATTATTATAGTCATTGGTTAACATTAGAGAAAGTTATAGAAAGAATCACTGATTGTGAACTTTAATTTCCATTGGATTTGTAGATTATGAAAAGATATTGTGTTGTGGTTAAATTTTGAATATTGTAATGTAGATCCAGAACATTGTTAAATGTGTAAAGATGCAACTGATAATTAAACTATATAATAATATTAAAAGATGAACATTAATAAGATGTATTAATGTGATTCTAACTCACATTAAAACATTTTATAAGATTTGTAAAAAGTATTTTGTTATTTAGAATGGGAGTAAAAATAAGTAATTGAAGATTAGGTAAATCAATAGGATTTTGCAAGTAATGAAATTGTGCTAATAATTAATATTTTCCAGTTGTATCTAATGTTACAAGAATTATCACATGAAATGAGAAATATAAGATGAAAAATAAATAGAAAGAAAGATTGAAGTACTATTTAATCAATATTCAAAAATAAAATAAAAAATGGATAGTAATGAATTAGAAATCAAAATTTATAACGTGGTGAACAAAATTAATCATAGAATTAAAATCTGGCTGTTCTTTTCACACAAATAATATTAAAAGGAAATATGCTGTTTGAAAAAAAAGTTGTTGGGTTTTTTTTAATAAATGCAATTTTCAGTGCTTCACTGTGTATCTGAAATGTAGGCACTTAATAATAATAATAAAATACATAATGTAGGTGATACAAAAAAATATGCAGCAGTGTACTTTAGGATTAACAAAGCATCAAAAGTCAATTATGTGGATCAAAGAACAAACAGGTGTCTCTGACATCATTGAGAGAATTGGGAGACTTAAATAGAGCTGGGATGGATATGTTGCTATAAGCAATGACAATAATTAATCATTTGAAGACTAATGTGGATTCCAAGAAATGTTAATATGGAGATGTTTAGCTATGGATAAGAATTAGTGAATTAATCCCTAATATTTCGATTAGTGAAAAAGTTGAATATCTTCTTTAATATATATATATATATGTAAAAATTGAAAGTTTAGTAAAACTTTATCAGATTCTAGAATATTATTTAACACGTATTAACGCATAGCACTTTATACATATACTTGTACTATTACTACCATTCATATATATATATTCTTCAAATTTGAACAGCTTTTTCTTGAAGCATACTTTTAAGTGCATCTGTACTAAATATTTAAATTGAAACTGACAGTTTGTTAAATTGGAATAGATATTATCTCTGAAAAAAAAAATCTTTATACAAGAAGTCTTATTGAAAATTTTAATTAAATAATTGCGGTACTTCTATTTTAAAATTTATATGTAAAAAAGAAAACAGTATAATAAATAAGTATTGTAATTTAAAAAAAATTTTTTTTTATGTAAATGGTTTTTCATTAACTCTAAGATTAGTTAGTTATAGTTGTGAAATCACTTTTATTAATCAATTACTTTAGACTTTTTTACAAATTGTAAAAAGGAATCTGACCAGAACTTGATGAATAAAACTTAGTTTTCTACATTTTAATAAATTGGTATTGAAGTGGCCTTTACTTTTCCGATGTTCTTTTCTGTTGTAATTATAGGAAAACTTATTGACTGGTTTGCTCTTTTTTAAATATTTGTTTCTCCGTTGTTTTTGTCAGTTTGAGTGAATTGGTTCTTTTGTTGACCGGAATGTGACTTGACCTTTGCTAATCTTTTATTTCTAGAAAAAGCTAATGATTTACAACTGTTAAAGAATATTAATGGCATTCTGAATAAAATCAAACTTTTTATTTGAAAACAACTTTTAATATTGGTTATTAACTATTAATAAATTTTAACTTGAACATTTTGAAATGAGCTTTTTTTTTTTTTTACTTCTCACAACTAAATTTGTCTTTGTACATTAATCACTTTCCAATAAAAGTTTTTTTTTATTATTTAATAAAAAAACTTACAGATCAATTTATGAATGGACGTTGCTGTTAATGTTTTATAACCATCAAGATTTCGTCACATTTATAATAAAATAAATAATTTTCTATATATAAAAGTTTTATATGTAGCATTGATAACACGGATTTGAAATATTTTTTTTATGTCCCAGTGTTCAAGATATTTACCAAAATTTTTCATGGAACACACTCCACACAATATTGATACTTCTTCAGTTTTCTTTTTTCTATTGCAAAATATATATACATCATGTAATCAATTACTTGCAGATCAAGTAGTGTTAACGTTATAAGCTGAGCAAATAATTGCATGTACTTAATCAAATAGTTTTTTTTTTTTTCTATTTTATTCATTAAGAATTAATTTAGGGTCTAGCTCTTAATTTTTATATTTTCAGCACTGAGATAAACCATGTAATGCTTTTCTTTAATTGTTATTGTATTATCTGTTGTTTTAATGTAGTAACATGGTGAAATTGCTATTGCTTTCTGTTATATTGTGTATGACAGTCTTTGTAATTTCTATTTAACAGTGACTGTTGAAGAATTTAATTGAATTAATTTTCTTTTGTCTCACTTCAAAGGTTAAAGTATTAAACAAATTTCCTTCTTAGAAGTTTTATTTCCATATAAGAACTTATAGATCTAATTTTTGTTATGTGACTTACCTTGATGAATTAAGTAGGCAATTCAGAATAAAATAATTTACTCTTTTAATAATTAGCAAACAAATTTACAAATATTCATATTGAAGCAGTCAATTCTAATTAACGATTGAGCTTCATGGTCTTTCATATTTATCAAGTTATTAACCCAGGTTTAAATCTTATGTTCTATCCTGCTCCTATATTCATGCATATCTATTTTATGTATATGTTTGAGATGTGCACCTAAAAAGTTATAAAACTTAGTTTTTAATATTTTTTACTATTATTTATTATTAATTTTTTTATAAAAATCAAAATATGTTAGGTGCAGCTCAAATATATATATATAATGGGAGAAATTACTAATACAATATTAATTTTACAAATATTTTTTTTTAAGTTTGTAAAATTAAAACTTTTCATTTAAATTCTTTATTTAAAAAACTGTATTTTTTTTCTTTTAAAAATCCAAGATGGAGTATGCAACTGTTAATTGTCCAAAAATAGTTAAAAGGGTGGAAGTTTTATTGTCTAATTTTGGGAAAGAATGTCTAATTAAACTGTACTAAAAATAAAGGAAATCAAATTTAGAATTTTTACTTTTGCACAGATACATCAATTTCCATGCTTACTGGTGCTAGACTTATCTTCCGTCTGCAAATATCCCATGCATTCCAGACCTGGATTTCAACTCAAAGTGTCTTCCACTACATTCTCTACCTTTTTGATCCTATCAGAAATTGTCATAATTTCTGGAATGCCCATACCACAACAAATGCTACCTTTTCTAATTATCTTCCTCTCCTCTAAAAGTTTTTTAAAATCCAGATATATCATTACCTGTCTCAAAGATTTGTCTTTGATGCCTTCAAATATTACGTTATGTTTGTCTCTTCATTCCCGTGGAGCATTTTTCCATAATAGTCACATCAAAGATTCCATATCTGCTACAAAGTTTCAGTAGAATTTATTATAAAATTACACAGTCCTAAGGTGGACTTTACCTATCTCACTGACTTAGGTACCAGGAAGTCTCTGATGGCTTGCATTTTATCGGGATTAGGCTTGATTCCTGTTTTGCTAAACAAATGTTCTAAAAAATTGACTTTCGCCACAGCTATACAACTTTTTTGTAAATTAATGTGGATACCCCTATCTTTGCTTCTTGTAAAAACATTTCCAACTGTCTTAAATGCTGCCTTGGGTTTTTAGATGCAATTATGACATCATTCATATAAATAGTAACCAAACTGTTTATTTCAGGGAATGTTTAGTACTCTGTCCAGGCAATTCAACAACCCTGCTCCACTGTTTCTCAATTTAAACAGCATTCTGTTAAACTGATCAAATATGTTGTTATATATGAAAGCTGTATACTGGCCTACCCCCTATTTTTATTAGTTACAATTATCATTTATTTGATACACCCAGAGGATTGTATTTTGTAATACAGCATCAACAATTTATTATTTATAATAAATTTAATTAAATCACATTGTAAGTTATATTCAGGTTTATTAATTTATAATTAAAGTTGATTTCTAATTCTAAAAAGAGAATAAAATATTAAGCTTATATACATATCAAAGCAAATGTTCTTGGGATTGTAATTGTCTGCAATATGATATAACACAGTCTTCAATATTACTTAAGAACTTCAAGAAATGTGATCACTTATATAAAATAAAGTTTCTTACCGGTAAGTTTAATTGTTCAATTATATCACTTATTGAATTACCTTGCATGGATTTGTTTGTTCTGAGAGGGATCCATTGCACACTCTTGGCAGGTTGTAGGTAATCTGGGGATTAAAGCTTCAGGTAGGTGGTGGCCTTCATTCACAGCATTATCATGACTTTATGAAGGGAGACATTCGCAAATGAACTTTTTCTACTCACACATCTTACGCTCGTTGGTAAGAGTTTGTCACCATCTTTCTGACTTCATAGAAAATCACTTTTATCTTAAGCTGATTTCTTTAGAAAATGATGATCTAAGATGACTGGCATATGATGTATTTGCTTTTATAGTTCTTGATTTTTAGTCTGCAACACACATCCTTTAACTTTGATAAAATTTAAAGTAATTTAGTCCTCAAAGTCATGCAACACACATCCTTTAACTTTGATAAAATTTAAAGTAATTTAGTCCTCAAAGTCATCCGTTTTCCCCTTTGGTTGCATCTTTAATTAAGGAAGGAATGCTATGGTTTTAATTTTAAGTACTGCTAATTGCTTCATGATAAGAATTTGTTTTCTTATCTTAGGAAAAAAATAAAGTATCTTTTATTATTCTCTCTTTTTTTTAATTTATCTTAACTTAAAAAAAATATATAACCTATATTGTCTAAAATAAATTGATCAGATATTTCAAAAGAAAAGTATTTTCTTTTCAAGAAATTTGGTAATTTGAACTTCTAAATTGCCAATGCAATTTGTACTAAAACAAATACAGTATAATTATTATTTAATTTTTTTTTTTATTATTTGATAAATGTATAATTAATTAATGTGTTTGTATAGTGTATAAATTATACTAGTATTCAAATATAATGAAAGTAGTTATTTATGAACAAGGTAATTTTGTGGCTCTGATCCAAGTTTAAGGTCACCTTTTTTATAGATGTAATGATTCTCAAAAGATTTAAAAACTTATTAATATGTTTATATTTGCAATTAGTGTGTTCATACTTGAATGTCTGTTTGTATAACCAGTAATGATTTATATATATATAATTTGATTATTATAGAGCATTGCAATGAAAATTTTAACACTGATTATCAGATGCCTAGAAAGGTTGCAGTTGATGGAGCAATCATAAAATTTACTGGGCATAGTACCAAGTGAAAATATAAACTCTTAAAATCAATAGAGGGGTTTCAAATAGTGTGTGTGTGTGTGTGTTGATAGCCACAATGACTATGTATATTACATGGAATTGTATGCTGGCAAAGAATCAAATTCTAATTTTTGCCTTTGCTTTGGTACTCATCCTGTGGAGTCAGTTGGTTTGCCATATCTTGCATCATATTATTTTCAAGCCTATAGCTAATAAATGAGCTATATGTAAGTAAATTATATCTCTGTCAGTCAATAAATATAATAAGATAGTATCACTGGTGTGCACAATAAATATAAACGTTGCTGTGCACATAAAATATAAAGCAAAGAGATGGATTCATTTTATCATTGATCCAGACAGTAGCCTTTAGTTTCTAGTTTTGGATAGGCAAGAAGTCAATTGTTATGATTACAATAGCATATCCACCTTTTGAAAACAATTTATTTTCTATCTTTTATTAAAATGAATCTTTTTTATAGGTGCTTTGAGGTTTTTAAACTTTTGGAGTATAAGATAAAAATGAAGAATTTTTATCCTACTCTTATATGTTCTGAAGCTATGAATTAACTCAGATAGAAAGTATTATATATAGTTTGAATGAGAATTTTGTGAAGAATACAGAATTATGAACAAATAATAAAGTAATAATTTTTTCAGATATTGAAATTTCTTTTTTTTTTTAATGGTAATTACTACTTGGCTTAGCCTTATTTGTTTCCCTTAATTTTTCTACTTTCTATCAGTGTATGGCTTTTTGTTCTAACATTATTAAAATTGAAGTTATTGTGAAAATCGGTCTCAAATCATTTTTTTAAATTCACTATGTCACCAAATCCCTTAAAATAGTTAAGTTACAAAGAAATTTTAAAATTGAGGTTTAATACTTTTAAATTCAATAAATTTGCTTGAATTTCAGTATGTAACTAATTAATATCAGGCTAATCCAATTTTGACACTAATTTTTCCTATAGGTCACCTAATTTCTTAGATATATTATCATATAATTCTTGTTAGAACTTCCATTTGTTTTAAATAAGATTTATGTGAGCGCAGTATAGAGACATTTTTTTTTCAGTTTAATAGCATTTTAAAATTGATTTTTAATAGATTTAAGTTCAAGAGAAGTTTTTCCAATTTTGTACATTTTTTTTAAATCTATGAAAGTGATGTGACACATTAATATTTTTAATTAGTGACTTCACTTATTAAATGTGGAAGAGTAGGTGGGGGCAAATAATGCTGGTGAGTTTTATTTGTTGCTATTGTAAGTTTCATTTAAGAAATAAAGTTGTTTATAATATAGTTTTGTTAAGCTATTTTTAAAAAAAAATTTTTTTTTTCAAGTTAAAAGAAAAAATGTCAACAATTATAAACAGTATAATTACTTTCTAATTTCTTAAGCATATATAATTATTATATATATTAAATATGATATATAAAAGAGTATACATATTAATTTACTACAGAAATATTTAGTGATATATATACACTATAAGTTGTGAAGATTGATTTAAAGTAAAATTATATGTATTAAGTGAAGTTCATTTACAATACCGTTTTTGGTAAGAAATTTAAAAAAAATTCAAAGCAACATTGACAAACACTTTTCACTTATAAGACTATTTCATATTTTTTAATCACTTATATACATAGATATTATTATGTACACATACTAAATATATTATATATATATAAGGTATATACATATTAACTTATAGCAGAAATATCTAGTTATTTATATATCAACTATAAATGAGTAGTCAATTTAAAGTACGATATAATTTTACATTTTCATTTACTATGCTAATACTAAAAATTTAAAAACAATGGAGATCAAAAAAAATTTTTTTTATATTAAATGCTCTTATTGACTATGCACTAAAAAGAAATCAAATAATTGTTCAGTTGGAGTTTTTAAATTGAAATAAAAGCATGGGAAGTACAGAAATTAATTAAATCAATAGCTATTTTTTTTATAACTAGAGATTAACTTAAGGAATTTCTGACTTCCTTTCCCCCATACTTTTGTTTCAAATTAATTTTAAAAACTCTTTCTGTGATTGAAAGAACCTTTTTTTAGTGTAGCCAATAAAAGCATTTCATATTTAAAATTGTTTATCTCTATTATTTACTCTAATCTTAACTGCAACACAATCTTCCAAATACTTTGGGTTTTTTTTCTTCTTTTGCTTCTCTGATATTCTGTGTGAAATATCTCAGCTTGCTCTATTTATTCTATTTTGTACTGCTAGTTTACTGGTATTAGTTGACTTCTGTAGTCCTGTACTTCTGGAATTTCATTTTTATAATGATATTAGAAATCACATTTTTTATTTTTTATTTAAATTCAGTTTTTTCTTACACTGTCTTTAGGCCAAATCTTATGATTAATTTTATATTTGGTGTCCTGTGCACTTATTTGGAAGTAAAGAGGTCAATTTAGTTTTAGTTCTTTTCCCTATTAAGAATTCTGCTGGAGTTTTTTCAATGGATACTATTGGTATAGAATGTTGGTAAAAAGTGACATGAACTAGCTTTGTGTATATTAGTATTATTAGCTTTGTTAACTATCGCTTTTAACTTCTGGTCAGACTTTTTCAAATAATCCATTTGTTTCAGGATGGTTAAGGTCTGCTAGTATGTGTGTCACACTGATTCATTTATAATCTCAAATTTCCCTAAAATGAAAGCAATTTCCCTAAAATGAAAGCACTTTTAGAATTCCATGATAAGAGAATATTTTATGGTGATCTTTTATAGTTTCTGCTAATCTTTTCCACTAACAGGAAATAAAACCATCTTGAATATGCATCTACTATTAATATGATATGTGTGTGTTTTTTTTTTGTATTGGACCAGTATATTCAGGCACATTGGTTTAAACCCAGTAATTTTTTATCCCCAAGGTAAATAAGTTTTTTTCTTATAGAAAGGGGTATCTTAATCTAAGGTTAGCACATTTTGTTAAATTTATAAATTAAAAGTTATAGAAAATATTGAATGGTTGCTTTATTAATATAAAATAGAATAATGTATTTATGTTTGCTAACCTAGTAAAGTTTTGTTGAAAAAAAAACTTTTCTACATTTTTTTTTTAGTATTTTCTTTTTTTAAATTTAAAATTCTATTCTCTAAATTTCAGTATAAATAATTATGTATAATTAATTTTAACTAGTGGGATTATCTTGTATTTTTCTTATTCTTTTTTTTTTTTAATGAAAGATTTTTTTTTTTTTAATGATGAAAGATTTTTGATCTATGGACATGAATTTTTAATTTGCAATTAGAAGATAATCTTAATTAAAAAGAAGAAAACCAAAAGAATGAAAAGTATAACATATTTTTATTATCTGTTTATATAAATAAGCATCTTTTTTATTTCTTTTTTAGCTCAGAAGATCAAATTAGTAAAGTATATTAATGGCAAGTTAAGTTTAAATCACTAGTGAAGGGTTATTGATCGTAAAGAAAACCATATTTATAATTCCATTGATTAAGCAGTTATCTGATAATATAAAAAAGATAGAATATTCACTGTAGCATGTCAACTTTAATAGATTTTGTAGTCAATCTTACCTGGAAATACGAACCTATCAAATGATCCATCTGGGATATCTGTGTGTATTTAAAAATAACTTGCCAGAAAAAATGAAATCCAGCCTTTGAAATAAATGTTAGTTTACCCAATCTAATGAAGATCACCAAACGTAAAAGCAAACACCCATTTTGTTTTTATAATTTTAATTGGAGTTTGAATATCTAGAGAAGAGAAAATAAATTTAACAAAAGAAATCTAAAATTAAAAAACAATTTAACAAGATGCCATGAAATTTAAGAAGACACAGGTAAACTCAGAAGCATAGTTAAGACCCCTCTATAAAGGAAAGGAAGACCAAATTCCGGATTTGATTGTTATTATATACAATCGAATTATATATGCACGCTTAGAACTGTTATATATAATAGTACATACTTTTTATTATTTTTTTTTGTAATTGAACTCAAGAATAAACGAAAGTGAGATCTTTCTTCTTTATTGCTAGTATGATGCTAGTAAAGTTTATATTTTTAATTAGTTATATTTAAAGCATTTATTTTTTGTATACATGAATAAGTGTTTGTTTTTTATGCACAAGTATAGTGAGGATAGAGATTTTTGTAGATAATTTATTATTATTATTTTATATATCAGTTAATGAGTAAATAAAGTTATTATGAATGAAGTATTTATTTCATTACTTACCCATTGTTCCCTATCAAAGAAAATGCTTATTTATTTATTTAAGGTTTAAATTACACTATTATTTTTTATTTTGTTATTAAATTATTCATTTTTATTAAAATTTAACATCTTTGAATGTCTTTCTTCATTATTACATGTGGTATTCCAAAGTAAATATAGATATATAGAAGTATAAGTTATCAATTTAGTGTGTATGATTTTTAATATTAATTGTATATATAGATTAACAGGTGAGAGGTAAAAAGCTAGCTTTATTGGTAATAATTGATATTGAAGGCATTGGATTCATCACGTTTATGGTGGAGCCATAATTTCTCTATAAATGACATTCATTAATAAATGAAAACCATTATCATCTCATCATCTATAGACTAAACACTAAAGAGATGATGTTGAAAGTTATAGTTTGCCTTTCAATTCAAAGTGCATTCCTTTACATTTGGTACAACCAATGTGTGGCTGGAATAGCACTCTTAAGATATACATTTTCTATTTCCATTACAATATCAATCAGTATAAGCTCTTTAGTCATAGACCCACAGCTTCAAGTTATTTAGTCTAGTCTTCAATATCTGCATTCAATTTTGGCATCCAAGCAAAATATTTAGATAGAGCTTTAATTCTAAGCAATGCTAGAATATCTTTGGGTAATAATTTCAGTGTTTTATGTCTTTCCTAGGATGGTATGAGTATTCTATCACCCATTTATAAATGGAGTTTTTTTTTTTGACATTGATAATTGGCGTCTTACATTACAAAATGATAATGATAGTAAGCTAAGCCATTTATCAGGTCAGCCTCTGCATATGCACTAGATTAATTTTTTGTAACTCATCTTTTTTTTTGTCCGTTTTGCCACAACTCTATTGTTCAGAACTTCATTTTTTATAATATCATAATTGATCTCACAATTTTCATTATGCATTTAATTTTTATCTAGAATAAGTGAAAGTGTGTCAGCATTTGTGATCTATTTACCTTTATGTAACTTAGATCATAATTGTAGCAATATTGTGCAAGCATATTATCCAGAAGCTCGGAAGATTAGATATTGATTTTGCTTTTGAAAACATACCCTGTAAAGTCTTACTATCAAATTGATTTCCATATAAATATTGGTAGTATCTGCCCCTTTGTTCATCTGACTTTATTTTTTCTGCTTTTGACAAAGATTTATAAGTCATTTGCCTTTATTAAATGTGTGGGTTATGATACACTGGCTCTATATTCTGCTGCATCTATTGACAAAGTTAGTGGTTGACTAGACATGAGCAGTGCTCTTCTATTATGAAAATCTTTGTTGCTCTTAACTCCAATTTCACTTTTCACCCTTTCTTGGTAGATTATATAGGGGTCTCACTACTTGTGTATTGGCCTTAAAATGTTTGCAGTTTTTTTGATTTAGGAGTGATTTAAGAATTCTAATTTATTCATTTTCTATATGCATTTTTTTACATTTAATTTGGGACTAAAATTATTTAATTTTTTGTTATACTCTTTTAATCTGGTGATTCACTTCTTTTGATGTTGCAATGGTCAATTGATCTTAGTCTGGAATGTTTTTGATGCTGTAGTTATTTCAAAAGAAAGATAATTACACTTAAAATAGTTCATTGTGTATTTAATGTATTTTTGCTGATTCTTCATTTATAGAAATTTGGTGGAAAACTTACTTCAAATCTATCTTAACAAAATAAATACAATTTTGAATTTAAACTAGTATTTCTTGAATTTTAGGAACTGGTTGCACATCTTTTTTCAAATTTTTTTTACTGTTCAACAATAGTCTTTACAGATCTGGATTTTTTTATTTAGTTTCTCTATAGCTATTATAAATGTTGTTAAGTTGCATTTTTCTTGGGATTTAATATTCCATTCACTATAAATTCCAGGGCAAATCTTTCATTTTCTTTTTGAATAGCTAATGAAACCTTTCTAGATTTGTAAATAGTTGCCTTAACATTATCAATCATCATTAATTTCATTGGACAGATATTTATTTCGTTTAATTCTGTTGAAAATAAATTTGGAAGTGCTAATTTTATTTCATTCTCACTTTTGATATTTGTTATTATGTTAACCTCTAATTCTACTGGTCTAAACCATTCATGCCCTACTATCAGATTAATATTTTTTTCGTGTAGAATTTTACTATCACATTTCTATTATTTAGTTTTATGGGAGTTTTTACTTATCATTCATTTTGATTTAAATTTAATTTTTTCTATAATTTTTTCCAACCATTATTTGAAGTATCTAATCTACTATCGATTTCCTTTTTAATTTTCTCTGGAAACATATATATCTTGGAATTAGCAATTTATCAGATCAATCTTCTGGGAGGGGGGTTCAATTTTATCAAATATTTTAAAAATAATATTTTTTCGATTTTAACTATTCTGTTTTTTTATTTTTGCTTCCCAAATTTTTCCAAATAGTCTCTATGATTGCATTTATTACATTGTTCATTTTTCAGTAGTATTTTTTCACCCAATGACTTGATTTGCTACATCAAAAACAATTGAATTTCTTGGGATTTATTTTTTTAGTACTATCCAAAAATAATTTATTTTTTACTTTGGAAATTTTTTCTGACTTATTGATTATTTTAAATCTCTGAAAAATTTTCACTTCATCTAAGACCAACTTGTAAGCTCCTACTTTAATTGCTTCTTTGTAAGTCAATTGCAGTTTGCTAGTAGCTATTGGCAGAGTTTGTCTTCTGACATATTACAAATAAATTGACCATAATTTTCTTCTATAAAATTTTTACTATCACAATGTTTTTTATAAATGACTGAGAATCAATATTGTGATTGGATAACTTCTCTTTCTCCTTCCCCCCTGTTTCTAAAATGTAATCTAACAACATGGTGGTTGGGACTTTGAAATAGCTGCTTAATTTTCAGATCACTTTAGCAAAGATAAGTTCATCTGATTTATTCAGATTGCATCATTTTTTTTTTGTTTAATCTATGACTAATACTGGTCAAACATACATTTTTATTTCTTTACACGCATATTCTCGAGGTTATAGCCTCAGTAAATATTTCTTAATATCATTTGAAAAAAAGAAATTATTCAATTGTTTCAAACTAACCTTAATAAATTAAGTAAGCAAGTCAACTAAAATAATTTCTACTATTTTAATTATTAGCAAATCACATTTATAAATATTTATACAAAATGTATTTTTATATAATACAAGATCAAATATGACTTACAAAAACTCCTTAAGTCTATGGATTTACTATTTGGGATAGATCATATCCAGTTTGAATATTCCTTCACTTCTATTGTGGTCAGTCTTCAGAACTGAATTCCCAGAAAAATTTCTATTCTCTTTTTATATTAGCTTACTTAGTGATTTTTTTACTTCTGGAGTAATCATTGTATTTTTCCATTTAATTATCGTTAGAGATGATTCTTTTTCTTAGTTAATCTACTGATTACAATCTTTATCCAAGTTTATTTTTAATATATTAAGACAGTAATCCTCTTATTATTATTAATTTATCTTCATCTATGTTTAAATCTTTAATTAAACTAACTATTAGTTATTTTTCAAAATGAATTTAAATCGATTCTTCATTTTTATCTTCACTTGTTTTTTTTTTCAACATCGCAAACTCAATGCAATAGTTTTTATGACTAAAATAAAAGATCTTTTTAATTTTTTTATAAGTATAATAATACCATTTTTTATAATCAGCTTTATCTTTAAAGCATTCATATCATTAAGCATTAATATAATTGTATTCAACCATTCCCAAACATTTAACAATTACTCTTCAAATGTGAAATATAAATACACTTTAATTGAAGTAGTAGTTCAAATTACGATCAGTTTGTTTAGATAAACAAAAACTACAACTTAGAACATTAGGAATAAATTAAGAGCTACTGGTATCTAAATGATATTAATTTAATCAAAATGCCTTATATGAGCTATTTGTATTTTTTTTTCTCAGATTCTGGGAAAAAAATTTGTTTGTATTGTAACTTAAAAAATACAGATGTAATAATGCTCTATCAGATATTAAATTTTCTGTGAGCATTTAGGAATATTTAGAGTTACTTACTTCTTGAGAAAGGTTTAAAACACAAAATTTATAATGTTGATAATGCTTTATTTTTTAAAGAATTGATTAAAATATTATATTGGTAAATTATTAATATAATAAGATTTATATTTTTTGGAGAAGGGGAGCCAACTTTATACTATTCTACTCATATCCTATTCCATTTAACTAAGATAGTAAGTATTCTGCTAATAAATAATATGTATTCAAAATTTATTTATATATTAGTAAATTTCTTTTATGAATTATTTGCAAATTTAACTAATGTCTAATCTTCTGAAGATTATTATGTAAATAGCATTTTTCATTTTAAATAATAGCCTTTAAAATGCAATAATTAATCTGTATGTAAATCAACTGAAAATGTTCGAATTATACATATTCACTTGGTTTTTTTTCAGTAATGCTGACTTATAAAATTAAAGTATGTTTATTTAAGAAGTAAAAATAACCTGGAACAGTTTCAACTTTTATTCAACGATAGAAATATGTTTTTTTTTTTTTTTGGTACCAATCCCTCAATATTGTTATCATACGTTACAGTAGTAATGGCAGTAATATTAATAGTATAATAATTAAAGCAAGTATCAAAGATGATACTAATTTGCTTCATCTCATTTTTATAACAACTTAATAATATCACTTTACACCCAAATTTTAAATTAATTTTATTCTGAATTTTCTTTTTATTTATTTGGGCATTGTGATATAAATTTAAAAAATTATCTAATTAGAAATTGTCTTTAAACTCCTTAATATTACTCATCTGGGATTTTGTGCATTATCCAAATCCCAATTTGTTCAATTCACCCCAGTCACTTTACAATCCCTATACTTTACAAACTAATTAACCATTTATTTAATTAAATTTACAACATTTCTGAACTTTAACCTATTTCTGTACTTCTTTTCCATCACAAAAATTGTAGATAATTTTTTTTATTCTGTAATAAATAGTTTAAGATTTAAATTGTTTTTGATAATTGTCTGTAATTAAAATAATGAAATGATCATAAGAAAAAAATAAAAGAAGCATTCTACATTAATGGAAACATCCATGCTATCAATAGAAAAGATACTTGCTTTGAGATCTCAAAGAAATGGGCTACATAGCACTGGCTTATTTAAATATCTTTGCATATATTTTATTATACATTTTTTTATGATGGCTATGATTATGAGGCATGGATCTTCGAAAACGTTAAGCCTATCAATATTAATATTTAATTTATATCTTCTCCACTAAAACTTATTTATAAATAAGTGTTTTGTTTAAAAGAGAATCGTAGATCTTTGAAATTTATTATTTTTATATGGATGCAAAACTTGAAAAAAATAATTAACTAATGGATTCACAAGTAGAGTCTTCCTTGTTCCCTCTAATTTTTATATGTGCATATTTTATGAGCTTTGTGCTTGATATATTTTTTTAAATTTTGTTAATAGAAATGGGGGAGGCAAAACATTTATTAATACAGCTATACCCTGCTTAGTGCATAACTGTTATGCAAAATTTCACAATAGCAATCATCATCAATTTGTATCCACTTTTTATTTACATTTGATTATTCACTATAATCTTAAAAAATTTGTTTGGGTAACCATTTTGTTTAGACTGATGATGTCATTGGATAGTTATTAATGCCAGGCCAACCAAATACAAAATAGTGACTTTCATATTGAAATTGTACAATAGAGTTTATTCAGAATATATAATATAGTACATAATATCAGTGCTATATGCAATATTTTGATTATAAACTTAAAGTATGATTAATGAATGTATAGTACAGTATTTAATTTTCATTCAGCTTTCTTGGAAGCCAATCAGTCCTTCATCAATGATATATTCAAAGTAAAGATTTTCATTGTTAATGATTATAAAACTATAAATAAAGTATTTCATTCAGTATAATAAATAATCAAATTATATTTTAATGACATACAACAACCAAATATATGAATACAATATTAAATTTGAAAATGTGTACATTAGTTTAAAAACTGTATACTGTATTTACTTTTATGGGTTAAGATTTTTACTAACAGTACTTTGCTTGCATCAAAAATTACGATAATCTACTGTAATTTAGTTATCGTAATCGTTATTTTGAAGAAAAAAAAGATTTCATAATAACAACACTGACCGGGAAGTGAACCCGGTCCAGCTGCTTGGAAGACAGCTATGCTAACCACTAGGCCACCAACACTTGACTGTTCAATTTTATTTGTTTCAAAATTGCAAACATTATCACAATTGCACTGCTAACAAATTGCATACATTATGCATGAAATAATAAATTTTGTATGATAAAAATACAATACAAATAAACTGAAAAAGATTTATATTTATTTAAATAGTTTGTATCTCTGACTTTACTTATACTAATATAAAAATTTTATTCATTTCTAAGAGAATAGTTAATGCACTTAATAAAAGGTGATATGTCATAGCAAAAAAAAAAAAAGTGACATTTAGCATATTTAAATCTGCATAGTACATATTGTAAAAAAAAAAAAAAGTCTTAAATATTGATTACAATATTCAAACACAGAATGCATTAGATACTTTTTTTCTTTTTTAATAAGTCAGAATATTTTTTTGACATTAACCATGGATAAATTTGATAATATACTGTATGCTACTTTTGCTATTCTTACACTAATGATAAATAATAAGTCTTTATAATCAATTAAATAAGTTGTTATTAAACATTTTTTTTTAAAAAATGTAAATAATTTGTTGTAAGTAATATAATATAATAATACAAATTTTAAAAAAATAAACTTCAGTAAGGATTTTTTTTTTCAGAGCAATGATAAACAGTTGCATGGAAGAACACAAAAAAAAATCTTAACTGCTAGTTTGCTTTAACTTTTTCATCCATATGACTGCACTTTTGAACAGTTAAAAGATGCTTTTATTTTTAGCAATTGCATTTAAAACTGTAAAGCTACAAACATTTTCAACTAAAATCATGGCAACAACTAATATGACCACAAAAATAAAAAAATAAAAAAAATCTCTTAGCTTGGAAATCAAAATGAATATCTTATGTCAAGTAGAAATACAAGGAGAAAATCGGGATATCTGTATTATGAATTTACCCACATTACTGCCACCCCTATTTTTAAAAACAAAGTGCTCAAAACATCTAGATGCATCAAAACTTTCCAAAATCATGAAATTACAGCACTCCATATGAAATAAAAATCCAAGAAATATTTCAACATTCATTCTAAACTTTTTTCCCAGAGATCCTCAGCTATCAACATCTGATGCTCCAAAAAAAAAAAAAAACAAGTTCAAAGGATTTAGAACATAATGGTGGACCCTAGAATAAACAATTAATCACTCAGATAGCTGAATGATTGTGATTGATGAATGAATCACTAGAAAGAACAACTTAAAGCGAGTTTTTTTTTTACACAGATTTAAGTTTTATTGTCATGCATACATAATATTTTAGGTGCATATTTGCATAATACACATCACACAGTTTATACAAGCATATAATATACATTAAGCTTTTTTTTAAATTACTATATATACTAAATTATATTGTTTGTTAACAGCTTATAATGTAATTTTTAGCTGGAGGAACCAGCCAAATTTTTTCTTATAGGAAACCATTATAACTATTTGTTTTTATGTGATATTTTTACTTAACAAAGAGTTTGGGGGACCGATTGTCTTCCCTACACAGGGTGAAGTGTATTTTAATGTTATTGTTTTTTAATGTATTATTAATAGTGTTTTGTTTTCATGTTTGTTCTTTTAAGTTTTAAATTCATTTGTTTCAACTTGGAATATGTTTGTTTAGAAATAATTTTTTATTGTAAGCACCACTAATTCTGATAAGTTAACATTTTTGTAATATAGGTTATTATTAAGTGTTAACACTTCTTCTTCATCAATGATATTTTGTATTAGTTAACACCTTTTTAACAGAATTTCTTTAACATTTCAATTTTAATGTTACATCATAAGATGCATAAACATTAAAATTTACTATTTATGTTTATTGTTGATAGAAATTTTTCTTATTGAAATGTTGATAAGGGTTCTTATAATTTGTAAGTGTGCCATTTTATGCATTATATATGATATTAAAAACTATTAGTATGATTTATATTAGGAATCAAGTGTAATATTTTTATGAAATTGAAATCTCATATATTTCATTTAATTGTTTCCTAAATTAATAATGGAATAACGGAATTTACTTAACTGACTGTTAAATCAATCTTCAATAAGACTAAATTAAGTTATTTATTGTATTAGTTTTTAAAGCAAATAATATTTATTTTTTTGTGAACATTATATTCTAACGATATGAAATAATTTTTTTTAATATCATAAAGAAAATGTACTTAGTAAATTAAATAATAAATAATTTAATTAAATAATGAAAAATGTTTATTATTTTGGTTAATGTATTGATTCATTTATAAATAAAACTGAAAAAGTTTTTCATCAACAAATATTGTATTTTTTAATACATAAAGACTTTATTTATTTGTCTGTTCTGCCAACGAAATATATATATACAAAGTAAAAATAAATTTATTATTATAATAATTTATTTATTTATATGCTGGCTAATGATATATGTATAAAGCAATCTATTTTTTTCTTCGTTTTGAATCTCAATTCTATTGCTTGTATGAATAATTTTATAATATATTCTTGGTTTCACTAGTTATTACTAGTTATTGGAATAATTAATGTTTAAATGCTTTTTATAATAAAAAATAATTTTTAAAAAAGATGATTCTCGATAAAGAAGCCATAGACTTTCAACTATTATATATGGTAAGTATATTTATTCATATATCCCTGTATGTATAATTAAAACTATCATTTTAAAGGCAGATAAAATAACGAAAATGCAGACTATTGTAACTTTGATGATTATTGATGATAATTTGTAAGCGTTTTATCCTATTAACACAATTTATTAATATGTATTTAAAACAAGCATTTTTGATAAAATAATTTTTATTGAAAATCTTTGTTTTTTAGTTTTATACTTGATTTTTATTTCAAAATAAAATAAAATTAACTTTTTTATTAAGAAATTATGGAAATTATAAAAAAAAGCATCTTCTACAAAAGTACATTTTTAAGCACTGTGTTCTATTTAGAAATATCTGAATTATACATATGTTATACAATATATCTATCAATTTTACATAATGATAATATTCCACTAATGTAATTTCAATAATATAAAACTAATCAACAAATATTATAGCAGTGCTTCTGACCACCCCCATAACTATATTTAGTAGTCATTTGTCTATTAATATGATCATGGGAACTTTGGAAGGAGAAAAACTCAATAAAAATGAGTTTGACCCACACATTTTCCATGTTGGTTTTTTAATCTGTTTATTTGATATCTTGAATCACTGTCTTAAAATCTAAAGCAAATTTGAAAGATTTGAACATCTTTCCTTACTTTAGTTTTCCTTCATATTTTCTCATCTTCTATATATTCCCAATGAGTGCAGTTAATTTTATACTTCCTTAGAGAATTTTTGAGTTAATATTTATAATGTAATCAAAGGTTGACAGGAAGACTATGCTCAAGTTCACTAAATTTTTAAGAAGGATTTTAATTTTCATTTGTTTCATTTACCCAATTAAGTGAAAGTATGGTTCTTATAAGAATAGATACTATAGTATCAGTTTTAAAAAACTGAATAACATATCAATTGGTCTTATGATCTTTCTATTATATATACTCTTAACCAAATATTCTTAAATGAAAATTTTCTAATTCTTATATATTAAATTAATATATGTCCAAGTGCCAATTCTTTATTATAAATTAGTTAAAGTAATAGCTTATTACATAACTAGTGCTATTATTTTTTATAATCTTGCTATTATTACTATTGATATAATTATATTATCCAATTAAAAAAAGTTTTAATATCAACCTTTCAGAGAACATCCAGGAACGGTTAATAGAAGATATCAAAATAAATTTCATAGTAAATCTAATATAACCCTTTTTTTTTCATTTGCTGATTTACCCTTATCAAAAAAACTTATTCAACATAATGTTTTTTTTTTTTCCATTCTGTGGCATTTTTTTTTTAATCGCCATTTAACTTCATCAATTAAATTTTCTTCTTCTCAAAGAAAAATTTTGCTAATAGCAACTATCTTAATCTTGACAACTTCTAGATACCAATGCTGTCCTTTTTACAATTTTAAAGAATTTAAGTTCATCAAAATTCATATTTTTATTATATCTATATCGAGGAAAAAATATTTGTTTTTATTAATTCTTATAATATCATTTTTTATTTTATTACTACCATCTCATTTTATTCTGTCCAGAATAAAAAACTTATGCATAATATGATAGGTTTTTTTAGATCATCTTTTAGGGTTCTTTCCATTTCCATGAAGTTACAAGTACTAGGATGCCTAATAATACAGTGTTTATTAAGCAGAAATACCTAAAATCCAATTCAATTTCTAAAAGGTTTATTATTGATTATATTGTTTTGTACCTATTCTAAACCTGTGCCTGTTATTGCTTTATCATAACACAACAACAACAAAAAATTGAAATCATAATTGTTAAACATGCAACAAAAGAATGATAATATGATTCCATAAATACACATTTCAATTTAGTGCAGGAAGAAAAGTGATGGCAGTGAGAAAGATGGTATTAGAAGCTTATGATAACTGGACCCTTTTATCAACATGTTGTCAGGCATTGCTATTGTTTTTTTTTGTTTTTGTTTTTGCCATTAAAGTTTATATCTGAATATCATTCCACTACTTGATACCTCTGAACCCTGTTGTAGCAGGATTAATAATAACTAAGTATTAAATTTTTGAATATATAATATAAAATACTTTTGGCTAGAAATGTCAACTAAGATTCTTTTCTAGCAATCGATAATTAAAGCACTGCAAGATTTTGAAAAAATTATATTTTTTTGAAGATTGGCCAGTGAGTAGTATATGTAGTTCTTAGGAAGCATTTGTAGGATTCTTCCTCAAATGATTAATTACTGATTGTACAACAAAAATATTTTTTTGTTTTGAGTAATATATTCTTTTAGTATATCACATATTGGTTTGCAAGTTTTTTTAAATTTTATTATATATTGATTTTATAGTGGGAGTACATTTTTTGATTATTTCATGCATTTCATCAGCAAGGAATAAGAGCTTTGAAGGAGGCATTGTTAACCTAATGATATAATTTACGGTATGTGAAATTATGTATGAATATTATCCACTTCTATACAGGATTCAGTTCTTTTCTTTTTCAATTTGGCAAAGATAATGTAAATTTCTGAAAAATAGGATTTCCATAGTTTTTGTATCTAAAAATATTCTCATTGCTTTATTGTGTTATATTAAATATAAATTAGATCAAGAATGGCCATTATTGCTAATTTGTTTGAGAGAAGCAATGAGACTAGTTGGATTTTAAGTGAATGGTATTATATAATGGAGAATAAAAACTAGATCTATCATTGATGAATATCTGCCATTTTAAATGAGATTGCATTATTTGACAGAAACCCTTCACTGATCACTAGCAGAATAATAATGTGTAATCATTGAGATCCACATATACTGTATGCCATATTAAATTATGTCAGCAGACTTGGATAAGAGGAAATTGGAGGGTGGGGGTGATTTTTATAGTTTGTATTATTTTATTCATTGTTTTATGTTTTGTTTTTTGGAGAGGGGGATATATGTTGTATTTAAACTTATGTTCTTATCCAGTATTATAAGTATTAGAGCATGATCAACAATGTATATTTTAGAAGAATTAAATGGGTGAAACTTCATAATAATCACTTTCATACCTACTAAGGATGTTTGTTATTCTAGAAAATAACTGAGTAACCTGTTCTATTTAGGCAGAGAGATTGATCTGCGATCCATAATTTTTTGTTTTTAGTAATCTAGATATATGTGATTGTATAATGTCTAATCATTTCACTAAATGAAATTTTTTAGGAATTGAAGTGAATCTTCTAATATTAAGCAGACATTTTTAGTTTTTAGTGTGTATTTACTTAATCTATACCATCAACTTTATTTTGATATTAATGAAAAAGACTTTCTATTATATTAATTCACCTATTTATATTGCTAGTGTGTCATTGTGTGTTAGATCACTGCTATCAAATGACTATCTAACCTACATAATTATTATCATGCTGACTGCGAGATATATTTTCTATTCTTTTGACTATTATGTCATCTTCTGAGACATCTGCAAATTTGACATCATTTGTTTTTGAATATTTTTTTGTCTTTTTTTTAAGCTCTTATTTTATTGCAATATCTTCATTTTCAGTGGTGTCTTATGATGTATTATGCTTTTTTCTTCCATGTTTTTTGTAGCCAATCAGCTTCTCTTTTCCTGGAATCAGTGTTTATATTTGTTGGAATTTATGGCATGCATGGAGTTAAAAGTATTATTGGCATTTACATGATGGTTTCTTTATTATAAATGACATTATTGGTTATTTGAAATGAAATCCTCATATTAATTTTTTTAATGATTATTATTATGTTCCATGTTAATTTGAATTTTATTTATTTCAAAGTAATTATTTACTTTTTTAGAGAGGTAATGGTGATCTTATCATTATCTGAGGGCATTGATGTGATAATCATGTTACAACATTTGCATTTTGTATTAAGACATAACTAAATTCCATGGATGCTACACTGTAAATATCAAGGTTTAATATTTCTAATTAGTAATGAAAATGTGACTTCTTCCATGGATGCTACACTGGAAATATCAAGGTTTAATTTTTCTAATTAGTAATAAAAAATGTGACTTCTTATCTGTAATTTGTGTTGATATATTTTGTGGATCAACATTATCATGTAGCCTCACTGAAAATTCAGCTATTTCCAAATGTAGGAACTGGTGTATCTTGGAAATAAATTGGTTGTAAATTAATAATGTAAGAAAAGGGCTTTATTAGCTCTTTAACATCATTTATTTGGAATTCAGAGTAAGTAATTATGTTTTGGGTATGTTGCTTTACCCATTCAAGTTAAATTTTCCAAGTGTAGTAATTTGTCTTTTGTATCTGTTTTTTTCCCTCTGCATTGTAAAATTCCAAGACAAAATATTAGTAGTTATTCAAATAATGTCATCCCATATATTGTTTGTGCTGAAGGCTTTGCATAGTAATTCTTTCTGGAATTTATATTGTGAACCTGCAGTACCAATGACTTTTAAAATGAGACCTGTCACTGAAAAAACATTTGAAGAATTGAGTATTTCCTCAAGTATGATCACTTTAAATTATCTGAAATATTCTGTAGTATTTCTATAATCCATACAGTATATAAAGGATTTATATTATTTTCTGAAGCTGTGTCTATGAAAAGGTCAAGATATTTCAATTTTTTTCAAAGTGATCTTATGAAATCTAGGTGTAGTTTTAATACAAAGAAATATCCCAAAAAATTTGTTTTTGTTTTTTGGTGGGTTGGCCCATTGTATTACATGGTTCCACCATTAGATGCTTTTTGTGTGTATCCTTCTTAAAACATCACATGATCACTATCTTCCATGCTTTCTCATAACTGTTGTTAACATAGGCAAAACTCTCTCCATACAGTAGTGCCATTCTAAGCAAGACAGTAATCAATGGATGCCAGAAGGCTTGTGCATAAAATCCCTATCTAGTGTCTACTCATCCTATATCCCCAAACTAGTTTCTGGCTTATGGCCTTCGTTAGTGAGGAGCCTTGGTTCTGAGAGCACTGCACCTAGATCTTAAAATCTAATGCAACCCCCCCCCCCAGCAGCCACCTTTTAACTCTAAGTACTAAACTATGAGAATAAAATTGAAAACACACAGATATTTTCAATCTAAGCTCAATAGCTTAGTCATATGGTCTGAACTCAGTTCAGCACTCATACATTTTGGTGTCTTTGGCTCTTTCACAACCATAGCCACCACCTTCCTATAAGGCAGGATTGGTATTAAACCTTAAAACATTACATGATCACTATCTTCCATGCTTGCTCATAACTGTTGTTAACATAAGCAAAATTCTCTCCATACAGTAGTGCGCAAGACAGAGTAATCAATGGATGCCAGAAGACTTGTGCATAAAATCCCTATGTAGTGCCTACTCATCTTATATCCCCAAACTAGTTTCTGTCTTATGGCCTTCGTCAGTGAGGAGCCTTGGTTCTGAGAGCACTGCACCTAGATCTTACTCTGTCTTGCTTAGAGTGGCACTACTGTATGGAGAGTTTTGCCTATGTTAACAGCAGTTATGAGCAAGCATGGAAGATAAGTGATCATGTGATGTTTAAAGATTTAATACCAATCCTGCCTTATAGGAAGATGGTGGCTATGGTTGTGAAAGAGCCAAAGACAGCTATGGGTGCTGAAGTGAGTTCAGACCCATATGACTATTTAAGCTATTGAGCTTAGGTTGAAAATAACTGTGTGTTTTCAATTTTAGTTTAGTAGTTATGTAGAGTTAAAAGGTGGCTGCTGGAGAGTTGCATTAGATCCTAAGATCTAGGTACAGTGTTCACAGAATCAAGGCTCCTCACTGACGAAGGCCATAATCCAGAAACTAGTTTGGGGATATAGGATAAGTAGGCACTAGATAGGGATTTTATGCCCAAGCCTTCTGGCATCCATTGATTACTCTGTCTTGCTTAGAGTGGCACTACTGTATGGAGAGAGTTTTGCCTATGTGCACCCTTCTACATTAATCTGCCAACAGGAATCCTCAAATGTTAACTGTATCTCATTCATTCATTGATTTTTAAGCTGGCTGAAAAATTAGAACAATGTGAAATTCCATTTTTTATTAGAAACTGACAGAGGAAATAGTTATAATACTTGAAGCAGCTTATTATCAAGCTGCTCTGGTAAAAATGCCAGTTTATGAGTAGTTTAATTGAAGAGTCAAATTCACCATTCCAAAAAAGCACAATGGGTATAATCTAATGACAAAACAATGCTGATTTTTTTTTTTTTTTTGCTGCAAACAGTTTTCTTCACTCAGAATTCATTTATAACGATCAAGTATTTATTTAGAAATTCTGAAACATTTGTTTGAAGGGTAAAATGAAAATATCTCAATTTGTGGAAAGTGGGGAGTGTAGTTTAACCATGATAACTCACCAGCATACCAAACCTTGATTGTGAAACCAAATTTTTAAAGAAAACAGTATGACCTAGCTTATCCATCCATCATCTTCACTCTCTTGATTCCATGCAACTTTCTTTTATTTCCAAAATAAAAAAATGCTGCAAAGTACAATGTGTTGATGACATAGAAGAGCTGAGGAAAAAATGATGGAGGCATTCAAAGAAATCACTTTGCAAAAGTTTCGGGTCTACTTCAAAAAGTGAAAAACACTTTAGAAATGGACAATATTTTGAAGGGGATTCAATTTGTAACATCTAAAAATAAATACCCAATTTTTATTACAAAATATCAGTGTTTTTTTAATATCCCCTTTTGTTTGTTTCCATGGGAAGTTTAATAAGAATTAGCATAAATTATATTCATTTCATCATGTGATTTTTTGCAAAGTAAGTAATGTAGCCCATATCACAGTTGTATTTTATAATAATTATTTGTAAGATAAACCAACCTTATGTTTACTTTTCAAATTTCAATCAACTTTATATTATTACTTAGATAATTTATAGAAATAATTAATAACTTTTAATCAAGCTGCCAAAATTTATGGAAGTGTTATAAATTATGATGTTTACTGAATATATGATATATTTGTTGTTATGTATGATTACTGCAGATAAAAATAATTTGTGATACTAAATTACTTATTGAAAAATGATATAGACTGGATTTTTTTAAATGTAGTGTAACCACTGAAAGATTGGCAAGAATAGAATTAGACTTATAAAATCAAGATTTGCTGATAATATGACAATGCTTGAAGATAAAGTGAATTTAGTAAAGTAATGAGGATTGAAGTAGTTCAAATTATGAAGTTGGGAAGCTATATGGCAAGAAATTGTTTCTTAATAAATACTTAAAATGGTACATAAGCAACTCACCAAATGTTAAATAAAATAATGAATGAAATGATTTCAAAACTACTTGAACTGATTCTCTATGTATTTGAAGTCAGTAAATTACTTGTATATTTGAACAAATATATAAATTTTGATGGTATAGCTTTAAATAATGTGCTCCTTCCTCATACATTTAACAAATTTTAATAAATTAGACCAAATGCATATCTCTAGCTGAAAATTGGAAATATAAAATGTCAATCACTCTTCCCAATGTTATGTATTTTCAGCAGCATTCTCTTCGTCGTGCTGTTTGAAATTCAGAGTATTTTTATTCACAAGGTAGCATTGCTGAAAAACATAACATTAGGGGAAGTGATTGACATATTAACAAATTTTCTATGTTCAAAATTATGAAAGCCTGATATTCAAAAGTGAAATGATTCACTCTAATTTAAAATAAAATTTATAATTTGTATAGGTATATATTATACACATACGTACAAAGAGAGAGAAAAAGAGAAAATAATAGATTTAGGTTTATTCAGTTCATAGAATTGCTTTTATTTTAATGGAGACAATTAGGAATTGTAGACAATGCCAATTTTTAGAAATATGAAGATCTTTATCATTTCACCTGTAATTTTATTTATTTTATTTTTTTTTTATCTGCAAAGCTAGTTCTTTCATCCAATTAGTCTTTTTTTTAAAGCTCTTACGTTAGAATCATGTTTTTTTACTTTAAAAAAAAAAAAAATTTTAGGTACTTATTCTTTTATATAGAAAAGAACAGATGGACAATTATATGTTAATAATTTAAATTTTATCAAACATTCTTTAAAAAAAAAATCTAATTTGCTCAGGAATTCAAATGATGTTTGAGCACGGAAGTGATATATAGAACTTTAAACCTAGAATCATTTCTGTAGCAAAGCACATGTATTGATTTTAAATAGGTATGCTTGAATGTTAGCTATATTGAGTAAATTGAGCACTATAACATATCATTATTTAATTCTTTTATATTGTAATGAATTTTTTGTTATTTATTGTTTAAACTTAGATATTCATTTGGAGTTGAAGTCAGTAGGAATATTTATTTATTTTTCTAAAAAAACTATTCATATTTTCTTTTTATATATATGTATGGATATATAAATAGTTTTAAGATAATTTATGAGTCAAAAGAGTGTCCAATATAAAAGAATTAATTATGAAAAATGTGGGTGTTTAATCACACATAAAGCTAAAATATTATTTAGAATATTGAGTAGATATATTGAAACGGAATCTGAGATTCAATTTATGTTTCACGCATTTCACAGTCCTAGCTGATCCCTCACCACCAAACTGGATTCAAATCCCAGTCCTATGTGTGTATATATATATGCACCTATTTAGTTCAATTTTTTTTAATTTTGTATTCAAAGTAAATGTTAATAAGAGATTTAATAATTTTGAATTAAATAAATCAATAATAATATTTCATATAATTTTAATAGGTCGTATATTTGTGTAAATCCCATGTATATATTAAAAGTGGTGGAGGATTAGGTATAAATTAATATTTATGTTTGTATATGTTATATGAAAATGTATATTTAAAATTCTATATACTAAAAATACATATGTATGTAATGGTGGTTGGGATGATGCAATCGGCTTGGTAGCTTGTAAAAGCATTCTAAATCAAAATCAATTAGCATGATTAAATTATTAACTCTATTAGAAAATTAAATAAATTTCATTAACAAAACTTATTGTTTGATAAATTCTATTTCTGAGACAGAAATAGATTTAGAACAATTGTTTCAAAAATATTAATTCGTTTGCATTGTTTTACACTACCTGATTAACAAAGGAGAAATTCCTTACTAAAAACTGTTCTGCAGTATTATTTTATAGCTGCAGATATTACAACTTAATAGCATTCCTTAGATAAACTGGAGTCATATAAATAGGGCACAAATTCAGTCATTAAGGTATCTGCCAAAGGAATCTACATCACTCAATTTTTCAAGAAACACCTCTCCATGACCAGCCAGCCCATCACTACTGATGAACGTCTATGAACCTGCTGCTATACCGTGAAAACCAACTGGGTGATCTGCTTTCCAAAGGTAATGCTGTAAAGTGCCACCTTTATGAACTCAGAACTTTCTCCTGATTAACTCTTAAAATATGAAAAAATTTAATATTAATTATTTGTAACTTTTATAGACTATTTTATTCTATAACCATTTCGATTAGCCTCATAATTTCTTTCATTTTTAATTTAATGTGGCAATTATTTATTAATATTTTGTCTAATATATATATTTTAAATGCTAAATGATATTTTAATGAACTCTCACCCTCACCAGCATAATTATTTTTACCTTAGCTCCTCGCATTAGATGGGAGTAACACTTAATTAATTAGTTTGTTTTTACTTTTAAAACTATAATGCTTGCTAGGTTGAGAGAAGATTTTTTTAAAAAAATGTTTTGCTAATTATTATATTTTTTGCGTAAACAACAGAGGGTATAATGAAGTTTCACCTATGATTAGTTTACGATTTATGCAATGTTAATCTCCATAAGAGCGCAGTATTAATGCAAACAAATATGCTAAATGTATATATTACTTTTTATGTCTTTATTCTCACCCATCTAAACCTATATTTGAATAATTTTTCTTAAAGCACACCTTAGATTTAATTGTATACTATGTTATATGTATGTGAAGTTTTATTAAATAAGTGTAATGAAAGGGGGGAGGGGATTTGGAACTTTCATTGGTATTAAAATTACTTTTCTAATAATGTCTTTAAACTATGTTTAATAAATATGATCATACCGTTATCTTTGATGTTATCATTATAGGTTATAAGCTTAATTATAGATATTTGACTAGTTATTAGTCCGTCCCAAAGCGTTGCTAGCATAGGCCACTCTTTATGTTATTAAGCTTTATCTAGAGATATGTGTCGGAATGCCCAAGTTGTCTCATCTTCATTTCAGGTTGTAAACAAGGCGATGAATGTCCCTGGTCCATATATATATATACTCCCATAATGAGAGCAATGCATGAGATAATTCTGACAAAGTTCGGCCCATTGCAACTCCGTCCGAGGACTCTTTGTCAACTGATTTCACAAAATGTTGGGTGGCAAGTTGGCTAGATTGTTTTCTTTTGTAATATGATAAAGCGCCTCAAAAATTTGGATCCGTGAATATTCGGCCATTATGCTAACACCGTGACACTTTATAATAGATCCCTCTTTTCAAAAAGCT
Source organism: Epiperipatus broadwayi (assembly GCA_028023455.1). NCBI lineage: Eukaryota > Metazoa > Onychophora > Udeonychophora > Euonychophora > Peripatidae > Epiperipatus > Epiperipatus broadwayi. Next base: position 1,053,369 of record JAQFVV010012449.1, read on the forward strand.
CAAGCCTATAAATATCTGTATCTAACATTATGGTCTAACTAAATGTATCTTATAAATTAAATATCTTTTGATGTGTCGCTTAATGACTCTATATATATAATTTAGAGAAATAATCCCACATACATTCATCATGCAAATAAAGTAAATAAATCATTTTTCTTATATATTAAACTTATGATAGCTTGGTCAATTAGTTAACCGACAATTATGTAACCCATCCTGGGATCAGTCAAGGTTGTGTTTTTGTTTGTAATTCGGGCGAATCATTATAATTGCACACTTTATAAATTCACTAGATTAATTGAAATGTCATTACGGCGCATCAAAATTCTTCATAACTTATTTGTAAATACTTATCTCAAGTGCGAGTAAGCACAATATAACTTATTTGTAATCACCATTTAATATAATTCAAATGTATATTTTTTTTCTATTTGTTTGTTATTAAATATAATTTTAAAACTAAACATCTGATCAGTGCTCATTCTTTAGTTAATTGATTTAGTTAAATTTTAAATGTCATGATTTTCCCCTGAGTCTCTTTGTTTCTCACTGTGTGATGTCAGCCGGTAGTAAATGAAATATTCTAATATCATCAGATTTGCTGCTTATAAGTAATTGAACCTGGAATCTGGGCATACAGGGCAGAGTTCATGATTGTTCCTGACATATGTATCTCGCACATAATTGGACTCTAGATACTTTTGCCTAGATGCTGGATCTTGTTATGTGGACAGACATGTTTTGACTGGTACAATATTTCTAATGACCTTTTTTTTTAACGGAAGAGCAATTTGGATTTAGAAAGATTAGAGGAGCAGGAGATGAAATATAAATGGTGAGGAGAGCTGTATAAGAGATATGTACAGAAAAAGAACCTGAAGTTAATATTTATTTCATTGATTTTGAGAAGCTTTTTTTTTTATAAAATGAAAATTGATTATTTTATTGGATATTTTTGAAAAATAAAAGTATGAATTGAAAGGAGAGACAACAATTAGAAGAGTTGCACATGAATCAGTAATATTTGAAAATATAAATTTGTTAAAAAATAAATAGGCATTTAGTGATATATAAGACCAGTATGTTATTATCTCCAATTTGTTTTGTTCCATATTTATTTTAAAAATTTCTTAATGATGCGGTGAAATTTAAAATATTTTCTGAGGCTTATTGGATTGGTTGTAAGACCTGCCTTTTCAGCAGATAATTGATAACAATATTGCAGAAATGCAATAATAATAATAGAAAAACTTTGAAATTAGAGTTCCTGATTATAATTTGAAAAGAAATGAATCAGTTAAAATTAATTTGCTTTCTTTTTCTATAGAAAAGCAAATATTGAGTACAACACAGACAGCAACTTGCTATTGCTACTTTTAGCAACTTAAAATTTTTTTCTCATAGTCAAATAAATTAATTGATTATAGAGAGCTGTTATTTTTTCAAATTTATTACATGGAAATGAGAATTGCATTTTCTGTAGCCATAAAGGGATATGGGGAAATTATTTTAAAGATACATCATAACATTTTTTAATAATATAACAAGATTATAAGATGAATTTTTTAGTTCTTCATCTTGCTGGGTATAAAGATTTTTGGCCTAAGAGATGGTAAGAACATACATTTTTTGGATTGCATTTGGAAAGTGGGATTAAAAATAAAAGACTTTCCAGAAAAAGTAGTTTGTGATATTCATTGGTATAATTATAGTTGAGGATGAATTATAATGAGGATCTACAATTACGAAGATGTTGAAGCTTTTCTGATAAAAAAATTTATGCAGAACATAAAAAAGTATCATAAGATGTCAAAAAGATTAAATGACTGGTATATTATGTGGATAAATTTGTTTTTATAGATTATATAACTGCTCTAAAACTTATCCTTGATTTTTTGTCTTGTTTTAAATTTTTTTTATTCCTGGATATAATGGTTTTATTAATTTTTATATGGATTATAATATAGTGGTCACTGTAATTTTTTGCATATTCATGTAACTCCTTGAATTTCTTTTATTAAGTTTTTTATTTATCATGCATTAATATTTTTATTATTTGTCTTCACTAGTAGTTTTTGCTTATACTAATTTTATGATAGATATTTGTTTTGTTTTTTTTCTTCAGTGAGTGTTTACAAATAAATACTTTTAACTAAAGATATGTCCATTCAAGCTCATATATATATAGGTTTTTTTTGTTTACTTAAACATATGTAAAAAGGACTGCAAAACATTCAGTTATTGTAAAACATTATTCAGTATTGTTTTTTTATATATTAAATATGTGAGAACGTGAAAAAATAATTAGTCATGTTTACAGTTTTTGTAATCATTCTTCACATGAGAAACCTTTTAAAGAAGAATAAAGGCACATCTAAATATTTCTCACACTTCAACTGAAATAAAATTATTATTATTAAAGATAAATATTGTACTAATATCCAAGTGTGATAAAAGTATATTGCATTTTATACTTACTATTTAAAAAAAATTCCAGTGATTTTATACCTTACTATTTTTGCACCTTTTTAAATATTTATATATTATAATGTGGAACATAATATAATTTGTATATAAAAAAGAAAAATATATAATTATAGATGTTTAGCTAGGTAAGTTTACATGGTAACTCAAGACTGTTTTACATATTTAAAAATAGTGTATATGTAGATTACTTTGAAATTATAATTAAATAAGTTTTGATTATATATACACCTGGGTCTCATTTTACGCGATAGATAGGTTCCTCAGAAAACATGCGCAAACGAAATCGCGCAAAAATAGACGTAACTTACATTGAAAAAGGGGGGATGTGGTCTGTAATTTTTCAAAATTCGTGTAAAAGCAAAGCACCAACATAAAATTACTTTAAAATTTGTGCAAAAAAAAAAAAAAAAATAAGGAAATAAAATATGACTAATAAAAAATTTCAAATTTGAAAAAAATTGATACAAGACAAACTTTTTTAAACTATAATATTTTATTTTATTCAAAATAATATATTTTTATGCATAGTTTACAGTACAGTAATTTACATTTTTATACACATTTTAATTAATTATTATGATTTTCTGGTCACAACATAATTAATAATTAATCTTTGAGACAATGATTTTATTAATTGTTTACGAAGCTCGCAATATCCAGACATACAACCATTTAGCTCTCATTGGAATTTAAGAGCACGTTAATGATTAGTGTCATTAATAAGAAAATAATAATTGATTACATTCTTTTTTAAAAAACGAAAACAGAATGTGATTTAAAATGCAAAATTAACACGCACAATGTTTTAACAAATTTACATTATAATCTTGTAAAATTTAATATGTGTATACATAAAATGTGGAAATCATGATTTTAATTTCATTATTGCATAAAGTCTTACTATTATAAAGCACTGAAAATATTGAAATTACTAAGATGAAAGTCAAATTCCAATAATGTGCTATTACTTTTAATATAACGTAAGTGCGCGAAATTTATTATTTAAAGTAATAGTGCATTATCGGAAATAGACTTCCGGTGAAACACGGATCACGTAACTTCAAAATCGTGTTAAATAAGTCCACGTAAAAAGAGACCCAGGTGTATATGCTAGTCCATAATTTTAAAAATCTTGTGGATTGCTTATACTCTGTTTGGATTAGTAAATGTTTTTCAACAAACATTTGTGAGGATGTATGATTGTATTTGTGTAATTTGTCTAAGTGCATTTAGTAATGAATTTTTGCATTTCCAAATTATATTAATAAAATTACTTTTTGTTATTTAAAAAAACAACTAAATTTATCAATAGTTTGTAAAAGAAATTAGCTATATATATATAATAAATTGGCTGAAACATTTCAAACAATGCATATGAATATGTATTTGTATAAATTACTCAAATACTATTAATAATGTATATTTGTACTTCAAAATAGTAATATATTAATGTTATTATTAAATAAATATTTGAAAATAAATAATTACATAATCTAATATTTATTTTAACAGCAAAGAAATTTCTGATATCTTATTTAGGATATTGGATTTAAAATGCAGTAACAAAATGTTCTGGTTTTTATAAAAAGAAATTATTAGTAATAATAATAATTAAATACAGTGGAACTACAGACTATGCTGTGTCTAACTATTCAACTTCAATTATAAGTTATCCAAGAAAAATGTAAACAAATAAACAAAAATGTGAATAAACAAATAAAAAAAAATATTAAAATTTGCGAATTTTATTATATTCAAGTAGTCTTTTTTCTCTCTCTTTGAGTATGATACATAATTATATATAATAATAAAATTTATTTGATATATGTTGAAAGCGCATCTTCCTTTATTATCCATTATTTTTTTAAAAGAAAATATTTAAAGATAATACTGACTTAAAAACAAAAAAAAAATGTAATTTCTTCTTAAAGAGACCATCTATTATGTTTCTATGTAAAAAAAAGTTTTTGAAAAAAAAAGAGAAAATCATCCAGTTATTTTAAAAATAAAAATAGGATATTTTTTTTGACTTGCTTCAATGAAAGCATGATTGAACACACTCAGTAAAATATATATACCCCTCAATTTTTTATTAATAATTGTATTATTATTTTTTACATTTTTTATGCATATTAATAAGCATCTGTGTTATATATATATGTGTGTGAGTTAAAAAGTAATGTACATTTGCTGTTCAATAAATAGTACGTTTTCTATTCTAATTAGTATTTATCAACAAAAGGTGAGATTATATGCTATATACATTGAATGGAAGTGGGGCTTAGAACAAAATATAGCATACTTCTCGCCTTTACTGTACCATTATATGTTATTTTAATTAAAATTTTATATAGAATAATTTAAAAGTAGACATAAATTTCTTAATTTAAAACTTGAATATGAAAATCAAGCAATTTATGAATAAATTTAAAATTAATAACTTTTAAAATGTTTAATTTTTTTTATTTTATTTTATGATTATATATTTTTAGTTTTATTGTTTTTTAATGATATGATAGGTTTATGGAGCATACATATTTTATCTTTATACAATCTAATATTATTATGAAATTTGCATCTTCAAGCAAAATTCATAAAAAAAAATCAATATGGTACATGTGAAAGGCAAAACATTGGTTTTAAAATGTTTATAATTAATAGAAAGAACAAAATTGTAATATGTTTTTTATTAAATTAATGAATGATTTTCTTTATAAACATATGATTTATTTTAATATATAGCGATTTAATTTAATAGTACGATTTTGTAAGGGAGGGGGTATTATATTTACATCTTAGTAAAACCCTTATAACATGTGCTAGCATATAATTGTTATTTTTTTTAATATATAGTATTCTCATTTAATCATATTTTTTATTTATATATAAGTTTTTGATTAATTTCAATACAAATATGGGTATTTAAAATAACTGAAGATTATTTTAGTCATCTAGATTTTGTGGTTGATATAATTGTTTTTGCAAATAATGCTTCAGATTTTCAGGGAATGAAGCAAGGGTTAACCATCAGATCAAAGTAAAAAAATAAAACTAAAGTAATGTTGAATAGATTTTCTTAAAGGAAGAAAATAAAGATTGATAATGATGAATTAAAAGAAGTTAACAACTACCATTTATAGATTTAAACTTGGATGGAGTGCTTTTTCTAGAAATAATTGAAAATTGAAAAGAATATAGTTATTTGTATGAAGAAGATGATTTTTAATAAATGTTATCAATACTTACTTATGATCTGAGACTTGGGCAATTAACAGAAAAACAATACACAGTTGTCAGACTTCTCAATGAAGTATGGAAAAGTGTATATTAGGAATAATAAGAAGATAGCAAAAAATAAACTATATGGTTGAGAGAACAGACATATATTACTGGCTTTATTGAAAATATTAAGAGATTGAAATGGAGCTGGGCTGGACATATTGCTAGAAGAGTTGGTAATAGATGGACAATTGAAATCTTAAACTGGATCTCAAGAGATTGTAAAAGACCTAGAAAAAAACCACTTGTGGATAGATGAATGAAATATGTTTGCTGATGTGATATGGAGAAGAAAGGCTAGAAATCAGAGGAAATGGGTTAAACTTTGAGAGATCCTGCAGTGGATTGGTGATGGTTGAAAGTGATGATGATGATACTGAAGTAGAATATTTCCTACAGTAGAATATTCTATAGAAATTAAATTAGATAAATGTTTGATTTAATGAAGTTTTGGACAGTAGAATTCTAGTTGTGAGGCATAATATTATATTGAAATGTCTGGATTGGAAATACCTTTTCTAAATAATTATATAAATATATGAAAACTGTTATGTCGGCTTATACATAAATAGAAAGAAAAGTATTTCTAAAAATTTATAAATTCAACTTAACATAAAATAGCTATTGAAACAATTTATAATTAGTATTAATAATTGTCTTTCATAGTTAAAATTGTTTTTCGCAGCACTTTTTTTTTTTTTTTTTGTAAAATAAAAGTACAAGTTATTCTTATTGAGAATATGAATTATCTCTGAATGACTAAGTTTAATCATGTGTGAAGAAAGTCATATATTAGTTTATAAGGAAGTAATGACTGATTTAAACTTAAGTCCGGAATATAAATTCGACTGGGTTTTATTCCTAAAATTAAGAGTTTGTCTAGTTGTTGGGTGCCTCAAAGTAGATGGTAGAATATTAACATTTCTATACAATTGGTCAAACAGATTTTTCTCCCTATTTTTCTCTCAATAGTCTTTATACAAATAAATTAAATTATTCATATTTTAAATTAGATTCACCATTAGCCATTGTTTTTATACCTGATTATGCAAAATTTTGATGATATCTAGGAGTTAGCATTTTTAAATATTTTATATAATTAATTAATTTTTAATTTGTAATATTAATATCATAAAGGGTTTATTCTTTCTTTTTTTTTTTTTACTATTATTAAATAAAAATGACCTGAGTTGATATGAAATTCTCTCAATTATTTTTTTTTTGTCTTTGTCTTTTTGCTGAAATAGTTAGTCAGCATTTATTAAATATATTGAAATAATAGTATGAAAAGATCATTAAATTCATAAATTAATCAAAGCGGCAATGAGCTGTCAAAAAGAAAAGAAAGAAAAAAATCAATATATAATTGATATTTCGCTTGTTTAGAAATTTTTAGAAAAGAGGGACTAAAATTTAAGAAATCAAAAACGATTTAGTAAAAACGTAAACATGGGGGTGGAATGAAATATTTTAATTTTGGACATCAGTTTTAACACATTATTATTATAGTATAATAGGAAAATAAAATGAAGTGTTTATTATTGATTGGAAAAATTAGTTTGTATCAGGAGAAAAAAAATTGCTTTGTGATCTATTAAAATTCAATATTAAAATGATTTGAAGCAGTAAGTTTTATTCAAATCACTCATTAACTATCTTCTAATGAAGTTAAAGTGATTTTATGAGCATAAAAGAGAAATGTTCTTAACATTATTATGAAACTAATTTGTTTCTAATTTACTCAAAAGAAGTGAACCACATATGCGTTTGTGTGTATGTGTGTTAAACAACCAAATTTTTAAACTAGAAAATGCAGAACGTATTTTTTTTTTAATTAAACAGCAAATGTAGGAGGATATTTGGGGCATTTTGTGCTAAGGACACGTTTCTTTTTTTATTTTAAATGAAAAGAGTATTTGAAGTGAGTTTTGAGAAATCTTTTTCTTATATGTCTTTGGGGCATTTTCAATAGCAATTACATTTTTTCCAAGAACACAATCTTATTAAAATTCTCCAACTGCTGTATTATATATTACTATTATATAAATGTCAATCATGTCCAATGTATCAAACAAGTTTTTGGGTAGTTAGTCCTGGATATATATGAATTTCTAAACATGACATTTTAATACTACCTATTTTACTTCTGTATCAGTAACAATAACTCACGTTGTTTCTCTACTGTATTATAAGCCAGCCATTTTATCTAACTTGTTGATTACAATTTGCTTTTAAAAGTAAAATTACTTATGCTTAATATATTTAAACAACCTATATTGATTTATTTTAGAAAACCTTTTTAAATATATATATAAAAGGGATTTAATATTTATACTAATTAATAAATTCTTATATTATAAACATAAAAACATTTATAAAATTTCAAAAGAAAATTATTATTCTCTCTGCCAGTACCTTGATATAGTTTTTACCACCAATAAGAAAACCAAATAACTTAACGGTTTACATTGCTTATACTTTAAATTTTTACCTACAACTGATTGCAAATGTAAATAGTCATGACATGTTTTATAAATAAAATAAAACCCAATATAGTTAATCAATAATATTATTTGCATGATAGCTAAATTAGAGCAAGAATGAAAAATCTATAATATTTTTAAGATTCTTTGAAAATGTGACATTGTGTGAATATTGGGATATTTATCATGACATGTCACCATTGGAAAAGCTTATCAAAACCCTTATCTGGATGATTTACTGATTTATATATACATATAAAACATAAATTTTAGTAGACATTAATCTTCAAAAAATGTAAGTATTAAATAAAATTATTGTATTATAATAAAACTAAATTATAACCAATCATCTAAAGAAATATATAAAATTGTAAAACAAAGCCATGCTGTTCATTGTTTTGAGAATTTCTGTTGAAATGTATTAGTTTTTTTAATTCTGAAGTGATATTAGAATTACAAAAATTTCACAGAAAATCTTATGAAAGTGAATAGTAGTTTCCATATACAAATACATACACACAAATCTACTTAGTTATTATTAAATGTTATCAGTTATTTAAATGAGCATTTAATTACTAACTGAAAATAAAATGAGTAAAACGTCTAAAATTTTCATCAAATTGTTGTTCTTCAACATTTCTGTCTATATGGATGCTGGAAAGACATTTCTCTGTGTTGTAACAAGATATTTAAAGTTGTTATACTTTCTTTTTTTTTTTAATTATCTCTAATTGATTTTTTTTTTCTAATTTGATAGAACCTTTATTAATTTTTATTTAACTTTTCAGTAAAAATATTTTTATTAAAAATAAAATAAGCAATTTCCTAAAAATGAACTTGCCTTGTTGGTTGCACATGAATTGATGTGATACGAGCACCAAAATGGTAAATCACTAGAGTTTTCCCTCAATTTGATTTTTTTTCCTTTGTCAATTGCTTAGAGCAAAATGCTTTTAATTGGTTATTCAATTACTGTGTAATTTTTGAGTAGCAGCAAATTGATCTGTTTGTCCATACTAGGATAGTTTTTCCCCTTCTCAATTGAATAATTGTGCATGCTAACAATTGCTGAGGCAATTTCTCAATATATATTATAATTATTGTAATAGTGATGATGATAAAAGTGTAAAAGAATATGAATTAATGAAGTAAACAGAGTGTAATCATTTTTAGAATACAACTGAAATTCTATTTGGAAGATGTTATAACTTTTAATGCCAACTTTTTTGCTGGTCATTATTTGTGTACAAGATTTGGGCAAAGCAATGAAAATATCTTCAGATTAGCACATAATTTTTATATCACATAGCACCGAAGTGAAATTTTATACTACACAATTTATTTATATATATAGAGAGAGAGAAATGAGAAGGGGTGTATAAAAAAAATTTGCATCAGTTTTTTAACCCTATAAAAAAATAGGCTTTGGCTGTTTGATTTTAAAAATATTAAATTTACTGCAGCATTTTTATTTAAAACTGTTGATTTGTTTAATAAATTCACAATGATTTTCTAAGAGTATTGTAGTTGGAAATCACCGATGTTTTTAGTCAAAAACATAATGCTATTGTGGAACAAATCTGAAGAGTCAAACTAAATATTCCTGTATTTATCTAAATAGTCTATCATAGAACTTTACAAGTAGAATATAGATAGCTGAAGAATATGTCTGCATTTGTTAAGAATTTTTAATATACAAAAACATTCTGCATTGTAAAAGATGGCAGTATGAGATATATAAAAATAGATGAGTTAAAGTATATTTTATGGTTAAATAATATTGCTTACACTTTGTTTAATTGTAGGAAAAGTTTTTCTCTGGCTATTTAAAAAAAAAAAGCATTTAAACAAATCTTTTTATCTCTCAATTGTGAGAACATCATAGTAGAATCATCATGATTTAAATAACTACATTTTGATATTTTTTATTATGTCATTACTCTGCATTAATGAATATTGGCTGAAAACTTTTATGCAGTAATAATATATTAGCCAGTTTTCATGTAGCATAAGTAAACATTAATATAAATTTATCATTAATTGTTATTTCAATCAATTTTATTGAAATGTAGTTTGTCATGACATATATGCTTCAGACGTAATATCACATATGTATCACTTTCTTTTATTATTATTTGCCTTTTTTTTGGTTCCACAATAATGACATAGAAATATATATTATTTTTTCATGGTTTTGTTATCTCTCAAACTGTCATTTTATCACATATATTCTGGAGATATTTTATAGTCCAAATGCAATATTTTCTTATATGATAAGTTTTTCTTTTGATTTGAAGTATTGCATATATAAACACCCACACAAAATTCTCTTCTTTCACTTATAATTTTTCAAAAAGATTTTTATAATTTTGTTGTTAATTTATTTTTTTAAAATTAATTTTCACATCTAGGATTTTATTTTAGGGATGTAAAAAATGTTTTATTATTAAAAACTAGTTAGGATCTTACTTTAAGAACATAAAAAATGTTTATTATTAAAAATTAGTTACTGAAAATTAAAACAAAAATTGCCCTACCTACAACTACTGTTTTATTTTTCAATGTTTTAAACTAGCTTGTAGCCACTTTTCTCTAATTGGATCAATAAAAAGAGTTTAAAGATGGACTTTTTAACTTTAAAATATCTTGGATTGGCTTTAAATTTCATTTTTTAACTATATCAAGAACCTAGGCACCATATTGAATTTTTAAAAAAACTGACTTGGGACACAATTTTCACAATAACTTCAGTTTTAATAATGTTAGAGAAAAGTTGCTATATATTGACATAAAATCGAAAAACTGAAAAAAACAAATAGTGATTACCATTAAAAAAGTAATGAAAAAAAAAAATTTCAACATCTGAAATAATTATTGCTTTATTGTTTGTTCATAATTTCTAATTTATCATTATTTAAATTTAAATTACATCTTCATTGATAATTTCTTCGTATTCCTTACAAAATTCTCATTCAAACTATATATAATACTTTTTACCGGAGATAATCCATAGCTTTACAATCTCCAAAAATAGTTGCATAAGATTTCTTCATTTTTATCTTACACCCCAAAAGGTAACAATTGTCAAGGCATCTATAAGAAAAAGATTCATCCATTAGGATACAAAATAAATCATTTCCAGAAGGTGGATATGCATTTGTCATCATAGCAATTGGATTCTTGTCTATCCAAAACTAGAAATTGAAGGCTACTCTCTGTATCAATGATAAAATAGCTTCATCTCTTCATTTTATATTTTTTTGTGTATACCTGTAATGTTTACATTCTTTGTACATACCAATCATGCTATTTGCGTATAACTCATTTAGTAGCTATAGATTTGAAAATAATGTGATGCACGATGTGTCAAAACTACTGACTCAGCAGCATCAGTACCAAGGCATAGGCAAGAATCAGAATTTGATTCTTTGTCTGCACATGATTCCATGTAGTATACATAACCATTGTGGCTATCACCCCACGCACTAATTGAAACCTCTCTTTATTGGTTTTAAGAGTATATTTTTTACATGGTACTATGCCCAGTAAATTTTGTGATTGCTTTATCAACTACAATCTTTCTGTACATCTGATAATCAGTCTTAAAATTTACATTGCACTGCTCTATAATACCTTAATTTTATACATAAAAATCATTACTTGTTATACAAACACAGATATGCAAGTGCAAACACAAACATGCTAATACCTATATAAACATACTAATAAATTATTAAACCTTTTGAGAATCATTATATCTATAAAATAAGGTTGCCTCAAATTTGGATCAGAGCCCCAAAATTACATTGTACATAAACGACTATGTTATATTCAAATATAAGTATAATTTATATACGACACATACTAATACAAACACATTAATAAATTATAATTTATAAAAATAATAAAACTATGCAAATATTAGAAAAATTTTAAATATTATGCAAATAAAAAAAATTAAAATTGAATACTTACGAGCCCAAAATTATATTTTACATAGACATTTTTAAACCATTTTACTATAGAGTCTTGCCGAAATGAACATTGTGTCTTTGTCTTCTTTGTGCAATTTAGTAAACTGAACAGAAAAGAAAAAAAGTAAATGAACCTATTAATAAAAATATTAATAAAAAATCCCAATTTTGTCTGATTTTAATATACAATGTGCCATTTTAAAAAGAAATTCAAACAGCAGTGAATGCTGGGATTATAGTTTTTGTGCAGTTTTAAAAAGAAAACAAAATTTTAATGAATCAACTGCTATTAGCAGCTATCACGCTACCATCTGTGAAATAATTAAGTTGAAAGTAATAAGAATACTAAACCTGTATTTAATTATTATAATTAATATTAATATCATTTTTAAACATTTAATCATTGTGATATTAATATTGTGCATATTGGGCTGTTTTAGGCTTGTCAGTGTTGTATTCAATAAATGCAAGTTATTGTTTAATATACTTATTAAGTATTAATTAAAACTTAGTGATATTATATACAAAATATCATTTTAAAATTTATATATTTTGTTAAATTTGTCTCTGGCTTATAGTTAGGCAATGACAAATATTGGGCTACATCAATTTAATTATTAATTATTTTTGTGAGATATTATAGAATGCTTTGCTTATTGGGATCATTTTAGCAATGAATCTAATTTTATTTTTTATTTTTGTTCTTAGAAGACATGAGTTATAACAAAATATATCATAATGAAAAAGTTAAATTGCAGAACTATTCATATTAATATTTGTAAAGTATAAAAAGTTTTAAAGATTAGATATTGATAAACACAAAATATTTATTACTTTGATAATTATATGATGTTTTTTAAAAAGGTTGAATTTACATTGGGGCAATTAAGGAAAAAGTTTATATTATTTTAGTTAATGTAAAAAGTAAAGTTTTTTTTTTTATTGCTTTAAACAAATTTATAATTTGTATTATTGTTTTTTTTTGTTTGTTAGTTTTTTTGGTTTACTTTTTTCCATAAAAAAATTAAACTTTGCAAAGTTACCCTAGACTTAATCATATTACATGTCTATGAAAAGGTTAAATATAATTGTATGCAATATTTCAATATACTATTTCTAAGAGTTATTAAAATTAAAATAATTTATGAAAGAACTGGTTGTTAATTTCTGAAGTTGTATAATATTAAAGTAAATAATTACTTTAGTGCCACTAGTCTATTAATAGACTCTGAGATTAATTATGCTATTTATCAAACAATATTTGACTCAAAGAGTAATCCTAATGATATAATAGAATTAACAAATTAACCATCTGATGCATATTTTTTTAAAATCTTAACTTAATGAAAATGACAACAGATGCTTAAAGATTATCTGAGGTTAATAAGTGTTTTGAGAAAATAACACTAATTAGAATAGTTAGAACTAAATGACACTGATATCTAAAATAATACTCAGAAGGGTAGTGGAACTGGAAGGAAGATTGTATGTAGCATTATTGTCTTCCTGCAATCCAAACCAATGAAAATCCTTACTATTGTCAATGCTTCATATAATATGGGTGGATAACCAAATTCTTCATGAGTCATTTTTTTCTTTTTGTTTTTTTGCCTCCTTTTGCTGGGTAAATAATGTGTGGCATCTCAAATAGCATCAAAAATCCTAAAATAACTGCTTATCTGTAGTTAAATACTGTCATATGGAAAGGAATTTACACTTATAAAGAATTAATGAAAGAAACATTGAAAAAATTAAATCTTTCTCTTCAGAATATTATCCATAAATATAAAAAAATTTCAAGATTAAAGAAAATAGATTCAACAAGTCATTTCACATTATAATATACATTTCAAATAAACATTCTTATATATAAATATGTCATTGAGCAATACATTAAAACCAAGGTAAGCTTAAAAAGCTATATTATTAATAGACTTATTGATATCCAAAATAATTGTTTTTAATAATTTCTGGCTAAAAATACAATTTTTTATTATTGTTGTTGTTTAATATTTATTTATCTATATTTCATTAATTTATATAATATGCCTACTCAATTTGTGATAAAAAAGCTTATTGTAATAGCCATTATATTAAATGGATAATTAATAATAAATTTTATTTTAAAGAAAGATGAACTAGTCTTACTTGTAAAACTAGTTTTGACTAAATTTTATTATATTATTTCAAACAAATGTATTATTAATTCCATAATTTATTACATCCATTCCTTTATGTATTGTACTATTATTATTGTTAACCTATTTTATGTTACTTGAATTTCTTTTCTCTTTAATATACTCTCTCTGTACATATAATATATACTGTAACTGACAGAATTGCAGAACCCACATGAAAATCACCCCAGGGGAAACCACATATGCATTCCACATCATGACATAACATATTTTTTTTTCTTTTACAGCTTGTTAAGATCAAGGAGAAAGAAGAAACTTAGTTATTTTATTTAAGTTATTGATTGCAAATAATGATGACAAACTGCCAAAAATAATGAGACACAATATATTTACACATATATATAAAGTAACACACATTGGCGGCACTATAATTAATTGATTTATTAATTAACTCGTGGTAAATAAGCCTTTCTAAATCTTTATATTTTTTTAATTTACATTATGCACAGATGTTTTTAAACAACTGAGTTTGATAACTTAATTTAAGGTATTATTATCATCAGATGCTTTTGAATGGATCTCAATCTTCTATCTAGACTTCCAACTGCTGGCACCTCTCATTATTTCTGTTCTAAGATTAAATGAGCTTGCCAAATGAGGATAATACAATATTATAACCTAAGAATGATTTAATTAACTAATTATCTGCTGTGATTAATTTTCAGGTTAGGATATTAGCAAGCAATTAAAATAATAAAATAGTTGTAAAATACAGGAAATAACATCTGTACTATAATAATTTCTGAACAAGAACCAATACGTGTATATATTATAAGCATATGGTAGGAATTAAACTTCTATGCATACTACTTCTTAGAATATTTGATACCATGTATGAGTGACTGGCAGTAGTAATTATGTATGAAATAAAGCAGATACTACATGATAGGAACTTTTCATCTACCTCATATCACTGCACTAAACAAATAATGAAAGTAAGTGACCATTTTCCAAGTGGTTTTACAATCGTTTAACATTAATGTGTTACATAAGAATGAATTTCAGATGTAGCAAGCATAACCTGAATAGACGATTAACAGCAGCCCATTTCTATCAATTACATCATCTCAAAACACAATAATAGTTTGCTCTAACTAACATCTATTTAATATAACCTTAATCTAGCTTGTCTATGCTGCATGATTGAACTCCATTCATAATTTATTATAGTTGATAGTTTCTTTAAAGTGGAAATAATCAATTTAATTAACATACAAGTCTTTAACGTCATGGCAAGAGATTGTGATTACAAATTAATTGCCTTTTATAAAATAATTTTATACAATTATCACTAACTAAATTGTGTTGTGATAAATAGAGTAAACTACAATTTCTTGCCATACCTGCTCATAAACAGATTAAATAACTATTTACTAACATATATCATTAGATAGGAGATAAGTAATAATTAACTAAAGATTAACATACTTATTTTTTCAGCATCAAAAGTTCTCATTCAGTCTTTAGATATTGGTGGAATTTATTCTTAAAACTATAGCTATGGTGGATAAATGTTTAAATGATCATTCAGACTTTATTAGAATGATTTGGCAGTGATTTTATTTTGATTTAATGACTAGTTCTTCTTGTAGCACTGGATGTCAGATTTTTACTTATCTCAGGTGAATACATAGCAGATATATGTTTGGGTAATTTCTTCACTTGTTGACAGCTTTTTTTTGGTATTCAGCAATGGGTTTTCAGCTTGACCTCTGCCAGCTTGTCAGAGCAAGGCAGGTAATAATTTCTCTACTCTTGAATGGTAGATCTGGCTGGAATTATCAGATTAATTAGTTGACTCACAGAAAAACAGCACCATAATAATAATGACAGAATAATAGAATCTGCCAAGTAGACAAGAATTATTTTTCAGAATAAATTGTAAGCATTATTTATATTCACTGGGGTAGAATAATGGCAGAAGAATTGAAATCCTGGAAGCAGACAAGAAATATATTTCTGAATCAATTGTAAGCATTATTTATATTCACTAGAGTTAACTTATCAGTAAAATTCAGATCCATCTCTTGTCTTTTGGATCCTTTGATAACTCCAGAGAATCCACTGTGGTCTGAGCTTATTTGTCCAATACCATATTGGCAAGTTTTTATCTTTGAGTGGGAATAACAGCCTTTTAAATTAAATCAAGTCAATTATTTATCTTCTGAATTTAATCTATCAATCTGCCTATAAGCATTTTAATTACTTTTTCCTATAACTTTTAAACTAAATTTAGAATTAATTAGCTTTAACAACTTTTTAGAAAATATTTTATTTTATTTCATTTAACTAAATAACTTTAAAATTACTATTGTATCCATTTGTCTGGACATATGAAATATCTATATAACTTTTTATTTATCAAAATTATTTAAAAAACTTTTAAATTTAACTTCATGATTTTTTTTTATTAACAATATGAAGTATATATATAAAATCATCTACATAACTTCAACATGTGATCATTATTAATAGAATCACCAACTGTGTGTGTTTGCAGGTTGTTTATTTAACAGGGTTGATCAATAGGGAT
Source organism: Epiperipatus broadwayi (assembly GCA_028023455.1). Taxonomy (NCBI): domain Eukaryota; kingdom Metazoa; phylum Onychophora; class Udeonychophora; order Euonychophora; family Peripatidae; genus Epiperipatus; species Epiperipatus broadwayi. The sequence continues at coordinate 1,070,326 of JAQFVV010012449.1, forward strand.
GCCAAATCACAATAATAGATAATAAACTATATGTAAATGATTCAAACATTCTAATTTATATAAAAAATGACACATTACTAATAATTTATTTAAAAATAAATTTATTTAAAACATTATCAAGCAATTTGTTTATCGGTCATATTTTATAGACTTTTCTGTCATATGTGTTATTGCTATAGGGTTTGAGTATCAGAAACTGAAACAGGATATAGGAATTAATTGCAATTGTCTCATTCTTTTTTTTAATACTGATTCTATCTTTTTTTTTTCTTTTTAATATTCATATGATACTGATATAACTTTTTTTGCATATTTTACTATTGCTTTTCATTCGATTTGGATTACCATGGAATTTTTTATTTAGCTAAAATTTGTAATTGATCCATAAAATTACCCTAGTATGTGACAATCAAAATCCAAGGAAAACAGAATTAGTAGAAAAATATTTTTTTAAAATAATATTACTGTGCCTATTTTATTAAAATGGTATTATTGTTTAATTCCCTTCTCCTCTGTTGATTTGTAACAACTACACAACCTCATGTGCAATCACTCTGTTGAGAAAGTGCTACCAAATTGTTTATTCTAATGCACAAAACCAGTCATTTGATTTTATTATTATTATTATAATCTGTCATTAAAGAAAAGAAAGTGCAAGATGGGATATCATGGTTTTTAAAAATTTGTTAGATAAATAATGCAAGATATGATATGTTGGACTATTTCCATCATTACACCATCTACTGTCCCACTGTTGGATATAATGGCTGCCACTGATGAGGTGACCCAAAACTTGACTATTGAAGAAGTGGCAGTGTTACGCTGGAGAGTAAAAAGGACACTTGAAAGACATCAAGTGCACAAGCAGAAATCAAACATTTCATGTGATGAGAGAAAAGCTATTAAATCTCTCAAACAAGATACATCTATAATCATTCTTCCTGCGGACAAAGGTAACACTACAGTTGTAATGGATAAAACTGATTATGATAACAAAATACAAGGTCTTTTCATAGCAGGCCAATACAAGAAAGTAGCAAAAAATCCAATTCCAAATACAGAGGTGTAACTACAAGCATTACTCCGGAAGCATCGCAGGTATTTCAGTGATTCAGAAAAAAGACAATTAACTCCCTATTTCAGCAAGATTCCTCACCTCTATGGACTGCCTAAAATCCATAAAGACAATGTTCCACTAAGACCTATTGTTAGTTCTAGAAATTCACCATGTCAAAATTTATCAAGATTACTTCTCGAAGTTCTAAGTCCATTGGCATATAGGACACAGTCTTTCATCAGGGATTCTAAGCACTTTGTAGAATTTGTCAGGAACATGAAAATGGAAAAAACTGACATATTGGTAAGCTTTGATGTGGAAAGTCTGTTTACAAATATACCATGTGATGAGGCATTATGTATTGTAAGGAAAAGGTTATATGATGATAATAGTCTACAAACTAGCCTATTGATAATATAATGGAATTATTAACATTCTGTGTAACAACAACATACTTTCAATATAACTCGGAATTCTTCCAACAAAATCAAGGGATGGCCATGGGATCATCACTGTCACCCTTGCTCTGCAACATTTACATGGAAGAACTTAAAACCATAGCCATAAATACTATTCCATGTCCACCTAAAATATGGCTTCAATATGTTGATGATACATTTGTAGTATGGCCACATGGTGATGTAAAGTTACAATCATTCTGGATGCACATTAACAACATATCTCCTACAATTAAATTCACGATGGAATCAGAACAAGAACAAAAATTGGCATTTTTGGATGTTCTTGTGACAAGACTCCCTCAGGGCAAAGTAAAAACAACAGTGTATAGGAAACCAACACACACTGGCAAATACTTGGCATATACATCCAATCATACAAGAAGCACTAAACAAGGAATTGTACTATCACTATGGAACAGAGCAAAGGAGGTTTGTTCAGAAACCAGTGATTTGGAAAAAGAAAAGATTCACATAGAACAAATGCTTATGAAGAATGGTTATCCATCAGCAGTCATCAGAAAAACCTTCAATAGACAACACAAAGAGACACCAAAAGAGAAAACAGTTATTGGTACAGTAGTGTATCCATACATACCAGGAATGGCAGACAAGTTAAAGAAAATCTGCAGTCAATATAACATTAGAACTGCTTTCCAAAGTCATACCACACTTTGAGGAATGCTTACTTCTACTAAGCCTAAACTGGAAATGCTGAAGAACAAAAACTGTGTCTATGAGATACCATGCGAATGTGGAAGAAAATACATTGGTGAAACCAGTCGGCCTGTTGCATAGCGATTGAAGGAGCACAAACTAATGGTTAAAAGAGAAAAACAGATGTGTCTACCATAGCAGATCATGTATGTACTAATGACCATATGCTCAAGTGGAAAAATACAAAGATATTGGATAAAGAGGAAAAAATGCAAAGAAGAAAATTCAAGGAAGCTGCTCATATGACAATGGTAAATAATCCTATAAGTCAACCCATTGTTGCAATACACAATGTATGGAAGCCTCTAATTAATCTTGCTCTTAGGAAAAATAAAAATAGTTAGATTCAATAAAAAAAAATTGAAGGACTCATGAGGATTTGAACCAACCCTCATATATAAATATATCAAATTTCTACTATATGTTGCCTTTGACAGAATAGCTCAGTTGGTAGAGCATTTGCCTTAAATTCAATATTCAAGAATCTAAAGGTGCGAATTCAATTCTAAATGAATATTGTCACTGTGCATATAGGCCAGCACCACCTGAAGAAGAGTGGAGATTAATACTACTCAAAACATTGTGTAATTACTAACCTGTATTGTCTATTTGTGTGTTATTACTAACAAGTTGTTTGTATTTGGAAAGTTTAAATAAAGTTTAAAATTTTCTATACATTCAACATTCACTCATAAATGATGGAAATAGTCCAACATATCACACCTTATAATATACCATCATTACAAACCTTCAGACAAAAAAATAATGCAGGTTTGCAATTTTCTTCCCTTAAGTAAATAGCTTGGTTAAGTTTTTATACTGAAATAACAAGCAGCCAAAAAATTAAATCTTGAAATAGTATTCTATTATTGAATGAGTATTTGAAAAGGAAACATTGGTAATAGAAAACATAACACGTTATGCATGAGAGATTCTAAATGAAACAAAGTAAAAAACAAGAGTTATTTTTAGTATTAACTTTTCCTTTCATTTGTATTTGTAATTCAAGTTTGCAAACATTTGTTCATCTGGGTAATGAAGTGGTTTTATTCTCTATAATTTATTGCTAAATGCACTTTCAGTGAAGTTCATCATGTTAGTTAGAGTTGACATTGTTATTTATCACATTGCAGCTACCAAAGTCAGGATAATTAATTTGTAAAAAAATAGTAAAAGTGTAAATAATTATAATTATTTAATGTTTTATTAAAGAAAATTATATAGAATTCATTTTGTTTTAATTAACTAATTTTATTTCATGGACAAGGGATGACGTTTTTCACATGATAAAAAAAAAACATTTAGATATTTAAAAAAATAAATTGTTTTATTTGCAAACATAGATATATTAATAATTAAAAAAGCAAGTCACATATAACGTGATGTTACTTTTAATAAGCTTGTAGTTACAAAAATGCACATAGAGAGTGTACCAATAGCTCAAACAAGCTTTTACTTAATAAGTGCGGTATGAGAAAATATTTAAAATCTCTACCCAGAACACTCTCATCTCCAGACCAACTGTTTTCGAGCTTATGGCTCATGTAAATATAGCTATTTAAGTTAGATAGCTGGATTTAAAGACATTTTCATGTCCGAAAATTTCAGAGTTTTTTCTTAAATATATGTATGAAATAAGTGCTGGTTTTTTGAGTTGATATTTTAGGTCTAGTGTCTGAATATTCTAGCTCTCCACTGACGTGAGCCGTAAGCTCGAAACCAGTTGGTCTGGAGATGAGAGGGTTCTGGGTAGCGATTTTAAATATTTTCTCATATCGCACTTATTAATTAAAAGATTGATTAGCTATTGGTATGCTCTCTGTGTGCATAGATATATTAAAATTGCATAAATTGATAATTATAATATATTAATAATTACTTATTTATTATAATTACGATTTTTAATCTATATTTGAGAAAATAAATAAAATACATATAATGCAAAAAAATAGATTTTCTCTAATGTTTTATTGTGATTCTGATTCAATACATAAAAATGCTAATGAAGAGAATCTTTCTTAGCCTATGCTATGCGATTTTATGTTAACGTGACCAGAACATTGTAAAACATTTAGATAAACAATATAACTGAAAAAAATCTGCATTACCACATAATCAGTGCTTCTGCAATTGTATTATTTCACAAATAATATTCATTGTAAGATCTACAAAATACAGTGTTTTGGCAAAAAAAAAAAAAGGGAAATGTAGTTTTATTTAGTATGTAATAAAAATATTTTATTCTCTCATTTTCACAAAAAAATGTAATCATACAGGCCCAGGGCCTTGATAAAATATGAGGTCTTGTGCCATCACATCACCCTCTGGCCAACTCTGTTTATGGGACTAGGGGCACTGAAATTTATCTTGTACAAAGATGCATCGTACCTATGCCACAGCCCTTGATTATTAACACATTTCTACCTCAAACATTAAAATTAATGTATTAAGGATAAGGCAAACAAGAATGTGTTTAAAGATGTTAAATACTGACGTGAGATCAGTTAATGTAGAAGTTTAGATTGTGGCATCCTTGTGAAATGTTTTATAATTTTCTTACTATAAATTTAAACTGATTTTATTCTAGTTTGTCAAAAAAGCATTATCAATTTCATTTATAATTATTAAAAAGTCATTTTCATACTTTACATTTTTTGTTTAGTATTTTGGCTTTGTACTTTAATTGGAGATCTTTTTTTTTTTTGATTTTACATTCCAAACTCCTACAATTTTTACATAAAATTTAACTATACACAACTGGAGGCTTTTTATTCTTAGGAGTAAATATTATGTCTTTTATGACATTGAATTGATGCACTAACATGTAGTATGTACATATTTGTAAGTATGAAGCTGATAACTACTTTCCATTTTCTTTTTACCTCAAAACACTTTGAATTATAAAATTTGAGTTGTGCTCTACATCTATTTCAGTATAAAATCATTAAATTGTCTTCTTTAATTTTTAATAAATTTTCTGTGCTATTGGTTTTTCACATCTATCATTTATTTCTTTGTTTCTTTAAAAAGCAATGGATTGAGAATTTCTTATATTTAAAAATTTATTGAAAACAACAACTGGACTTTATATTTTTAATTTTTTGAAGCATTCGAGCTCAAAAATACGCTTAAATAAAATAGCTAAAGTATCTCAAAATTGTGTTAGAAATACTTTTTAAATAGCTTTTTATTTACTAATATTGCCTAAAAAGTTAGAGATAAATTTTATAACATGGTTTTTTTCAAGATGCTCTTTTATTACAAATATTATTTTGTAGACGAATAACTTTAATTATTCAATTTTTATTTTTTAGTGTTAATTGCTTTTGTCTTTTATTGTGTAAGCTGGGTATTTGATGATTTGTTGTTATTAACATTCCTAGCCAGGACATTAAAGTGTCTTTAACTAATGGATAACTAAATGTACCACAATATATAATGAGTGAACTAATTTTAGATCTATACAACCGTTCAGAATTTTTTGAAATTTTAGCTTAACAGATAAAGTGGAGTTAAAAAATGATTTCTAGATGTATGTATGCATTCCTTTCAATTTTTTTTTTAGGTCTTATTGGTAAAGGCAAAAACTGTAAACTAATCTGAGAATAATATTCAAATACTAAAAATAGATATTTTGCATGCATCTGGTAATCAAAAAATACCCAAGCTTATATTATATGGCAATAAAGTAGAGAATGGCTTTTATCATGTATTGTGTAAGCTGGATATTTGAGTGATTAATTGTTATTAAATATACAGTTTATGTAATTGTTTGTTTATAAGTAAATCAGGAAATAGATAAATAAATCGTTTCTTATTTTCACTGCTACAAATAATTTTTTTCTTTTTGATGATTTATAAAGTATTTTCTAATTCAGTCTCCATATTTTATTTTATTTTTTTTATAAAATGTCACCCTACAAATTAACTCATAGAATTTTTATTTCATTTTTTTTTTTTTTAGTAAAAATGAGTTTTTATTATAAGTTTAGATGGAGAATACAGTGTTATAAATCATGTTATAAATAATATTTAGCTTAACTCTGAGTTTACTCACATTTTGGTGTGAATACATTAGTTGAAATAAATTTGTGAAAACCAAACTTTCATGTAAAAGCATTTTATTAAAAAAAGCAACTTCACCAGTTAAATACATTTATCAAATAATATATACTTCTTAAACTTGTCATATTTAATTAAAGAAAATGAATTCTATGTGAAAGTATTTTAGGATTTTGTATAATTTTGCAATCTATATAAATAATAATAATAATAATAATAATAATAATAATAATAATAATAATAATAATAATAATAATAATAATAATAATAATAATAATAATAATAATAATAATAATAATAATAAATTTATAGAGGATCTAAATATATATATATATCTGGGGGGAAAAAGATTACGTATTTTATTTATTTCTTCAATGCCAAGCATATTTTCTTCTCACATTTTGAGCCATGTATTGAACTGCATCTATGAATCAATATTTTATAGATAATATCAAATTAATCATTAATGTTCTGATTTGCAATTAGATTCTAAAATTCCAACTAACTTTCACATTAGATTAATTTCCACATAAAATACATTTCCTGTAATATCTGTTTTAGTAAATAAGGAGTTTTACTATAACATTCAAAAGTATCAAAGGTCTAGACTCTTGAGTGGTGTAGGAATGTGAAGAGTTGCTTTCGCAAAAATCTTGTAAATGTGTTTATAAGAAAGTAAATGGGAGAATGGATGATATTTGTATTTCTTGTTTGGACTATTTCCATCATCTAATATGAGTATTGAATGTCTTTAGAAAAAATTAACTTTATTTAAATATTCCAAATACATTCAACTGTTAGTAATCACACATCAAACAGGTCAGTATATTCACAACATTTCAAGAAGTATTATTTTTTCCTCTTCTTCGGGTGTTGCTGACCTGACTAGTGACAGTACTGGCATGGGAATCGAACCTGGACCCTTAGATTCTTGAGTATTGAATTTTGTGATAGTACTCTAATCAACTGAGCCAGAATTACCTTAAAATTCAATATTCAAGAATCTAAGGGTCCAGGTTCGATTCCCATGCTAGTACTGTCACTGGTCAGGAAACAACATCTGAAGAAGAAGGGAGAATAATATCTGTAGAAACATTGTGCAAGTTCTAACCTGTTTGATCTGCTATTATTAACAGTTGAATGTACTTGGAATATTTAAAGTTAATTTTTTCTAAAGACATTCAATATTCATATTAAATGATGGAAATAGTCCAAATAATAAATACAATTAAAACACCATCATTGCAAATCTTCAGGAAAACACAATGAATGATATTAACCACTAAGATCTGATTATTACAACTTTTTATCACTGTATATATAGGTATAAACATGATAAAGTTAAACTTGTTTTTAAAGAACTAAAAGAAAACTGCTTAAAAAGTGATGATAACTTCAAGAACAAGACTGAGAAGAATAAAAGCTCTTTAATCCATAAAATGTTATTTTACTATTTTTTTCACCAAAATATTTTCTAGAAAAATAAAAATTAATCATAAATAAGAATTATCAAAAGTATAATAAGAATAAAAAGCAAAAACTAGTATTCCAAATCAATAATCTGCATATTATCTTGAAAATCCGAATTTTGAATGTCTTTTATTGCTAAATACAAAAACTTCTTTATAAAGAAATAAAGTTTTTAATGTATACTAAAGCATCTGCTTTTGGAATAAAGTTTTGTTATTTTCTTATTTGATTTAATATAAACTTTAATTGAAATTAAATTGAAAAACTGCAAATCTTTCACACTTATTATAATACTTATCTGACAGCCAATCAGATGTTATGATAGCTGTCTAGATAATGATCGAACCGTAAACATAAGACAAAGAATTTTACAAGAAAAGGGTGGTCACCCTTATTCTAATACTATTAAATATTCAAAAGAATTATTGCTTTACAATAATTTAAAATTGTTATAGCTCTAATACTTAAATTCATTGATATCAGAAAATTATCAAAAAAATATAAACTTCATTAAAAATATTTTTTGCTGCATTTTTTTTTCCATATAAGATACTGAAAATGTTCTATACAACAGATTTTATTCTATAATATGCAGTAATAAATATGTCTTAATTTTTTTAACATAAATATTTATATGACAACTCAGGTATTATTATTTATAAATTTATGCTTTTATTTAAAAAACCAAATTTGGTCAGTTGACAATTGAAACATTGATGACCCAGGTCTCCTAATATTTTTTATTGAGAAATTTTTAATCTTAACACTTTCATAAATCTGTAGTATTGTTAACTGGTAGTCATCAATAATTCATTACTGTACCGTTTTTCTGATTCAAAACCTTTTTAGCATATTACAATTTTAATGTTCTTTTAATGTAACATTATTTGAGATGCAAAACTAATTTGCATTTTTACTAACAAATAATAACAGGCAAATTAGTGGTAGCTTATCAACTGCTTTGACTTATTTTATCAGTGTAGCTACATACTAGTAAACTTCATGAATGCTTAGATTATTTATTTATAAAAAGTAATCTAAATACTTTATTTTGAGATCATATACAAAAGTTAGCATTACTCTCCAAAATTAAATTGTTCCTTTTGAATTTAGATTTGGGTCTTGAACAAAATAATTTCTGTTGTGCATGATACAAAGTGAATTTTTTTATATTATGTTAGGAAAAAAACAGTATATTTGATATCAGGAATATATATATATACTTTTGTAAAAAAAAAAGACCTCTTTTTAAGAATAGTATCATTTAAAGGTGACAGTTTAAAAACAATAAAATATATACATTTCACTTTTTATATATACACATTAGCAACTTTTTTTATGCAGAGTTGTTTTGCATTTTAGCTGACATTTTTATTTATTTAGTTATCTTTCAGTCTCATTTATGTTGAATATTCAAGACTGCTGTGTAAGCAGAAGTATTCAAAGCAATAGCTAAAAATAATTTAGTATGTGTCTACTTATATTATGATCTTTATCCAATTTCACGTAAAATAACTTAGTAATAGTTACTATGAATAAGAAATAATTATTAATTATCCTAAATAAAAACCAACATATTTTTAATACACTTTATTCTAATATTAGATATGCAGAATTACATTATAAATTTTAATAAGTCAATACAATAATATGTTGGTTTCAAAAATATTATAAATTATTCTGACATTAAATTTGATGACACTTTTAAAATTCAACATATAAAGTTATCAATATGATATTTCATTTTTTCAATAAAAAGAAAACGTGATTAAAAATATATATTTCTTTTTGAACACGATCTGGGTCACTAAAAGGTCATTTTAGTATAGCTCTTTATTGGAAGTAGTTCATTTACTAAAAATTGAAATATTTTGTTTCAAAGATAAAAATGTTTAATTTTAGACATGCAGATAAATTGACTCTAAATAAAAGTTCATCTTTCTTTGAAAGATTAACTTTTTTTTCATTCTTGAGTGACTCAATATTTTTTGGCAATTATGACATTGTATAACCCATGTTTCTTCCATTGTTAGTTGTCTGTGATGTGAACATTTGACTTTTGTTGTTAATAAAGAATTTATATATAAATACAAAAGTGATTATGTTAATAGCTGCAGTAAAAGAATTTAAATGGCATTTTTCATTAACATTAAAACAATTTGAATTTTTTATTCAAGCATTTTTTTTATATTAACAGATATATTAATTAATATACACTCATAGGTTAAAAATTTTGCAAAACTATTGTCAGCAGTAACTACTCTCAACTCCAAGAGAAAAATATGAAACAATCTGTGAATCACAAACACATTTGTATATAGAACCCACTAGTTCATCATTGTCTGTGGTATTTTACAATGTTGTCTTTTAACTTCTTTTCGGAAAATTTTTGTTTCTGAAATTATTAAATACCATGTCAATATGTAATTCTTTAATATGTTCTATTCTTTGCCATATCTTGCCAATGAAAACAACCAATATTGTATTTCTGTAGAATCTCTTTGAAATAATCTTTAAAATGTAAACCAAATTTACTTTTCCCATGAAAATCTCCTTCAAGTTCACTACAAATCACTTGTAGGACATTTTGTATTGCTTAATATTTTGTATATACAATCCAATGAAGATGTGATTTTATAATAGTGAACTCTAGTATCACAACCTATAAATTAAAGAATTATTAGTCTTATGATCTTTCCATTATATTTTTAAGATGTTACAGAACATCCTTAAATGAAATTTTTTAATGAGTTTATGTTATGCTGATATGATGTCCAAGTTTCATTTCTTATAATAAATTTGGTAAAATAACCAATCTGTATGCAGCTAATTTAATTGCAATACTTATTTTCACTATCATAAAACATCCTATCTTTTAACTTGTTAAATTGTCAATAGTACATTGAAGTATGTGCTGCATCTCAACATCTAAGACACCTTTTACTTAAAAAAAAAAAGGATATTTATATTGGGTTATTTTCTCAAATTTGTAACCATCCAAGCTAAAAATGAATGAAGATTTTTTTTTCATCTGATGAAAATTTTGAGTTTTTTGAATATTATTTGCTAAGCCAGTCTTTTTATTTTGCGTTCAAAATATTATGTATATTTTATTGATCATCTTTTGAACTGGCAAAAATAGCATAATCATATGCATACTATAAATCCAAAATCTGTAAAATTAAATTTTTTATTTTTGCATTTAATTTATTTAAATTAAAAAATTCTCCATCAAACCTGTATGGCATTTTGATCTTTGTTTGATTAAACCATTTATAAATAGTTTCCAAGGCCACTATTATTAAAAGTCAAAAGCAATGTTGGAACAAGTACACATTCTTGATTACCACCCATTTTCAGTTTAAATGCCTCATATTTTCGCTATAGTAATAATATTATTTTTCACTCTGTAATGTATAATATATACAATATAAATAACTTTTGGTGGATCAAACAGTATTGTAGATCTGTTCAATTATTTGAGTGAAATCTTTAACTATATCAATAAAAGCAACATATAAATCAAGCCATTGTTCCTGTTACTTTTGCTGCATTTGCCTGGCAATACATTTTTTTTTAAAGTTAAAATATCACTACCATATATTAAATCAATATCTTATCATGATCTGTAGCATTTTTCATTTTTAAGATTATTTTACAAAACCAACTCCTTGCTACATATGTATAGGAATTGTAACTTGCTTACAAGAAAATGCCAAGCACCTTCACACTTGATTTGTAATTTCAAGTCATATTTATCTTTTTAATTATAATAACAAGAGAATTCCAAATACTTTGAATTATTTTACAAAGTGGTAAGAGCTCCAGGTTTAAGAGCTTAATGCTCTTGGGTTGATTTTCATCCGATGATATTAAAAAAAATGTTTCAGTTTTATCATTTGATTACACTTGCTGTTTTAACCTGTCAGTTAAGTTCTCATATATCATTTGACATCTCAAGCATTTGACCATATAATTATACAATATTTATATCAGTAAATAACAAATGAGTGCAAAGTATTTGGATCAACAGTTATTATTATCTTATACTAATGAAAAAAAAAAGTCACCAAGCATTTGATATGAAAGTAACTACTATAATAAATCATCTCAGAAAACAAAAAAAGATATTTAATAGTAGGCATTAGAAATATTGTTAATAGAAAAACATTAATAAATCTGTTTTTGATCATGACCAATAACATTTCAATGTTTAAAGTACACTCTACAAATGTATATGAAAGTAATCTATTTATTGTTAATACAAACATGTATCTAAATATTTCAAAATGCCTACTAACCATATAAAAATATTTTAGCATTATCATATATCATTTTAAATGTGCCGATACACCTCTTAATGCTTGTCCTTTATGTGAGGATTCACAATAATGATTGTCATGAATTTTTACTCAATATTTTGATTTACAAAAAATTTTAACTTATTTTCAAGAAAATTGTTACATCACTTAATAAAGTGCAAAATCTGGTAGCCAAAAAAAAATGCCACTGTTAGTGTATTTATATATAAGCTGCCATTTATTTAGATCTGTGTAGTAGATATTGTAAATAAAAAAAAGCATCAATTATTGATTACAATATGCAAACACAGAATAAATTAGATACTTTTTTTTTCTAATATATCAGATTTTTTTGATGTTAACTGCGATTAGATTTTGATAATATATAATATGCTAATTTTGCTATTCTTACGTGAATGATAAATAGCAAATAATTATGATCAACTAAATAAGATGTTATTTAACTTTTTTAAAAAAATTTAAATAATTTCATGTAAATAATATAATTTAGCAATACAAATGTAAAAAAAAAAAATTCATCATGGAGTTTTTTCCAGCACAGTGAAAAACAGTTGCATGGTATAACACAAAAAAAAGTTAACTGCTAGTTTATTTTAACTTTCTCATCCATTTTGCTGTACTTTTGGACAGTTAAAAGATGCTTTTTTTTAAAAAAAATTCTATTTAAAAGTTTATAATTACATATATTTGCAATTAAAATCATGGAAGTAACTAATATGACCGCAAAATAAATCAAGAAAATCTCTGAGCTTGGAAACCAAAATGGATGTCATACATTGACTGGAAAGAGCAAGAAATCACATCTGTTTTTCTATGGGTTTATCCACATTTACCATCTCCACTATTTTTAAAACAAAGATAAAATAGTCTAAAATGATCAAACCATCGTAGATGTATCCAAACTTTCCAAAATCATGAAATCATGGCATCTCATATAATAAGAAAGTCCAATAAGCATGTCAACCTTTCATTCTAAACTTTTTCTCCAGAGACCCTTAGTTAGCAATATCTGAACCACTCCTCCAAAAAAACAAGATCAAGGATTTAGAAGTGTTGGAATTTAGAATAATCAATTGATGACTTAGAAATTTGGTTAGATGTATGGATCATCTGAAAGAACAATTTTAAGCTGTTTTTTTATATAGTTTTAAATTGATGTTATCATATATATATATACTTTTAAGTGCATACAATTTATATAAGTATATAGAATTTTTTAATTACTATAATGTAATTTTTAAGAGGAGTAACCAGCTATTTTTTTTTCTTATAGGAAACCATTATAACACCTTGTTCTTTATAAGGTAATCGTGTTTAACAATTTGTTTAGGGAGACCAATTGCCATTTCTAAGTGGCATAAAATACAAATAGTAAACAATTTTACATAAAGAAAGTACATTTATATTAAACCTAGGCATATGTTGCAATTTAATAAGTATATATGGTTTTATTATATGGCTTTTTTTTTTTTGTTTCCATTTTAAAAGCTTTTTATTATTTTTTATTTTTTGATTGTTTGGTTTTCATTTTGTTGAATATCACACAGAAAACCATTGAATATTTTGTACAGTAGATTGTAATTTTGTATTAGAGTCAAAAAAAGCTTTATAATATGCAGCACATATCTGAACAATTTTAAATCAAACTTTTTATTTTATCTTTTTTAAAAGTACAATATGAAGCCAATTACTACAGCAAATTTATATTTGAGAGGAAAAAATACTTGCCTAGTGAATATTAGGTAATTTCTTCTTGTCTGTTTTTTAAATATCATTTAATTTTAATTGTTTAAAATAAGAGTTAAAAACAAATAAAAAATTATAATTGATGTTTGTAAAAAGTAAAAATTTTTATTTATTGATTGCATTCAATTGATCAAATTTAGATTTTTTACTATTATTATTATTATTAAGCATTTATAGCTGCCTTCCATGCAGCTGGCCTGGGTTCGTTTCCCAGTCTGTCCCGGGCTCGCTTCCCTGTCAACGCTTTGACATATGAAAAAAAAAGGGTTACCATTATTTATGAAATGCATCTCTGAAAAATATAAATGAATAATAAATATCGGAAGTTTAGTTGACTTTTACAGTAAAACTATATCTGCTGTATTAACGTATATATATTGTAACAGAATAAATATGTGGTCTATGAAAAAATGGTCCTGGTTCGATAATGTCTACAAATTGTTGTGTCATTTGTAAGAGAATGAACATAATAAACTAAGCTAAAATGAGTATCAATCAGTGATGAATAACAATCTAATACTTAAGTCAATAAAACAATGATAATAATCTCTGTTGTAACCTCATAGATTCCAATAGCATTTAGAATGAATAGAAAAATAAAAACTTCAATTCAAGCTATCCTAAAATATAAATATTATTTGCAATAGATTAATGATAAAGTAATAAAACTAAATATTACCGTCTTATAAATAACAGTATGCAATAAAACTAAATATCACTATCTTATAAATAACAGTATGAGCCGATTATATAAATCCCTTAAAGTAGAATGAAAATAATGACAAAGACTTACACATATAAACTTTAATATCCCTCATGAATCAACACAATGTTTATAATAATACAAACTCATACCAAAAAATCAAACATTATTTATATTTGAATGAAGTAATTTATGGATGGGTGAAATAATAATCTTAATATGCTCTATAAATTTACAATATCAATGATATCTAACATAAATGTATAACTCAATAATAATTGATTTCTAATTACAACTAAATAAGATAAAAGTATTGCTAACTCAGCTATATTCCACCAGTGTCAACATACTCTTATGAACTAACTCATTTGTAATAAGATTAAATACTTAATAATAATACCAAATCAATTAACCTAACATATATTTCTATTTTTATCAACTTAATATATTATAAAATCAAATCATCCTATTAAATAATTTTAAGATTTTTAATATCCAATTCCAACAATTGACAAATCATATCCAATCTCTCTTCTGTTTAGTAAAGCTAAGTTATTAGAACTTTAAACTATAACTGTCAATGCATATGAAAGATTGTTAGATTTATTATAATCAAATATTAATATTAAAATTTAATATTTAAACTAAATTTATGATCCACACCAATGAACTTTAGATATAATTAAAGTAAAATACTGTAATTTGTAACAAAATAAATAAGATTACAGTCTTTATCATTGTATACTAACTTAATGTAATATTTACTTTAATCAATATTGATTTAAAATAAAATATATGAACATCTAATTGTCATTATCTTTACTCATCTTCAATAAGAATCATATTTTCACCTTTATCAATCATCAAATCAATTCATGTATAATTTTTATTCTAGTATATCTATTATTTGTTACTAACAAACTAATTACAATAAATTTACAATTATTTATTAAATATTTAAGAATGTCAAATCAGTTAATTTATTGCTGTATAAAATCTATACTTGGTCAGATAATAAGCATTAAATTCAATGTAAAATAAATGATATGTAATTACACTTTCTTACCCATTCTGTATTTTGATTTCCAAATCATTTTTATAATGACTTCTAGTGAATTATGTGGTTTAATCAGTTAATGAATATTGTATCAGCCAAATATGATTAACCAATAAATTTGCTTTGTAAAATTGAATGACATCTAAACAATTTATTAACAAATTGCTATGAATTAAAATCAAAAATATAAATATGGCAAGTTAACATTTAAAATATATGCATATAATCGAACTATGTTTTAAGCAATAGGTTTTCAATTGACATTAATTTCATATTTAAATAGGTGATTACACATCTATCTTCACTTATTGGATACTAAATACAAACACATTTGTTTATGTAACCCAAAAATACTTCTGAAATATGAGAGTTCAAGATATATCTCCTTTCTATACTTTATATAAAAATATAGTTAATCAAAATATAATATATATAATGAATAGATTTATTTGTTACTATAAATTTAAAAAATGAATATTTTAAATTAGAACAATAATTACTGTTCTGTAAAATATAAATTCACACTTAGGAAAGCATAAATCACTTTTTTTTTTGGTATATAAATAAATCACAAGCAGACATTTTATTATTCCAGAAAACATAGAAATATCATGAAAAGTTATAAGATTTGAAGCACATTTTGTTAATTCCAATATTTTCCAAATATCCGAATTATCTTTTCATTCAGCAGATATTTGATCTATATAATGTTATAAGTGTACAAACACTAATTTATATCAACAATGATATACACTGTAGATAATCTTTCATTTAGCAAGTAATCAATGTGTAAAATATTACAAGTGAACAGATTCTGTTTTTATCCATGATGATGCTATGGAAATTGGGCCAATTTTTATCTGGTGTATAAACTATTCATCAAGCTTATAAAATTATGTTAGTAGGTGAATATAATATTTGTGTACATTTTTTTATTGTTAACATTTAGATCTCATCATTGAAAAACAGGTAATACCCATTTTTAAAGCAAAGAAAGATCACATGACCCTATCTCTTAAGCTTGTAAGTTATAAACAGTGAGGATTGCCAATTCCTCTACAAGCTTCATGATAAATGCTTAGCCAGAGCCGGCACTTTAATATCCCTGTCAGGAACCCCCCCAAACCCCTGACCATGGTTTCATGCTTTGACACTCCTCAGAGAGATGTCAGGGTAGATTCAGATACTAGATCTAAAAATACCAACCCAAAGTCAAGCACTTATGTAAAAGTTATGTATTGAGTGGAAAATCTGAAATTTTCAGACATCTATATGTCTTCAAACCCAGCTATCCAATTCAAATAGCTATATGGGGCTGATAGATGGTTTGTAACACAATGAATTATTTTCAATTCTTTTTCATTTTTATAATAAATTGTCACTCCTCACAAATCTTCCATATACTGTACAGTTTCTGGGCAAATATTGCTATTTTTCACCCCATCCTTTTGTCCAGTTAACTATATACTTTTAAAATAAA
The DNA here is from genome assembly GCA_028023455.1 of Epiperipatus broadwayi. Taxonomy (NCBI): domain Eukaryota; kingdom Metazoa; phylum Onychophora; class Udeonychophora; order Euonychophora; family Peripatidae; genus Epiperipatus; species Epiperipatus broadwayi. Next base: position 1,087,398 of record JAQFVV010012449.1, read on the forward strand.
TAAATAAAAAATCACTTAAAAAATACAAATATGCTTCTGTTGAAGTTAAAATAAGAGAGATTTTTTTACTATTCAGTCTTTTTTATACCTTGTGCCATTACTTTTCGTATAAAAGTATGTAGGCCAAGAATCAAAGATTTTACTTACAGCTGAAATCATATCATACGAGGGTGCCACCAGTAAATAACCTGGAGCCATGAAATTAGAAGAATCTTATAATGTGGCTGTTAATTTTTATACATATGATAGATCTAGCTAACCTCCCTTTGCAATCCATTTTTTTATATGCATGTATACGCTACGGTCATATGTTTTATTATCACATACAAACGCTAAAAGAATGAACACGAACACTTACATATGTTTCAAATAATACTCAGCTTTATTATGAGTTTTACTTCACTTTTATTCAAGACCCCAGATAGAAATACATCCTTAGCAATCCCTCAACATGCCTAACATCGTTCTTTTTCTCACTCTCTTTTTTTTTATATATAAATAAAAAAACTTACAAAGGTGAAGAGTAATATATATTTTTCATTCTCGAAGGAACATGCGCTCTTACTTATATATATAAGCGCCCCAGACCGTTCTGAATCTTGATCAGTGTAGGGACTAAGCGACTTACTATTAGGAGATAATTATTGTCTCTTTCAATATTTACTCCACCCTTAAACTTTTCGTTTGCCTTCTTAAATCATTTCTATTTTTAATCTCCTCTATAGTCTTGAATTTCGTCAAAAGTTATTTGGAAAACCCTCAAAACAAAAAAAAAATTTAACAAAACATATAAACAAATTGAACAATGTTATTATACGCATTATAAATATATATATATGACAAAACCCCTTCTATTGTCGCGGTGTATAGTTCGTGGCTGATTCGATACAATCCTAATCAGATATGTTTTTATGGATCAGCAATCAATAGTTCAAAAAAAAAGTTTATATTACCCTGATCGATCAGCGTCCATACGCGTTCCTTGGGATCCTTTGGGAGTTGATTCACAGTAACACATTTTGTCCTCCGGCTTAACTTCGCTTTCTCTTCGGTGGTTTATCAGTGCTGAAATCCAGAAATCAGCTAATGTCCTGGCTGGGGATGGATTTTAGTTGTTTAGCCTTCTAACATTTTTATTTTTCAAAAGTTCTCTTCTGTTATAACAAATTAATAATTAATTAAACAATAGGTTTGTCTCTTATTTATAGTCCTTTTTCCATTGTCCTTTTATCTGATCACGTTCCCAGCCAGTGATTGTATTTTTTTTTTTAGTTTTTTTAACACCAGCTAACTAGAAGCCACGACAATAGAATTAATTAAATTCTGTTCTCTCTTTCCCCCACCTTTTCAGATCAGAAAATTTAATTATGAAATTGTTTTAAAAAACAAAAATTTCTTTAATTAATATCACTTTCGATGTAATCTCAATCCAATTAAAAAAATAACTAATCTACCATTTTGTCCTTTTTTTTTCTTTCTATTCTGTTCTTTTAAAATCCCATTAAAAATAAAACAATAAATAATGCCAAAAACCCACTATATATATAAAAACTAATAAATAATACTGCGAAAAAAAAAAAACTTTCTATATACACAGCATTTATTTATTATTATATGCCTAATATATATGTGTATGTACGTGATTTTTACATATATAAAGAATATAACATGAGCCGCTCGAAATTATCGGCTCAACCTTATCCCATTGGTGTTACAATAATGTTATCAAGAGTATCTTATAAATAGAAGATAGACATTGTGATCGGAGTTCTTGTAATTTTATAATTACCTAAGACAGAGATGCCTTTCCATCTGTCTTTAAAAATTTATCAAATTTTATTGTTTTAAGTTGTTAATTTTTCAAACTATGGAAGAATAAATTTTAACTATCTGCCTATTCAATTGGGGTAGCTTGCTAATGAAATTCCAGGGGAAATGGCAAGAATGTGAAAGAAAGAAAAACCCATCAAAATGCATTCTATTGCAGGTCAGCTATATAAAGGTATACTATGGTTAAAACCTAGAATTTCACCTATTATTTGTGGTAGATATAAACTTCATTATATGTCTATGGATGTCATATTTTAGATCAAGGTATTTTACAAGATTGATTATCTCAACTTATGTGTGACATTAGCCAATTTAAATTTCACTTTTTTAATCTGGAAAGAAAAAGTTAACATTTATTATTCTTCACTTGATTATAACTGCATTGTGTTATTAAAGGAATTTTTTGTGCATTATTATTAATGGAAAGGAAAATAAAACCAGTGATATATGATTTTGTATTGGATAAGTACCAATCATTTTAAATGCTTGGATACATTTATATGTTTAAAAGAAAACATCAGAATTCAAATGTGAAAATAATTGGATTCATCTCTGTGTTAGTTACTACTCATGTTTATCTTATCTACTTAAAGGAAAATTATCTCTACACCTTATGATCAGAAATAAAGAAACAAACTATGATGGATCCATAGATAGGGAGTGAAAATGGAGAGACTTTCATTTAGGTGGTATGATTTCTATATATAAATATATATATATATATATATATATATATATATATATTTAACAATATTTTTAATTAATATAAATTGTTTGATTATTAAATAATATAAAAAAAGTTGTATATTTTAATTTTAAATCCATTAAAAAAATTTGGAGGGGGTTTTTCCCCCCCTCCTTTTAAAAAAAACAAAAGGTTTATATGGGGGGCGAAAAAAAAGAAAAAAAAAAAAAACCCCTGGGGTCTAAACCCTCAAAATCGGGGGAAAAAAATAAAAAAAATAGGGGGGGGGGGGTTTGGGCGAATTAGGGTTAAAAAAAGAAAGAAAAAAAAAAATAAAAAAGGAAAAAAGGATAAACAAAAACAAAAAAAAAAAAATTTATATAATTGGAGATAATAAAAAAACGGGAAAAATTTAAATTAAGAAAAAACTTGATATAGAAAGAAAAAAAAAAAAGAAAAAAAAAAAAAAAAAAAAAAAAAAAAAAAAAAATAAAAAAAAAAAAAATAAAAAAATTTTATCCTCCTTCTTCTTCCTCTAAATAAAAAAAAAATAAAAAAATAAAAAAAAAAAAAAATAAAATAAAATTTTGTGGTGAAAAAAAAAAAAAAAAAAAAATAAAAAAATTATAATTTAATTATTATAAAAAAAATATTGGTATCCCTTCCATAAATGTCTCCTAATTTAAATATAATTATATATATTATCTTTTAGGAAGGGTTTAAAAAAAAAAAAAAAAAAAAAAAAAAAAAAAAAAAAAAAAAAAAAAAAAAAAAAAAAAAAAAAAAAAAAAAAAAAAAAAAAAAAAAAAAAAAAAAAAAAAAAAAAAAAAAAAAAAAAAAAAAAAAAAAAAAAAAAAAAAAAAAAAAAAAAAAAAAAAAAAAATAAAAAAAAAAAAAATAAATAATAAAAAAAAAAAAAAAAAAGAAATAAAAAAAAAAAAAAAAAAAAAAAAAAAAAAAAATTTCTTTCCTATTTTCTTTTTTCCTTTAAAAAAAAAAAAAAAAAAAAAAAAAATAAAAAAAAAAATTTTCATTTCTTTTAATTCCTCTTTGCTTCTTATTAAAAAAAAAAATAAAAAAAAGTGAGATGAGGGAGGTTTTTAAAAATAAAAAATGGTGAAAAAAAATAAGAAAAAAATGATGAAGAGATTCCTTTCCCCGAGCTTCTAATAAGCCAGGAACTAGAAACAAAGCATTCCATATAGCTTGTGTGGTTGGCTTCAAAATCTATCATTTTGTTGGTTATTACTGGATACATGACTTCATAGATAGATCAGCGATTTTGACTCATTCTGTATTAACCAGGAAGCAGAAAAAATGGTTTAGCAATGCAGAGGCATAGTATTATGCATAACCAAATATGTTAATATCATTTTTATAATTATTATTAACTTATAATAAATTCAATCTTGTTCCATTTCTCTCCTCTTCTTTAATATTGCTGGAAATTGCTTTATATCAATGCACATTTCATTTGCTCTTTTTTTTTCAACTTTCAAAGATTGAGAGAAAAAAAAATTAAAGCGTTCACTCTCTTTTAAAAAAAAATCCGAGCTTACATTTCTGCTTACGAATAATAACAAGGAAGGACCGACTGAGTTGAGTCTCAAAATAATAATAATAATTTGAGTGACTCTCACTCTAAAAAAAATTAATGACTAACTCATCATCTCTCTAAAGAAATTTAAGACTAACTGATCATCTCTCTAAAAAAATTTATGACTGACTGATTAAAAAAATTGTTTCAATCATTTATATCGCGAATTTCAACCAAAGAAAAAAAAACATCTGGAAATCTTTATCTTAAAAAAAAAAATCAAAGCTTCACAAGTTTGACGTCGGTCACAATCAATAAAGACTTAAAATTGATCGCTATCGTTATCTACATCAAAGCACCTCTTTTGTAAAAATAATCTTAAGATACAGATAACAACAAACCTGGAATCTATAGCCATCAGGAATAAGTGTAAAAGCATCTTTGTGTTTGTACAGATGTATTCATTGTGTCACACGTGTACATTTTTTTTATCTCCTAATCTAACAATTTTACACCTTTCTGATTTACTCTATTTTAACAAAATGAAAGTTAAATAAATTTAACACATATTATTTAATAAAAAAAAATATTATATAATAAATCACAAAAAGAACTGCTTATTCATAATAATAAATCTATACATATAAATCTCTGTATGTATAAAAGAATAAAAAAAAATTTTTTTTTTTTTAAATAATTGAATACTATATATATATATCTACAATATATATATATTGTTAAAAGAAAAGGAGAGTTTACATTTTATTTCAAAAACATAGGTAATTAATATATATATGGATATGATAGAATTTACGCAATGAAAAGGTCAGAGAGGTTTATTTTATTCTTATTATTTAAACTCTTATCTGATGATATAAGTTAATATGACCTGATGTTTTCAAATATTTTTTTTTTGTATGTTGGAGATTTGGATAGAAAAAGGTTTAAATATAAGACTTTTTTTTTGTTTGTTTAGTTATTTAGAGATTATATTTATGAATAAATAGAGATCAATTTTTATATGATCATATTTTTTTCATTGTATATGATATTTCAAATCTCTCTTTCTGTTTCATATAGTATTATTGTCATGCAACATAATTTTTGCAGTTTCATACACATAAATATTATTATTTTATTGATTTTAGTCTAATGCAAACATTCATTGTTTTTTCTGTTATATTTTTATTATTACTGTTATAAATTATTATTACAAACTAATAAATTTAGAGTTGATTTAAAATTCAGTGAATCTGTCTAATTATTTTTTTTGAATGTGCAAGATAATTTTGGTACTTGAAGTTTCACTCAAAATCAAATCCATCTTGATAAATGAAATAGAATTAGATATATGTATATTTTATAAATCATTATTAAATCTGATTAGGTATAAATTTTGTTATTTGGTACTGCATTTAAATATTTATTTAATCTAAGTCAATATTACTAGTAAAAATAATTTTATTAGTTCAGAGTTGATTATTTATTCGCTTATCTTGTCTGGTTACAAAAATCTTAATAGATTTTATTTTATCATTAGTCAAAATGATCTGTCTTAATTACCTTCTTAAATTTCTCTAAAGTGGAGATCATAAATTTTATTAATTAATAGAGACCTAAATATTATCTTTGGTTATAGTTTAATTGTTATAAAATCCATTTCTATAGTCAATTGATATTATATATAGAGTAAGTAAAAAACAAACTCTTAACAAGCTTCAAAAATACCCTCAACCTCAGACCGTGGTTTCTGAATCTAGCATCATCAGTGAGGTGTTAGGGAATAAAAATACTAGAACTAGTCTAGCATTTTATCAATGCCTAATTATTCAGAAGAAAATCTGAAACTTTCAGACATTTAAATGTCCAAAAATTCAGCTATCTAACTCAAATAGCTGTATGGGACTGAACCAAGTTCAGATACACCATATATTAATAGCTCTAGCAATATAAAATCGCCAAAGCCTTAATAGCAAAAACTAAAATTAAATTGATAAAAAATCAAGTCAGATGACCTAATTTTAATAAAGCTCGTATTTACAAATGTTATATATAGAGTAAGTAAAAAACAAACTCTTAACAAGCTTCAAAAATACCCTCAACCTCAGACCGTGGTTTCTGCATCTAGCATCATTAGTGAGGTGTTAGGGAATAAAAATACTAGAACTAGTCTAGCATTTTATCAATGCCTAACTATTGAGAAGAAAATCTGAAACTTTCAGACATTTAAATGTCCAAAAATCCAGCTATCTAACTCAAATAGCCGTATGGGACTGAACCAAGTTCAGATACACCATATATTAATAGCTCTAGCAATATAAAATCGCCAAAGCCTTAATAGCAAAAACTAAAATTAAATTGATAAAAAATCAAGTCAGATGACCTAATTTTAATAAAGCTCGTATTTACAAATGTTATATATAGAGTAAGTAAAAAACAAACTCTTAACAAGCTTCAAAAATACCCTCAACCTCAGACCGTGGTTTCTGCATCTAGCATCATTAGTGAGGTGTTAGGGAATAAAAATACTAGAACTAGTCTAGCATTTTATCAATGCCTAATAACTATTGAGAAGAAAATCTGAAACTTTCAGACATTAGCATTTTATCAATGCCTAACTATTGAGAAGAAAATCTGAAACTTTCAGACATTTAAATGTCTGAAAGTTTCAGATTTTCTTCTCAATAGTTAGGCATTGATAAAATGCTAGACAAGTTCTAGTATTTTTATACCCTAACACCTCACTGATGACGCTTGATGCAGAAACTGCGGTCTGAGGTTGAGGTTATTTTGGAAGCTTGTTAAGAGTTTGTTTTTTACTTACTCTATATATAACATTTGTAAATACGAGCTTTATTAAAATTAGGTCATCTGACTTGATTTTTTATCAATTTAATCGATTGATTTAAGATTTAAGTAGTGATTATAAATCAATAAATATCCAATAGAAACCTACTGTATATTTTTTATAATGTGATTGGGTACTGTAAAATATGAAATTACCTAATGTATTTATTGATAATAAATTCTTGTGAAGTGTTTCATTTTAGAATATAACTGAAGCAATAATTGCATGTTGATCTAATGTAGGGTATGAATGAATTGTTTATATTATATTTAATGTTTTATTAAAATAAATATAACACTGAGCAAAGGTTTATTTAATTTAAACATTATAAATATTGTATAGTTTAGAAAACATTCTCAGAATGTAATTATAATTATTTAGAGACTAGTTGATTTAAACAGAATGTTATTAAATATTAAAGTAAATTTTGTATTACTTTAAATAACATTAGATTAGTAAAGTACATCATAATTTAGTTGTTTATTGATTCGAATTTAGTTTTATTCAATTATTAATCAAATAGATGTCTTAAGAATGCATCATCATTTATAGAGTGATGATGTATAGTTTCGCTGCTTATTGCAGTTTATTTTGGAATTGTGAGTAGATTTGTTGACGTCTGAGGCAATGATCTCATTTGCTTTATTTAGTTTTAAATATAATCTGAATAAATTAAATTCTAATAGAGATTGTTAGTATTTTATGATAGTGTAGTGGACAATTTAAATAATTATATATGGAAAATATTGTTATTGCCTAGTGTGATCAATAACTGAGCTAGATAATTTTACACAGGTTCTAACAGAATAACTTTATTTATGCATATTGTGCTCTGTGATAAAGAATATAAATCTTAAGGGTATTTCTTTATGTCCAATGTTGATTGAATAAATGCGGAGAGTTAGTGAGATAGAAAATCCATTATTATTGTGAGAAAGTAGTTACCCAATGCTAGCTGATGATGATCATGTACATATGGCAATTAGTACAAAATGTCAAATCAATTTTGGAGCTCTTATAAAATGACATTCCACATTTGGGCTATGTCTCAATTGTGAGACATGGCAAAATTATTTATATCGTCACATATTATAATCAATAGTTCATTACAAATTGGCAAACAATGATCGGGCTTGTTTTATTCAGATTAGATTGATTATTTTTTATCATGTTACAATATATACTACTTTAATTAAACATTTTCCAAAAAAACATGTAAATAAACAAAAAATATTAAAATTTATAAATGTAATTATTATCTATCATAAGTAGATACATCAGCAACTCTTTTTTGATCTTGTCCCATTCTCATTAATTCTACCACAATTTTGTTTCTTCACTTTGTTTTCTTCATGTTAAATATGTTGAAAGGACACTTTTTTTTTTTTTTTTGCTTTAATTTTTCCAAAAGTTTGATGTACTGCAGTATTTCGTTTGATTTTCTAAGAGTAATTTAAGAGAACTCATACTTTTCTTATAAAAGATTCAATAATCTGTTAGAGAAATAATGAAAAAAAAGTCAAACATTCATGATACAATTAATTGTACTTCTGAAATGATTAAAGTTATAAACCATATTGAAAGGTAAATTTTTATTAAAATATCAAATTCATGGATAGAAGATATAAACTAGTAAAACATTTTTATTAGGTGCTGCTGGATTGTGTCAGAAAGTTTAAAGTATGGAAAGAAGAATCTAACACTTCATTATCCATTTTATTTTTTTAAAAAAGATACAGTACAATAAATTTTTATTACATTTTTTAAAGGAAAATGAATGTGTATATGTATACTCGTGTAAAAACATCTGTGTTATATAGACATGCATGTTGAAAAATACTGTACATATGGTAAATAATACATATATTGTAATCAACGCTTGGGATAAAATATAGTGCATATTTTGGCTTTTCTATTTTAGAAAATTAAAATATCTTGCAGGTTGTAATGTGGCTGTATACCTTTAATGTGATTTATAGAAATATTTTATATAAATAGCATATTTAAAAAATCTCTATATGAGCATGCATATATATTAATAAATATATGTCAGTGTATGAAATAATTCCATAAAGTTATTGTGTTACAATCACAGTTAAACGTTATTAATATCAATCGTAAGAAAATTTGACTTACATCATGTTCAAATTCACTACTCAGTCTTTTTTGCATCAAAATTTAGTGCAGAACATCTGCAAGTACAATAAGTTCTCCAAATTACTTTGAAAATCAAAAATGTACATAAGAAATAATGAATTACAATGATTTTCTATAGCAAAAAAAAAAAAAAATGTGGAAAAGTAGAACTGAAGGGGGGGGATAATTTATGAATAATCATTTTATTAAGCATATTATTAATAAAAAACAAAATATTTAATTATATATACTGTCTAATAATAATATTTCTGTTGCTATTTTTTTAAAAAAATAATTTCTCAATTTACCATCCACATTTTGAATCTTATCTAGATCAGAAATATTTTATATATTTGAATCTTATATTTCCTGAATCACAATTCATTAAATTAAAATGAAGCAAATAGAAAAAAAAAGTTAACAATATACATTCTAAAGTTTATTTCTAGTGCACTTCTTTTATCAATGTATTTTTTTATTATTTTTATAATTATCTAATCAATATTTTTTTTTTTTTGCAGCATTATGATTTTTTTAAAAAAAAACAATGGTTTTTCATTTTATTTATTTTACATAAATGCAGTCATAAGTAAATAAAAAGTAGTTAAAAAATATAACTTACAGATCTACATAAGATTATAGTTCTACTGTGCTATAGTTTGAATAACGTAAATGATTACATTTTTTTTTTTTTTTTGGCCAGTATTGTTTTAGTGTAGAATAATATATTTTTGACTAAGGAAATTACAATTTTTATAGTATGCAATTACTTGTCAGAAATTACTTATGTATTAAATGGATTGTGTCCTGTACATGAGGGATCAGATAGACCTTAGGTCAACATGGGTGTGACAAGAATCTCGGCCTCAGGGTGGCCTTTGAGCATTCCATCATCAGATTTTCAATTGGATGGACGGTTGAAGAGTTGGTGTGTGGAATAGATTGAAGCCTGTTCATTAAAGTATAAGGTTTGGCTATCTTAATATATATCTGAGCACTTATAGCATATATGTGTAGAGATGGTAATCTGGACCAACTGATGATTGCTGGTTTAGCATGAAATACATATATTGGTGATTATTTATCTTTTCAACATATATGTGTTCAAGTGTTATGAGATAGTGTGGAGAGTGGTGGGTCGTGTGAAAGTCTGTGCTCATATACCCTATATATTAAATAAAAATTGTTTTGAAGTAATGTACACATTTAAAATTTATTTTGTACTAAATGAAATATGTAATTTTGCTGATGTTTTTTTTATGTTCATGAAAGGTGCTGAATAAAAATTAAACAATCAAGTGATATTTTTAATTTACATTTAGTACCATTTGATTATATAAAGTTTATTATTAGTTGTACAGTGCATAAAATATTTTTCTATCTCTTTTTTTTTTTTATGGAAAATATTTTAATTTTATAATGATAGCATTTTTGTCATGCAAGGAATTAGAGTTTATGGAAATTTTAGGTAAATTTGGTTTTGGCTGAATATAGAAATTTAAAAATTTATTATTAATGCACTTTTTTTATTGTATGTGATCAAAGTATGTTTTTCATTGTTTATTATAGTGAATAAAACTTGTATTTTTTTGCTGTAATATTTAATTTAGATCAGGCATAAATTAAAATATGGGCTGCCAAGGATATTGCATGAAATAAGTACAGTAATCATTTTAACTGTGTAATCAACACATAACTATTGTATATAATGAATAAACTTTATACCTTTTTGACATGAATGTCATCATGTTAGCTTCCAATAACATTTTCTTTATGAAGTTACTATCCCATGTTGTCATCAGTCTTATAAAATGGCCATCATTTAAAAAGTGACAAATGTTTTTTTTTTTAAAAAAAAGGTCAATTTTTTTATAGTTGAATGTTAATCAAATTAATCAGCACAAATTGATGATGATTGCTATGGTAAATCCTCATGTAAACATATGTTATATGTGGGAGTTTAATTAAATAGATTTTTAAATGTTTGCCATTCATTTTTTCTTTTACATAATTTTAATAATTATATATTACATTAGCTATAATTATCAGAAATAATTGAATAACAATTTTGATAGTATGTAATATTTTAATATTTAACAGAATCTAATTCATTTAAAATTAAATTCTGTTAATGAATTAAGCACTCATTAAATAGCTATTCAGTTAATCTTTTTAAAGTGCGTCTTAACTACCATTTCAGTTTATTCCCCATTTTTATTGATATGTCTATTTGTAAATCAAATAGTATCATTCATTTTTATCTTACTATAGTTACTTAACTAACTAATAATATTTATGTCACTATTCATTACAAAAAATATTACATTTAATTATTAAATATATTTATCTTTTCCATAAATAATACAAATAAAAAAATATTTAATTCTGATTTGCATTTAATTTTTATTTTAAGAGCTTGCTATAGTTGATTAGAGAGATACAAAATGACATATCTATATTGTTTTAGTTACAATTTAGAAATTATTATGTTAAGAATGTCATTTTATAGTGGGCTTATTGGAGTGAGCTTCAGTACTTTGAATGAGTTATTTAATTAGATAGAAATATTTATTGTAATATAAATTATAATATACAATAAAAATGATATACAAAAGTTATATAAATATATATCATGGGTGGCCAAACTTTTAGACATTGGGGGCGACTTTTATGGTAAAAGTGTATGTGAGGGTAACTGTTTTTTCAGGACTTCTAACTGAAAACCAGAAAAATTTTGCACCATCTATTGACAGTTTTTGGTCATATTTTCACTATTTTACCATAAATTCATAGCTTTATTGGTATTTAAATTTCAAAAAAATCCATTATTGGCAGTATTTTTTGCAAAAAATTGATTGCGGTCTATTGTATATAATCCCGCCTTTTTTCCCTTATGAAGTGCCACGAAGCACAGACTATTAATTTTGGCTATTGTTTTCCAGGCGTTTCTAACTGTCAAAATCAAAACAAAATGTTTTTTGCTTTGTAATAGATTTTGAATGTAAAAAAATATATTTCTCATAATTTTTATATTCATAATTAAGTTTTTATATTAATTTAGCTAAATATAAATATAATTTTTGATTTGAAAATTTTTAAATTTTACAAGAAGAATAATCAAGGAAAAGCGAATAGTGCTGGATTGCTTTTCAAGACAAGTGAATAACATTGACCCCTATTGCTTTTGTAATAGATTTTGAGCATAAATAAATATATTTCTTATATTTTTTACATTTGTAATTAAGTTTTTACATAATTTATTTAAATATAAACTTTGATTTGAAAAATTTTAAATTTTACAAGAAAAATAATCAGAAAAATTAAAAGCGTTGGACCTCTATTCAAGACAAGTGAATAACGTTGACTGCAATTTGAATATCAATGACATTGGGTGATAGCTAAAATGCAACTATTTTTTATAAATATTTATGGATTTTATGATTACTTTTTACACTATATTGACTAATAATGAGGCTAGATTTAGATTTTTATTTAAAATATTTAATTTTAGATGAAGAAAAGACAACAAGTGAATAATCAGCTATTCTAATTTCTAAGAAACAAGAAATCACTGTTATTTTCACATAATGATTGGTTAAAATATAATTCCTTTGTTTTACTGCAGGCTATTTTTCTTATGTTTTTCTTCAGTTATTAACATTATTTAAAAATTTTCGTTACATTTAACCAATTTGAATGTAAAATAATTCAGTTTTTAGAAGCTAAAGTAAAACAATTCTGATTATTGTACATTATGTCAGAAAGGAAACTGGCTAGATCACTATTTAATGAATCAAATCAGTCAAATTTTTACTCAATCTGACCAATATGAAAATTCATCAGACAAAAGGTTAAATTACCTCAGCTGCTTCTAATATTATAATTTGTCCTTGTCGCTTTATAAAATATTTATTAAATTACAATTTTAAGTTACCTATAAATAATTATTTCTAAAGCTGGTCATGAATTTAAAAAAAAATTCAATAAAAGAAAAAGAAGAAAATTATTGTTTTAGAATTATATTAAAATAAATTAGATGCAAATTTTATAAAAAATAAATTACACAGTCGATCTCGTCATCTTGGACACCCCTAATAAATATTAACAATAATTATACAGAAATAGCCTTAATCAATACATGGTTTTGTACCTTTTTCAAATTTTAATTATCTATTTCAACATTAACCAATTATTGAGATAATTAACATTTGTAAAGAGCATGAAACCATGCGCGGAATAAGATTTTTTGTGTATAATTATTATTAATATATATTTATCTAACTGATGTATATGATTTTTATTATTTATTATAATGTATATGAAAGAACAGCATAATGGATTTCATTAATTTTTAATATAATATGTATGTAGTATGTACTAATTTAATTTTGAATAAATTAACACTTTGATTTATGTGATGCACATGTTTTTTTCTTCTCAATCAAAACAAAGAATAAGAAATAAAAGTGCAAATGCTGATCATTATTTTTTTTTTTTGTTTTTTAACTTTTTTTTATTATAAATATGCTATTATGCAATACTTCAAAATAATTTAAATAAAACCAGATAAGCAAACTCTAACCACAAAATGTTTCATTTTTTAAAATTAATTTAGAAATATGCTGTAATTTTTGTATAAGCGTGAATATACCACAGTATGCTGAATAATATTTGAACGTATATCCAGGTATTAAAATTACAGTTTCTACCAAAATTAGAGATCAAAAGTCTCTCCAACAATCTCTCATAGAAAAGCATTGAAGGAAAATGTTTTATTCATTAGTCTTAACAACAGTTGGGTTTGAATTGTTTTTCATCCATATTTATCCTTGAGATACTATTTTCTAATTAAAATCTGATGATTAGCTAGACTAACTGTGTAAAACAAAAGTATTAAATCACATTGAAACTTGAAAAAAATATCCAGTTTTTATCTATTTCAATTTTGAATCCAGATTTATAGACCATAACAGATGAATGAGCTATTATTGCCCTATTATATATGTATTAATTTATTGTGTTTAAATTGTTTATAGTATTAAATTGTATAAATAAAAGCACATGGCAATTATACAACTATAAGTAAATAAAATATATTATTTAAATAATTGCAATAATATATATATATCAGAATGCAAAAAGTGTAGTTTTTTTTAGCAGTTTAATTGTAATAGTAGTAAAAGTTTCAAACTTATTCTGAAATTTCATTCCTCCTTTTTTCATCGTTTTCTCCATTGCCATCATTAATCAAGATTTTTATTTATCTAATTATTTATCAGGGTTTTTTTTTTATGATTATGTAATCGATATTGCCCACTATTATTATTGATATTTTATAAACTATGAATTTACATTAGCAATATAAGAATATCTACATATTTTTTTCGTAATGCAATATTAAATTTATAGGCAGCCCGCTTTCCATTTTGAAAACAAATGTATATTTATGTTTTAGAAATTGTATTTATTTTTACATTTTTTAAAAGTGGTAAATTTCAGATTTTTCTATTGGACTTAAGTAGCGAAATGAATTATTATAGACACTGACATGTAAGAATATGTATGTGTGAGTTTATTTAAGAAATTGTGGGTATTGTTGAATTATTTTTGAAGATTATAATATATCTCGCAATTCGGATTTAATATTTGCGTTCTTTTGTGAACTAAGAGCAAAGTCATCGCATCTTGATGACTGTTTAATTAGACTATATATAAATTTTAAACTTTAAATGATAGAGAATAAGATAGTTTGTTTGTTTTTTTCAATTATTTTCAGTCGTTTTGTAACATTTTTTCTCTATGCTAACTAAATTTATTTACTTATACATACATTCCAAGGTAATTTTTTTTAAATTATAAAATCCACAATAAAATTTCTTAAAATGACATCTCATTAAGTATGACTTCAAATAGTTTTTCATTTCTAAATTAAATCCTTTGTAACAATGACAACTGCAATATTACCTATCAATACACTCATTTAAATGTTTTCAGTATGTGACGTGCTGAAAATAATAATAGAATAAAGCTTATAGAGAGGAAAATTTAGAACAATGTATACATATTTTTACAATTAGGAGCTTAATTATTTATTATGACATGCACAATTTGATTTGATTTACAATATATATAAATATGTAGGATGTGTGTATATTCTTATGTACTTGGGCCCAAGTTTATATTTATTTTATTTTCCCTTATTTTATTATATAGAATATTTCCTATTGACTATGATGAAAGTTCTGAGTTCTATATAGATTTTAGAAGCTGCTAAATTTTTTTTAGTTGAGATGGTTTTATCTGCATTGATTCATGATTTCACAAGACTAGCATAAAATGTATGGAAATTGCAAAGTTTGTGCATTCTTGAAATTGGATTTATTTTATTAAAGATTTAGTTTATAACTATTTTCAGTTATATGCATATATTAACTTATTTGTTTGTTTAAATGTCATTTACATTTAGCACTAGATGTAATTGTTACAATTGAAGGCAAAATCAGTATTATCTAGAAATAAGCAAACAGCATTTTTTTAAAAAAAATTTATGTGAATGCCAAATGCTCTTTTGTATTAACAATTAATCTTACTAATATAAATGTTACTATTCATTTAAGAAAAAATGTCATCAATGTAACCATTAAAAATTGCATAATAATTCATATTATAAATTAAATGTATGATGATTTTTTTTTGATAAATAGTTTGTCAGTTTATAATGCTTTTCAATTCTGCCATTGTATACATAAATTTGACCAACATTAACTATATAATTTATAAATTATATTTGATCATGTCTACGTAAGTAAGAGGTTACTGAATTATATTTTTGAAATTGATAAACACAGTAGGTTAAATACATTGATGAAACTATAATTGGCTTCATTGTTCATCAAAAAAAAAAAAAACCCATTGTGTCTGTTCTCATATAAAGCAATTTTTGTATCATAATTTTGTTGTTTAATCTGTTATTTTAAGCATTGCATATCAAATTATTTATGCATCTGTTGAAGATGCAATTTTTACAATAACTTAATAAAACATTATAAATATATGCATATTTTAAATTTATTAAGTTGAAATTTATTAATATATTGTATACTTTGATATGTTAGTTTTAAAATTAGAATATTTTTAATGTTTACAATTAATCAACATCTATTTATGAAAAAAAGCATAAAAATATCTATTGGTTATTAATAATAACAGATTTTTTTTAAAAAAAAAAAAAACAGTAATCTTCCATACAACCAGTAGAATTCATGTGGATAGAAAAATTTCATGTAGAGAATCTTTTTTTCCTAACAAAATTAATATTTTTGATATAATTTGTTTTCAGATATTTTTTTCATAATAATATTGATAAAAAAGAAAACCAAAATAAGGTAATGCCTCGATTTGATTGATGTATTTCCATGTGCATATATATACAGATAATATATATATATATAATTGAAAACAAATATGAATATTATTGTTTATATTATTATTTCACATTTTTAGAAGTGTAACCAATCAAAGTGATTATTTAATTAAAATAAATAAAAAATTAAAAGTTTTGCATAATGACAGAATGTAATTAAAATACAAACTAAATTTATACATATCTAAATTTATTAAATTTATTGTCAATGTTTTCTAAGTTCATTGACTTTTATATATATATATATTTTTAAAAAATATCTTTCACTAATATCACCATTAAAAAAAAACTTATCTCCATGTTCTTTTATTGTATTGGGATGGGATTTTTTTTTGCTGAAATGACTAAAGTAGAAAATTGATGATCCATATTCCAGGGACCCATCATCACCTTCAACAGGCACAGGCCTAGTCAAAAAAAAATTGTACTTAAATGTATTTTGAGTTCTTTGATAGCAGATATAATATCATTATTGTTAAATCAATCAATAGAAATGGTATTACTAAAACATTCATTAGTCACTTTAAACTTAGACCTATGAGAATTTTCAAATAATTCAGAAAAGTGAATTGAAAAGTCATTCATTTGAGTCTTTCATTTAGTAATGCTAGAACTTTTAATAAAAGACCAAAATTCTTTAAGATTATCTGTCAAATTGAGCTCCATATTTTTAGTATATTTTTGATAATCAATTTTCTGAATAGTTTTAACCAATCTTCTATAATTAACAAAATTATTGTAAAAAAGTACATTTGTGTTTTAATGTATTATATAATTTCCTTCTAATATTTTTTTTAAGTTTAGCTGAGAATCAAAAAGGAAAATAATTATGAGAGTCACATTTTTTTTTTGTTATATAAAAATCAATCAAATCCTTAAATAGTTGATTTAAAAAGTCCATATTATAATTAACATCTGTTGAGGAGTATGAGGGGCTCCAATCAAAATTAGAAATTGTCTTACACAGACCCATATAATCCCCTTTTTTTTTGTAACATTCTTTAATATTTAAAGGAACATGCCACTTAAAATAATTTATCTTAACAAAAAATTCAATAGGCAGATGATGTAAATCAATAGGAAAATTAAAAGATGAAACACAAAAACATTTAATCTCAGATAAATTACTTAGAACATAATCAAATATTTGATTATAAGAATTTAAATGGTAATTGTGTTGTTTTAAATTCAAAAAATTAAAGAATTGTAACATTTTATATGCTTTGTGTGATAATGAAGAAATATCAAAAGAAGCATTATCAAATAACTCAGGAATGTTAAAATCTACCGTAAAGGTAATATTTATTTTATAATCAATCAAAAATTCTTCAAAACTACAAAGTAAGGCATCCAAGTCAGAAAAAGTCAAGGCTGGCCTAATATAAATATTTCCTAATAATTTTTTATGATAAACAAGGGAAACTTCACACCATGTTGATTCACACTATCTAGAATTCAAAAGCACAGATTTATGAATAATTTCTTTTTGAATGGCAATAAGAGTGCCCTCTCCTCTTATAATTATTTCATGACATCTATCATCTAAAAAAGTATTATCATAAATTTGGTTATTAAGCCAAGTTTCTGTGAGAACGATAAAATCATAATCTTCTAAATCAAAAAAAAAATTTATTTGATTCAATTTAGTTCTCATTCCTCTAATGTTGGCATAAAACAAAAACAAAAAAATACCTGTATCCAATAAAATAATAAAATAAATAAATATTTCCTTTTTTGGTAAATGATATTGATAAATCAGTCAACAAGTATTAATTTATGGGCCAAATTACTATAGTAAAAGGAGAAAAAAAACCACAAAGTCAAAAATCTGAAGAAATAAACTCATCATGTTTATATTGTAGAATAGAAATATAAAAACTGAAAGATCTAGTATTAAACATGTTAATGTTATAACACACAACTTTAATCTGAAATTTATTTTCCAAAAATGTTTTATTTCTGATGACCTAATCTTTGCAGACATATTAGAAAGATAGTATTTATTATATTTATGATAATTTATATTGTATTTGTCATTATTCCAAAAAGGTTTTACAGCTGGTTCATTAATATTTTTATTAAACTAATTTTGATAAAAATTAAATCACTCATCATTTAACCCTGAAAATTGTGAATTGTAATTTTGATTATTTATACATTTATTATTTAAAAGGTAATTTTTTTTAATGAAAATTAGTGAAGTAAAACATTCTGATTTGTAATTATTAATGTAAAAGTTAGGAAGCTTAATAAAAAAAAATTTATCATTTAATAGAAATAAATCTTGTTGATGTTTGGTTGATTATTTATATATTTTCATTCTGTAAAATTTTTTCATATTATTCTTAGTAAATTTATTAACATTGGAAGATATATTTTCACTATAAAAGGAAATATCTTGATCAAGTATTTTATTATTGTATTTATCAATTTTTCTCTTATTGCAATTAATACTGTTATAATTTTTTCCTTAATTAATGCATGAATTATTTTTACTTTCAAAAGATAAGTTAAACAAAAAAGATTTTGAGATAGCTTCAGAGTCACTAATTTTATTAAAATCATTTATGTGAGAATTACTATCTGAAATGTCATTATTCATTATTGTTGTTATTACTTAAAATTTTATTGGAATTATGTTGAAAAACCTTTAATTTGTTATCATTTAAAAAACCATTATTTTCAGTTAAAGATGGATTAGATATTATATTACTGGGGTTTAAATATTGGTATTCTCATTAGAAATATAAGTTTCCAGTAAATCATGTATTCCTATATTATTGACAGTTTCATTTTTATTAGCAAAAATTAAACAATTATCACAAATTTTGACATATTCATTATCAAATTATATATCTCCTGAAGTGACATAAATTGTAATAATTCAAAAGTGATATTCCAATTTGGAAGATAATTCAATATCATTATTCAAAAAGTTATCAGTACAGTCCATGACAGTATTATTGGTAAAGTTTTCCTTTTCAAAATTGTTTTTCAATCAATAAGGATGATTCTGATTCTAAAATATCTTCATTATATTTTAATTGAATTCTCTCGACATTCATCATTTGATCCAATTTAGTAGGTAATTTATTACATTCTCTACATTGATAAAAACTTTCTGCATAAAATTTAGACAATTTCAAATATGAAAGATGAAAACAATCTTGGCATATACCAGAGCACTTAATTCCCTTATACATATCAAACAGATCTTCATTGCAATAATTACATTTAATGTTATCAATATTTAACTCTGATTTATATGCAGAGGAACTTTTCATTAAACCTGTAAAAGAATCAATATCACTTTCTTCGTTAATATCAGAAGATGCAATAGCTAAACTATCAAGACTTTCTATCTCATGATTATAATTATAGCAATTAGTACAATAATCACACACAAAATCATGAGCAAAAGTATTATCCTTATTGGAAGTTTTATATTCTGTAAAAATGTTGTTATTCCTTAACTTGTAACAATCAAAATAGTACTTTAAATCACAAAAACCAGAACATTTCAAAATAGTTTTTGTCTTCCATAAATATTGCATAAACACAAAGGACAAGATATAGAAAATGGTGCCATATATTATTATATATCATAAAATGATGTCATTATATATTATAAAAGTGAAATAATATATATAATATCTAATTTTATACATTGTATCTGTAATACTATCAATGTCTATAAGCAAATTTACATATAAACATATATTTCATATAATTATAATAACAATAATAATAATTCAATTCAATTTATTTATAAATAAACAGCTCAAAAGAGGCCACAAGCATTTACAAAGTAGTACATGTCTATATTATAAAATTACATAGATGTGCTTAAAATTGCTATTTACATTAATAGTATCAATTTAAGATTGATTTTATTTTGTCCTTGAATTGCATATAGTTTAACGATAAAATATAAATATCTGAATCTCTAAAAACTTTTTATCTAGAATTATAAGTTGGAATCCTAATCAAAATTCTTCTCATTGCCTATTCTAAGGATACACTTCCATGCACTAATTTAAATAAAAATGACATGTCTCTTAACAGTCTTTTATTATACATACTGTTTATCTTCTTAGTATACATTTTAATTTTATAAATACATTTAAAATATTTGTCTTGTATTTTTTGTAATTTACTTATATTTGTTTGATTGTATGGATTCCAAACAATTGAGCCAAAATGCAGAACAGGCACAATTAATGTATTAAATAGTAACCTATATATTTCTAATTTAAATTGAATATTTGATCTCAAAATCATGTCTATAATTTTAAGAGACTTATTAACCACTGTTTGAATATGATCATTAAATGTATAACTACTTGCTTAAAAATTGTGGCAATACTGTTTTCATTAACATAATAAATGACCATTACTAACTGTTATTGTTGTTGTTGTTGTTTTGTATAAGATACCAAATTGCATTTTTTTTTATGTTTACTTGCATATTATTGACGTGGCACCAATTATAAAAAGCATTAATATAATTTTGCAATACTTTATGATCATTTATATGTTGGATCTCCAAAAAGATCTTAATATCATCTGCATAACATAAAGTATTTTTCCCAGCTATGATAAAAGCCAAATCAGAAAGTACAAATGGCAAAAAGAATGGGACTTAAAATACTTCCTTAGGGTAGTTTACACCCATAAGTAACCATAAAAGAAGATTCTTCATTAAAATACATATAATTTTTTCTATTAATAAGAAAAGATTTTAACAGATTAAATGATAACCCTATTTTATCTACTTTTATTAGTAAAATATTATGATCTACATTACCAAAAGCCTTAGACAAATCAAAAATAAATAACATCAAATTGACTTTGAGAATCAATAACTTGTGTTGTAACATCTGATATGTGCAACAACTTGAATTATAATAGTAATAATAGAGTTATAATTATTTATTAACACAAGAAGTATATGCAAATACTTTTAAGACAGGCTTTAACTTGTTTCAAATGTGCCTTGATATTTATAATAGTTAAAGCAATATCATTATTTTGATGGTAGAGGGACCTTGCAAACCATGGCACAAGATAGTGACTTTTATAAAGATAATAGCAGCCATTTTATCTTTAACCTAACTTTCCACTTATATAGACCAATCTGAAGCATCTTGATTTGGGAATAGTGGGCTTAAACAGTGGAGAAAACAATAGCTTCATGCTCCCAAATCAAGATGCTTCAGATTGGTCTATATAAGTGGAAAGTTAGGTTAAAGATAAGATGGCCAATCTTATCTTTAGAAAAGTCATTATTTTGTGTCGTGGTTTGAGAGGTTTCCTATCGGCAAAATAAAGATATTGCTTGACTATTATAAATTTCAAAGTGCATTTGAAACAGGTTAAAAACTATCTTAAAAGTAGTAATAATAATAATGATATTTTTCAGTAAATTTATATATCTGTTTTTGCCTTTTTTGTATTGTTTAATAAAGTGTTAAATTTCTTATTTGTTAATAAAAATTATAACTTGTTACTGTTATAAGTATTTTTATTTATATAGTATAAATATATGATTATTTTGCAATTGTTGTTGGTTTATCTTGATTTAACATTTAGATGGCGTGAGTTGATTTTCTAATTTTTTAGAATGATAGACGTATATTATGCTCATATAGATATGTTTATCATTGTGAATGACATGGTTAACATGAAATTATAATCTTTCAAAATAAAAGTAAAAATATTTTTCTTTATATCTTTGAGCTGTTTTTGGTTTGTTATTTCTTGTTGTAGTTATAAAAAATAATATGATCAAAAATGAGCAATACATAATCAAAAACGATTATTTTAAAATTGTTTCAAAGATTTGTAATTGTAAATGACATTACCAAAGAAATATTTAAAAAATAAAAACCTGGAATTTTTAATATGTAGTTTTATTTATACACTATCAAAGAATTCATCAATAATATATGAAATCTGACTGTTGTTGCAAAGGATTATTTTTTTATTATAGTAATATTTTATTTTCTAGAAAGGTTCATAAAACTGACAAAAAATAATAATTGTTCTTCCCTGTTTTCTGGTTGATTGTAAAAATGTTGAAACATGTTGGAAGAAATATGAATAGATTATTTATCAGTGTATAGTAATCATTTCTAACTTTACATAAAGGAAGAATAAATAAAATAACATTGTTGCCATTCTAAAGCTAATAGTTCTATTTGCAAAAACAACTTATGAAACTTAAAATCTGAGGTTTTACCTTGATAGTCATTTTGATTAGATTTTTTTGTATTTGATATTAACTGTGATTTTACATAATCGTCTATTTTTTTCAAGTCACGAAAAATTGTAGTTGGAAAGGAGTTGGATATTAGATATTGTTATAAATGTCGAATATAAAGGATAATTTAAGAGAAGGGGTGTATGTTACACAGGGGAAAAAAAATTGATAGAAAAAAATTATTGCATATATTCTGTAGTTGAAGAAAACTAAAGATACTAAGATTGTGAATTTTATGGAAGATTAGACAATAGTTTTTTAATATTGAAACTATTGATTTTATTAGATAAACTATTAAAATAGTAATAGTCAACTCCAAATAACAATGAGACTTTGAATATTAAATTTTGCACCATGTGATCTACCTATATCATATGACATATTCTTCCACATGACAGGAACTTTTCTGTTAGTTAAGAATGTCACTACTAAAAAAAAATGGTGACAATGCAGAATTGCTTTTTTTCTAAATTTAATATATGTAATAGACAGGGTATGAGCACAGACTTTCACATGACCCACCACTCTCCACACTATCTCATAACACTGATACACCTGAACACACATATGTCGAAAAGATAAATAATCACCAATATACATATTTCATGCTAAACCAGCAATCATCAGTTGGTCCAGATTACCATCTCTACACATATATGCTACAAGTGCTCAGATATATATTAAGATAGCAAGTCCTCCTACTTTAATGGACAGGCTTCAATCTACTCCACACTCCAACTCTTCAACTGTCCATCCAATTGAAAATCTGATGATGGAACGCTCAAAGGCCACCCTGAGGCCGAGATTATTGTCACACCCATGTTGACCTAAGGTCAATCTGACCCCTCATGTACAGGACATAATCCATTAAATACATACACAAGGGATAGGCAGACATCTCTAATATGTAATAGCTGGAATACACAGGCTTATATATACCTGTGTCTATATATGTAATAGACAGGGTATGAGCACAGACTTTCACATGACCCACCACTCTCCACACTATCTCATAACACTGATACACCTGAACACACATATGTCGAAAAGATAAATAATCACCAATATACGTATTTCATGCTAAACCAGCAATCATCAGTTGGTCCAGATTACCAATATATGTAATTAAGTTATTTATTAATTTGGAAGTTCATTTATTTAGTTATTATAATATTAGTCGAGTCCTTAAGATGAAAGAGTACTACTGTCCCATTCACTTGATCAACTATGGGATTTTTTCATATTTTTTAATTATGTATATACATATTGGAACAGTTAAGGGACCTCCTTTAAATACCAGTAAACAAGTGCAAATTTCATAATCGCATTTAAAGTAGATAATAAAGGAGATAATTGAACCTAAAACATGTTATATTTCTCAATCAACTACCCAAAATCAACACTAGTATTTTGAAATAGTTTTTTCTTTACTCAGCAATAATTTAATTTAAATAAAAAAATAATGCATTTTATTCTTTTATCAGGGCGCCATGCTAAATGAATGAATTTCAAAAACCAGAATCCCTCAATTTACAAAACATTCCCGCATTTTTGCCCAGTATAACAGTGTCTTTACTTAAAACAGTCTCTTTAATTAAAATATATTTTTCTCTTAATTGATAAAGTCCTGAAATGACCATTTAGAAATGAAAGTTCCTAAATAAAAAAGCACTGACAACTTGAATTTTAACTATCAACAATTTATTTTAAAAAATTAAAATTAATTCATATATATTCACACACACACACACAAAATTAAAAATAATTATTCTAAAATGCATTCATACAACTAAGCATATGAAAAATAAATGGATAATAATGACTAAGCAGCTAATACATATAAATTACATGTTAACAAAGAAATCAGATATTGTTGTTGTTTTTTAAAGTTTTCAAAAGAATAATTTTACCATGGTATTTTTTTTTCTCCCTTTACTGATTAGAATGGCATAAAAATTGTAATGTTCTCTCTGTCAAATGGTTTACTTTTAAATGTTCCGTTTTTGTGATAAAATAAAATCAATCGAGGCACACATTTTCCATAGGGGTTTTAAATTAATCCTGAGTTAGGCATTGATGTTCGAATTTAGATAGCTCCAAAAAAATCTACATAGTTTATGGTGAATTAGTACACTTTAGTGCCTAGCAATGCAGGCACACATTTTCCATAGAGATTTTAAAATAATCCTGAGTTAGGCATTGACGTTCGAATTTAGGTAGCTCCAGAAAAAATCTACATAGTTTATGGTGTATTAGTACACTTTAGTGCCTAGCAATGCATATTCTCTGGCCGTATTAACAAATGATCCTTGGGTTCCATATTTCTGACAAGGACGATTTTTGCTTCATAAACTACAGTAACCATGAAATATTTTTTTAACCACGTTAATTAAGAGTTCACAAAAGCTAAAAGAATTTATACTGCTCAACTCTCCAATTAAGACCCAATTAAAACACCGAATGAATGATTAATAATCCCCTCAAAAATGTGTCCCCTTTATATCTTCTCTCATCAATTTTTTTTTTTACATTTTTCTCTTTTTTTTAATTACAATATATGTGCGTGTTTGTATAAAGTACATATATATATATCAAAGCATTTCTTTTCTTTTTTATAACATTTTATCTTTTTAAATATCTTAGTAAGTTGTGAAAATCAACTTTCCCTGTAGACTGGAATATGATTCTTTAAATTTGCCTTTTGAGAAAAGTTGGCTTATTTTTCCTCATGATTGAAAGGTATAAAAATGAGTTCTTGATATGCTTCCATCTACTAGTGTTTCCTTTCTTTTTCTTAAGTAATCTTCTCAGTCTTTTACTCTTTTTCTTTCTCTCCATTTTTGTTAATCAAAATGATTTTGGAGATAGATCGAGTTCAAGCTGCTTGACTATGTTACTGGACTTTTTTTTTTTGATGGCCTTCTCTAGAGAAATAGTGGTATTATACTGGTGAAAAGGTCTTTGTTGAATTGGGTTTGAAAATAATTTGCTGAAGCAGACATTTTCTACTGCTATTTATTATAAAGGATCAATTGTAAGCAAGACTGATCTACAGTCTGTTTTGAAAATCATTTCTTTCATCTCATCAGCAACTCTCTTTGGGAAAATCTTAGCAACAAGTTACTGTTTTATAACTAGATTTTTTTTTCATGTTCCGATTCATTGATTTTTTTTTTTTTTAATTGAGAAAATTTTGTAAAAAGAGAAAAGTATACATAAATGAGTGTATGCATTTATATATAGACACGTTAAGGATCAGATTTTTATTAATTCACAATTAAATGTATGTTCTTCAAGCACATACTTCGAGAAGATTGGGGAGATTTATCTTAATTTTTACTTATAAGACTACTCTGCTTACTTAATAAAATAAGCAATAAATACTTAATTCTTGAGCTGTTATTAAAAATTTTATAATTATCTATAATTATATATAGACACGTAATTATATATAGACACGTTAAGGGTCGGATTTTTATTAATTCACAATTAAATGTATGTTCTTCAAGCACATACTTCGAGAAGATTGGGGAGATTTATCTTAATTTTTACATATAAGACTGCTCTGCTTACTTAATAAAATAAGCAATAAATACTTAATTCTTGAGCTGTTATTAAAAATTTTATAATTATCTAAGTCAATATTTCTCATCCGTGTGATGAAGGAGTAATTGCTTTTTCTTTGAATATCCTAAGTCTACCAAGGACTGAAAGTTCACTAATATTCAGTGCGGTTTATATCCGATACAATAATTTTATTATTCTCATTCTTAAATGCCAAGTTAATAAAAAAATACTATTCTAAATTCTTTCAATTATGATAGAAATAGTAATGTATAATAAGTACATGAATGCTATAAAAGTTTTCAAAGTTTTAATATAACAAAATAAGCTTTCTTCTTAACTTTCTCTTCTTAATTAAATGATCACTATGCTATTTAACTGCTATTATTTAAAAAAATCATTATTATCAATTATATAATTAGAATAAGCAAAAACTGTTCTAACCTAATCTAATTCACCTTCCCCCTTCCCCAAGGTAATGATTTAATCTTTTTAAATTAAATCTATACACTTTTACAGGGGGGGGGGGCAGCAATGCTAAGCATTTTGGATTGATTGCAAATAGACAACTCCATATTTTAATCACTGCATGAAGTTTGCATAAAGCTAAAATCAAAAAGAGACTTTTTCTTTATTGGTAATATATAAAATTATGAGTAAATTGTATATACACCCATACACGATTTTAAAGTGTATATCTCTGATAGAAATGATATGATAAATAATTAGTTAGGGTTATTAATATATTAATTGGAATGAATGATATCAGAATTGTGAATATAGAAAATCTGATACTTGTAAATAAAGTTGTAATAATATGTATTGCAAGCAATAGTTATGAAAAGTTTTAAATTGTAATATCTGAGTTGTACTTACATTTAAGGAACTAAGTTGTACTTTGAAAATAATGACTGATAATCTCTAATAATAATTATAATAAACAGTGATTCAAAAATGAATATAGCCATTTAATCTTAAAAAAAGGGGGAAAGGGAGAGAAAAACTACTCTAGAAATGAATTTTGTAATGTCTATACAAACCAGTCTGTTAATCACAAATATGTTCACATATAGAACATACTGGTCCATTTTTTTTGTTTACTTGATATTTTACAATGTTTTCTTTTAAGTTCTTAAGCAGAAGAATTTTCTTTCTGAAATAATTTGACATCATGTCTAATTGTAGCTCTCCAATGGATTTTATGCTCTCAATACCTTCTTAATGGTGATATTTGATGTTGCACTTCTCTAAAATGTCTTTGTGATAATTCTTGTAGATGGGTTTACCTCTTTTACTAAACCAAATTCATTATAAAACACTCTTTTGGGAAATCTTCCATTGTTCATTCATTTTGCATATCCAATCCAACTAAGGTGTGATTTTACAATAGTCGATTCAGTATCATATTTAGCAAGCTGAAGAACATAATGATTGCTTTTACAATCTTACCATTGTAATTCTAAAATTGTACAGAGCATTCTTAATTGAAACTTTTTTAAAGCTTTTATATTGTGCTGATAGCATGTCCAAGTTTGACACCCATACTATATTAGATAAAATAACATCTCAATATGCAGCTAACTTAGTTGCTGAAGTTATTTCCTTGTGATGAATTCCTCTATCTTTTAACTTGTTTAAACCAGCAGCATATTGACATCTCTGTTGGATATCAAATCTGCCTTTCTACTATAACAGACGGAACAATGACCACTAGCCCAAAAGTTGATGATGCCAGATATAACGGACAGAAACGACGACAACTAATCCCAAACATTGCTAACACCAGTATAATGGGCAGTACTCTTCATCAACAGTCATAAACTAACCAAGTCCAATTCTGGTGCACCAGATGTAATGGATGGTCAACTAACTTGCAGACTGTACTACTATGCAGATGTAGCAATATGATATGGGGATAAGTTAATATGCTCTAATTTATTACCTCTAATGAAACAATCTGCAAAGACCTACCAGGTTTAGAATGGAAAAAAAATTTGCATCCGACTATGTTCAGACTGTGGGTCATCTGATAGAATGCTAATGAGAACCCGATGAAATGCTTAACCAATGATTGCATACCCTTTAATTGACTAACTCTATCCCTATTTAATAATATTAAATGCAATTTAGGTTAGTTCATCCACTTTCCCCCTTTTAAATTCCATTATGCCCTAATATTCAAACCCAGAGAGAATATTGCTTTTGACTCCTTTAGCAGGTATGAACAGATACACACAGAAACACCTGCACCTATATATAGGTTACAACTAGCATCTATTATATTTGTTTTATTTTCAAGCTTTTATATGATAAGAAAAATAGGTGTGTATGCATGCCTAATTGTTTGCAGACTGTGGAATGTCAGAACAACTCAATAAACCAGAGACTGAAATAATACAAACTCTTAAACATTTATTAACAATAATAAATATCAAGTATAACAACAATAGTAATGATAAAAAAAATAATCATATGTACATGTGTCACCTGTGAACCCCTACTATTTTACTAATTAACGATTATTATAATACAACCCTTATACCCCATGGTAGAAATCCACCTATGTCACTCATTCTCTACAAATAATAATATAAAAAAATAAACTTTAGTTATTTAATATCGTTGAGATGCTGGCTAGCTAAATTATATATATTTGCAGATGTTAACAACCTATTTAACAAGTTTCCCCAATTTATATATATGATAGAGACAGATACTAGTTGATTAGTCAAACATACTGGAAAATATATGTACAAGGTTAATCACAAAATAAAACATATAATATGTATTCTGTATAAGTGTTGTAATTTAACCTATGAAAATAAATTTAGAGAATCTTACCTCAATATTTATGTGGATAACCTGATGTGAAGCAGGTGGGTTTACCTAAATTTTATTTACAATGAAAATAGAAAAATATCAAAGTGAATAATTCCCCCTTTCTTCTTTGCTAATTCTCAAAAAAAATTAGGTTTCAGCATCAGGGTGTGAAAATACAACAGATAACATGAATAAAAAAAAAAAAATAAACAAAAATTTACAATATTGA
This sequence comes from Epiperipatus broadwayi, assembly GCA_028023455.1. NCBI lineage: Eukaryota > Metazoa > Onychophora > Udeonychophora > Euonychophora > Peripatidae > Epiperipatus > Epiperipatus broadwayi. The sequence continues at coordinate 1,116,732 of JAQFVV010012449.1, forward strand.
TTCTTTGATTTAAAAAAATTGTAATTGGAACAAAGTTCATAAAAATCATCATAATAGAAGTAGTAGTAGTTGATATTTAGGCAAGTTGTTCTTCAAAGCAGTTTCACTTAGTAAATCATTTTCCTTAGCAAGGATAGATAGGTACAATGGTGTCTCCTGTAGTTGTGTTTAATGGTAAACACCTTGATCCTCATTTGATTCACCATAAAGTATTCCAATCCTTGTTTACTTTGGACTGCAGGCATCTTCTTGTGTGTTTACAATAAAGTAGAAAAATATATATATAGATATAGAGGCTTAATGCAGCTGGTACGAAATACCATGACACACAATAGCATGTTTTGCTCTAGCCCATCTTCATATTAAAGTACAATTTAATAATTATTTGTAATCATAAATTTATATCAGATAATATAGAAGTGCTATATATATATATTAAGAAAATTATTTCTTTCTTTTCCAATTTTCAGCAGATTAATTTTCGTTATTCTTTTTGAAAAAATTTAAAATAGTAAAAAAAAATACTCCAACAACTTTTAAAACACGATTTAATTATTTAAGAATTTATCAATTATTCTTACTTCTTATTTCATTTTCTTTCCTCTGAATTTGGTAAACTTTTAGTTACAGCATTTGACTTTTAAAATGTTTATAATTTAACTAAAAGAAAAAGTAAAACTCTCATTTTAGCATTCTAAATTTTAATTTTAATTGCTGTCTTTTGTTACCGGTGCTATAACAATAAGAAGCATGATTTGTAAACTGTTTTTTTGTTTTTATACATTTCACAAGCGTAGATTTCCAGGGATGCCAAGATTTTTAACTGCCTATTGTTTAAATTCATTTAGATTTTTATATGTATTGTTTAAATACATTTCATTTATTACAAATAAAAAAAAAAATCAGTTTTATTTTCACACACATGTGTCCACCCAATTAACTTCAGGCTATCCTTAATTCATTTAATTATAAATTAATATTCAATTTTAAATAATAAAAAAAAAAACCTTACAGTTTATTTAATCAAATAGTTTATATATATACAATATTACATTATAAAATATTGATCGTATTTTATTTTATAATAAAATAATCTATTGTGCATTATATGTATATATGTAATAAATAATAAACAAATAATCTTCCCATTATTAATATAAATTCCAAATGGATTGGGTTCAATAACTAGGCTTGATCTTTTTAGGAATGTGTGCATTGTAAGCTACCCTTTACACTACTTACTGATTTATATTCTCAAGTTGGTGATAATCCAAGATAAAAATTGCATAGGATTTTTTTTCTCACTGGCTGATAAAAAATTTGAGGTTTTTTTGAACATTAATTAATACATCAAGATCTTTTGAACTGGAAAAATAGTGCAATGACCAATATACTGTAAATTTAGATTTCTTAGAAGATTAAGTTGTTGTTTTTGTTTTTAATTAATTCAAATTAAAAATTCCATCATCAAATAAGCAATGTATCTTAATCCTTGTCTGATTAAGCCACCTGTACACAATTTAAAAACTACTGTCATAAAAATTGAGATCAGTTTTGGAGCAAGTACCCATCCTTGTTTAACACCAGTTTTCACTTAAAATGCATTAGATTTTTCACATGTTGTAATAACATTTTCATTAACTTATCACAAACTTGTTATTTATATTTCATATGTATTTTCATTACTATTATTTTTCTGCATCTTGGGTTGATGTTTCTCTGTGTATGTGTATAATATCATTTAAAAATCATGACTTTTAATTAAAAAAACTCAGAGATAAATTTTAAAAATTATTTGGAAAAGAATTCTCATGGTTATCTTTTTAACCAGATTCACCTTGCTCAATAAATTAAAAGAAATTTCATTATTTTTATTCATAATTGGAAAAAGTAATAGTCATTGATTTATCTACATTATTCACAGGAAAAATAGATTATATATATATTTTTTCAAATATAATCAGTTATTTTTTGTAAATTATGTCTTAGATTTAAAATACTGATGTATTAACAATGGCTTGTAAAATGGCCATTAATGTTAAGCAATTTTTTTGCTTTGATATTATTATATTAAACTATGCAGTATATAATAGGAGTAATAAAAACTTTAATTATTACAAAAATAAAATGTAGAAAAATAAATATATTTATCAGATTTTTTGGTGCACAAATCAACTTTTAATCTCTTCATAAAAACATGATTTTTTTTTTTGCATATATTTGCAGTTCTTGTTTGTGTATCCCATTCAGTTTCAGCAGGATTTTAATATTGTGCATAAGATTATATTGTCACAAGCAATATTTAATTCAATTATAAATCAAAATTATATAATAATTTGAAAAGCATTCTTTTATTTTTATGATCATTTTTTTTATTATTAGTTAGACAAATGAAGTTATAATATAACTGTTCTATACTACATTCATGGATTTTCTAATCATGTTTGAACATGGTGAAAGCTTCTTATTGCATTCAAACTTTCTAAATACTCAGTTTAAAACTTGTTTTGTCATGAATTAGTAATAAGCAGTTCAAGTCCTGATATTAGTCTGGATTTTGAATAACTCTGATTTAAGTTAAACATATCTGTCTTACAAAAGTTCATTCTGTGTAATTAGGTATATTTTTCTTTTTTTTTACTGAAAGAAAATTGCAAAAAATGAATTTGTTTTAATGTGCAGTAAACAAATTGTTGCATTCAGCAAGACTTAATTCAGCATAAGCATAGTCCCACTGATTTCAAATGCCTTGATTGTTGAACTTTAAGAACTTACTGCAATTTCATGATTTATATTTTATAAATATTGTATATAATTTCATTTTTGAAGACCATTTCATTGAGCTTAGGTTTTATTTTTCAATATTTTAAATTGGTACATATTAAATGAAATGTATTTATTTATGATTGATTATATATATATTATACCGGATACTCAATCTATTCTGAAACAGAGGGCGCCACCAGACCACTACGTGTCTGGAAAATTTGTTTACTGTGATCAGAATAGATGATGATGATGGTTTGCGCCGACTAGACTCAGGGAGAAACAAGAGATCTTAAATTGTTTAGACAATTGAGACAAAAGCACAAAGACAAACGTCAGCCAAATTAAGTTTAAACATATTTCATAAATTTTATTATGAGACAATAAATTATTAAATATAAGTTTATGCCACAATAGATGGGGGTTAACTCAGGCATGTACCAGACATACTAAAGGCAAAGCTATGACAGACTGACTGATCTTCTAATAAACAAATTTAAAAGGGAGGAAGCAAATTTCATTCAGCAGAGGATTCACCTAAACATTGGTTTTCACTTTCAGATATTTAAACCATATGCCCCTGAAATAGATCAAAGAATCCAGCGCTGGTGAGCTGTTTGAGATCTAAAAATTGGTCAGACCTCGAATGTCCTTATATCGGTATGAGCTGCACCTATTACTAGGTTTAAAATAACGGTGATTGATCCACCTCAAGAACACCCGACAAACACGACCGAAATGAAGAAACAATTAAAACTGGTGAATCCCAGCCAAACGATTGGCGGAAATTACTTTAAAATTAATAATTAAAGATCCCACTAAGGGACAAGTAAATAATTATAAAAACAGTTACGTCTGCCCAGCATTTAAAGAAAATAAATTTACAAACAAATTCTGAGTACACGCTCTGACAAATTTAAAGCACACATAATAAATACAAAAAGAAATCTATCGGAGAGTGCACATGAGTACGAAATATCAAAAGTTAAAATACTCTAGCAGAACGAAAGTATTGCTCACCTGTAATTTAAGAAAGGATAAATTTTATCTTCCTGCTGACGACTTATAGAATTACAAAGAAAAACACAATTCTAATTTCCGCCTTTAGAGATATTAGAAACGAAATCTCCACCTGCGAAAATCAGACAATAAAGTCGTCAGCCAAAATAGTTTTGGAGGTTTAGCAAGAGGGCAAACATAGAATATAAAATTAATTATTGAATACTAAATAATTACAGGTAAGCATAAATATATATATATATACAAGACTGCTAAAGCATTTACAAAAGCGAGGCATAAAATATAAAACTCATTCATCACTCTCCAATAAACAAAACTGAAAGCAAATTGGAAGCTTAAAACTAAGATTCCAAGACACACTATAAAATATTGGAAAACACAGCAGATATTAGATATGAGGCTATATTGATTTAAGAAGACATATTTATGATTAGATTGAGCGAAGATTTAATGAGAATTAATTTACACTGGGAAGAATAAAAACGAAAATAGTTACCTTTTGGTAAAACAAAGTTCACGTAGAATGCACACTTTTACTTAAGTTCATTTTCAGGTTCTTTAGGCAGCAAGGTAGATGTAGAGAGGTTCCGGCTTCTTTTAGGTGTTCAAGGTGTTACTGGAGCAAACTTGGAAGTCAGGGATCCGTCTTTTATGGAGTTAGCAAGCCATTCGGGTGGTGGTAACAAGTATAGAATTTTTCATTTTGTTGCAGGCAAAAGTATTTAATCACAGCTGATGTCCTTTAAGAAATTAAATGTCCGTGCTTATAGAAATTCTCACTTGATAAACAGCTTGTCTATCAACGAACAATGAATTAACTGACACTCCAAATTTTCGGGGCTATTTATACGTTGCTCCATTTCCCGCGAAACATTTTATTTGTTGTCCAATTTCTATGCCTTAGGCAGGGCAAATATTAATCTCCTGCTCATTCTATCTAAGAATTCTACCCAGGGTTTATTGAAATGAAAACAACAACATAAAAATCAAATCTCCGCTATAAAAATTGGTTATAATAATTAAAATAAAAGCCACAGGAATGCAATTAGCTAGCCAGCTTGTTTTTAAATCAAATGGATTTAAAAACAGGCGGTATATGAAAACTATTTTAAAATAAATCGATAAACATTTTTAAAAAAATCAGTTTTACATATAAACGCGTATGTACTTCGATACACGCATTCTTTTTAAATAATACTGCAAATTTAAACTCCACATTTAATGAAAATTAAAAGCTTAATAAATTTCTTTTTTTTGTAATGACACCATTGAATCGGATTTCAATCAGGTTCAATATATATATATACAACTTAAATATGTTACAAAATGAAAGATTTAATTATATGATTATAATTTATCTAATAATTATTTTAACAGCCACTTACAAATAAATATGGCCATTCTAATTTCAAAGGAAAAAGGTAGGTAAAAAAAATCCTTAAAAAACAGTTTGTTGTATCTATACAAACTAATTCATGAACTATAATTGTGTGTATATATATTATTCTGTTTCCAAAATTTGTTTAATTGACATCTTGTGATGATGTTTTAACATTTTCTACAATTAACTTTTTATTCTGAAGAATATGTCCTTACTATCGTCCATTCAATATCATTATATTAAACAAACTGAAGAGCATATCAAATGATCTTTTAAATTGGTGGTCTTTTAAATTTGCCATCATGTTTTTTTGAATTTTACAGATAATATTCTAAATGAATTTTTGTTTTTAGAAACTTTCTTTTAGAACAATATGGAATCTATGTTTTACTATAATTTAATCTGTTTAGCTGCAAATTCCACCCTTCTATTTTGAATGGGCCTTAATTTCATATATATTTCTTCATATTTAAAAAAATTATTTTTACAATTAAATCTTTTCTATATCATATATTGATAGTCTTAATATTATTTATTACAAATATAAGCTTTTAAACAATATACATTCTAAAAGTTAATATTTGATGTTTGCAAAATATGAAAATAAATTTCTATGGCACTTGTCATCATCGGTCATAATTATCTATTTACAAAATTAGTAGATTGACATTTTAGATAATTTAATTTAATTTTTTTAAATCTGAAGAAATTTATGGTTAGTTGTCATCAAAGAAAGAAAAAAATATTAAAAGTATATGTTTAATTTATTGTTATTATATATATTTTTTTAATTTCTTTATCATTTTGACAAAAAACCATTCTGTTTTGCCCAGTCAAACAGCTTTTGCTTGCTATAACAAACTTATTGAGTTGTCTTCCTAAGAATAAATGCTTTAAAAGAATATCTAATTACAATGATGTATTTTTTGGTCTAAATTTTTTTTTTAGGAATATATTTGGTTTCATCTAAAACACTCCACCAAGTCTAAGGATATGTCTCCCATGGCATTATCATTCAAATTGGCTATTGTCATTGTCTAAAGAGTCTGTATAATATGCTGACATCTTCAGATTTTTTTAACTAGTAATTTTAACATTATAACTATAGTAAAATAAAACTTCATACAGTAATATAATGTTATATATAAACTTAAAACAATGTAGAGAACATATAGCAATCACAGCATCATTGTAATGTCCAAAACAGCAAACAGGGTGGAGTCTTTCCTAGAGAGATAAATCAGGTTAAGGAAATGGACCAACTAACCACCCCACATTTATATAATTAATTGAAGTACAATAATAATATCTCCTTATGAATTTTTAATGAGTCTTAAAATCTTTTATAAAAAATCATTATACTTTTAAAATGTTTTAGAAATTTACTTTTATTACTTTAAGATGTCCACAATTATTGAAATATGGCATTATGTTATTAATTATAGAAATAATTAGCAGCTATTATTTTTTTAATCTTTAATGATTTGAAGTTATTTTGAATTAAATGTCCCACTATAATACATTTATTTTTGCCTGTCATTATTTGAATATATACTTATACTTTTCACATGATCACCATTTCATATGCTTACACAGACTATTAATAACAATAACAAACTCTTCATACAGTAGTGACACCATATGCAAAACTTATTAATCAATGGTTGCAAGAAGGTTTGTGCTTAGAATCTCTATCTAGTACCTACTTATCCAATATTCCTATACTAGTTTCTTGCTTATAGCTTTCATAAGTGAGGTGCCTTGGATTTGAGAGCACTCCACCTAGATCTTATGATCTTATAGAATCCTCCAGCACCCATTTTGCCTATTCAGTTAACTATAAAGCTAGGAGTCCAAGAAGAAATAAAAATGTTTTAATCCAAGCTCATTTGCTTGTATAGTCATATAGAACTGGACTAGTTCAGTATCTATGTACACCTGGGTCTCTTTTTACGCGGACTTATTTAACATGATTTTGAAGTTACACGATTCATGTTTCACCCAGAAGTCGAACTCCGATAATGCGATATTACTTTAAATAATAAATTTTGCGGACTTTCATTATATTGAAAGTAATAGCACATTATTGGAATTCGACTTTCATCTTAGTAATTTCAATATTTTCAGTGCTTTATAATAGTAAGATTTTATGCAATAATGAAATTAAAATCATGATTTCCACATTTTATGTATACACATATTAAATTTTACAAGATTATAATGTAAATTTGTTCAAACATTGTGCGTGTTAATTTTGCATTTTAAATCACATTCTGTTTTTGCTTTTTAAAAAAGAACGTAATCAATTATTTTCTTATTAATGACACTAATCATTAACGTGCTCTTAAATTCCAACGAGAGCTAAATGGTATGTCTGAATATCGCGAGCTTCGTAAACAATTAATAAAATCATCTTCTCAAAGATTAATTACTAATTATGTTGTCACCAGAAAATCATAATAATTAAAACGTGTATAAAAAAATGTAAATTACTGTACTGTAAATTATGCATAAAAATATATTATTTTGAATAAAATTAAATATTATAGTTAAAAAAAGTTTGTCTTGTATCAATTTTTTTCAAATTTGAAAGTTTTTATTAGTCATATTTTATTTCCTTATTTTTTTTTTTGCGTGAATTTTAAAGTAATTTTACGTTGGTGCTTTGCTTTTACGCGAATTTTGAAAAATCACAGACCGCACCCCCCTTTTCAATGTAAGTTACGTCTATTTTTGCGCGATTTCGTTTGCGCGTGTTTTCTGAGGAACCTATCTATCGCGTAAAACGAGACCTAGGTGTATTTTGGTGTCTTTGATTTCTCAAAAATCACAGTCACCATATCCCATGGATAGGATAGGTATAAAACCATATGTGCATAAGCTGTTAATAACAGCAAACTTTCTATACAGTAGGGCCACCAAGTACAAGACCTAGTAATCAATGGATGCAAGATGGTTTGTGTATAAAATCCATATCTACTGCCTACTGATCCAGTATTCCTAGATTAGTTACTAGCTTGTAGCTTGTGAAAGCCATGAGCTAGAAACTAGTTGGAATAATAATGGATGAACAGGCACTAGATAAGGATTTTATACCCAAACTTTCTTGCATCCATTGATTGCTAAGGCCTGCACTTCCTTTACTGTATGAAGGGTATGCTACTGTTACTTATAATTTTTTAAAATTAATTTTTGATTGGCTGCATCTACTTTCTCTCTATAAATATATATATATTGAAACAATTAGTTCTAATCTTTCATGTAAAGATAATTGTAATGATACCATACATGTAAATGTTGATATGCTTTGTGTAGTTTACTATTGTTCTTTCTTCAGTGTTTTTAGTTTTCTGTTCAGCTTCAATAAGACATTTTATAAAGAATATCAACATATATATTCAAGATTTATATTAAAACAATATTACTACTGTTTTTGTTCTTTCACACAGTTGAGAGTGAGTGCTATCTTGTCAAAACATCATTGTATTCAATTTTACTTTATTAAAAACACCGTTTTTTCTGAAAACATGATTTATAATACTTTTTTTTTCTGTGAGAACATTCATTTCAACAATATTACATAAATATATAGTTCTGTTATTTGAAAAAATGTTGTTTTTTTTATAGATATAAATCTATTTGATATAAAATAAAATTATTTCTTGTTTTTATAATCTATTTTTTTTTTTTTTTGTTATTGAGCATAGTTCCAAGTATTAATTGATTCTCTTTTTCTTCAGATTTTTGTTTCATTTGTATTTTTCAACAAAAGAAAAAATACTTTCTATTTTAGCTTTACATTTTTTACAAAATTCATTAAAAGCATAAACTCAAAACAAAGTAAGTCAAAAAATAAAATAGCAGTTTTGCAAGTAAAAGAATAATAAATAGTAATAATAAACCAAAAAACTTCATTTTAGGCTTTGGGTTAAAAAAAGTAAGTAAAAGAATATCCCTATATCCTTATATTTAAGATAAATATCATTAAAGTGTAAGTTCAAACACAAAAGTATTCTTTGAAAATATTAAAAATAAGTATTTAATTATTTGAAATGAAAAGAAAAAATTTGGCATTAGGTATTTCCTGTTTGAGATGTATAAATTTTCTTTTGATTAATTTTCTGTTAAAAAGCAATATTATTCAAATAAAAAAAATTTAAAACAGAAGTAACCTTCCTTTAGCTATATATAAACTAATAATCATTAATTAATAATAAAAAAAAAAAGACTGATATCACTTGTTCCTTTGGCTCTGATAGTATTTAAACACACATTTATTGATGTGTTATAATGCAGAGCATGAACTCTGTATAATAGCCTGATTTTTAGTATTGTAAAAACATATTCCAAAATCACTATAAGATATTCAGAGGTTATAAAGCAGACTTAAGTTTAATACCCCCTAAATATCAAATGAAATGTCAATTTTAATCCATGTAAATACAAATAATCATAACATATATGAAATTGAAATGCAAATAACTGCAACCCTCCATGAGCTATATATAAACTAATAATCACCTGTCAATAGACAAAAAGAATAGAATGCTACTAGTTGTTATTTTATCTCTGTTGGCATTTAAACATACATTTATTGTTGTAATGTAATATAGAGTGAACTCTACATTTAGCCTAATTTATTTTGAAGTCATTATTAAGAATTCAGAAAATAAATGTAGTACTCAATTTTAACAATTTCTAAATGTCAAATGAAACATCAGTTTTAGTAAATGTAAATATAAATAATTAATTCTTAACTTATATGAAATAAAAATGGAAGTAAACACAAGCCTTCATGAGCTATGTATAAACTATTATTCACCCTCCAATAAATCAATAGAATGATACCATCTATTCCTTTAGCTATGATATTGCATAACATTATATCAATAAATGTATGCTTAATTACCATCAGAGCTATAGGAAGGTGATACCATTTTTTTGTTTATTGATAAGTGATTATTAGTTTATTTATGGTTTATGGTGAATAGAAGTTTTTTTCACTTCAATTTCATTTGATATTCAAGTAAAAGCTTTAATGTAAATATCAAATTCTTATTAAGAAATAAATATTTAAGAGTTTTGAACTTAAATATTAAACAAGTATACAAATTAGATTTAAAATGTGTTCTGTATTTATGATATCAATGAAAGCCTATATTGCACAGGCATAAAAATGTAATTTTTTTCTCAGAAGACTCTAATTGTCATTTTCTTGGATCAGTGATAGCTATTGACATCTTAATAATTTACTTAGAATTAAAATCTTAATTTACTAAATGATTTTTAATTGTCAAAGTAAAAAAAATTTTAATTAAAATATTTATTTTCAAGCAATTGCAACAGATTCCTGCCATTGACATCATCTGGCTCAAGTGTAGTCAGTTACATGAAAGTTAGCATAAAGATTAATTTATTTATTTTTTTACATTTTTCTTTGTAATTTAATGAGAATTAAAAAGATTATGTTTTTATTTAAATTTAGACTCAGATTAATTAGTTCTGAAATAAATGAGATTAACTTGTTTATTTAAATATGGTTTTAATTTCTCCTTATATGTAAAAACAAAAAATACTTAATTGTAATTATTAATTAGAGAAAAAAAAAAATATAACTTACTATTAAAAATTTTCGGCTGAACGTTTTCGAGGAACCATGCCTCATACTCATAGCCTTCATGAAAAGTGTAATAAATATATGCAAATGTAAATATTCAAATAAGCTACTGTTACGTAGCCCATTTTTTCGAGATCTCGAAGCATGTGTCCTTTCTGTTAATGGCATGGATGTCTCTATTAATATAGAATGCCTCCTTTATTTTTCTCCTGTAATCATTTGGCTCTGAACATAAAATAATGGGGTTGGCAGGTATGAAGTTGTGCCCAGATTGTTTACTATGTTCGAAAAATACAGAGGATGTGTTTATTTAAAAAAAAAAATTAAATCCTGGTCCAAGAATCAGATAACATGTTATTGATTGCTTAAAATTTTGAGATATTTGGAAAACAAAAAAATCTAAAACAGGACAAGTGATAAAAGGTAGAATGTTCATTACAGAGAACAGTCACAGTTATTGTGAAAATAGGATCAATAATATTAAAATATTAAAACCTATTTGCAGATATCTATTAGTCATTGTTCTTGTATGATGAGTGAACAAAGTAAAAACTACTTATCCTGAATTTCAAACTGCTCTGATGTTAGTTTGTGTATCATATTAATTTATTTATTAATTCATTTATTAGAGAAGAGTTCTATCATTCATCACATTAACTGCTTATCTAACAAGAGAAGCTTTAAAATTGGTAAAACTTAATTATAGTTATACATATAGTCTTCACATTACTGTTAACAGAAACTGTCTCGAATATGAAAAAAAGAGTTAATATTTCTGAAAAGTGTCTAAGAATTTATCTACCAAGTAAGATTTACATATTTCATTCAAACAGAAAGCAAATTGGGGAGGAAGGGAAAAAGAACCATACAGTTGTTTATATAATTGAATCAGGATCCTGAAGTTCCAAACATTTTTAATTTTAGTTTCCATTTTAATTTAAATAATTGAACATTATGTTCCAAGATAAATATTAAGTTATAGCATATTCTGATGGCAACTATTATTAATTTTCTTATTTTTATTTAATATAGCAATTTTTTATTCTACTTATGTAATCTGACTCATACTGAGTATTAATATTTTGATCATTAAATATTTACTTGATTAACTCTTAGCATTTTTTTATTCACTATTCCATATTTTTAATTATTTGTTGTATGACTGTGTTCTCATATTTCTTCATTGACTTTCCATGTGCATTTGGAAGCAGTAAATATTGTATGGGGATGATTAGCCTGAGATCGCAGTCAGCATTTATTAAAAGGCTTTCAACATTTAAAGAACTTATCGAAAATATGAATTTATTTAATAATAAAAGTCTTTGAATATTTCACTGTTCTCTAAATATACTTTTTCCATCTTTTCACAAATAATATTCATCAGACCAATCAAATGCCAGGCGAAGTAGATTTAATAGTTTACTTTCTTGTTTTGCTCTCTAACAGTCAATCATGGGTTCTCTACAAATATAAAGACACTATCTGTTCATTTTTCAAGTCAATTATCGATCACTTGATACAATATTAATATAACTATTTAACACAATTTGTCATGAATAGTATTAATAGATTTCCTTGCTTTGGGCATAAATTTAAAATTCATTGCATTTTTGCTAACAGTTTTTTTATGTTAATATATATACATTTTTTAGCATAATAATAAAAAATGGAATGTTAAATATGTGATTACTGATTTATTTTACCAAAGTTAATTTCCCTTTCAATAAACCAAATCATATATTTTTTCAAAATAATTTTCATGATTTCTGTTACAGTATTCTTTTCCTGTAACATTTTTATTGTAAATCATAATGATTATCAGAACAATCACATCTATTCAATCAGCCACAATTGAAATTATTAGTATTTTGTAATCTTTTTTTTTTTTAATCATTATACTCATATTTTCAATTCTATTATGTTCTTTGTTTACATGTATGTAATATTACACTTTCAGTTTTTTTCATATTTTCCCACTTTCAGTTACTATTCTAAATATTCTTTTTTTTTTTTCAATCTTTATAAAAATAGGGTGTGATATAATGTATGTTCTTCACAAATAAAATCATAAGTTTCTTTGTACAGATTATATACCCTTAAAATGTATTTGTCAAATTAAACATTTTCCCCCCATTCTGAAACATTTTTTGGATCATTGTAAACATAATTAATCAGATTACCAAAGCTTCCTGTGTAAAATAAAATATTAGATATTATATAATAGCTATATTCTTAATTTTATATTGGGATTGTTTAGGACTGACCATACTAGTTTCAAATTTCATCAGTAATGTTAGCTTGCCATCTATTTGAATATAATATTTATAGGGTATTAAAAAATGTAGATATCTTTAAAACCATAATCTATGATCTTTAAATAAGAAAAAAAATGTATTCATTTAAATCATCACATCACTATTTGCAGTGTAATATTGAAATGAAAAATAAATTGTTATACAACAGGCACATTCCTGTAGTAGATAATCACATGTTATTGCTTGGTCATAGTATCTTATTCTTAGTTATCTGTTTTATCATAAGTCTGAGAGCTTAATGTATATACATCAATAATTTTTATTAGTCATTCATTAGGTTAGAGATTATTCAATAATGAATAATATTTTTGTTACATAATTACATTCCTTCACAAGGTATTAAAAGTGGATAGAAACCAGTCCCTACTTTGCATGTGAGGGATGTGGTGAAAATTACATTACAGAAATATTATTCATTATTGGATAATCTCTAAGCTAATAAATTACTAATAAAAATTATTAATATACTTCCGTTAAGTGAATTGTGTCAAAGCTGTGAGAACAGCATGTTTGACACTTATCAGTTAAGCTGTAGTAATTTGCTGTATATATATACTGAACAATGATAAAGATATGTGTAAGTCATTGTGATCTGGGCCGATTGATGAGTGCTGGTTCCGTATGAAATGTGCATCTTGAGGTTCATAGATTTTTTTCACATGTCTTTGGTTATATGTTTATGGTTACATCCTTTACAAGATGTTAAAAGTAGAGAGAAATCTTGCATGAGAATGCTGTAGTGAATAAAAAAAAAATTTCATTACTATTATTAATAAAAATGATATTAAGATATATTATTTTGATCTCTTATTTTGCTTTTTATTTTTATTCAATAATAATAATATTTGGCAATTATTTTCTTTCTGGATATTCTATTATTTCTTTTAGTATTTATAGCAATATAAATTTGAATTAATTCATTTAAAAATTCTCTAAATAAACTATCTATATAATAATATTGTTTTAATGAATAGACGGGGGAGGAATTGAAGTAAAAGAGAGAATCAAAAAGAAAACTAAATTTTTGATTTTTTTTTTTTTATTAAAAATATAGAAAATCTGTTAAAAATTATCTTATGTAAGATAAATAAAGTAATTGTTTAAAAAAAAAAAATATTTTTTTTTTGTTTGATAACGTTTTTTTTTATTTTTTTTATGATTGTTTAATAAATATAGTCAGTAAGTAGACTTTGTTTATGTTATAAGATATTTGCTTGATTTAATTCTTCTGAGTATTAAAAGAATATATATTGTAATATTTTTTTCATTAAAAACACGAATACACATATATATTAGCTTGAGTGTACTTTCTTTAAAGTGCTTATGTCTTACAATAAATATATATTTTTTTAAATATATCTGAGATTTAGAAATATTTATACCTACAGACAAAATATCTTATACAATTTTCTTCTTCTTCCTTCTTTCTTTATGTATTGATTTCTATATTTATATATGATACTATTTACAACTTTCTTATACACTTAACAATACGATTTTTTTATACCAAAACTTTACTCTTACAGTTTCAACTATCCTGCAGTCATCATCAGGGATTTTTATAATATAAATAGGATTATAAAGATCTCTGATGATGACTTCAGGATAGTCAAAACTGTAAGAGTAAAGTTTTGGTATAAAAAATAGTATTGTTAATTGTATAAGAAAGGTGGAAATGGTATCATATGTAAAATATCTTATAATGCTATGAACAAGTAGCACACTTGATTGTTTTCTTTTAGCCTTTTCATTTAATAGCTATATCATAAAATTTAATGTGCTCCATATGTTTAGAACTGAATTATGAAACAATGAAAATGTTTTATCAAAATGAATTATTAAAAGTTTTATTTAAAAAATTAATATCACAACACTTTAAGTAGTATTATTGTCATTTTCTATATATTACTGATCTGATTCTGGAGTATAAAGTCCTCAGATTGATTTCAGTTCTGGCTCTTTCATTGTTCAAACATCTTTTGAATTCTCATGCATTAAAGTCATTCAATTATTTATTTATTTAATAGCTTGATGAATGATAATTAGTATAGAAATTGAACCTTTAAACTTTAGATTTGTGAATATTGAATTTAATATATCAATCACTAAGCTATTTTGTCAAAGGCAACAATCAGTAAAAAAAATTATATTTTAACAATCAAAAATACAATTGAATAAGGTCGAGCTTAATCTTTTAAAATACTTGGATGGTCACTTTATAAGACTAATGTACATGTGCTTTTTTATGAATGTTAATAATAAATGAATACTTTCATTTCCAACACAAGATAAAGTCTTTGCGAAAGAATAGAATGAATCCACTTATTCTTTCAACCCAAATGCTTAAGTATGGGCAAATCTTAAGCACTGGAAATGAAAGCGTGAAGATAAACCAATCACTTTAAATTACTCTTTACCATGTCTGAATGAATGACATCCACGAAATTTTCTTGAATTTACGACACGTCATTCTTAAATGAAACTAAACATATGTAAATGAGATATTTATTTATATAGCGTGATGTATATAAATTGTAATTTATATACATCTCGCTATATAAATAAATATCTCATTTATAAAACTATAATAGGCAAATATTTTTTTTAAGGAAGCACTATACAAATGTATATTTATAACTAATCACAATAATATCTCAGGGTTCTACTATAACAAAGTATATTTGTGGATTTGCAAGAATAAATAAATTCTATAACATTCATATATTTTGGCTAGCAAGTTTGTTCTGAGCTTTCCTATTATATAAATTCAATTTAAATTATCTTAGGATTATAATATTAAAGTATAATAAATACTACTCTTAAAATTTTAAATCTTTAAAAATTATTGTTTGATATAATTAAATAGCAAAGAGCATTTTAATATATTTAATTCATATCTTATGCAATTAAATATTAGGATAGTGTAAGTATATAAAAAATAATGAATAACATTTTTTATAAAGCAGTATGGCCTTTAAATAACATATAATAATTAAAATCATATGACCATATTTATATATAAAATTAGTAGATGATGAGTTTTAACTAATTAATGACAAAGATCAATTAATTAACAAAATATTTAAGTAAATGAAATAACAATAATAACAAGTTCTTCACTATGATTATAAATATTCTTTTGTTGTCTTTAATTAAGAAAATAATTCCTACTTTATTAATAACTAAATGTATGTTTTATCATGATATGAAGTAAAACAAAACACTTTATTTGAGGATAAATTGTCAAGATCTATTCAAAAAACTTAATTATATATAATAAATAAAACAAAATGTTTTATTCTATCTTTAATTAAATAATTCTTCTAGGTATCTCTTTTATAAAGTTAGTTATTTCATATAAGAGCAAAACAATAATACAACTTATAGTATTTTTTTAAGTATGATTTTAATTAACCTGGTCTTAATAGGTACTGGTGACATTTCATGAGATTTATCAAACTCACATTATGAATAAAATGAGAATACAATATTATCAGGAATTTAACTCAACTGAACAATAATATTTATGTAAGTAAGTATCACAAATATAATTGAATATGCCATGTAATTTATATAAAATCTTGAAAGTATTCATGTGGATAACTAAGAAATATTTCTAAATATTAAAACTATACATTCTAGATATCTTTAATTATAGAAACAGGATTCAATCAATGGACCAATAAAACATAAAAATGTCAAGTATTATGACTTCTATAAATATTTATTACTTAACTTTTAAAAATATTATAACTGATCTCTGTAGTACAAAGAATCAATAACACATCCTAAATTTTAACCATAAATTTCATATACTATCTGTTTATTCTTTTATTATACCTTGTTTCTTATGAGAACATTCACTGAATAAGATAACTAGATATTATAATAATTATTCAAATATAAGAAATATAATATATCATTATAAATTAAAATTAATTCAAAGTTTTTTAAAAAGTTCTAATATTAATTCTTGTACATGCTTTTCAAAATATTTAAAAGGGATTAAATCCTTCAGTATTTTGAGTTGTACAAATTCAAATGGATGGGTGAAACAAACTTTTGTCCTTATAATGAAGTTTGAGCTTTAAAATACAATGTAATAATAGTGAGTTTAAAATATTCTAAAATCACAATAAGTTATTTTATGTCCTAGATATGGGGTAAAATGAATAATCCTTTGAATCTGCTAATAGTAAGTTAAAATTATTCTAGAGACAGTACATTGGTTTAATTCCTAGGTGTGGAACATAGTTATTAATCTTTTAAAGATGGCATTCATAAATTATAACTTTTCTCAAAATATTTATGAAGATAAATCCATTAGTTAAAAAACATTTTTAACCATAATTATTCAATATTAAGTGTTTATCATGAAGATAAAATGTATTAATTGTAATTCATTTTTAACAATAATTATGTAATTTATAGATATTTATCTGGAAAACTTTAGACTGCTGTAATAATTATAACATCAAGAAAATGTTTCAAGAATTGATAAGTGAGCAGCATGGTTTAAATAAAAGTAGCATTCCCAAACTAGTTTTCAAATTTCATATTTAAATTCGACTTTTAAAATTTCATTCCTTTTAAAGTGCATTAGAAGAAGATGAACATGATTAGATATCTAGTTATTCATTAAGGACAATTTTAAGGTATATTTTCCATTAAAGCAAATGTTTATCTGGTTTTCTATTCTATTATCATTGTACTTCAAGATGTCAATATGGGTTGTTTTAAATTTAAGTCCAATACAGTTCACTTGCAATCAATTAATAAAGAAGACTAAACAATTTTGAACACAGAGATATATTTATAGGTTTGTGTCATATGATTAAAGAGTTCATTTTCTTTCAAAATTTTTCACTTTTGGGGGGCTTTTTACAGGAAATTTTTTGTCATTGTTGCCTGGATATGACATGAAGCAGGTGATCTTTGGTAGTTTTAAAATTTTGTATTATGAAATTAGTTGAGAATGACAAAATAATATTTTAAAATAATTAAATATTTTATTACATTAATTAATAAAATAAAATACATATTATTTTACAAACAAATATTTATATGGTCAATATTAAAATAGATGATATTATTTAATTTTAAGTTCTCATTATAATTATTTTTTTATTATTAATAATAATAAATTTACCTAAGTAATTTGTGATTGTACCCTTTTACATTTAAAATACATTTAAGAATTATAAACATTCAAGCACACCCCCACATATATTTAACTATTTTGTTAAAACTTACTATTCTTAGAAAAGTATAATTTTAATTTTATACATACACTAACAAAGTTATTCTTATACTAAAACTATTTTTAAATCATTTAATCTTATTATGATTAGTATTATATCTTTTTATTTTATGTATTGTTCTTTTAAAATTAATTTTATGTGCATTTTTATAACTAAATGTAAACAAAAAAAAATTTGGTATATATATTCGAAAATGCAGTATTTATAAAATATGTATGAGAAGACATCTTAGATCAGTGTAATAATTTGCCTTATAAGGTAATATTATCAATAATATTAATATAATTTTAATATTGTTACTTGCAGCAATGATGATAATGGTATTAATAATAAATAGTAGTTGCAGTATCGATAAACCTTTTTTTAAAAAAATTATGATTATTGTTGCCAGTTTATAAATTAAATTTTATTACAGATATACTAATCCATGAGCTTCTTCCTGATTTTTCTTTTTTTTTTAAGGACAAAATTAATTAGTTTCCAAACATCATGGATTATTATTTTAATTTATAAGATTATTGTCTTTGTTACATAAGCAGTTTTTTTTTTTTACATTTTTTTCTGCCCAATATTTTTTTTACTCGTGTGTCATAGCATCAGCCAGGATGTGAACCTGCTAACCTGGGACAACTGCTTGTAAAGCAGCTGTCGCTGAGCTCTCGACCACCAATGCTTGACGAATATTTTCATGTTTTCTCAATCGAGCATAACTTCATTGCTTCATGTAAGATTTGGTTCTTTAGGTATATCTATATTTTTCTCTCTAATCATTGTTTCATGTTCTTTTAATCATTTTTTAATATAAAGTATTACTTCAAATTCAGTATTAGCAAATTCTAAAGGTTATTGGTTTAATCCATAAACAAGTCATTCCAGTAACATCTGAAGATTTGGAATACTATATTATATAGTAATCTGTGTATTATTAATAATAGCTAAATACATTTAACAATTCAATTAGATGATGAAAATAGTCAATTGTATAACTACAAAGAATGTACCATCATCACAAATCTTCACATAATCATTAATTAAGATTCTGATATTTTGCAACAACAACAAAAAAAGACTATTAACAATCATTTAGACAGTGTTTGAATATATACAAGTTGTTTTATAAACTTAGCATCACGGGGGGGGGGGGATAAAGCAATATATTTACTATTTATAGAATGTTGTTTGCAATATATAAATTGATATGTTTTCTTAAAATAATAAAATCAGAATTAATGGCATTTCATAATAAACCTAGAATATATCTATCCTTTTGATGTAAGTTTTAATATTGCAGTCCCTTGGGTTTTTTTTTGTATGTGTATATATATATGTAAAAAGTGCACGCGTTGATTGCATAGATTTCCATTAATATTAGGCTTCAACCGGGTGTTTACAATTTGAAAATTCTTGCCCGCATTATGCAGGTGTGAAAGCAAAACAGTATATAACAGAAAAGTTTTAATTCAGACACACAAATCACAGTAGGGAAATAGTACAAATTAATTTATTTAGGCATTTGATAAGTCTACTTAAAAATAATTCTAAACCGTAGCAAATGATCATAAACAATCATCCTTTAGGAAAATATTTGAATTAATATATATATAATGTATGTGCATTGACAGAAGTAATCCTTCTACATCACTCTAGAGCGTTACCATAAGTAATCAATAAAAAGTATCTAGATTCTTGTTACTTTCTAGTTATTGATCATATTCATAAGCTATTTTTTACTTCTTATATTTAGACTAATTTAACTATTGACTAAAAATCTAGCACTAATTCATCAGATATATCTTTTTACCATTTTTATAAAAGGCTAGCATATATATCAAAAGAAAACAGCACATGGCTGCCTATCCTACATTAATATATGTATTGATAGATTTTAAATCTATTACTCTAAATACCTTTATTTTATCAAGGATATAATAAGGATATTAGAAAACAGTATCAATCCAAAAAAAAAAAAAAACTGCTTATTCTGACTATAACAATGAACACTAAAATATCAAGCTGCTGAAGTAGTTTCAGATCTTTGTATACAATTTACTACTTTGTATACAATTTACTATTTAATTATTTTGGATTCAAAGTGAGAGTATGACTTGAAAATATCCAAAATTAATAGTTTGATCAATATAATAGGCTTCTAATAAGAGTTCCAAACTCTGCATGCAGTAATGCCACAAAGTGCAAGCCTTTGTAATAAATGGTTGCAGAAAGGTTTGTGCATAAAATCCCTATCATCCAACCTTCCCGGAAATAGTTTCTAGCTTGTGGCCTTCATCAGTGAGGTGCCTTGGATTTGAGAGCACTGAGCCTAGATCTTAAATGCTACTGAATGGAGAGTTTGTTATTCTTATTAATAGCATGTGTAAGCAAATGAATTAGTGATCATGTGATGTTTTTGATAGTTTATAATAGGTTTCTATATGCAATCTAGTTCCTTTTACTATTTGACAATCCAATATGATGTCCCTTTATGTTTACATGATTAATTAATAGACTGTATGGTGAAATAACAAAAAGTAGATTACTTTTATCAATACATATTTTAAATATATAGAAGCTGATTGAATGAAATGTTTTAATATATAAATACCATTTTTATAATGTCAAAGATGCATGCAATCAGCTTATAATTGAAGTCATTAAAATGTATAATTACTGACAAGTGTCAAATCTTTGAAAATGGATATGCTGGATGATTCAAGTCAAAATCTGTTTAGAGATATTTGTTTATAAAGTTGACTATTAAGACTTATAAAAAAAGAAATTAATCCAAGAATGTAGTGTCATCAATTATTCATGTTTATATAATAAAAGGTTGCAAAATGAATTAGTAAAATCAATATAGAGTTTTCTAAATATAACTTAGAGTAGTCCCATAATGCTTTGTTTTAAAACATATTCATATGTCCATCATGCAAATGCATCATGATTAATCCATTATATCACTTTTTTATTTACTGAAGTTACAATCTTATAGCTAAAAATGATGCAAAATAATAGTCAATGCTTTAATTTGTTTGTTGTTTAAATATATGTCTTATATACATTTATATTCATGTTATGACTAACTTTTTTCATTTATGTATTCCAGTATATCAAATGAGCTAACAAAATTTTGTATAGTTTTTCATAAATTTTTTATTTGACCATTTCCATCAGAATAATATTATAAATGTGGAATGGATAATGATCAAGAAATAGAAATATGAATGGGCCTGCTTTAAACATGATGTAACAAATAAATTAAAATATTTGTTATAGCCATTATACTGTGAACAGAATCATTCACTTGTCATGTGCAAAATAATATTCAATGCTTTGTTTGTTATTGAAATATTTGTCTTATATACAATTATATGCATGTTATGACTAACTTTTTTTATTTATGTATACCAATATGTCAAATGAGCTAACAAAATTTTGTATTTATTTGACCTTTTAGCAAGCATAAAATTAAGAGTTTTTGGCAAGTTACACACATAATCATGGTCTCAATATCATATCTATGAAATGTGATTTATAAAGATTTGTTTATGGGTAAAATATTAGGGATTAAATAATTATATTGTAACCATTTAACTTCATATTGAAGATGACAGATTTAACAAGTAGAACCTTCATGTTCAGAAAGAAAAAAAAAATCATTCAAATTGAATGGAAAATTTTGTTGTATCTGTTTGGTGCTTGCTGTTAATTTAATTTTCCAAGTAGATGATCAACATTAAATAAATATTATATATTTATTTCGTTTTTTTTTTAATTCATTAATTCTTGTTATTCCCTACCTTTATTTTCATTTTAATTACAATGAATCTACCATACCTATTATATTTTGTTCCAATATCCTTAACAGATGGTATAAATTAGAAGATTATAGCTTATGGTTTGTTTACAATACTGTTTGCAGATACTTTTTAAGGACTTATAATTTGAATTTTAAATTTTCATTACATCAGTAAATCAAGATTGTAAACAAAAATAATTTTATAAAAATAGAATAATGCAGAAAGTAAATGAGTTTGTATGTTCATTTAATGATACTCCTTCAAAAAAAAAAGTAAGAGTTAATGCATTTTTTTTTATTGTTATAAAAATGGATTTATTATTTTTCTTTTCATTATTTCATGAAAGGATGATTCATTTTTCTAAAACAAGTAGCTGGTTTTTTTTTTTTCATTTATTCTGAAATAAAATTATTTTAATTATCATTTTATCACTTATAGAATTCACTTCACAATATCTTTGTACTTATTGCAATTGCTATTTTGACTTGCTTTATCCTTCAAAGCAATTTCATGGAAATTTAAACTTTTTATGGGGGGAAAAAAGGATAATAATAACCAACCTACATGTGTTAAATAGCTTATGGGAAGATATAGAGCTTATAATTTTAACATTATACTTATGTAGACCACATATATTTAAAGAATCCAAAGGCCATATATGCATTTGAAAAAGTCAAAAGAAATACAAATATATACTTTATCTTTAAATAAATCTAAAATTATATATCAAAAATATATGAAATTCAATAATTTCAAGGGTTGTCAATTATTTAAAGTGTTGTTATTTGAATATGTAATACTTGTGCTGTAAAAATGTCACTAACAAATTGATATTACATGAGGTTTAGAAAGGACATCGCAGCAATAAAATCGCAGCTCTTAACAAACAAAAAAATGTAATCTGTGCATAAAATTTATAAATTTCTGATTAATTTTAAGTCTTTAAATGTTTTTATTTTTAGTTTGTTTGTTATGATAATTTTTTTTTGATAGCTTATGAATAAAGTAGGGAGTGCAATACAGGAAATGTAGAAGCTTTGCTGTATATGTGTATGTAAAATCAGAAAGAGAAATCATAAAAAAAAAATATTTTATTTTATATTACATATGAGTAATTGTCGAGTGAATAAATTTTATATTTATATTATTAACTATAATTAAATGTATCTTTTGTATAGTTAATTTCTAATTAAAACATTTCTAATCTTTAAAGTTTTACAGCTGATTTTTTTTCCTTAACAAAACGAACATGATATTATAACAATATTGCAAATCTAGAAAAGTTATTGCTCAATGGTAGTTTGGTTTAAAGTGAAGTGAATGAAATTGCTTTAAAAGCTTACCAACCTTTAAATCATTTTAGGACATTTTGTAGGTGAAATGGTAGTTTAGCTTAATTTTTAAAAGTTTTAATAAAAACTTGAACAAAATAATTTTCTTATTTCTCTCTAGGGTATTTCTGGTCTTCAATTGAATTTTATTGAGCTCATTATTCTTAGCTTATGAAGTTTTTCTTCTTGATCTAAATCATTCTCAAGTGACAAAATAAACTCAGATAAAAATTTTAAAGGATAAGACATTATTGAACTTTATAATCTTGAATTTATTTATTTTTTTTAGTTATTTACAAATATTTTTCTAGTACTTATTGTTTATTTAAATAATAAATGAGTAATATTGTTTTGTTTTAGAAATCTTTTAATATTTTTTTGCTGCATAAAGTCATTTCTGATAAGTCATTCATTCCATTGACTGTTTGTATATATTTTTTACTTTATAGCCTTTTCTTTTAAATTCTTTTATCCATTATTTTTTCTGTATTTTTTTAAATTTAATATCCATTTCATTATCTATTGGCATTGATTTTTTATATATGGTCATATTACAATGATTCTATTTATCCATAATATTCATACACAATTCGTTATTACATTCATCTCTATATCTTCCATTTTCCTTTATTTTTTACAGTTATATTTTAGATTTCAGATCCATATACTAAACAACATCAGTAACAAAAATACAATGGAAGAAATAAATTAGAATAATAAACTTTGAATAAAGTGAAATATTAAATATTTTAGGTCAAGATTAATTACAAATGGGATAAAAAATTGGATTATTAAGAACAGAAATGAAAAATGAATTGCCTTTAAGTTGTGGTATTGAAAAAACTGAAACAAATTGGATTGATAGAATGGGTCATAGTGTATAAAATGAATGTATGTGATTACATACACTATGTAAATATGCAACACTTATGTCCTAAGTCAAACATTACAAGTTAGCATTAATGCATTTTATATAAAGGTGTGTTTTATGTCAATATATTATAATAGAATAAATATATGCTGGAGCAAACATACTGAGGGGATAAGAAGGGAGACTTGCTTTCTCTTCCATTTAAACTACCTATTTGTTTGCCTTGTTGGCATTGATTTTTTTATTTTTATAAATGGAACAATAACTGATTTCAAAAATGTATAATAAAACTATACTCAAAACATAATTTTAATTAAATATTTATTACTAAAATAATCAAAATATATTAATAAACATAACACAATGAGATAAACATTAAAGCCTTTTAATTGGATATATTGTTTTATAATTTAAACTGATTTAAACACTCAAATTTTACACATAGGATTATAATCTAATAATTAAGTATAAGATAATTTACAATTAAAAGTAATCACTGATATTTACATGCTTAGTAATAATTATTAAAGGATTAAGTTAAGAAAATGGTCATTCTCATTCTTTATTCACTCATAAATATTATGCATACAGTTTCAAAATTTGAGTACGGTTTTTATTTTTGTGAAATAATAACAATTAAAGAATTGTTCAATTACAGAAACAGCAAACAGCAGGCCTTAGTAATTTTTTTCTTTAGTACTTAATTTTCATCTGAGATATGTCCATTTTGTTTTGAAATTGTTGGTAATATTTGATATTCTTGCATCTATTTCATTTTAAATTCATATTTTTATATCATAGATATTATTTATTTTCTGGATCATCTCTAAAGTGCATAATACTTTTTCTGTTAACTATTACAATATTTTTTTTATTTTATTATAAAAATATTATTATTAAATTGTAAATTAACGATTTAATAAATATTTTTCTTACCTATGAACTAATTGTAGAGATAATGAAGTATTTTATAACTCTCTCAATACAATTAGATTCACATATACAACATTGTATAAACAAACACATAAGTAAATATTAAAAATAAATGTCTATTTTTTTTTATATTGCAGTGAAGAAAGTCTGTAAATAATAATATCTTTCATAATAAACCTTTGTTGCATTGAGATTAAATAATATTAAGTATATACTTCTTTTAAATAAGCATAACCATATACTAATCATATATCATTTTTCTTAGCACAATATATTGGTTCTGAATTTGATTCAAGCCCTGATATTTGTATAATTTTATCTAGAATATTATTTATCTTATGTTTTCTGTTTCTTTATATAGAATTTGTATTATTTTATTCATAGTTGTTTTATTAAATTATATCAAATTATTAAAAATCATCCCAGATTTTATTTCATTTGTTTGAAAATGTAAATACTTTTAATTATTAGATTTTTTTGAATGATTTTTTTTTAATTTTATATATTTTAATAATATTGTATTTTTTATTATTGTAATATATGTAGCTTTGTTCAATGAATTGTAAAATATATAATGAATAATTCTAGAACTTTGCAGACTAATCAGTGATTAGACTATATATTTCTTGGGATAATTAATTTAACAAAACAATATTTCAACATTGTTTGAGAATTTATAAAAAATTTAAAAGATATGAACAATGGAGTGATGGCATGAGACATTGACCTTAAGAGACAATGTCTGTTATCCTATCATTTAACTAAACCACACAGTGAAAACAGATCACTTTTCTTGAATAGATTTTTTTTACTACATTTTAATTGTTGTTGCTGTTTTTGTTTTTTTAAAGCAATAACAATATCTGATGTTTTTCATATAAAAATGACAAAATAAAGTATGTATATATTAATATTCTTATATTTATAATAATTATTGAGAAAGCAGATGAGATAGCCTTTTAATTTGATGAAAATATTCAAGATGATTTAAAGTAAGAGAAAATGATGTATATCATATTAATATTTTTGTATTATCATTATTACATATTGCAATATAAAATAATAATGAATAAAAATAATGAAATTGAAATTTTATAACATGCATATGTGTCTGCATACATAATGAAAGAAATGAAACTTGAATCTTTAAAATCATCAAATAAATTTTATTTTATTGTTAATCTTACTTGAAGAAAAAAAAAAAAGAATGAATAATTTTATTATTTATAGCAAAGGTTTTTGTAAAAAAATTTGATGCTGCTTAGCACTGGACCTTTATCTGAGGAATTTCAATACCAGTCATCATCAATTTGTACTCATTATTTTCATATACAATTGATAAGTTACTATAACAATTTTAAAAAAAAATTTTGCCAACTGTTTTTAAGATTGATGATGACATAGGATAGTTATTAAAGCTATGTTATTGAAAAGCAAAATAGTGACATTTATGTTGAAATTGTACAGTACATATATTTATATTACACAATATTATATGTTGATTATAAATTTAAAATACAGTTAATGAATGTATAATACACTATTTTATTTAATTTTCATCCAGCATACTTGCAAGATAATCAGCACTTCATTAATGACATCCAAAGTAAAGATTTCATTGTTAATGACTGAAGGCTAAAAAAGTGTTTCATTCAGTATAATAAATAATCAAAATTATATTTTGATAATGTTCAACAACCAGATATATTAGTACAATATCAAAATTTAAAAGGTATACATTCCCATTTTTATGGATTAAAATTCTTATAAATGGTACTTTGCCTGTAGCAAAAATTATGATCATTGTATTGTAATTTAGTTATTGTAGTTGTTATTTGGGGAGGGGGTGATTTTTTG
This sequence comes from Epiperipatus broadwayi, assembly GCA_028023455.1. Lineage (NCBI taxonomy): Eukaryota > Metazoa > Onychophora > Udeonychophora > Euonychophora > Peripatidae > Epiperipatus > Epiperipatus broadwayi. The sequence goes on from JAQFVV010012449.1 coordinate 1,143,881, forward strand.
GATTATGAAATTAATAATAAACTTTATATGATTAAAAATTAGTAAATCTAAATATAGGAACAAAAAAAAATGAAAATTTTATTCAGCATAAAATTAAAAATAAATTTTGGTCATATATTATTAATATTTAATTTTAAATTGTTTACAGTGAAAATATTAGCTAAAATATTCAGTCAATCAATTATAGATTAAAATTTTTATGAATACTAATTTCAGTCAAATCCAAACTATTATCATAAATGTATTTTTGGTTTTAAAAAAAAACATGAGCATGATTTCATGCATCATGCAGTTAATAATTAAAATACCATAGAATTAAATTGTAGAAGGTTCATAATTTAATATTTATTTAAATATTCATATGTCTGCTACCACAAGTACTGCAGTATTCAAAAAAATTCTGTCATTCCAGAGAAAATGGCTAATGTGCTTAATTAAATATGACACCTCATGGCAAAAAAAGAGTCGCATCTACTGTATTTGTATATAAAGTGCTGTTTACCTAGATGCATAGTATATATTGTAAAAAAAAGTCTTAAGTATTAATTTCTATATGCAAGCACCGAATGCATTAAATACATTGTTTTTCCTTTTTAATATTTCAGAAGTTTTATTCTTTTTGAAATTAACTGTGTGATTACAGTCCAGAAATGTAAAGTTCTATATTTTGGTTATTCTTATACTATAAATAAATAACAAATCTTTATGATCACAACTGTATAGTTAAGTGAGACATTATTAAACATTCCTTTTTTAATTCTAAATATTTTATATAAATAGTATAAAACTATGAATATAAAAAAATGAAACTTCAGGATGGGTTTTTTTTTTAGCACAAGGATTAACAATTTCGTGGAAGATGAGTAAAAATTGTCAACTGTGATCTTGCTCTCCCTTCTTTCTCAGTCTATTTTTCTATATGTTTGCATAATAAAAATACTTATCTTTTTTCTAACAATATTAAAAAAAATTTTTTTAAAGATTACAGCTGCATATCTTTTCAATTAGAATCATAGCAGCAATTAATATTACTGAACACTACATCACTACTTCAATCTATATAGATCAATGAATCATCACAATATTCATGATCTATTAATTTTAATAAATAATACAGTATTTTATTGGATCTGTGGATAAAGATGATTATTTAGAAATTGATAATGACAATATTGAAAAGCTTTTGAAATCACACATGGAAGAATTAACTCACCAGGAATTAATGCATTTTGATGAAGAAAAGAAAATTAACAAGTCTGTAGAGAAGAACCTGAATATCAAAAAACTGAAGAAACTTACCTGAGCCATGAACAGTACTTATGAAAGATTTGATCTTGATGAAAATGCTTTAAATCAATTAAATCAATGAATGAGACCTTATAATATGATGTATGAAGAGAAAATCAAAGAAGCAAGTCAACCATTTATTTTAAACTTTTTCTCTAGAGTACTTATCTGATTTCTTATATAAATACTTAGAAATAAACATTCTCTCTACTAATTTTGTATATTATAAAACCTTTTGAGCCCACCATATTTATTATCTTCTTTAAAATTCACTTAAACACTGTTGTTATTAATCTATTTTTAATTATTGCTTTGTAATCTTTTAAATATTTTAATTTGATTTTATTGTTTTTATTGAAAAGTTGTTTTCACCCTTTCTCACTAAATAAATTCATTTGCTGTTTACATTTTATTATTCAGTGAATATCTATCATTTACCTGTGATTTCTATTTAAAAACTGTTGAATTTCATTTTTAATATATATATATTTTTTACTTATTTCCAAGATACTATCAATACTTTCAAAACTATTATATAGATTAATATTTGTTACTTGCAAAAAAAAAGTTGAATAAAATACTTATATTTCTCTTTTCACTACACATCTTTTGTTTTTTATTCTTCAATCTTACCCATTCCATTTATAAATAATATTTAGAATTTTTTTTTTTATTATCTCTGAATACTTAGCTTCACATTATATTACTTGGCAAAAAAAAAAAAACCATGAAAACTTAAAAAGATATGTTTGTCTGAAAGTTTGTAATGATGACATTTTATTAATAATTTTATGTTGGACTATTTTTTTCATCATCTAATATTGAATGTTTTTTTATAAAAATTCAAACTTTAATTTAAACTTTCCAAATACATTCCACTACTATAATAGCATGCAGGTTAGTATATAACAATATTTTGAATGGTATTATTCTCTTCTTCACACACTGCTGTCCTGACCAGCGATAGAACTAGCCTGGAAAATAAACCTCAATCCTTAGTTATCAAAAGCAAGATACAATAGAAATTTTATATGTTTGAGAGTCCTCCTGATTTTCCCATTTTTTCCTAAGACAAAATTAATTATTGGCTTTCAGACATTATGTGTTATCATACTACATTGACTTATGGGGTTATTTGCCATTGTTATGTGAATAGCTTCTTTGATTTTTTCCTTTGTCCTTTTTTCTCTCTATCCAAAATTTTTGTATGATCTCACTTAAGGATGTTTATCGGTATCTGCATAGTCTAATATTTTAAATATGTGAGGTTTTTTTTCTAATTTATTTGTGCTCTTTTTATCATAATTAAACAACAAAAGAAACACTAAAAGAAAAACACAATTATTGGTATTATAGTATATTCATATATAAGAGAAATAGCAAGCAAACTAAAGAAAATCTGCAATTAATGTATCATCAGGACAGCTTTCCAAAGCCATATATGAGGAATTCTAACATCTATAAAAGCTAAACTTGAATTGTTGAAAAACAAAAACTGCATTTATGAATTATCATATGAATGCAGAAGCATGTATATTAGTAAGACCTGTTGCCTCATTGAACAGTTATTAGAAGAACATAGATTGATGATTAGTAAAGAGAAAACAGACATATATAAACCAGAAGACCATATGTGTACCAGTGAACATATGTTTGATCTGGGCAAAAATATTGGATAGAGAGAAAAAGTAGAAGAAAAAACTTAAAGAGGCTGATATTATGTTAGTAGCAATAATCTTATAAATCAACATTTTATGATAATACATAATGTCTCCTTGCTCTTAAATGGGGAAATCAAAATCATCATACATAAGAATATGTAATTTCTACTGAATGTTGTCCTTTGGTAGAATAGCTCATTTGGTTAGAGAATTACCTTAAATTTGTGAATCTAAAGGTCCAGGCATTGCTGGTTAGGCCAGAAATATCTGAAGAAGAGAGGAGAATACCATTTGAAACAGTGTATAATATACTAACTTGTGTACTATTGTAACATTTGAATGTATTTGGAAATTTTAAATACAGTTTTAATTTTTATAGACATCCAACTTGTGTACTATTGTAACATTTGAATGTATTTGGAAATTTTAAATACAGTTTTAATTTTTATAGACATTCAGTATTCAATATTTGATTATGTCCAACATATAATTGCTAAAAAAAAATAGGTGTTATTTTAACTTCCACCATAGCAATCTGTATTTATGTTTAGAAATTTTATCTCAAACTCAATTATCTCAAAAACAAAATAAATAGCAATATTAAAATGGATATAATAAAGCAGCCAATCTTAGCCCAAGATTGAGCTTCATGGTTCTATACACTCACCAATTACTACACTAAATTTAAACCTTCCATCCCATTCTGCTCCTTTATTTGTGTATTTATATTTCATGTATATATTTCTGAGAAGTGCTCCTAAAATTTATAAAGTTAGCTTTTCAATATTTTTTTTTTAATTATTATTAATTTTTTTCTTCTTCCTATTAAAGTACATAGATGTGGCTCATATATATATATTACAGGGAGCAAATATATTAACTAAATATTTTATTAATATTTTATCATATGTCCTTTAAAAATTAAATTATTTTTTTTATTATTATTAAACTGTATATTTCTGTAAAATCCAAGATGGACGATGCAACCATTAATTGTCCAAAAATAATTAAATCGGCGGAAATATAATATTGTTTTAGTTTTGGGAAAAAATTTTTAATTAAAGTTTTTACCAAAAATAAAATGGGGAATAAGACTAATGGATTGTGCTTTTGTAATAAAGATTTTTGTCAAATCTATTTCCAATCTGGAAAAAGATTTGAATATATTTTTGGAATATTATCTAATGATTGCATCTCCAAAAACAATGGACAAAGAAACCTTAAGATTTCTGTTAACATTTAAGATTAGATTTTGGCCAGAATACCTGAGTGGGATATAAAATGGGCTAATTTTGAACACCAAAAGGAGAGTTACTATTGAAAGAACCGCTTCTAGACTCCATGCTACTCTGAAATTTAAAATGATCGAGTAGAAAGCTATTCACCCTTCCCGACCCTTGTGGGTCATCTTCCACTGTTGTAACTTCTTGGTGGAAAGCCTGAAATGAGAATTATGGACCACTGAATAGAAGCTTGCTGTCACCTAAGAACTCATAGGATCCCTTAACTGCCATACACAAGCTGAAAATGGAGTTTTAAAATTGTGCAAGGTAATTATTTTCCTGCCACCTGAAAATAAATCTACCATAACTAATCTCGAACCTACTATCAAGATTTCTCCTAATGTATTATTTAACTTTGTATCTTTCTAATATGTAAATTGCTCTCAAATAATTTTTATAAATTTAATTCTCTCACATACTCTAACTTTTTTTAACTTTTGGTGCGGTTATTTATTTATATGTGTTTATTATTTGATTTTATATCTGTTTTTTTTTTATCATTAATATGCCAAACTAAAACAACCTGGTGATCTTAATTTCTAAACTCATTTTTGTTGCTTATTAAACCTCCATTGATTGAGGTTATTAATGTCCTCTTAGAACACAATGTATTATTAATTAATACACTTGCCTGATTGTTTTCATGAGTTAACATTTTATTTTGGATTTTAGTATAAAATTTGTTTAACTCCGAATAGAATGAAGTAATTCTACCCAGGGTAAATCAATCACTGAGGCTAATTGACACTATGAAATATTTTAAAATGTTATTTAATCAATTCTGAATGAGTGTCTTATTATTTGTTTTCTATATAACTGCTAGTTTTTACTCATACTCTTGAAATATCAAATACTTAAATATTCCAGTTATTATAAAATCCACGAAGGTGGGATTGAATCATTTTTAAGTAGCAGAAAAAGGAGTACATTCTTAATGTTTCTTTTACTAAATAAAATCTTGTATATATTATAGTGGCATAGCATATTATTTGTATAAATTATGGCATTCAAACAAGGGTCATTTATTTTAAAGCAGTAAATACCATGTCATGTCATAAGTGACATCTTTCCATACTGCGTTAGTGACATTCGGCTTATCTTCATGAATATATAAATGCTTCAAATCTGGGGGTTGTGACAAGATCGAACCCATGGATTTTTTGTTATGTCCTGTCCTGTGGATAGTTGAGCTTCCTGAGATCTTCATATAAAAGGCCTTTGCACATCGGTGAATCCAGTACATCTCATCCACACCATGCCTAACCATATTTCTTTAAGCACTGCCCTAAAAAGGAGGTTTTAGCCTTCATTTGTCGAGAAGCATGATCTTTTCTTTTATTTCTTTGCCATTATGTCAGTAATGCCACTTTTTAGTTCATTATTACCCTTTGCTTCATGACCTAATTTTATTGTTGTAATATTAAAATTGTGCTCTGCTCAAATATTCACTCCAGATGAACTGATTCCTGCAATACAGGAGATCCCTCAAGAATATAGATTTTACGTGTCACAACTGCCATGGAACCTGTGAAACCTTTGATCATATGATAAATGATTGCCCAGCATATAACAAAATCAGAACTTTAATTACTTGCTACTGCCACATTTCCCTGAACAAAATCTTAAATATCAAATGCTGCTTCCTGTTCAGGGATTATGTTACCACGAGACTCAACCTTTCTCATTTATGCCATCTGGATGGCCAGATGTTGCACCAAGTTTACCTTTCCTCATCCCAAGCCTGAAGACACATTCATTTCCAAGCTGAAGGAATTTTGCCATAAGGACAGAATAATCTCATCCAGATTTTTATTTGACAACACTTGGAGCCTAATTAAGCTGGATTAACAACACCAGTAACCACATCAGATCATTTGGTTGCCTGACTAACATGGATAACTATTATTTTTGATTTACAATTGTATCATTATTACATATAGTTTTTCAATAAAATTATTTATAAAATAAAATATATATGTAAATTCCGAATGCTACTAGCTAGATTAATTAATAATGTTGTTTTAGTCTTATTACACAATCCCACAATCGTAATTTGTTATTTTGTATTTAAGAGTATATGCTTTGAAGAAAATAAAGCATTCTTCTTACCAATGTTAATTAAAAGAATCTTCAATCAATATTTTATCTCATAACTAAATGTATTTTATTTATTTTCATGACCGTAATGGCATCAAAATAGTTTTATTATATGTAATGAATCTTGAGAATGCTCCTGAAATTATATATTAGTTATCACATTTCAGAACCATAGATAAAAGCATTAATAGCAATATTATGTAATCTTTATAATAAATGATTGGCATCTTAATACCATACCCACTAAAGACTTATGTACATTTGTATCTATTCAGTCAGTAAAAGAGCATATGAGAATTCTTACTGTGAATTCCATTAGCTACCACTTCCTGATGTATGTAATCAAATTATTATACTATTGAACTATTTTCATGTCTAACTTATTTGAGTTATTCGAATTACCTTCTCTCCACTTCCATACGTACAACCATGCATATGCCTATTTTAGTTTAGTCATAATGTAATTAATATATATCTCATTGTCTTCTTCATTGTGCTAGTGGGCCAGACTTTAGAATAAATTCTTGTGTGCCATCATTATATGTTTTTCATTAGGTGTTTGATCTGGGACTTAAGGGAAGGGGTTCGAATCCAGGTTGGTCCTTGACCTAAATCTCGGGCTTGACTGGGTTTGAAGTACATTTTTTTTTAGTTTCAGCTCATGTTAGATGGATCAACATCTTTTGACCAGTACAATACCTGTCGATATAGTTTCTACTATTTGGTATTTATAAAAATAATCATCAATTACATTTAAGTAAGTAATAAAATCTTATTTAGGCAAATATTTACATTGCTGCAAGTTATTATAATCATATTTAAATGGGTTCTTTTTTTTTAATTTTGAATAATTACACATACAATTGACTCAACAATTAGTTCTCATTTAAATTTAACAAGTCTTAATTTTATATTTAACTAGTTCTAGATTGTATATTTATAGCTTAATAGCTTCTTATTATAATAATTTTTTATTATTTATATTATATCTATAAATAATGTGATTGCAATGTTTATATTTGGGTACAATGAAATCTCAATCCATCCTTTTCCATGAATCTAGAAAAAATAAACAATTGTGGAAAACCGTTTAAAAAAATTATAGATATGAAATTATCATTAAATTATTTTAAATTATAAAATCTGAGTTGTATTTTATTTTCATTTCAGTGAATAATCATTAAACTGTTTTTAGTGTTCTATTCTTCTTATTTGTAAAATTTGTGAGTGGCTATATATCATGGAAATTACGTGTATTGATTAAAAAACTATATTATGATTAAATATTCAGAGATGTTTTATATTTATATTAAATTTTGATTTCAATTTTATAAACAATAAGATATAGGTGAAAAATTTTTGATTGACATTTGTTTTGTGCAAACTTTTTACTTAAAATCCAAATGTGATCTTTCTAAAATTAAAACATTTCTAATAATCGCTGCCATCATACTGTGGATGTGTTATAGATTTCACTTTCATCAGGATTTCATAAGATTCAGCAAAGTGTGTCTCAATTTTACTTCATCATTTTTTACTTTTTATTTAATAAAATAAATTATTTGTTATAACAAGAACAAAATGAAATGTATGAATAACAATAATGAAATATATAAATATACACATACTTGCAAAAAAGTAAATTGTAAAAGTGAATATTCATATTAATTCTTAAAACATTATTTTTGATAATAATGTTTCAATGTTTTCATTTATTCTAAATGAAAGATAGAGAATAAAGATTATTGTATGTTGCTACAATTCAGTTAACAAGTGTCTGTCATATTATTTTAGTTTACACATTTGAATCATCAAAAAATATATTAATAATTATTACCAACATGTTATTAGGTTAGAGAATATTACATCATATTTAGCCTATATGTAAACTTCGAACTTGACATATATTGTAAATTTGACTGCTTTATAGGTATAATATCACAAAATTGCAAAGAATCATTATACAAGATTCTTTAGAGAGAGACTAGGTAGATTGAGAGTGTATTTTAAGTAAAATTAATTGATAAATTTAGTGAAAATTAAAAAAATATTTAGCAATTAGTATTGAGCAAGAATATTTCTGTAATGTTGAGAATGTCGCTTATCCATTTTTTTTATTTAGTGTATGGATTTTTTTTTTAAAAAAAGTCTGACTACTTATATATTATCATAAAAAACCTTTACTTCGAATCCATTGGAGACTGAAGAACAATCAACTTTTTTTCAAAAACAGTACTTAATTATTTAATATATTTTTATCTAAAAAAAAAAACTGTTTATGATAGTGCCTTTTCTCTTTTGCACTAAAGGTTTCTGAACTTATTTTCCTTGTCTTCAACTATCTCCTGCCCTACTCTTTCGATTGCTCCCCCATAATTTAATTAATCTGCCTGCTGTAATGAAACTGCCACTTTCATTATATATTTAAAGAACATCTGGTTCACTAATTAATATAGGATTATAAACTCGAACTATTTATATATAAACATGGAAGGCAAAAAAAACTACCTTATTACTTGGATTTTTCACTTTTTATTTTGTCTTGGCTGTTCTCCCACACCTAGAATAAACTCGAAGTTTTATTATTATTACATAGTCACTAATATCTTTTATTTTATTTGCTTGTTAGTATACACAATTTATTCATAATTTTATAATATCGATTCTCTACTACAACCAACTCAATCCAGGTTCGAATTCACCTTTAAATTCTGTGTTTTAAAATGACACCTGTCAGCAAATTAATATTAGGGCGCTAGCTGACAAGGTTCCACAGAATGTACAAGTAAAAGCTGGGTCACTCAACTCTCATCTACAAGAAATATATATTTTGCAAGAACAGCCTTTCAGCATGTGTTGACAATTACATCCTTCTACACATATACTGTACCGGTCGAAAGCCACCACCACCGCAAGTCAAATCGGATTCAAACTCAGCTTAACCAAAACCGAATTCAAACCCACTCAACAGCTCAGATAGCAGAAATCGACGGCACAGTGCTATGCGCCAAGAACTAGCTCCACGGTTGGTGAGAACTAGAGACCCTTTTACTGACACGAATATCAATTAATTACTTTGAATACTTTTTAAATCAAATCATATGTATGTTCGGGTTGCCAACACAGATAGCGGGTATGAACATTTAAATAATTATAAAAAGAATGATGAACTAAGAAACCAAGTATGTTAGACAATATTTAATAATAATAATAATTTGTTTTGTTCAATAAAATATAGATTGCATTAGTTACCTCTAGTCTTTAAATAATTTATAAATATAATAAGAGTGGCGGTCCTTATCATATGCCAACAAGTATTACACAACATGGGATTCTATGTCTATGCCCCCAACGAGAAATATAAAGGCAGATAAAGGTATTCATTAAGAACGGAAATGATTGTTCTAATTTTGTTACGGTGGAATGTGAGGTTTATTTTCACATTCGGAAATCTATTCATGAAGAGCAAAACGTATTTTAAGGCATAACTTTAATCTTGATTTGAAAACGGATTTAAACTAAATATATTTGAGAATTGGTTCGACTTTAATTTAAATCACTTCATCACGAATTACGAGCGCGGAGCGGGTTTTACCGGAACAAAGATGCAATGGTACTGACGAATTACAAGGCAGAGAGTAAAATTGAAAGATGATCGCTAGTCGATGATCGAAGTCCTATGGCGGCTTGCATTTGGCAAGTCTTACGCCCTTTGACTAATGAATCGGAAAGGAAGTACTTTCTTCCTCGAGAAATTTAAATAAGAGAACATGATCACCGACCAGCCTAACGGAGCGGAAGATGGCCCTACGTCAGCAACATTTGATGATGATGACTTGATAGTCATCGTTGAAAAATAAAACCCATGTAGAATGCTCTACGTGATGACTTGACCAATTAATTAAAGTCAAACGAGCTTTTATCGAACTATTTTAAAACATTTATAAACTATATTAATTATGCCCTAATATCGTGCCCTTCCTGAATATTAATATAAAATAACAAGAGTGGAATTAAAATACATTTAACCCTTTATCGACCCTTTTGCAAAAACATTTTAAATATATATATATATATGGATAAATAAATCAATATTAGTGACGCAAGAAATAACATTTTAACATTACGTGAGTATATAAACACTTGTAACTTAGGAGCTGGGGACATAGGTGAAAAACGGAGCAAATAATTTCTTATTAGCTAATTATAAAAATAGTAAACGTATAATATTTTCTTTCGACTCGATGATTAATAGAACTTATAAATTTAGTTCTAATGGGCGAGAATAACTATTTAAAAATTTATATTATATTATTTGCGTGAGGCAAATAGAACCAAGGAGCTCATCGAGTCAAAAAATTATTGGCATATAATTTTAAATACGACATTAATAAAGCACACAAATATATATATTAAATGAACCGCCAAGTAAGAAAAGAAAAAGTTTAAAGACTAGAGATTTAAAGAATTACAAGATAAATTTACAGTAGCATGAAGAAAAGGTGTTACAAAGATTTACATTAAAGAATAAAAGAGCTCTTAAAAAGAAGGAGTATAAAATAAAGTTCGAACTGGCCAGAAAGTTTAACGTTCATATTACCATTCCGTGCTTGTCCTTAAGTTACTCCTCCAAGTTGTTGAAACGTAGGCATCATTGGTTAACTACTGGAGTAGTATTTTAGTAGCTTTCATTATTTTAGCAGAATGATCGATCCGGAAAACGGTTCAGCAGCTCCAGTGAAGATTCCTCGGGACTTTAGGAACCGTAGCCAGATCCCTGATGTTCTAGCCCTCTATCATGATGAAATACAATTTTTATACACACTGAGTTCACTGCACTACTCTACAACCAAAACTTGTCTTTTTCTTTACTTTTCAGGGCTATATATCTACTGTTCACTGATGCCTCCGGCTAGCGCTCATTTTATTATCAATCTCTTTTTTTTTATAATTAGTTGTTTTCAGAAACATTCCTTCGATAAGCTTTCAAACTAATTTGTGAATTCCTTTCCTAATTAGAAAATGAATTCTTAAAGTCTGAAATGATTTTAATTAAAAATTGAATTCTTATCTTTTTTTTATTAATAAAACTTTACTGTTGTTTTTGAGAATTTGAAAGCCTTTGGAAGGAATGTAGCTTTTAATCGCAAAACTTTACAAATTATTTAAAAGTAAAAAAAACAAGTATTCCCGACGCAATGAAACTTTCGAACAATTATATATATTTAATATTTACAAACATATATACGCACAACCCAGGCAATTTAATATATGTAAATTCATGAACATTTTATCATGAATTTATTTAGAAAATTGATCCAATTTAAACTAAACTAATTAATTTTACTACGTATTTGAAACAAGTTATTCATTATGGAAATTAGCGTGGATTGAACGTATAAAGCCCCATTGCATCGGAAATTTAAAGTTAGTATTAGGGTAAATAACATGAAGCTAGGATCGAACTCAGATCCGACTGCTTCATTTCTTTTCACTTCAAAAAAAACAATGAAAAAAATGACTTCACTTACGCAGGATATAGTTGCATAAGTGTATAGACTCTGGGAGAACAGCATGAGCGTGAATAATATAACCTGCTCAAGCTACAAATTATACATGTCTCACTGCGATCCATTTTTTGAATATTCAACTTATAAATGGGTTTATAATAAATCGGTCCGATAATCAAGTCTCATTTCCCTATGTTTGTGTCAGTCGGTCATCTGTATATATATCTGTCATTTACAGTTTATCTTACTGTTTCCCTGGATCAGGTGGTACATATTGTTTTAACTGTCTGGCATTGTAATGGTCATAGTTTTGGTCTTCCCTGGTTGTCGTCAAGTTCCCATAGTCTATTGCTGTCATTTGTTCTATGGCCTTTTCTGCGACCGAATGCACAAAAAACAATTCTTTAACATTATCTCTATGAACGATGGGGTTCTCTCCTGGGTCATCTTTGAAAATTTGAATCTGTATCAAGGATCCAGTACTGTCAACCAACCCTTGGAAGTTATGGCCACTACGATATCGAGTTCTGTAGAAACTGAACTGCGGAATTTGAGTTATTGGCAGAATATACAGTATTCCCATATCATTCATGATTTATCCAAGCCCTCAGATAAGTTTCAGAAGCCACAAAGCAGATACCCCCATTTCCGGATTGAGGGAGGCACATTACAAACCCGGACCAAGGATTACAGTGCTCCTTGGAAAATCGTGGTAACCAATAGGTTGAGGGCCCCTATAATTAAACATATACACCAATCCCTGGGACATTATGGACCCAGGAAGATTGAAGAAGTGGCCTGTTGCCAATTTTACTGGCCGGGAATGTATCACCATATCACTTCCATAATCAGACAGTGCGATATCTGCGCGACTACTAAAGCTCCCAACAAGTCCTACGCGGGGAAAATAAAACCTGTGATGGCTACGAGACCGAACGAGATCCTTGCAATAGACCACTATGGTCCCTTGCCCAAATTTAAAACATTTCAGTATTTGTTGGTATCATATGATATTTTTTCCAAGTATGTTAAGGTTTACCCAGTGCGGTCTACAAACACCAGAAACGTAACTCGGGTTCTTCAGGAAAAACAATTTCAAGAGGTAGGTAAACCCGAAACCATACTTTCCGACCATGGTTCGGCATTCACCTCGAAAGAATGGAAAAACTGGGTAAAGAAGCAGAATGTAAACCATCGCCTAACATCAATCAGAAACCCACAATCAAACCCGTGCGAGAGAGTCATGAGAGAAATCAGTCGACTTTTTCGCGCGTGTTTATCAACGGATCACCGGAAGTGGGTAGAGAAACTTCAATATGTCATGGATTGCATCAATCATACCATGAACGAATCCACGGGATTCCCACCCACGCGTCTTCACTATGGTAGACCATGCCCGGATAGTTTCCCTACGCTATCACCAAAGCGGGAAGTACATATAAATCCCAGCACGGATCCAGACATGGCCCGGCAACAATTGGAGCGCATGGCACAAAATAGAATTAAAAGAGGAGGAAGGCAGCATCACAATTTTAAAAGGGGGGATCAAGTCTGGCTAAGATCTCCATGAGTCAGTAATGTACCTAGGAAGGAATTCAAAAAATTCTTCCCTCTGTATAGCGGGCCATATGAGATAGTCGAAGAATGCCATGAAAACGCTTTCCTACTGGAAGGGAAGGGTCTACGAGGTATTTACAATGCGAGACAATTAAAACCTTATATACCTCCCGACCCAGGGAGAAAGTAGAAATAACAATAAATGATAACCCGGTAAACAACCACTGTGAAATGTCTATGATGATGAGTAAAAGAACAACGGATTAATACACCCAAATTTGATAAATGTTATGTTCGAACCCTCACCCAGACTGTTCTCCAAAGTCGATCAATTTTTTAAGAAAATGTTAACCAGAGAATTATGTATAAACATTTTTTTTTTGTTATTTTTTTTTAAAGTGAGAAGAAATGAAACAGACAGATCGAAGAACCGATCTTAGTTTCATGTGTTTTTTAAGTACGGTAATTCGAACTACTATTTGCCCGCAATGGGATTTTTTCCATTTCAAGTCATATAAAAATTAGCTATATATTTTATGTTTTGTAAATAAATATGTAAAGATTCCGTGTATAAATATCACAAATCATGAAATAATATTCGTGTGTGCGTGGTTTGTGAATTTATATCAGCTTAATTTAAAGTTTCATTGCGGGTGTATTTGCTTAAATTTTAGCCTTTTAGAATTATACAAAGTCGTTTAAAAATACTGATCAAAAGTCACATGGCTTTGATCAGTGTTTTTAATTAAAATCTGTATTGTACAAATGTATAGAGTAATTAAGTTGTATTCGAAATTAGATAAGGAATTTATATTTGTAATTACTTTGTCAATTTAAAATTGCGTATTAAAGTTAAAGATAGCTGAAAACGGAACAATGGAAATGGATAATTGATATTGTATGGTCAAGCTGGATTGCTGAAGGCTGGAGAAAAATAGGCGGAGCCTAAAACAAAAACCAGGCAGAAAGGTCAACCGTGGCCATCTTAGAAAAAACTAACATTCTAACTTTTGACGTGGTTGAGAGTAGATAGTCTCAAGACAGCACAGCAGTTGCTAGAGAAATCGCTACAACTCTTGTTAAGAAGTCCACCAGTAAACCGTAATGTCGATGGGCTAAGTGCCAGGAGCTGATCTCTGTCCTGCCAATTTGAATCTTCGTGCCGGTCTGATCATGCTTTACGTGCTTCAAAATTTCCAGCTTCCAATCTCCAAATTGACTATGCCTTTCAAGTAAATTTCAAATGCGCGCCTACGTTCGTCAGAAATACCATCGTGAGAAGCCAAGCCGGATGAAGAAAGAAGGGTAACTGTGTTACATGAACTTTTAACTTTCTCCCGAGCTTAATGTTATAAGTTAATCTGTCAATCAAATGAATCACATGTAAGTTTTTGTTTCGTTTATAATGCTACTGTTTAACCTGTCAGTAAATTTTCTTTTCTCTTATTCCTCCGCTCTAGTCTTTAGAAAATAATTTATAAATATTGTACTTAATAGTAATAATGATTCAAATGAATACATTTATATTTTCCTTTATTACTTATGCTATAAACAAACGATCCCAATAGTAATATTTCCCAACTCTGTTTAAAGCTAGTTTATAATATTGATTATAGTTATTTTAAAAGTAAGTTCGTTGTTTTGAATTCAAGATTATTTCATATGTTGAGTTGGCAGATATTAAAACACTTTATTATAATGAATTCGTATTTTGTCATATTATTGTAATCTAAAGTTCAATCGTAAATATGTAAATGGTTTTAAGTTTATTATATTAATGTCATACATGAAATGAGAAATAATTCTCACTGTAAAATTTGATACTATCGCTACCGCCTGAACAACCTGGGGGTTTAGGGGTTTCAGAGTAAACTTAATTAATTATTGCTTTCGCGGTCCGTTTGATTCCGCCATGTTTTATTGTAATAGTATATCACCCTGTTGCGTAGAAATAGACGAATAGAGTATCCAGGTTTTGTATAATTCCGTTTCAAATCCACTTCAAGCACTCGTCCTCGATGACTGTGGGAATGCCTTTCCTTCGCCGAAGTTAATGTCTCGCCATATTACCATATGAGAAAGAAAGCAATTTTTTCCCAGGTAATCTCTTGGATCACCGGGTTTCGAAATGATCCCGGCTGGTTGTAGTGTCCCGGATCTACTTGGGGGCATTAAGCCTTGTCAAAGTACAAGCCACCCGGTATTCCGTTGATGCACCGCAACTGATTACTGTAGGGCTCTTTAATCTAGGCAACCACTAGTACATCAATCTTAGATATCATATTTATACGAAACCACCCTCCAACTATTCGTATACGCAACGGCTCGAATTTATTCGAATAAAATAACTTAATAAAAATCGTAGATAAATATTTTCAATGCCCCAAATACTCTGATTCCCTTAGCCACCTGTCAATCATTTAACTACACAGATATTGGCATGAGTTTGTTTACCAGGTAAAATGATTACTAAAGACTAGTAGCCAGTTATAATAGAATATTTATGGAAGTCTTACCGTACTTTTGAATACTATATTTTTATGCTTTCTATTTGTTATTAAACAATTTATTTACTCTAATTTTGTGTCTTCCACCTCATTACTCTCGACGTCTATTTAGTCACCTACTGTCTGTATTGGCAACTTAAATATATACATTACATTAATGACCGTACCAATATCCAGAGTATAATAGATCTATATATAAAACTGTAAGTAATTTAGTCTGTGTTCTGAGTTGAGCTAGTAAGCTGTTATAAAGTCATCATCTGTTGGTCATACCGGGGTTTGGGTTTGAATTTAGTTGGCGTTTTGGAATTTATTCTTAAACGTGGACTGGGTTTGAACTCGGGTACTGTGTATGAGTAAGCATGGTGGATTTATACCGGTACAGTTAATAAATTTTTGGCGCCATGTTGGGCGCCAAAAACATAACCATGTACCGGTCGAAACCCACCACCACCGCAAGTCCAATCGGATTCAAACTCAGCTTAACCAATACTGAATTCAAACCCAACTCAACAGCTCAGATAGCAGAAATCGACGGCACAGTGCTATGTGCCAAGAACTAGCTCCACGGTTGGTGAGGACTAGAGACCCTTGCACTGACACAAATATCAATTAATTACTTTGAATACTTTTTAAATCAAATCATATGTATGTTCGGGTTGCCAACACAGATAGCGGGTATGAACATTTAAATAATTATAAAAAGAATGATGAACTAAGAAACCAAGTATGTTAGAAATATTTAATAATAATAATAATTTGTTTTGTTCAATAAAATATAGATTGCATTAGTTACCTCTAGTCTTTAAATAATTTATAAATATAATAAGAGTGGCGGTCCTTATCATATGCCAACAAGTATTACACAACATGGGATTCTATGTCTATGCCCCCAACGAGAAATATAAAGGCAGATAAAGGTATTCATTAAGAACGGAAATGATTGTTCTAATTTTATTACGGTGGAATGTGAGATTTATTTTCACATTCGGAAATCTATTCATGAAAAGCAAAACGTATTTTAAGGCATAACTTTAATCTTGATTTGAAAACTGACTTAAACTAAATATATTTGAGAATTGGTTCGACTTTAATTTAAATCACTTCATCACGAATTACGAGCACGGAGCGGGTTTTACCGGAACAAAGGTGCAATGGTACTGACGAATTACAAGGCAGAGTGTAAAATTGAAAGATGATCGCTAGTCGATGATCGAAGTCCTATGGCGGCTTGCATTTGGCAAGTCTTACGCCCTTTGACTAATGAATCGGAAAGGAAGTACTTTCTTCCTCGAGAAATTTAAATAAAAGAATATGATCACCGACCAGCCTAACGGAGCGGAAGATGGCCCTACGTCAGCAACATTTGATGATGATGACTTGATAGTCATCGTTGAAAAATAAAACCCATGTAGAATGCTCTACGTGATGACTTGACCAATTAATTAAAGTCAAACGAGCTTTTATCGAACTATTTTAAAACATTTATAAACTATATTAATTATGCCCTAATATCGTGCCCTTCCTGAATATTAATATAAAATAACAAAAGTGGAATTAAAATACATTTAACCCTTTATCGACTTTTTTTGCAATAAAAACATTTAAGGTTATATTCGAATAAATATATATATTAGTGGAACAAGAAATCAATATTTTAACATTTTGTGAGTATATAAACACTTGTAACTTAGGAGCTGGGGACATAGGTGAAAAACGGAGCAAATAATTTATTATTAGCTAATTATAAAAATAGTAAACATATAATATTTTCTTTCGACTCGATGATTAATAGAACTTATAAATTTAGTTCTAATGGGCGAGAATAACTATTTAAAATTTATATTATATTATTTGCGTGAGGCAAATAGAACCAAGGAGCTCATCGAGTCGAAAAATTATTGGCATATAATTTTAAATACGACATTAATAAAGCACACAAATATATATATTAAATGAACTGCCAAGTAAGAAAAGAAAAAATTTAAAGACTAGAGATTTAAAGAATTACGAGATAGATTTACAGTAGCATGAATAAAAGGTTTTATACAAATTGTTACATTAAAGAATAAAGAGCTCTTAAATAGGAGGAGAGTAAAATAAAGTTCGAACTGGCCAGAAAGTTTAACGTTCATTATAGAAATATATTACCCTTCCGTGCTTGTCCTTAAGTTACTCCTCCAAGTTGTTGAAAATGTAGGCACCATTGATTGATTATTGGAACAGTATTTTAGTAGCTTTCATTATGTTAGCAGAATGATCGATCCGGAAAACGGTTCAGCAGCTCCATTGAAGATTCCTCGGGACTTTAGGAACCGTAGCCAGATCCCTGATGTTCTAGCCCTCTATCATGATGAAATACAATTTTTATACACACAGAGTTCACTGCACTACTCTACACCCAAAACTCATCTTTTTCTTTACTTTTCAGGGCTATATATCTACTGTTCACTGATGCCTCCGGCTAGCGCTCATTTTATTATCAATCTCTTTTTTTTTTTAATTAGTTGTTTTCAGAAACATTCCTTCGATAAGGCTTTCAAACTAATTTTTGAATTCCTTTCCTAATTAGAAAATGAATTCTTAAAGTCTGAAATGATTTTAATTAAAAATTGAATTCTTATCTTTTTTTTATTAATAAAACTTTACTGTTGTTTTTGAGAATTTGAAAGCCTTTGGAAGGAATGTAGCTTTTAATCGCAAAACTTTACAAATTATTTAAAAGTAAAAAACAAGTATTCCCGACGCAATGAAACTTTCGAACAATTATATACATTTAATATTTACAAACATATATACGCACAATCCAGGCAATTTAATATATGTAAATTCATGAACATTTTATCATGAATTTATTTAGAGAATTGATCCAATTTAAACTAACTAATTAATTTTATTACGTATTTGAAACAAGTTATTCATTATGGAAATTAGCGTGGATTGAACGTATAAAGCCCCATTGCATCGGAAATTTAAAGTTAGTATTAGGGTAAATAACATGAAGCTAGGATCGAACTCAGATTCGACTGCTTCATTTCTTTTCACTTCAAAAAAAAAACAATGAAAAAAAATGACTTTACTTACGCAGGATATAGTCGCATAAGTGTATAGACTCTGGGAGAACAGCATGAGCATGAATAATATAACCTGCCCAAGCTACAAATTATACATGTCTCACTGCGATCCATTTTTTGAATATTCAACTTATAAATGGGTTTATAATAAATCGGTCCGATTATCAAGTCTCATTTTCCTATGGTCATGTCAGTTGGTCTTCTGTATATATATCTGTCTCTACAGTTTATCTTACTGTTTCCCTGGATCAGGTGGTACATATTGTTTTAACTGTCTGGCATTGTAATGGTCATAGTCCTGGTCTTCCCTGGTTGTCGTCAAGTTCCCATAGTCTATTGCTGTCATTTGTTCTATGGCCTTTTCTGCGACCGAATGCACAAAAAACAATTCTTTAACATTATCTCTATGAACGATGGGGTTCTCTCCTGGGTCTTCTTTGAAAGTTTGAGTCTGTATTGAGGCTCCAGGGAATGGCATCTGTAAAGTCCTCATGCTAAGTTGAGGATTCATCATCCGTCCCATTTCCACTTTTAGTTTCATTTGACCAGTGGTCTGAACATCTTTTTCTGTATCTATATCCCCTTCTTCCACTGCTTCATAACTGGACTCATCCTCACCACTGTTGTTTTCCTTGCTGTCCACAACTTCTTTTGGTGTGGCCTGATCATCTTCATTTTCTATTTTTGGGTCTTCAGAGGGATTTATTTCTTGCTGAAGCTTTACATTTTCTAGATTTGAGTTGGCTTGGATGCCATATGCTTCCTCGATCCTTACCAGCCTTTCCATCATCATCATCAGTACCTTTCGATCTTCTCTCATTTCTCTGAGGATCGTTTGTAAAGTGTCTTTTCCCATTTTTGAAAATACGAAAATAATGTAATAAACAATCAATATAATGAACACTGCAGATCAACTTATAGTACTCTCTGTATGCTTAAAAATATTTTTTTTTCTTCAGTAATTTTAACTAGGTCTCTGACTACAGGTCCATTGTCCCAATCTTCACTAGCTGCTTCATATTCTTTCCCCAATCTATGTAATCTGCCTTTTTTTTAGTTTACCTACGTTTTCTTGGTTAGCTCTTTATTTTAACTGTTTGAGTGAGACATGTATTCAAAAATATATAAAAAAAACATTATTCACTTTCCCTTTGTTCAACTGTTCTGTTCTCCCATGTCTGAAAAAAAAAACTATACAATGATATACAAATATTATGTATTACCAGATACAACAACTCATTCTGTATTGAACACACTTGGTTTTTTATTATGGCGATTGACCCACTACTGTGCTGACAATCAAATTTGCTGACAAATTTATTTATATGGGCGCCAGTGAGCAAAATGAGATCAATAGAGCATGTGATATAACCCATTGACCCCCAAACCACATATGATAGACTTAACCTTTAATAAAACAATTGAATTGATGATGAGTAATATTATTTAATAACAGCTAACGCGTTCATGACCTGAGTTTAAATATAGGAGTTCACTACTTCATTTTTACTAAGCATGAGGCTTTAACACCAAAAAAAAATGTCAAAATTAATATTACAAGAACTTTTATTGGAGATATTATTCTAAATCTTGCTAGCATGAAAGCGTGCAAACCATTTAAGCATTTTGCCAACTGCATCTGGCTGCTTGGTGTACACAAAGGGTCTTCACCTGCTTTGAGGTTACTCTAGAAATTATTGTCATTAAAGCGTAATGTCACACTGCATCGGACCGCTTGACAGATAATTCCCAGTTTGAAGGTCTTCGCCTACTTTGAGACTACTAAAAATACGGAGCGAACATTTAATATATATGCTAGCAAGCAATACTTTGAAATTAAGACTTTTATGATATCATATTGGATATTTTTAATTATAACAACTGAGATAAACATAATTAATTTTGACACAGAAAACATTTCATTTATTTTTACCCCAATGCTTTGATCTATGGACTCTTACAACTTTGCTAACGATATTTTTCCTATTGTCACGAACGCGTATAACACAAACGTATAATATATATACTGATATAGTACACGTATAATTAATATATATACAAAAACCACCACCACCTCTAGTCAAATCGGATTCCAACTCAGCTTAACCAAAACTGAATTCAAACCCAACTCAACAGCTCAGATAGCAGAAATCGACGGCACAGTGCTATGCGCCAAGAACTAGCTCCACGGTTGGTGATGACTAGAGACCCTTTTACTGACACGAATATCAATTAATTACTTTGAATACTTTTTAAATCAAATCATATGTATGTTCGGGTTGCCAACACAGACAGCGAGTATTAACATTTAAATAATTATAAAAGAATGATGAACTGAGAAACCAAGTATGTTAGAAAATATTTAATAATAATAATAATTTGTTTTGTTCACTAAAATATAGATTGCATTAGTTACCTCTAGTCTTTAAAAGAATTTATAAATATAATAAGAGTGGCGGTCCTTATCATATGCCAACAAGTATTACACAACATGGGATTCTATGTCTATGCCCCCAACGAGAAATATAAAGGCAGATAAAGGTATTCATTAAGAACGGAAATGATTGTTCTAATTTTATTACGGTGGAATGTGAGATTTATTTTCACATTCGGAAATCTATTCATGAAGAGCAAAACGTATTTTAAGGCATAACTTTAATCTTGATTTGAAAACTGATTTAAACTAAATATATTTGAGAATTGGTTCGACTTTAATTTAAATCACTCCATCACGAATTACGAGCACGGAGCGGGTTTTACCGGAACAAAGATGCAATGGTACTGACGAATTACAAGGCAGAGAGTAAAATTGAAAGATGATCGCTAGTCGATGATCGAAGTCCTATGGCGGCTTGCATTTGGCAAGTCTTACGCCCTTTGACTAATGAATCGGAAAGGAAGTACTTTCTTCCTCGAGAAATTTAAATAAGAGAATATGATCACCGACCAGCCTAACGGAGCGGAAGATGGCCCTACGTCAGCAACATTTGATGATGATGACTTGATAGTCATCGTTGAAAAATAAAACCCATGTAGAATGCTCTACGTGATGACTTGACCAATTAATTAAAGTCAAACGAGCTTTTATCGAACTATTTTAAAACATTTATAAACTATATTAATTATGCCCTAATATCGTGCCCTTCCTGAATATTGATATAAAATAACAAAAGCGGAATTAAAATACATTTAACCCTTTATCGACCCTTTTTGCAATAAAGACCTTTAAGATTATATTTGCATAAATAAATATTAGTGGAACAAGAAAATCATTTAACATTATTTGAATACATATATATATACTTATAACGTAGATAGGAGCTGGGGACATAGGTGAAACATTGAGCTAATAATTTATTAATAGCTAAAGGTAAGGAAAAAAATAGTAAACATGTAATATTTTCCTTTGACTCGATGACTAATAGAACTTATAAATTTAGCTCTAATGGGCGAGAATTACTATTTGAAATTAATGTTATATTATTTGCGTGAGGCAAATGGAATCAAAGGGCTCATCGAGTCGAAAGATTATTGGCATATAATTTTTAAATACGACATTAATAAAGCACACTAAAATATATATATTAAACGAACCGCCAGGTAAGAAAAGAAAAAGTTTAAAGACTAGAGATCTAAAGAATTACGCTATAGATTTACAGTAGCATTTTATAACTAAAAGGTGTTACAAAGATTTACATTAAAGAATAAAAGAGCTCTTAAAAAGAAGGAGTATAAAATAAAGTTCGAACTGGCCAGAAAGTTTAACGTTCATATTACCATTCCGTGCTTGTCCTTAAGTTACTCCTCCAAGTTGTTGAAACGTAGGCATCATTGGTTAACTACTGGAGTAGTATTTTAGTAGCTTTCATTATTTTAGCAGAATGATCGATCCGGAAAACGGTTCAGCAGCTCCAGTGAAGATTCCTCGGGACTTTAGGAACCGTAGCCAGATCCCTGATGTTCTAGCCCTCTATCATGATGAAATACAATTTTTATACACACAGAGTTCACTGCACTACTCTACAACCAAAACTAGTCCTTTTCTTTTCTTTTCAGGGCTATATATCTACTGTTCACTGATGCCTCCGGCTAGCGCTCATTTTATTATCAATCTCGTTTTTTTTTATAATTAGTTGTTTTCAGAAACATTCCTTCGATAAGGCTTTCAAACTAATTTTTGAATTCCTTTCCTAATTAGAAAATGAATTCTTAAAGTCTGAAATGATTTTAATTAAAAATTGAATTCTTATCTTTTTTTTATTAATAAAACTTTACTGTTGTTTTTGAGAATTTGAAAGCCTTTAGAAGGAATGTAGCTTTTAATCGCAAAACTTTACAAATTATTTAAAAGTAAAAAAAACAAGTATTCCCGACGCAATGAAACTTTCGAACAATTATATATATTTAATATTTACAAACATATATACGCACAATCCAGGCAATTTAATATATGTAAATTCATGAACATTTTATCATGAATTTATTTAGAGAATTGATCCAATTTAAACTAAACTAATTAATTTTACTACGTATTTGAAACAAGTTATTCATTATGGAAATTAGCGTGGATTGAACGTATAAAGCCCCATTGCATCGGAAATTTAAGGTTAGTATTAGGGTAAATAACATGAAGCTAGGATCGAACTCAGATCCGACTGCTTCATTTCTTTTCACTTCAAAAAAAAACAATGAAAAAAAAATGACTTTACTTACGCAGGATATAGTTGCATAAGTGTATAGACTCTGGGAGAACAGCATGAGCGTGAATAATATAACCTGCCCAAGCTACAAATTATACATGTCTCACTGCGATCCATTTTTTGAATATTCAACTTATAAATGGGTTTATAATAAATCGGTCCGATAATCAAGTCTCATTTCCCTATGGTTGTGTCAGTCGGTCATCCGTATATATATCTGTCATTTAATGGATGTCCTATTGTTTCCCTGGATCAGGTGGCACATATGGTTTTAACTGTCTGGCATTGTAAACCCCCTGGAGTCTTTCTCCCTTTAGCAAAAACGCATTGTCATGGCAATCCTTTATTATTTCATATGGCCCACTGTATAATGGGAAGAATTTCTTGAATTCTTTCTTAGGGGCATTACTAGTTCTTGGTGATCTTAACCAAACTTGATCCCCAACTTTAAAATAGTAATGTTGCATCCTACCTCTTTTTATTCGCCTCTGGGCCATCTGCGCTAGCCGCTTTCTGGCCATATCTTGGTCAGTTATTGGGTTAATACACGTTTCATCTTTTGGTAATAGTGAAGAAAAAATGGCCTGACATGGCTGCCCATAGTGAAGACGTGTAGGTGCGAAACCCGTTGACTCATTCATTGTATTATTAATGCAGTCCATAACATATGGAAGTTTATCCACCCATCTCCGATGATCTGTAGGTACGCACACACGAAAGAGTTGACTAATTTCTCTCATAACTCTTTCACATGGGTTGGACTGCGGGTTTCTAATTGATGTCATACGATGATTTACCTTTTGTTTTTTTGTCCAATTCTTCCACTCTTTTGAGGTGAACGCTGAGCCATGATCTGATAATATGGTCTCAGGCTTACCTACCTCAGAAAATTGCTTATCCTGTAGTGCCCGAATGGCATTTTGTGAATTTGTGGTTCGCACTGGGTAAATTTGAACATACTTTGAAAAAATATCATATGTGACAAGCAAGTATTGAAAGGTCCTAAATTTGGGAAGGGGCCCATAATGATCTATAGCGAGGATTTCATTTGGTCTTGTGGCCATCACTGGTTTCATACCTCCTGCATATGATTTATTTGGAAATTTAGTGGCAGCACAGATGTCACATTGTCTAATAGTAGTGAGAATCTGATTGTACATTCCTGGCCAGTAAAACTGACGACGCACTGCCTCTTCTGTCTTTCTTGGTCCGTAGTGCCCAATGATTTGATGAATGTGCCTAAGTAAGGATGGTCTCAGCCTATCTGGGACCATAGTTTTCCATGGTGCACTATAGTCCCCAGTTTTGGTCTGTAAAATACCCTCCTTGACCCGAAAGTGAGTGTATTTGCTTTGTAGGTTCTTGTCCTTACTCTGGGTCTTGGACAACTCCAGAATAATGTGGTGATATTGTATGCCCTGCCAGTATGCAAGATTCCTTAGCTCGGCCTCGGCGGGACTCAATGTTTTGGTGACCATAATTTTTAAGGATTGATCGTTTATTTTTGGGTTCTGTATGCTCATTTGTACTGGATGGCGACTTAAAACGTCAGCCACCACATTCTCTGGTCCTGGGCAATATTGGATCTTATACTGAAATTGTTGGAGGACCAAGCTCCATCTAATGAGTCGGTCATTGGTGAGGAAACTCTTATTAAGAAATTCTAGACATCGGTGGTCAGTTATGATGACAACTTCTGATCCCAGAAGGAACTGCCGGAATTTCTGGCATGCCCATACTATGGCAAGAGTTTCTTGCTCAGTGGTGGTGTAATGTACTTCAGCACCCTTTAAAGCACGACTGCAAAAATATATCACTTGATGTTCACCAGAATCACCCTTTTGAAACAAAACAGCTCCCAGCCCTTGTTTGCTGCTGTCAGTTTGTACGTAAAAGGTCCGACTAATATCAGGGTGATGCAGCATAACCGCCCGTAGAAAGTTTTCTTTTATGTTTAGTAGTTCCTGGTCATGGAGTGGGGTCCATTCCCACTTTCGGTTTTTTTTTATGAGGTCTATAAGATTCCTAGTTTCCTGGGCAAAGTTTGGATAGAACTTGTGATAAAAGTTGCAAAGTCCAAGAAATGATCGGATCTGTTTTCGAGTAGTCGGGGTTGGAAACTTCTCTATGGCTGCAACTTTGTCCGGATGTACCTTGATACCATGTTTGTTAATGACATGACCAAGGAAGGTTATCTCCCCAATAACAAAACGGCTTTTCTCTAAATGCACTGTGATATTCTTCATTCTGCATTCATTCAGGAACATTTCCAAATGTTGTAAGTGTTCCTTCACATCTTCTGAGATGATTACAATGTCATCAACATAGCATACCATCTGTTTTTGTACTTCTTCAGAAAGGACCTGCCTCAAACAGCGCATAAGTCCTGCTCCACTATTAATAAGTCCGAAGGGAACCCTTTTAAAAACGTGCGTGTAGCCACCGTACCGAAATGCCGTGTATTTCCGGTCCCTTGGATCGAGATTCAATTGCCAGTAACTGGCAGTTAAATCTAATGTTGAAAATACTGTCTTCCCAGCTAATCGCACAAGTACTTCTTGGATAGGAGGGGGAGCATCTCTTTCCGGTATAGTGATGCTGTTTAACCTCCGGGCATCCAAGCAGAGCCGCAAGTTTCCATTTTTCTTCTTGACGATGACCAATGGGTTGTTATACGGAGACGGGCTGCGCTCGACAATATTCCATTCGATCATTTGTTTTATCTGTGCTTCTACTTCATCTTTATACTGAAATGGAATCGGGTACGTTTTGGACTGGATGTAAGTTTCTTCTTTCACTCTGATTCGGTGGGTATACCCTGTAATCTCGCCTGGCATTGGAGAGAAAATTATGGCATATTTCTTGAGGATTTTCCGCATTTGTTCGGTATCATCCGGTTCAGTAATGATGGATTCTTCAACCTTTTTGTCAATCATTGAAAGATCAACTGGCTGGATTAGGCAACTTTCATGGTTTCCTTCTCGGTGGAGTGATGTTTTAAAGTTGATGGTTTCTTTTCCAAATGAGCATCTACCTTTAGGTTAGTCAATAATGCCTTGGTTTTGAATCAAAAAGTCGGAACCCAATACTACATCATATATGAGCCCTGTCATAATAAGAAAGGTATGTCCCACGTTTCAATTCTTCCACTCTTTTGAGGTGAACGCTGAGCCATGATCTGATAATATGGTCTCAGGCTTACCTACCTCAGAAAATTGCTTATCCTGTAGGGCCCGAATGGCATTTCGTGAATTTTTATATTGATTATAGTTATTTTAAAAGTAAGTTCGTTTTTTTTTTAATTAAAAATTATTTCATATATTGAGTTGGCAGATATTAAATCACTTTATTATTCTCCTTTACTTTTGTCATACTATTGTAACCTATCTTTCAATCTTAAATATGTAAAATGGTTTTAAAGTTTTATCATCTTGTTGCCTACATGAAATGAGGAATAATTCTCAGTGTATAATTTGTTACTATCGCTACCGCCTGAACAACCTGAGGGGTTAGGGGTTTCAGAGTAAACTTAATTAATCGTAGCTTTCGCGGTCAGTTTGATTCCGCCATGTTTTATTGGAATAGTTATATCAGCCTGTTGCGTAGAAATAGACGAATAGATTATCTAGGTTTTGTGTAATTCCGTTTCAAATCCACTTCAAGCACTCGTCCTCGATGACTGTGGCAAGGCCTTTCCTTCGCCGAAGTTGACGTCTCGCCGTACTACCATATGGGAAAGAAAGCAATTCTTTTCCAGGTAATCTTTTGGATCACCGGGTTTCGAAATGATCCCGGCTGGTTGTAGTGTCCCGGATCTACTTGGGGGCATTAAGCCTTGTCAAAGTACAAGCCGCCCGGTATTCCGTTGATGCACCGCAAGTGATTACTGTAGGGCTCTTTAATATAGGCAACCACTAGTACATCAATCTTAGATATCATATTTATGCGAAGCCACCTCCAACTATTCGTATACGCAACGGCTCGAATCTATTCGAATAAAATAACTTAATAAAAATAGTAGATAAATATTTTCAATGCCCAAATACTCTGATTCCCTTAGCCACCCGTCAATCATTTAACTACACCGATATTGGCATGAGTTTGTTTACCAGGTAAAATGATTACTAAAGACTAGTAGCCAATTATAATAGAATATTTATGGAAGTCTTACCGTACTTTTGAATAATATTTGTTAATGCTTTCTATTTATTATTAAATTCTATTTATTATTAAATTCATGATAAAATGTTCATAAATTTACATATATTAAATTGCCTGGATTGTGCGTATATATGTTTGTAAATATTAAATATATATAATTGTTCGAAAGTTTCATTGCGTCGGGAATACTTGTTTTTTTTTACTTTTAAATAATTTGTAAAGTTTTGCGATTAAAAGCTACATTCCTTCCAAGGGCTTTCAAATTCTCAAAAACAACAGTAAAGTTTTATTAATAAAAAAAAGATAAGAATTCAATTTTTAATTAAAATCATTTCAGACTTTAAGAATTCATTTTCTAATTAGGAAAGGAATTCAAAAATTAGTTTGAAAGCCTTATCGAAGGAATGTTTCTGAAAACAACTAATTATAAAAAAAAAACCAGATTGATAAGGAAAATGAGCGCTAGCCGGAGGCATCAGTGAACAGTAGATATATAGCCCTGAAAAGTAAAGAAAAAGGACTAGTTTTGGTTGTAGAGTAGGGCAGTGAACTCTGTGTGTATAAAAATTGTATTTCATCATGATAGAGGGCTAGAACATCAGGGATCTGGCTACGGTTCCTAAAGTCCCGAGGAATCTTCACTGGAGCTGCTGAACCGTTTTCCGGATCGATCATTCTGCTAACATAATGAAAGCTACTAAAATACTACTCCAGTAGTTAACCAATGATGCCTACGTTTCAACAAATTGGAGGAGTAACTTAAGGACAAGCACGGATTTGTAATATGAACGTTAAACTTTCTGGCCAGTTCGAACTTTATTTTATACTCCTTCTTTTTAAGAGCTCTTTTATTCTTTAATGTAAATCTTTGTAACACCTTTTAGTTATAAAATGCTACTGTACATCTCTAGCTTAGTTCTTTAGATCTCTAGTCTTTAAACTTTTTCTTTTCTTACCTGGCGGTTCGTTTAGTATATATATGTTAGTGTGCTTTATTGATGTCGTATTTAAAAATTATATGCCAATAATCTTTCGACTCGATGAGCCCTTTGATTCCATTTGCCTCACGCAAATAATATAACATTAATTTCAAATAGTAATTCTTGTCCATTAGAGCTAAATTTATAAGTTCTATTAGTCATCGAGTCAAAGGAAAATATTACATGTTTACTATTTTTTCTTACCTTTAGCTATTAATAACTATGTCCCCAGCTCCTATCTACGTTATAAGTATACATATATGTATTCAAATAATGTTAAAATATTGATTTCTTGTTCTACTAATATATATTTATTCGAATATAACCTTAAATGTTTTTATTGCAAAAAGGGTCGATAAAGGGTTAAATGTATTTTAATTCCACTTTTGTTATTTTATATTAATATTCAGGAAGGGCACGGTATTAGGGCATAACTAATATAGTTTATAAATGTTTTAAAATAGTTCGATGAAAGCTCGTTTGACTTTAATTAATTGGTCAAGTCATCACATAGAGCATTCTACATGGGTTCTATTTTTCAACGATGACCATCAAGTCATCATCATCAAATGTTGCTGACGTAGGGCCATCTTCCGCTCCGTTAGGCTGGTCGGTGATCATATTCTCTTATTTAAATTTCTCGAGGAAGAAAGTACTTCCTTTCTGATTCATTAGTCAAAGGGCGTAAGTCTTGCCAAATGCAAGCCGCCATAGGACTTCGATCATCGACTAGCGATCATCTTTCAATTTTACTCTCTGCCTTGTAATTCGTCAGTACCATTGCATCTTGTTCCGGTAAAACTTGCTCCGTGCTCGTAATTCGTGATGAAGTGATTTAAATTAAAGTCGAACCAATTCTCAAATATATTTAGTTTAAATCAGTTTTCAAATCAAGATTAAAGTTATGCCTTAAAATACGTTTTGCGCTTCATGAATAGATTTCCGAATGTGAAAATAAATCTCACATTCCACCGTAATAAAATTAGAACAATCATTTCCGTTCTTAATGAATACCTTTATCTGCCTTTATATTTCTCGTTGGGGGCATAGACATAGAATCCCATGTTGT
This sequence comes from Epiperipatus broadwayi, assembly GCA_028023455.1. NCBI lineage: Eukaryota > Metazoa > Onychophora > Udeonychophora > Euonychophora > Peripatidae > Epiperipatus > Epiperipatus broadwayi. The sequence goes on from JAQFVV010012449.1 coordinate 1,173,767, forward strand.
GTAATACTTGTTGGCATATGATAAGGACCGCCACTCTTATTATATTTATAAATCTGAGTTCGATCCTAGCTTCATGTTATTTACCCTAATACTAACTTTAAATTTCCGATGCAATGGGGCTTTATACGTTCAATCCACGCTAATTTCCATAATGAATAACTTGTTTCAAATACGTAGTAAAATTAATTAGTTTAGTTTAAATTGGATCAATTTTCTAAATAAATTCATGATAAAATGTTCATGAATTTACATATATTAAATTGCCTGGATTGTGCGTATATATGTTTGTAAATATTAAATATATATAATTGTTCGAAAGTTTCATTGCGTCGGGAATACTTGTTTTTTTTACTTTTAAATAATTTGTAAAGTTTTGCGATTAAAAGCTACATTCCTTCCAAAGGCTTTCAAATTCTCAAAAACAACAGTAAAGTTTTATTAATAAAAAAAAGATAAGAATTCAATTTTTAATTAAAATCATTTCAGACTTTAAGAATTCATTTTCTAATTAGGAAAGGAATTCACAAATTAGTTTGAAAGCTTATCGAAGGAATGTTTCTGAAAACAACTAATTATAAAAAAAAAGAGATTGATAATAAAATGAGCGCTAGCCGGAGGCATCAGTGAACAGTAGATATATAGCCCTGAAAAGTAAAGAAAAAGACGAGTTTTGGTTGTAGAGTAGTGCAGTGAACTCAGTGTGTATAAAAATTGTATTTCATCATGATAGAGGGCTAGAACACAGGGATCTGGCTACGGTTCCTAAAGTCCCGAGGAATCTTCACTGGAGCTGCTGAACCGTTTTCCGGATCGATCATTCTGCTAAAATAATGAAAGCTACTAAAATACTACTCCAGTAGTTAACCAATGATGCCTACGTTTCAACAACTTGGAGGAGTAACTTAAGGACAAGCACGGAATGGTAATATGAATGTTAAACTTTCTGGCCAGTGCGAACTTTATTTTATACTCCTTCTTTTTAAGAGCTCTTTTATTCTTTAATGTAAATCTTTGTAACACCTTTTCTTCATGCTACTGTAAATTTATCTTGTAATTCTTTAAATCTCTAGTCTTTAAACTTTTTCTTTTCTTACTTGGCGGTTCATTTAATATATATATTTGTGTGCTTTATTAATGTCGTATTTAAAATTATATGCCAATAATTTTTCGACTCGATGAGCTCCTTGGTTCTATTTGCCTCACGCAAATAATATAATATAAATTTTTAAATAGTTATTCTCGCCCATTAGAACTAAATTTATAAGTTCTATTAATCATCGAGTCGAAAGAAAATATTATACGTTTACTATTTTTATAATTAGCTAATAAGAAATTATTTGCTCCATTTTTCACCTATGTCCCCAGCTCCTAAGTTACAAGTGTTTATATACTCACGTAATGTTAAAATGTTATTTCTTGCGTCACTAATATTGATTTATTTATCCATATATATATATTTAAAATGTTTTTGCAAAAGGGTCGATAAAGGGTTAAATGTATTTTAATTCCACTCTTGTTATTTTATATTAATATTCAGGAAGGGCACGATATTAGGGCATAATTAATATAGTTTATAAATGTTTTAAAATAGTTCGATAAAAGCTCGTTTGACTTTAATTAATTGGTCAAGTCATCACGTAGAGCATTCTACATGGGTTTTATTTTTCAACGATGACTATCAAGTCATCATCATCAAGTCATCATCAAATGTTGCTGACGTAGGGCCATCTTCCGCTCCGTTAGGCTGGTCGGTGATCATATTCTCTTATTTAAATTTCTCGAGGAAGAAAGTACTTCCTTTCCGATTCATTAGTCAAAGGGCATAAGACTTGCCAAATGCAAGCCGCCATAGGACTTCGATCATCGACTAGCGATCATCTTTCAATTTTACTCTCTGCCTTGTAATTCGTCAGTACCATTGCATCTTTGTTCCGGTAAAACCCGCTCTGCGCTCGTAATTCGTGATGAAGTGATTTAAATTAAAGTCGAACCAATTCTCAAATATATTTAGTTTAAAATCCGTTTTCAAATCAAGATTAAAGTTATGCCTTAAAATACGTTTTGCTCTTCATGAATAGATTTCCGAATGTGAAAATAAACCTCACATTCCACCGTAACAAAATTAGAACAATCATTTCCGTTCTTAATGAATACCTTTATCTGCCTTTATATTTCTCGTTGGGGGCATAGACATAGAATCCCATGTTGTGTAATACTTGTTGGCATATGATAAGGACCGCCACTCTTTTTATATTTATAAATTATTTAAAGACTAGAGGTAACTAATGCAATCTATATTTTATTGAACAAAACAAATTATTATTATTATTATTAAATATTGTCTAACATACTTGGTTTCTTAGTTCATCATTCTTTTTATAATTATTTAAATGTTCATACCCGCTATCTGTGTTGGCAACCCGAACATACATATGATTTGATTTAAAAAGTATTCAAAGTAATTAATTGATATTCGTGTCAGTAAAAGGATCTCTAGTTCTCACCAACCGTGGAGCTAGTTCTTGGCGCATAGCACTGTGCCGTCGATTTCTGCTATCTGAGCTGTTGAGTGGGTTTGAATTCGGTTTTGGTTAAGCTGAGTTTGAATCCGATTTGACTTGCGGTGGTGGTGGCTTTCGACCGGTACATGGTTATGTAATTAAAAATTGAATTCTTATCTTTTTTTTATTAATAAAACTTTACTGTTGTTTTTGAGAATTTGAAAGCCTTTGGAAGGAATGTAGCTTTTAATCGCAAAACTTTACAAATTATTTAAAAGTAAAAAAAACAAGTATTCCCGATGCAATGAAACTTTCGAACAATTATATATATTTAATATTTACAAACATATATACGCACAATCCAGGCAATTTAGTATATGTAAATTCATGAACATTTTATCATGAATTTATTTAGAAAATTGATCCAATTTAAACTAAACTAATTAATTTTACTACGTATTTGAAACAAGTTATTCATTATGGAAATTAGCGTGGATTGAACGTATAAAGCCCCATTGCATCGGAAATTTAAAGTTAGTATTAGGGTAAATAACATGAAGCTAGGATCGAACTCAGATCCGACTGCTTCAATACATATGACATTAAATAATTATGTTGGATGTATAAATATAAGAGAAAAAAACTTCATGACTGGTCATACAAACTGAGAAAAAAAATCTTACATGCATATTATTCATTATTGTTTTAAAACAGAAAAAAACATTATATGTACATATTAAATGCTGTACAGGGTATTCCAGGGTGTGGGAATTTCGAATAGCCCCATGTTGGGCACCAAATCCAAGAAAAAATCTACTGTACCAGTCAAAAATGTATGTCCATTCAACAAGATTTAGAATCTAAGCAAAAGTACCCTGAATCCAATCATGCCCGAGATACACAAGTCAGGAGCAATCATGAATTCTAACCTATTTGCCCATTCCCCAAATCTATAACACTACGGACAACACTCTATGGTGATACCACAAATTAATTATTTCTGGGCCCGGTGCTACATCGTTTTGCATGAGACTCACCTGATGATGATGATGAGAGATTGAGTGAACCCAAGATATTAAGTTTAAAATACATAAATATAAATATTATTAAGGAGATTCGAACAACTGAATTAAGTCTAAAAATATATATATTTATTTTGACAAAAATTCAAGATTTTATATATATTCAACTTCACGCAATTAAACTTTAATTTTGGTTACAATTATTTGACGATCTTTTTACATTTATTTTATTTCAATAGATATCAATTTAGTGCAGCGGTTACAATACTACAATACTGATGTATATTTCAAATAGGATTTTATTTAAAGTTACAAAAAATAAATTTATCTGGGTGATTGGTAGACGTTTGTACATTACAACATGTATAAAGATTTGACAATAATAAAGCCTCGCTGTTTGGATGACTTTAATGGGATGCCCTTGGTATTTGATACATAACTTTATTTAATACCAGCATTTATTGATAACACTAAAATAAGAATACATTCTGATCATTATATATTTAAAACATTTATTTATTAAACATTTTTGACATTTAACTAGAAAATATTGCGAAACTATGTCAATACGTGGAATGGCTTATTAAATAAAGGAGAGGGCAGCTTCATGAGATGTTGGATTTAAATTCCAACTAAAAATATTATAAAGAGAAAACGTTTCATTTTTACATCTCATTACAGTTTATTTTGTCAAACAGACTAAAAGAAAACGAACTATAGGAAATTGTGGTGTTAGCATAATAGCCGAATATTTGTGGATCCAATATTTCCTTGAGGTGCTTTATCATATTATAAAAGAACAGTCTAGCCGACTTGCCACCCCACATTTTGTGGAATCGGTTGACAAAAGGTCCTCGGACGGAGATGCACTGGGCCGAACTTTGTCGGAATTATCCCATGCATTGCTTTCGTTATGTGAGTATACATATATAGATGTGGTCTAGGGACATTCATCGCCCTGTTTATGACCTGAAACGAAGATGAGACGACTCGTGCATTCCGACGCACGTCTCCAGATAAAGCTTAATAATATGAATAGTAGCCTATGCTAACAACACTATTATAATAATAATAATAATAATATAAAATCATTGGATTTCAAGAATAAATATAAAGCCTTAAACAGTTTAACAAATATGTAATGACATGTTAAAATAATAACACGTGTGAGATAAAATCATTTATTAAATGTTAATGCTATAATTAATGAAGTGTGCATTGCTCCCCCTCTTGAATCACTATTTTGTTTAAATATAATATATAAATACTAAAATTCATGCACTTAAAAGTGCAAACAACAAAATGCAATTTATTCACCAGCCTTTTTGGTGATAATGAATAAAGAAATTAATAAAACCTACGTATACCAAAATCCATCCCAGATTGAAAAATATTTATACATTTTGTATAATTTTACGGTATAATATTTTAAATGAAAAAAACATATATTCATTTTACAAGAAAAACTTAGACTTACGAACTATTTAGAACAAAATACATAACTCATTACTCCCCTCTTTTAGTTCATAAAACCGGGTTTGATTTGCATTTAAAAATAAAAGTTTAGTGAAAAATATAAAAATATCAGTTAAAATAAATTATAACCGCACTAATTTATAAAAGAAAGCAAGAAGCATGAATTGAATAAAATGTTTTATAGTAGCATTAATTTATGTTATAGAGAATCGATATAAAGAAGAGAATTAGTTTAATATGCTCGCCGATTAGCGAGTTGAAAAAAAGGTTTAAATATATAGAAAACATTAATTTAAAAAGAGTTTACATGTTAAAAGTTAGGTAATATGATTATAATGACTTTGGGCTGGTTACCTCAGCATTCTATGGAATACAGATAAATTTTGTTTCTTGGCCTCGGCGGTTCTTTGACGGCACGGGCTCACTTGAACAGTAGAAGCTACATCATGCATGGCGTAGAGTGGAGCTGAAGACCATGGGGAAGGCAGCTATACACAGACATGAAGTCGGTTAAAGACTATTGACCTAACACACTCTCTCTCTCTCTCTCTGGCACAATACATTTTTAGCCCTATTTATACAAAACTCTGAGGTGTTCCAAGAATGTTTTTTAATTAAACTTCTTATCTTTAATTAACAGAAATATTTTAGCTATTGTTAGTGGAGATGGAATCGTTAGATAATTGTCCCAAAATAATTTCAAATCAATTTCCAGATTGGAAATAGATTTGATAAAAAATGTTAATCTCTAATTAAAATCAATGAGCTTTGTTTTAAATTTTACTTTAATTTAAAAATTCCTTTTTAATTATGAAACAAAGTAATGTCCCCACCCCTTTAATTATTCTTGGGCAGCCATCTTCCATCTTGAATATTTGTGTACTTATATGGAGAAAATATTTATAAAATAAATAACAAATAATTAAGAATAAAAATAGAAAATTATTTAAAAGATTTGTTTGTGCTTTTATATATATAAAAGCTCCGTTAATATATGTATATATCTGAGTCGCATCCATAAAAGTCAATGTTTAAAATTAAAGAAAATTTTTATTTGAGATTTATATTTATAAACTTTTATAGACGCTTCTCAGAAATATACTAGTTTATATAAATATGACGAAAAAACACTGGGTTAAGTGGTAGAACAGTGGAGCTTGATCTTACAATATATTATCATAAGGTTGCCTGTGGCAATTCCAACTAGAAAATGGATTCATTAATAGTTTTGTTAATTCTGTTACTGTAGCCATAGATTTGATAACTACTATTTTATGTGATTTCTTGCTTATGCTTTGCCACATTTACATAAGTTAGTGGTTGTTAAATTTCATTTATAAAGTGAATGAGTGCAATGGTCATTGGTTATTTTGAATTTGAATCTAGTCTTTTTTTAGAAGCTTCATAAGAAGCCCAAGCAGAAGCACAGTATTTCCTAGTAGATTGTATTAGTACTAAGGAAGTATCTGTAAAGTGCTTGCATCACAGTCCCAACTAATGTGAGATAGTTTTCCAAGGAAAATATTCCTAGAAATTATTTTAAATCCAATCATAGATGTAATTTTCCAAGGAAAATATTCCTAGAAATTATTTTAAATCCAATCATAGATGAATGAGGAAAATAAATTAGGCTAATGAATAGACGTGTGTTTCATTCTATTGTTATAAAAGATTACATTCATTTTATGAGATGTTCGCTTTCTAAATGAAAAGTTGAACACCCTTTTTTTTTATTAAATTAGGAATAAGATTCTTTCATATCTTTATTGAGTTTTTTTTTACTTTGGAATAGATTTTTTTAAGATAGGCATTTCTATTAGCATTTATGAATTTTTTGCACTGCATTTCTGGAAGATCATTGATAAATATATTATGATATAATGGTCTAATGCATAATGTAGCTACTGAAACAAGAGTAAAAATTACATCATTGTGTTTTATATACACCTGGGTCTCTTTTTACGCGGACTTATTTAACATGATTTTGAAGTTACGCGATTTTGAAGTTCACCGGAAGTCGAACTCCGATAATGCGCTATTACTTTAAATAATAAATTTCATGCACTTATGTTATATTGAAAGTAATAGTACATTATTGGAATTCGACTTTCATCTTAGTAATTTCAATATTTTCAGTGTTTTATAATACTAAGATTTTATGCAATAATGAAATTAAAATCATAATTTCCACATTTTATGTATACACACATTAAATTTTACAAGATTATAATGTAAATTTGTTCAAACATTGTGCGTGTTAATTTTGTATTTTAAATCACAATCTGTTTTTGCTTTTTAAAAAAGAACATAATCAATTATTAATCATTTAGTGTCCACAAGTTTATTTTTAAAAGGTGAGTAATAGCAGTGAAACGAAATTCGATTTTTAAACGGAATTGAAAATTAAAGACAAAAATAAGAATTTAATTTTTAGTTGTTAGTTTTAATTAAATTTTTCCCAGCAGTAGTGAATAAATGTCTTTTTATTATCGTAAGTCTAAGTTCATAAACAATTAATAAAATCATCGTCTCAAAGATTAATTACTAATTACGTTGTCACCAGAAATCTATTGACACATGAGTATGAAGTTAGCGCTAGTTGTATTTTCTCAGTTTGCAAACGAACGTTTTTTCAGCAAATATCGATAATAATTAAAACGTGTATTTAAAAAAATGTAAATTATGCATAAAAATATATTATTTTGAATAAAATTAAATATTATTGTTAAAAAAAGTTTGTCTTGTATCAATTTTTTTCAAATTTGAAATTTTTTATTAGTCATTATTTATTTCCTTATTTTTTTTTTTTTGCGCGAATTTTAAAGTAATTTTACATTGGTGCTTTGCTTTTACGCGAATTTTGAAAAATCACAGACCGCATCCCCCCCTTTTCAATGTAAGTTACGTCTATTTTTGCACAATTTCATTTGCGCGTGTTTTCTGAGGAACCTATCTATCGTGTAAAACGAGACCCAGGTGTATATATATATAATTAAGATAGACAAAAATAAATTATATTTCATTCTAATTTGTGATTGGCAATTTAAGACAGGGAATGTCTAAGATTCATTTAATTATAGACTTAAACAGATGGTATATAGTGACTTCTTTAGCTTGTTACAAGTGTAGATCATGTTCTAGTGAAGTAAGATTGCATGAGTTTGATAAATTGTCTAATGGACATTGCCAGATTGTGAAGTTAGAAGGTAAATAAGCAAATTATGCAATTACTTTACTATAAATATCAAATATTGTGAGAGCGGGTGGAGTGGAATTCATTTTAAATAAAAGTTTAAAGAATAAAATTGTAGTGATTGATGAATTTTATAAAAATAAACAAATGCATATAATTCAGGTTTATTCAAATACTTAGAATGTTTTTTATAAAACCAAAGAACATTTTTAAAATTGGTGTATGCTTTTATTGTTAGAATTTGAAATCAATGGAAAAATGAAAATACTTGCCTAAATTTACTTATGGAGACAAAATGGGACAGAATATGGATTTAAAAGTGCTAAACAAACATGAAAATATCAAATAACTATAATTGGATTATATTTAGCTAATGGAAAATTTTTATTTCAAGACTGTAATATGCTTAATAAATTTATTATAGGAAGTCATCATTAATTAATACAATATAAGATATGTTAAAGCAGATCTAGAGAGACAAAAACTATTTAGAAAGACAATATTTTGAATTGATATCTCTAACCTTCAGAAATATTTCAAATAATGCAAATTAGAACTTGTAAATCATTTTAAATTATAAATAGAGTTAAATGGTATCAATAAGAAAATGAAATCAAGAGATGTGAGATATAATTAAATCTATGAAGAATGGAGTAACTATAAGAAATAATGGAATTATTCTTTAAAAAGTTCAATTATCTTTACACTTTTCATAATGTTTTCTTCAGGTCAATATCTAGCAATTTTAATTGTCTAGCAATCTTCAGAATTGTAAAATATAATTGCATTGTTTATTTGTACATACAATAACCTTATTTTGATATGTTGATATCAATGCTATTAACTATTATTTATATATTTTGCTATTATTAATATATATATATTAAATACATGTACATTAAAAAAATTAAATATTTAATATATATGTACCCTAATGTATCTTTTTATCTCTACATTTACTCTAATTATCAATTTATTAAATTTACTCATTAATATGTAGTGCAAAATTCATAATTTGTTAATTTTTGTATAGAATTTTTATATACATATGTAAAATATAATTTTTATTTAAAAAATATTTTTATATAATTAAAACCATTAATCTAAACTTAATAAATTTAGAATTCTTTAAAAGATGCCATTTCAAATTAATATGTTTTTATTAAATAAATTACATTATATCAAATAGCTTGTTATTTTCTTTTTTTTTATTTATTTATTTAAGTATTAAAGTTTTATTTTACTGATTTAATCTTCTTTTGCTTGTTTTTATAAAAAAAAAATTAATATTTTTAAAATTGTATTTATTATTACATTAACAAACTGCACCAGGCTATCTAAAGACCACTGTTGTTTTTAATTGGTTGCTTTAACAATTTTTTTTTTTTTTGAGATTTAATGTAAATTAAACAAAAAATTTTAAAATTATATATTAAATGTGAAAAATGGAGCCAGCTAGAGGGCCCCATTGTTTTGACTTGATTTATAAGCTAACCAAAAGTTTTTAGGATTTAATGTAAATTAAGCAAAGGATTTTAGAATTATATATTAAGCATGAGAAATATAGCTGCCTTGAAAGACAGAGATTTCAACTTTAATTACACACTAACAAAAACTGAATGTAAATCCCATACTAAAGCATTTATTTTCCCCCTCACTATATAAACATATTTCAAACATGAATTTATGTACTGTAATCACATGTTTCTCATGATGTATATTGTACCCTTACTTCTCGATGTATAATATAGTTTGAAATACGACTAGCTCAATTGAATTATAATGCTTAATCAAAATTTGCATATCTATCTTTAATTTACTTTTATAATATCATATTCTAATTAAATTTATTATCAATTATCAAAATCAATATATTCCATATTATGTACTCATTAAATAAGTATTTAATAAAATCATGAGACTGTGAAGTAAAGTTACAAAGCAATAAGTAGATTTACATTGAGTCAATATCTTCCAAGACATTGTCTCAATGGCATAAGAATACTGTCACCTACCTATTAACTTACTACTACCTCTACAGCATTCTTATGGCTTTTAAATACAATAAATTGTCTTTAATAATAATAAAATAAATAAATCTTAACTTTTAATTTTAAAAAATATAATTTAATAATCTCAGGTTCTTTTAATTATCTTAAAATAATGATAACTCATGTAAATAAGTATGATAAAGGATTTTATATCAAACTTACGTACACCTAACTTATTCTAATAATAATAATACTCAATACTAATCTTAGGGTATAATTCAATCTTATCTATTTCTGTTATATTATTAAGTATTCAATAAATAAATAATCATATGTATATCTTTTATTTTCATATAGTATCTTAATTTTAGAATAGATCAAAATCCTACAACTTCATAATCTGTGGCAGTAAATAATATTGTACTCTTATATCATGCATTATAATTACTCTATGACCATTGTAATATGATGTAATAATGTCAATCAATTCTCATAAATGATAATCAGGAAAATATTGTGTTTATTTCTAAATAATAATAATAAATTCATATTGTGCAAATATTATGTTTGTTCAAATTATCTGCTGTCAAATGCTGTGGTGCAAAATAATGAACTCGACACACTTTTAAAACAAATTAAACAAATTTATTTACATTAACTTTGATTAAGAATTTATTTACAATATTTACAGTTCAAATTATGAAAAAAAATAAAGAAAATAAAATAAGAAAATAATAATACAATATGTTTACACTGTTATTAACTCATACTCCTAATAAGTAATTATACATTTTTTAAAATGCTGTACTAATAACATTGAAGTATATTTTCAAAACTTAGACTTTAAATAAATATCAGTGAACTTCAACTATTATACAGAAAAATTTATGTAAATAATATTTATGTAGCATATGTAAACAATTAAACTTTACTAATTAAATTGCTACATCACCTAAACATTATTGTTACTTATTTCATCATGTACTAGTATGTGTTCACTCTACTATTAGCATTACTCTAATAGCATAATATAGAAACTAATGTATCCTTATAATGTAATAACAAATAATTGATTATAATTTTATATTTCACTTATTGCAATTCATGTTACATGTTTTATCAAATATGCATTACATATATGTACTGTTAAAATAATAATATTTAAATTATTCATCAATTTCAAATTCATAAAATATTATATTAGATAAATTCTATGATTCTTTTCTATGTAAAATTATTACTTTACTTTATGTGTAATACTACTCCTTCTTAATAAATTTCTATTTATAAAACATCCTCTAAACTTATTTAAAATTTCCGGAAAACAACTTTCAACTTTAAATAAAATACTAATTCCAAATTATTTATGCTTCATTATCTATACTTGGTAAACTTTCAACCTAAATATAAACTTCTCCATAAAACTTAACGTAATTTATCCAATAAAACAACAGTAAAATATAGACTTTGAAATCTCTTCCTAACTTGCAATACAATAATTACTTATGACTAATAAATATAATTCTAATACTATAACATAAAACAAAATATCAAAATTTATTTACGAAAGAATCATATAATTATTTCTAAGCTTCTTATGTAATGTTGTATCATATTTATATCATAAATTCAAATTATGCATATTTAAATAAAACTGTCACTGCCAATATAATGTGTGTGTATTTTTAAAATAATCATACATTCATTCAAACAACATAATATTTGGTTGATCTAAAGAAAACATATTAAATACATTAAAATTATTATTATTATACAATTTTTACCATCAATAATGATTTAATGTACAGTCCATCTTCCAATTCTCTTCGGAATTACAGCTTCATAAAATAATTCACATTTATTCTCACAATCATTCTTTAATATATATTCCGTGTTATATTAATTATAAAATAAATTTATGCAATTAATTATATTATATTACTTTAGTTATTATTTTAAGAAATGTACCTATCTTATTTTTAATAAATTAATAATATTTAACTTTTATATTAGATAAATAAAACAAAATTCATATTACATAAATCCAGCGATGTTTTCTTTTCACCATAAAGTTCTTTAATCGTAGGCACATATTCACTAGAACACCATTTCCTGTTTCCGGTCCAACACGTGTTTTTTAAAAGTTTATGAAAAACGAAAATGTTCTTTTTTTGAAAAATAAGTTCCCCACAAGAAAATAAAATAAAATTAAAATAGTTTATAGGATCCTGATTTAGTTATTTTTAAAATATTATTCAAAAGTTATTATTTTAGCTTAGTCTTTAGTTTTATGAAAAACTATCATTTAATTATTTTAAATTAACTGGGACGTCCACATATTTCTTGCGCATTTTAAAAACAAAAAAACATCCAGGTAAGAATAAACTTCTTTATTTATAAAACGGCCAGCGTTTAAATTATTTCAATATAATAATCCCATTATATTAAGATTTTTAGCTAATTATATTTCAATCGACTTGCTTTTATAATTATCAACATTCAGTCTTTTAAACATAAAGACTTAACAAGGCAAGTATTTATAAAACTACTTTCATTTTTAATATCTTTACTTAAGATATATTTTTAAATTTATAGCTTGCAAAAATACTTTCTTCATAAGAAGTATTTTATTCTCTAAATATCTATTTTCTAATAATCACTATTAATTAGCTTTTAAAATTATATACTGTCCAAAATACTACTTTTCTCCATCTCGTAATTTTCCGAACTAATCCAGCGTTTGTCATATTTCTAGGGTAAAGTTTCCGATATATTTTCATTATATATGATGTTCCCATGACTATTTGCTTGCAAATTGAGCTTCAATTTAGAGAAGATCGATAGGGAAAAAAATTAAGTTAACACTGCATGTCTATTATTTAAAACTTTTAGAGATTATTTATAACGACACTCTTGTAATTTTTAAAAAATGATTTTAGAGCGTCTATAAATTTACTTAGCTATTTTTTAAATAGCACAATTAACTTGATAATTCAATCACGAAGTCCCCTCCTAACAATTGAACTGAGCTTTTATACCGGAAGAAACTTCCCATTTGATTGGTACATTTAAACAATCAATTTGCTGGCTTATTTACATATTTACCAACAACACAAAATTAAAAATAAATAATGACTTATTTAATATTTATTACATTATTACATTTTTAAAATAATTCTTATCGTTTATTTAAATCCATTAAACACTTTTAAAAAATATATTATTTCACTTGATTTTAATTTTAACTTTTATAAGATTATTTTTAAATAAACTAAATATTTTTTATACGTCATATTTTTAAAACAATATTTTAAAATCAGATTTAATATTCTACATTGATTTATCTTTATTTTATCTCGTGATAACTCACGTATTATTTATAAATTTATAACATGATTTTTTAAAATAGTTTTGCAACTTTATTAGATAACTTCCAAGCATGTGTGTGTATAACATCTATTCTTTATAACACAAGAAACGCTTATCATCGTCTAAAAATAAACTAACAATTGCATTTTTTAAAATAAATATTTTTTAAATAAATAAGATATTATAATAGATTTTAAAATAATTATTCGATATTATTAAAATCAAATATCAATCTTCTATTTAAGTACTTACAATAATTAAAATATTTATATTCTCTTATAATATTATTTTATCAACAACAAACATTTATGCATTTAATTTTAACTTGTCTTTTAAACACTTTTAGCTTTAAATACCTATTTATTAAATATATTCATGCAGTATTGATTATAGCCATTTTTCCAACTATATATTATAATCATCATCATTTTAAAATGTCTCTCTCAATATCAGCACAATTTTACATATCAAATACTCATAGATTGCTTTCATTAAATCTTTTGAAATATTACCATAAGCAAAATCAACATCACATATTCAAATATATCTTAAATTTAAAATTTTTAATAGATTAGCACAAAATTAAATGGTGACCCATACAAAAGGGCACAATATATATATTATATCTCTGCAGATAAAAGCAACTGTTTTTTCCAAGCGTTTTTTTAAAGGCAGAGATCATCGTTTTTATAACTATTGATTGCTTTAACAAAATTTTTAAAGATTTTATGTAAATTAAACAAAACATTTAAATATTTTATAAATAAATTTCTGAGTTTTAATAGAGCTAAATTAAAATTTACATTTTAAAATATATTTACTGGAGTGCCCTCTGAAAAAAAAATTTTTTTTCAATAGAGTCTGACTAATAATGATAGCTTTTTTAGCTTTATTAATAGTTACCATTTAAAAAACACCCATCATTTTGGTAATATATTTTGGTACTAGTATCATCGATAGTACAGGTCACTGGATGCACTGTTGCTACTCAAAAACAGTTAAGTATACCATTTTTGAGGCAGGCTGTAATGACCTGTGGTGTGTTAAGCTAATTTCTTGCAATTCATACTTGACTAATGCGACCTGTTCTTATTCTACAAATCATTGATATTGAGCCTGCACTATCGTATAATTTGAGGGTGTGTAGATTTTAAATCAACATAATATTTGAAATGTTATTGAAAAAATTATTATATTACATTTTAATGATGGAGTATTAGCTCCAAGTAATTTTAAAACCATTGCAGTGGTTCTGAACTGAGTTTGGAAGGGTATAAAATTAGGGAAAATTTTGTTGTAAGTGTGAATTATTGCATAGTCATGGTATTCGTGAGATGACATGAGATTAACAAAATAGCTATTTTAAAACATGACTTTGTGATAGAAGAAATATAGTGAACAAACAGTCTTACTAATGATATTGTTTTATTGTTTGAATTTTGCAAGTTAGCATGTATTAATTAAAAGTAACCTAATAAAAAGTATGATAATACGTATATATGTGTATGTGCATATATTATGTAAAAGCATACTTCAAAGGTTAACTAAAAATAACTTTATAAAAGGTATAGGAATGTATGTGCATATATTTTATAAATGCATTCTTCAAATAATATTAACTGATCTATACAAATAAAGCACACATAATTATAGATTTTAAAGCAATAAATTTAAATGTTAGAGTTAAACATTACCTGGTATGTGAATTTTCATACATACATATATGCGAAAGGAGCAGCGAGGTTATAATTTTCAAACTTTGTCATTTCTTTTAAATTATTTATTTCTTGTGGCTATAATAAATCTTTTATACTAATTAGCTTTCCTTGAATAAAAGTTATAATTTCTAACTGACAGACTCATATATATATTAGAATGTTTACCAAGTTAAAATCTGTTTTGTGAAATAGTTTATTTTTTGGAAATTATCTGACCACACCTGGGTTTTAAAATTTGTAAAAACAAGAATAAACTTTAAAAGGTATTAAATTTGAATTATAACAAAGAGAAAATTAGTAGACTGACGCTATTTTTATCAATTACTGAGGTAATGATTTTGTTTGAAAACTGGTCTCAGGTGGAAATTCAAGATGAAAAATATCTTAACTTGTAAACAAGCATGATAAAACAGGCTCAACTATTTATTTTGATTGCTGGAAGGGTTACAGGATGGCTGACCTTGAGGCTGCTGGGGTTTCATCACCTCAAAGTAAACCATTGGTATAATTTTGTCAACCTCTCCACAGACTTCCACACACAAAACATCGAGAAGCTGTGGGGGGAGGGGTGAAATGGCAGAATAAATGACATAGTGGCACTGTCAGGTCATTAGTCAATGACTATCTGGCTGAATTTATGTGGCAGCATCTACACCATGGACAAAATCTTTGTCTCAATTTTGAAAGAGATGAGTTTATGTTAGACCAAGATTCTTTCTAATGTCATTATTTATGTTATTCAAAAAGGTGTGCATAAAATTAGAGCAAGAGGGTTTAAACAAAAGAGAATTCAGAGAATATTGTGAGCTATTAGATATGAAATATGGTGATCTCATTCTTCTTGTAAAGTCTTCTGGATTTCTACAGGATAAGTTTTTAATAGACTTTGGAAACTGGAAAACAGTGTATATACTTTTCTGAAAGAGAAAGATTGGGTGCTTGAGCAAAAAAAAATCCTGTCAGGTGATGAGAAATGGCTATTTGATTTAGCATTGTTAGTTGATGTTACCAGCTACCTCAATCTAAATTTGAAACTGCAGGGCAAGAACAAATTGTTTTCTAGCTTAATAAATCATACCAGCACATTCAAAATGAAATTAAAACTGTTCATCTCCCAGTTAGAAAATGATTTAAGTCAATTTCCACATTTAAAAGAATATAGTGAATCTGTTGAAGATAATAGTAATTTTACAGACTATACGGAGAAAGTTAAAGATTATTGCAAGAGTATTTCAACAGTTGTTTTGACTATACGGAGAAAGTTAAAGATTATTGCAAGAGTATTTCAACAGTTGTTTTAATGATTTTGCTGTAAAAGTCTGCATCTAGGCAACGCAATATTATTATTATGATGATGTTAAATGATTCCCTAATATTTATACATTTATTTTTGATTTTTTTTTTTATCGCTAAAATGTAATGAATTTCTAATTATTATTTTTTTAGATTCTTATGATTTGTGGATTTTATTAAGATATTAAATATAAAGTATTTTTTTTAACTTTATAATTCTATTGAGATGACCTATTTTTTTTCCTCTGTGTATTTTTTTTTATAGTTAATAATTAAATGAACCGTTAGTTTCTGTTTTGTTTTGAATTAAAAACAATAAATATTAATATTCGAGTTTGCTTACCAAAGAAAGTCGTTGTAATCTTTTATCTACCTGAGTCATTGGCTCCTAGTAGTCTGACAAATCTTTTGATACAGAAATGGCATGCTAACTGCTATTGGTATTTAATTTATGTTAGAAAACAATTTCCATACAAATGTCACAAGTGACTAGACAACATGCTTTAATCATTATTCTGAGTCATTTCATTTAAAACTTCCATCATTACACAATATATAATCTGTATAGGAAAAATATGAATTTAAAACAATTCATTATCAAATCATAATAAGTTTATATATGTGTGTGCATTCGTGTATACATGTGTATAGGAACATATATAACTGTTTGCATATTTAGTTTAAAAATTAAAGCATTAGAAACGTCATCATTTTCCCAGTCATTACCAGTTAATTTCAGGAAGATCTTTTCAAGTTTAAACTACTTTTTCTAATCCATAGTTTTTCATTTCTACATCATTTTAGCAAACTTATTTATCTTTTCCGTCCATTTTGCATGTGGTCTCATAATATTTTGATATTTGTTTTGAGAATGTAACTGTAGGTCTATTGTTCTATCTTGTGACATTTCCAATTTATTCTATTTCATTTTTTAATTGTTGTCAATGATGCTAGTCATGTTGTTTGTTCTATTAATCATATATTTCACTTTCAATCTCTTTTTGTTACCTCTAACATATCTCTCTCCATGATTCATTTTGTAATCTAAAATCTTTATATTGCTCTTATGATAACTGTCTGAATATGAAATTCCTATGTAAGAACTGGTAAAACACATATCTATTAAAACTTATAAAACCTTTTTTAATAACGTGAAAGCTAAACACCTTCAAACAGATACGCTTTAAAAAATGCTTAAGTGACAGCCAATCAGATGGAATAATGGCATCACATGGGACTCTAAATTCTAAAACACAAGCCAGAACTATTATAAAAAGATGGGACCCATCTTAATCTATGCCTCAATTATATTTAAATAAGCCAGACTAAAGCATTTTGAACTAAGAGTGTGAAGCTTAAATACCTTCACATTTAATCCACTAAATATTATATATATAAATTAACAATGCGAAATCATCCGATTTACAATGAAGCAATATTTTAAAAATCTAATGAAATAATATTAATAAATGTAAATATATTAAATTTAAGCATAAACAGATAATATATAATAACGTGAAAGCTAAACACCTTCAAACAGATACGCTTTAAAAAATGCTTAAGTGACAGCCAATCAGATGGAATAATGGCATCACATAGGACTCTAAATTCTAAAACACAAGCCAGAACTATTAGAAAAAGATGGGACCCATCTTAATCTATGCCTCAATTATACTTAAATAAGTCAGACTAAAGCATTTTGAACTAAGAGTGTGAAGCTTAAATACCTTCACATTTAATCCACTAAATATTATATATATAAATTAACAACGCGAAATCATCCGATTTACAACGAAGCAATATTTTAAAAATCTAATGAAATAATATTAATAAATGTAAATATATTAAATTTAAGCGTAAACAGATAATATATAATAATGTGAAAGCTAAACACCTTCAAACAGATACGCTTTAAAAAATGCTTAAGTGACAGCCAATCAGATGGAATAATGTGAAGGTATTTAAGCTTCACACTCTTAGTTCAAAATGCTTTAGCCTGGCTTATTTAAATATAATTGAGGCATAGATTAAGATGGGTCCCATCTTTTTCTAATAGTTCTGGCTTGTGTTTTAGAATTTAGAGTCCCATGTGATGCCATTATTCCATCTGATTGGCTGTCACTTAAGCATTTTTTAAAGCGTATCTGTTTGAAGGTGTTTAGCTTTCACGTTATTATATATTATCTGTTTACGCTTAAATTTAAAATATTTACATTTATTAAAACCTTTTTTAAAAAATATAAACATATTTTTTTCAAAGCACTCCATCTAAGATTAAATCTAACATTAATTTTATTCATAATATTTCCATCTGGCTAAATAATCTCACAAATATATCTGTAATTGTTATTTTTTTCTAAAGAATTATTATCAAATTTTGTTTTTTTTTATGTGAAAAGCCATTGAATATTAGTTTAATATTTTTATTATTTATCTTTAGTTTTACTTTCTTGCTTTCTTGAGATGACTTTTTTTAACATTTCTTAAATCTCTGAAAAGCATTACTTGTAAAAAGAATACACTTGTAATATCTAACTGATTTGAATAATCGACATTATCTATTTTTAATTCACAAAATACTTTCTGTAAAATTATAGCGAGATATTGAATCATTCTTGTGTATAAAAAGACCATTATTATGTCAGTTTGATGAATATGTTTTATATACCAAGCCCTGCATGTTTTGGCACAGATGGTAGAGCTTCCGACTTGTCATTGGGAGTCAGTAGAATCAATTCTGGCCACTCAAATTTCTTATGAACTCCTGGCCAATAAAGCCATATGTGTGGGTTGTTGTTTTTTTTTTTTTTTTTGATATCCTGAATCTATATTTTAATGTTTCAAAGATTTAATTACTGCAGAAATATTCATAGAATCAATACTTTTTCATAATCTGTAAATCCAAAGAATAATAGTAATTCATATTCCTTGGGGGTTTTCCTGTAACTTTTAATAATACTTGGATGTGAAATACAATGCTAAAATCATTTTTAGATGTAGTGATTTTAATATATATCTTATACACATGTAGCTTTAGCATTAATTTCTCTGTTCATTTGTTTTTTTAAATTATTAAAAATTCATTCCGTATCTAGAACTATTTCATTCTTTATATTTGGCATTTTTAAACATGTAATTATGATTTTTCTTCTTTGTTATTATATATTTTTTGTAGATTTCTTTCACTATTTCATTATGATGACTTTCTTTTAAAATAATAGTACCATGCTTTTCTTTTATTTCTGAAATAATTTTTTTATTAATACCTTGATGTTGTTCTATACTTTGAATCTTTTATTCTTTTTAATAGTTTTCTTGTCAATTCCCAGTTATATATTTTTTTTACAGAATCCTTAACTTTTTTACTTGTACAATTTACAAAATTCCTCATGTTTAATTCTTTTAAATGGACCACTTTGAAATACTTTCATATTTCTTTTTTTTTTCATACGTTGCATTGTCTCAAATGAAGATTTACTGGCAAATTGGTACACTTTTGTGCTACTATATGTGTAGTTGATATAGAATACATTATTGTCCTATTGAATATATTTAAGTCTGAGCTTTCATCAGAATCGGTTAAAATAATAAAATAATCTTGCAATTTTTAGATTAAATTCATTGGAATATTTTTGAAGATTAAAAGTATCATCTAGTTTTTGTGCTTCCGTCTTTGCATTGAGATCCATTTTACATCTGACTAATCAATGATCATTTTATAAAATTTCTTAAGTACATTACAGACTTGATAATATATATACACACAAATAATTTGGTTGGAATATTATTATAGATGGAAATATAATTGATGAAATTAATCATAGAATGAAACTTGGTTAGGGTGCTTTGTTAAAAGGAAATACGTTAATATGTTTGAAAAGGAAGTTTTTTAATAAATGCATGTTACCAGTTTTTATTTATGGATCTGAGACTTGAACACTTAACAGAAAAGCAATACAGAGATTTCAGACCATTCAACAAAGTCTGGAAAGATGTATATTAGGAGTAACAGGAAGTGATCAAAAATGATATATATATATATGGTTGAGAAAACAAACAGGTATTATTTACATCATTGAAAGAAATAAAAATCTGGAGTTGGGCTAGACATATTACTAGAAAAGATGATAATAGATAGATAGTTGAAATCTTAAACTTGGATCAAATAAGAAAGTTTGCTGGGGTGATGTGGAGAAGAGAGGCTAGAGATTGAAGAAGGAACTTGGAGAGATTTTCATCATACAATGGATCAATAATGGTTGAAAATGATGATGATTAATATATTGTTAGTTAAAATATAATTCAAGTCTGTTATAGCTTCATTTAGGTATGTAAAATGTCCATACTTGGTTTGGATTTTTCTCAAAAAAAATATTAATACTATATAGATTCCCCCTACTCCCACAAATTTCATGTCTTTCTTCTTTCATTTAATGTCCCCATATCCAAATTTGTTACATTTAGGTTTGATTTTTATCATTTGAATCTTTTATGATAATTTTAAAGTACTTGGTCTGATGAAAAGCATTCTGTACATCTAATTAAAAATCCATTACTTCCTCATTAGAATAAGAATTTGCTGGAGCAAAATTTGGAATTATCTGCATTTGTCATCTTCCATTAAATATAATCAATAATTTTCCCATTCTCTCTGAAATACCACTAATTTTCCCAATATTAGTAATTTATTTTTTATTTATAATGAGTATTCCATTTATACTTTTTTTTCCTCAAAATATGATTTATTAATCTTTGAATTTACATGTTATATGTAGTGATATACAAGATTCAAACTATGATTTACAATGCAGAACTTGATTTACCGAGTGAACAGAAAAATCTTGAATTGTATATGCATATGTCTTGCCATTCATAGACTCTCTCACAGTTTACCAAGTAACCTCTGGCCTTAATGGCAACTAGGTAGATCACAGCTACCAAGAATCACATCATCCCCACCATCCAGATGAGAAAGTGAAAACCCGTACTAATCCCTGCAGCATCCATGTCCCAGCCTCGCCTCCTAAAGACTAGGAACCAGGCCTTAGGGTATTTCCAAAGCTCAGACTCTCTCATCCAATGCTCTTACTAATCCCCACAGCATCCAGATCCCCTCCAAAACCCAGGCTTATGAGACCTTCCAAGCACCAGAACCTGCCATCCAGATAGCAGAGATGAGAGATACAGCAGCCTTGATTTGAAGTTTAAACCATAGTAGAACTCTCTGGCCTGAGCCACCCAAGCATGAGATTCTCTAATCTTCACAGCCAAGACAAGCAATGCTGCAGCACCCATCAAAAATGTAAATCTCACATGTTTATATCATATGCCATTTACAGATTATCACATAGTCTAATAACCAACCTATGAATCATATAGAGGACAAAGAGACTAAAACCACAATGTTATCACATCATCTTCACTGCCCTGAAGATGAGAAAGATGAA
Organism: Epiperipatus broadwayi; assembly: GCA_028023455.1. Classification (NCBI taxonomy): domain Eukaryota; kingdom Metazoa; phylum Onychophora; class Udeonychophora; order Euonychophora; family Peripatidae; genus Epiperipatus; species Epiperipatus broadwayi. The sequence goes on from JAQFVV010012449.1 coordinate 1,195,777, forward strand.
ACCCGTACTAATCCCCATAGCACTTCACATCCCAGCCCCCCCCCACCCGTAAGAACCAGAGTTCAGGCCCCAGGAATCTTTCAAAGTTTCAGACTCTCTCATCTGAAGCCCATACCAGAACCCAATACACCCACATCCCAGCCCCCTTCCAAGACCAAAAAGCAAGCTCTGTGAGCTCCAATGTTCAAATCACAGTTGAACTCCTTGGGAACTTTAGTTTTGTCCATCATGTTTCAGCTTCCAGACAACTTATAAAAAAACTAGAAGCCTCAATCCATGAGGTCCTAACTATTGATAAAAATCAAATGATAAAACAGGAAGCACAATCCATACTATGAGGTACAACTGTTAACAATCCAATGTCATAATAATTGCTAAATTTAAAATCACAGTGCAAATCTCCAGGATTTCCAATGCCTTGCACAAAAAATTCATCATTACTTTCCAAAATCAAGAACTTTAATGTATATGTAGTAACCAGATGCTTGCATTATGTGTTATACCACAATATAATTCTAGATCTTTAGAGCAATCAAAGATATACATAGAGTAATGTATCTATTAAAATTGCATATTAAATTGTATCCATCATGTTTCAGCACCCTGATAACCTATGAAAACCAGAAGCACTAATCCATATAGTCAAATGTTAAAATTATCGATTTGTACAGTTCAGCATTCAAGACAGAAAAAAAACGTTTAATATAGAATGTAAGGTTGAATAATTAAGCAACACTTGAAATCAAATGTTCAGATACAGTCTAAAACAATTCACTATAGTGAAAAAGAATCATTTTCACAAGTCAAATCTCAGGTCTAAAATGCAATGAATAACGTTGTCATTTTTAACAAATGAATGAGCCATCCAAATCTGGTAAAAATGTTTTAAAAGAGATAGTCAGTAATCCAGCAATATTCCATTTATTCTTTTTTTAAAAAAATCTACCATTCTGACAATGGCTTTTTAATATTAGGCAGTTTTTCTAATTCATACATTTTTTTCACTTGAAAGTGATCTACAGTTGCATATTGCTAGATAAAAGTTTGTCACTGAATAATAATCTAGATTTCCCACCATCTGTGAATTTTTGACATTCTCTAGTTTTGATTATCTACTCCTGTTTAGCCAAAAAAAAAATTTGTCTCCTATAAATGAGGGATTATTAAAACAGGCAAAACTCACTATACGTATTGCCACACACAGCAAACTAGAGTAATCAGTGGAAATCATGTGATGTTTATTGACTGCAAATGAGGGCCATAATTTAATTTTGTCTGTTGATCACACATAATATGCACTCATTTATTCTGTGTTCAAAAAAAAAAAAACCCTCAAGTGATGTTTCAATTTAGTCAACTGATAAAAAAGTCAGTCATGGTATTTTTGGTTTAAAACTCTGATCCAAAATGTAGTAAATTAGTATTCTGACTGAACGTATTTATGAATTGTACTTTCATTTTTACTTACCAGATGAATAATAATGGTAATAAGAGCCACAATAACAAGAATTTATGATGTGGACATTAAGAATTATCTGTTGATCCTTTTAAAACTCATAGATAATTAGTGTCTTTTCAGTTAATAGCAAACTTTTTTCTATAGCCATTAGAGATATAAGAATATATTTATATAAATTATGTGGAAGTTATTGTTGAATAAATGATATAGAAATAAATAGAAATATTGAATTTCAAAAATATATAAAAAGAAAGCTTGTTTTAAAAAAATATTAATAATTTCATTTAAAGTATATGTTCTACAACTTCAAGGAGTTTGTCTAGTGATAAATGTAACTGGCTTAAGAAAAGGTGAAAGTAAACCCAGAGTCCATCAGAATATAATATCTTTCCAACTAGTTATGAAGGCTGCACTGTTACTGACATTGCTTTGACCCTTACCAGGTCATCATCTAGATATCTATTACCAAAGATGACTGTATGGTTAAGTAGTTTCATTAGGAGTCATCTATTTCAAAGAAATAGTCTAAGCTTGCTTGTGTCCTTGAAAAGTTTTTAAGGTTTATTCCATTTATTTCATGTTAAGCTAACTTCTATGCTACCAGGTTCGTAAGCCTTTTGAATAATTTTTTAGATGATGAAAGTGAAAAAAAAAAGGTTTATTTTACTCAGTGTGGTGTTTAAACTTACATTGACATCACTCATATCCACTTCCAAGAAGCCATGATTCAATATAAGGAATAATAGTGGACATTAAGTGGCAATGTAAACTTCTATAACTGGTTTGCCAAACTGGTCTTCTTTCAGTTTTTTTTTTTTTTTAGTTTTGTTTATAATGTAGCTTCTGACGTTGGGAGATGCCATTTATATGTAATTGGTGTAGAATAAAGAGACTAAGTCAGTAATTCACAATTTGCTTTTACCAAAAGTTCATAGACCTTTCTGGAACTGATATAATAGAAAAAAAAACACAGAATTGGATCATAAAGATATATTGGAATAAAATACAATAGGAATTTTAAGAAATAATATATATATATATAAGAAAGAATAGTGGAAAAAAAACATTTACGTTTTCTATTTCATTCAGTGTGATCGAAAGAAAGAAAAATGTAAATAAGACATTAAAAAATACTATCCGGGTTTTAAAGATATTTGAACTATTCAATATCAGACTTGCAAGCCTTTGCAAAATGATTAAAAAAATAAAATTTCTTCATAAATCCTTTGATATTTACAGATTTTTTTAAAAAAAAAAAAAAAAAAAAACAGTAAAGAAGCAGATGTAATTTACTAAAGATAAGTTTTTGTTTAAAAAATATAAATTTCAATACCATTTCCCAATTACAGTAATCTTAAGTCTGAATGCAGAATAAAATATTCCTAATAAGCCATTGCATTTTTTAAAAATAGCTTTCAATAATAACTACATTTTCAATTCTTGCCTGATTCTGAATTTAAAAAATGATTGTTAACAATAAGGAATCTTTGGATAGAATAACAAGTTAGACCCTTGGAAGCATTTGAATTTTTGCATTTTCCATATACATATAAATGGATATTTTTACTTACATGTATATGCTAATATATATATTTGCGTGTACATATGTAGCTGCAGATACATTTTATATTAAAAAATACCTGTTTATAGCAAATGTTTATGTGTCTGTACTATAAAATATGATAGCAGAACGAAATTCATTAAGAGAGTGTCAGATATTTGAAACTTTTCTCAGTAATAGATTTGAGCTAGCATTTGTTTATAGTAATTTGTTGCATATGCATTACTTTATCTATTACATAGCCTTGTATGGTTTAACACAATGGTAGATTATCAGACTCAGGAATCTGCGATCCTAGGATTGATTCCTGTGCTAGCATTTCTAGCACTTGAACTTTTTATGAACTCTTGAGCAATAAAGCCATTCAAATATTTTTTTAACCATTAGGTAAATATGTATATATATATATATATAGATAGGTAAGTAAATGGTAAGTAATCACCACATATTGGATATTATTTTTGATTAAAAGGGTTTATGTATTGATCAATAGGTGTAAGTTAGCATAAAAATTAATTCAAGTCAGGATAAAACATGCTCTCTGCCTAATTTAGCATGAACCATTTTTTCAATTAATATCAAATAAAGGTATAAGTTACAATTCTTGACATTCTATTGCATAAAAATAATTACATAGTATTGTCGTAAATGTTTTTCAGTTTATTTGAACATCACTTTTTTTGTTACTATAGAAGGGAAGTCAAATACAGTGATTGTCAATATATTATTATTGTTATTATCATTATCATCATCATCAACATTATTATTATTATTATTATTATTATCAATTCTAATTAATTTTATCCAAAATAATAATTATCACAATATATATTATGTAAATTTAATATTTAAAATAGATTACAATCACATTGAGAAGACCATAAAATATTTGCCAAAAAATTTTTTTGTCTCATTTTTATATATATATAATATTGTTACTGTTATATAATAATATTTTCTATTATTTTAAATATAATAAATTAAATTAAATAATTGAATGGTTTGATTGCTCAAGACTTAAAAGAATTTTGACTACCCGAAGTGACATTATTTGAATCAATCTGAGGATTTTACTTTATAGAGTCTGACACTCTACCAGTGCAACTAAATCCTACAGAACATAACAAATTTATTAATAGTAATAAATAATAATAATAAATAAATAAATAAAATTACTTTTATATTTAAGAAAAAAGTCTCCTAACAAACTATTTATATTGAAAAATATATTGCATTATAGACAGAAAAGTAAGCAATTAATCAACAGTATTGAAAATTGGATATATTATGTTTTATGAATATATTTTAAATAATTTATTAATTATTTTATAATTTTAAATGTTTACTACTCTTTTCATCAAATATTGTAATTCTTAAAAACTTGTTACAACCGAGTATTATGAAAAGATAACCATTGAAGTTCAAAAGTTTTATAATGCACTAAGCATGCTTTCAGCACATTATTGCCAGAATCATAGTGTCATTTAAAATTTAGCAGTTATAATTTTGCCTATATATATGGAGTAGTTGTATGTGTAAATCAAGTTTAATATGTAAATGCGGCATTTGAATGTTCCATTTTTTTGACAATGGAACATGTGAATTCTTCCTTTGCAATTGCCCGAGCCTCTTTATATATATATTTTTTTATCATCTTTCTCAGCACAGGTAAGAGAGAAAGTGAGTCCCATAGTGAGCTCATGATCTTAAAAGATTGATTTGTATTGATTGTTATGTTTGACTCTGTTGTACAAATATGTGTTCTGGGCAATGCTCATGAATATGTTTGCTTGAGATTCACCATAATATACAGCATCACAGTGCACTACCCTGTAGTTCTGTATATTATGGTGAATCTCAAGCAAACAGATCCATGAGAATTATCCATGCATAACATAGCAATGAATACAAATAAATCTTTTAAGATCATGAGCTTACTATGGGCCACACTTTCTCTCCCGCCAATGTGAGAACTATCTGCACTAAGAGAGATAACAAAAAAAGAAAATATAAAGAGGCTTGGGTGATTGCAAAGGTTCCATATTCTATGAACAGAGAAAATATTCTTGCATTTGATTGTCAAAAAAAGAGAACATGTAAATGCCATATTTACATATTAAGCCTCATACGCATAGTCTAACTGCGAAACTTTAAACAGCACTATGATTCTGGAAGTAATCTGCCGAATGCATGCTTAGTGCATTATAAAACGTTTGAACTTTAATGGTTACCATTTCACAATACTCGATTACAATGAGTTTTTAAGAATTAAAATATTTTACACAAAATTAAAATTATTTTTAATATATTCTATGCAATTTAATTTTACTTGTTAAATGAAATATGATATTCAGTTTATTAAATAATAGATTGTATTAAAATTTTTTCCTTTTTTGAATAAACAAATCAAATATCTAAAAAAAAAAAATTCTCTTACTGCTTCCTGTAATGCTATTTTGTCAGTTATACATTCATTTGAGAGTATAAATTAGAATTAAAGTGAGTATTGTTTTATTAATTAAAAAAAAATCTAAAAATATCTGAATTCTATTTAAAAAAACTGCTTTTCTATTGTTGTTAGTAATAAGTAAAACAAAAAAAAAAAAAGTATACTTTTCATAATTTATTTAAATATTTATGATTATGCTTAGATTTTATTGGATTATGTTTTGTTTTTAAATATACAAGAAATTCATAATAATGGTCAAAAATGAAACTATGATTGATAATGTTCTGCCTTACATCATCATACAGAATTGTATGATATTTTAATAATTATAAATCCAATTTTAAATTTAAGAATAGAATTTCACATTTTATAAAATTCAATTAACCAAGATTTCTTTTTTTTCCCCATTATTTTAATCTTCCAATAAGAAGAAACTTAGTTCTCATTACATATTTCACTTTTGTCCCCTATGTTTGTAAAATTTAAGAATGATTTTTTTTAAAGTTATTTTTCATTTGTAATCATATATTTTTAATAAATCAGCTACAATTTATTGATTCATAATATAGTTATTTCTTACCAATCTTGCACTTGCTGCAGCTTAAATTCCTTCTCTTGTGATTATATGTAATATTAGTCTGCTAATTTTTCAACTGGAATTAAAATATATTGATTAATTTATTATATTAAAAAATAGATTTCCAAATAATTTTTTATGCTTACTTAGGTATTATTTTAATTAATCTTTATGATAATGTTTTATATTTGTATATTGTTTTAAATGGATTATTTATGACTTAAATAAATGTTTAATTATTATCATATAATTATACTTATATCAAATTATATATACTTCTCTTAATTTATATTAGTATTAAAGATCACAATTGTTTACTCATTCTTTTTTTTTTTGTTACACTATAAATTTATGTAGTGGGCTCATTTTATTATGTATCATTATATATATATGGTTTATATAAGATTTGTTTTTGTTTATATATAACATCCCTTTATTATCATCTTTTCTCATTTTATTTTTGAAATTTTTACTATGTTCAATTTTTTATTGTAATCATTATCATCATCATCTAAGATGTTTGTTTGATTTTTTTTTTAATTTTTCTCTTTATAATTGTTTCATTTGTCCAGCTATTATTATTATTTCATTTGCTTCCAATTTGTGATGTGATGAAAATATTTCACCATGCTTTTTTTTCCACCCTTATCCTGTAGTCCTCATTTAATTTTTGATCCTTAAAATTTTTGAATAGTTTGTTTTGAAAATTTATTCAATATTATTTTATCATTATTTATATGATTTTTTTTTTTTTTTTGTAAAATAGTTTTCATAAATAAAAGTTATTTTATGGCTTTTTATCATTGTGATTTGTAATTCTTGTTGAACTGGTATCTATTCAGTTTTTCTCTTGCTTTTTTATTTAATTCTTTGATGTCTGCATACTGCCATCAATTTTTATTTTAAAAAATGTAATTTATATAACTTAATAAAATTACAGTTTTCAAATTGAGAAAACTTGTCTTACTAATTATTGATAGTATATTTCTACAATCATCATTTACTGCTTTTATATATATATTCTATACAAAGGGGTATCCAAAAAAATAAACCATTCTCTGGTGGGTTAGCACATTGTAGTAGATACTTCTACCATTAGATGCTTGTTGCAGGAATCCTCCTGCATCAGTCTGACCAACATCCTCATATGAAGTTATGTTGTCACAAATGTTTTTTTGTGTGTCTCACTATTTGTCAATTTTTGTGATGAGTGAAAAGGTTGAACAATGTAAAATTCTATTTTCTAGTAAAGAAAGGTTAGGGGAAATAATAGTATTGCTTAGAACAACTTACAAGCAAGTTGTTCAGGAAAAACATAAGTATAAGAATAGTTTAATGGAAGAATTTAAATTCATCTCTTCCCAAAAAGGGGTGGTGAGGGAAATCCAAGATCAAGACAATGCTTTTTTTTTTATTCAACAGTATTGTTCAGACAGAATTTGTTTATAATGATCAAGAGTTTTTATATGCAAGTTTTTAAGTGTTTGCATGATGCAGTAAAATGAAAACATTCCAACTTATGGCAAAGTGGGAAGTGCAAACTTCACCATGATAACATGACAGCACCCAAATCCTTGAATGTGAAGTAATTTATAATTAAAAACAACATGTCCCAGCTGTGTAACAATCATATTCACCTGATCTCTGTGTGAGTGACTTCTTTTTATTCCCTGAATGAAAAAATGCTTCAAAACCAAAAAGTTTTGCAGACTTGGAAGTGGTGAAGAAAGAAAAGCTGAATACATTAAAAGACATCATTTTGCAAAATTTCAGGACTGCTTCGAAAAGTGGAAAAACATATTTAGACCAGTGCATTGTGTTAAGTAGACAATACTTTGAAGGAGATTCAATTTTAACACTGAAGAATAAATATGCAAATTTTTTTTTTTACAAAATTTCATTGGGGGGGGGGGGCTCACCCTCATATCCTTTTTTTCCATACATTTTTTTTACTTTTTTTTTAATTTATTTGTTTTGTTTTTTTAATTCTATTGTTACTTTCTATTTTTATTTCTATAAGATATTACAACAATCTTGAAAATATTTATTACAAGAATAGAAAAATAATATAAATAAAAATTAATATCTATTAAGCAATGGCCATAATATTAAAGAGCAACTAATGAATGTAGAAACATAAATGTGGATATAAGTGATTAGTATGTTGAAAAGGTGAAAAATGTTTGGATGCATTGCTGATAAGGAAGGATAATCATTCTCACACTGAAAAGTTGATATGCTCAAAAGAGGTGGATGTAAAGGTTAGTTAGAGATTGTAAAAATGTTGTATTTGATTCATTCATTTTATATGGGACTAAGAGTTTGAATTTACATAAACAAATAGAGATTGTATTAAATGCAATTGAAATATATTTTTATAAAAGAATGATGATTTTACTGAAGAACAAAAATATTTGGAGATGAATGAGGAAGAGAAAGTTGTTGAGAATTATAGAATCAAGAAGATGGTTTTTCTTGATCATACATGGCTTGAAATGTATTGATTGAAGGAAATATTGAAGTTAAATGAGAATGATAAAAATAAAAAGTGTTCCAGCTAAACAATACTGAATTCTCGACTTCAGTGAGATATTTGAAAATGAAGACTAGAACTAACTAAGTGTAAAATATTATGTAAAAAACATTATTGTCAACTTTCCACAAAGAAATAAATAGTACTTGATAAATTGTCTGACCTAATTTTATTTTTAGATTTTTTTTTCCTTTTTTTCTTTACAACTTATCTTAGTGTTATGGTGTCTTGGAAAATGCATGTAAAGTTTTCCCTTTTTTTGCCTCATATGATTCTTAGATTTTTTAAACAATCACATTAGCAGTTAATATATTTTATAGAACATAAGAGGAGGGAAGATAAGATCTACAATATTAAATAAACCAAGTGAACTGTAAATTAAATTAAAAAGCATTTTGTTAAAAAATATATTTGTATATTTTTGAATATATATTATCATAGGAATATGATGTTAATTTTGCTTATAATTCCTGTTGTTCTTATTTTAAATAATAATAATAATAATAATAATAATATATTCTTGTATAAGGAATGTATGGAAATATTTATAAATTAATGAACTACATGTTTGGTTGTTGTTGTTTTTAATGTTATTTTTTCAAAAACAATTTCCTTTAGAAAATAAGTTCTAAGAATGCAATTGGTTTTGGTTTATAATTAATGAGAGAAAGATATTTTAAAAAATGAAAACAGATTTGTATAGAATGTATATGTTAAAAAAATATATCTTATATAATTAAAAGAATTAGATTGGTGGATATTCTGAAATTCATACATATAAATAAATCAGGTTATCATTTCTATGGAGCCTCAGCTTTTTCAAGCCTCTATCTCATCTGATCTGAATAGTTTAAATTGTGAAATAGTTATTATATAATAAAAATAGGAATGTTCTGATAAGTTCTGAAATCTGATTGCTTACATATGTTTCTTTGGTGCTGTTGTCAGTTATTATATGACATTGCGCATGAATTATTAAAAGTTTTACAATATGGCCAAATGAAAATTGTCTGATGAGATTAAATTAGGGTATAGAGAGATATTAGAATTACTATATATTATCCCTTTTTAAAAAGTATGTATTTTGCAGAAGTTTTAATATTTTGCATATGTTGTTTAAGATTGATATAAATAAATATATATTCTAATCTAAGATATAAAATCATTTTATATATTTATTAATATTAAATTGTAATTTTTAAGAAATTTTCATAAGCAAGTAGTTTTTTTTTTTTTTTTGAAGATCAGTGCAATCATGAGAATGTATTTAAACATTATTAGTATATATAAATATAAGAATGTATTTTATTATCATTATTTTTAATAATTATCAATCTATTGCATGATTAAGATCTCTTCATATTTAATCCATTTTTTCTAATCATAAGTTTTCTTCTTCATATAATTTTAACAAATTTTTATCTCAAACATTTATCTTTTATGTGTTCAATTTAAGATTTCATTTGTTGATCTACTATCATCTTTTTAGCAAGATATCCAGTCTAACTCTGTTTCAGCCTCTTAATTTCTTTGATGATGTTAGAGATACATTTCTTTCATAAATATTTCAGTTTCTATTTATAGTTCCCAACATCGATGTTTACACACTTTACTGTATACTTTGAAATCTACATACAGTTATTAAGTGTCTAAATCATAGACCTGTAAACAAACTTAAGCAAAGCACATTTTTAAAAACTTTACTTTTGAAGAATATTGGCATATTTTCATTTAATATTAAACTAGTTCTATCAAAAACACTCTAACCATGTTTAAATTTGTGATTAATTTCATCCATTATGTTTCAATATTTGTAGCTGATAATATTAATTTTTTTATCATTTTTAATTTTTGAAAATCCATTAAACATTATTTTAATCTTTTTTAGCATTTATCTTTAGAACTATTTTTTTATTTATTAGATATCGCATGTAATATTTTATAAAACTATGAAGCATTATTTGTAAAAAACAATAACCTCATCTTTAAAATATAAAAGACTCCATCTGTTTTGTTTTATAAGATTCCCATTTTAAAATACTAAATATTTTCTATAGACTACTGCATTGAAGAGATGGAGTCACCCTTTTATGCATCTTTCTCAATCTTCATGTCACTCCTTTATGTATCTTTGTCAATGTTAATGTTCTTTCTAATTATTGTTACAGTGAAAACTAGTTTTCACTATATTTTGAGATTTCAATCCATAATCACTATCAAAATGCCTTTACATAATAAATCCAAAACAAAATGATAACTCATACTTGTTCATTCTTTCTAAATGTTCTTAATATATGGATTTGATTTACTTTGTTATTATCATTTTTTAAGTCCATCTTGTTCTTTTCATTGGGTTTTATGTTTAAAATTTTTTGACTTTGATAAAGATTTTGTGTAAATTAACAGAATAATAAGTCTGTATTTTTTAATATCTTTCTTTTCGTCTTTTTTAATATTCAATATAACTACTGTGTTTTTTCAAACATCTGATAAATATTTATTATTTAGAAATTTGATATATAGTTTTTTTAGCAATTCTTTATTTTTTTATCTTATTTTTTAATATCTGTAATAAATTCATTATTTTCTGAATCTTTTTCCATTTTTATACAATGGGGGAGGGGCAAAAGTAACTGGAATTGTTTTCTGGTAAGTGTGCCTGATGTCGTATATGCTTCTGCTGTTATATACCTCTTGCAGGGAACTTTTTACATCAATCTGCCAAATTATGTTACCGTGTGAAAATGTGGTGCCACATAGCACCTTTTTTTGTAAAGTGTGTTTCACGTAATCGGCAATTTTTTGTAATGACAGAAACATTGGAATAATGTGAAATTCTGTTTTCTTTTAGGGAAAATGGCAGGGGAAACAATTGTAATGCTTGAAACAGATTACAAAGAAGCTGTTCCAGAAAAAATACAAGTTGATGAACAATTTAATGAAATTATCAAATTTGCCATGTCCCAAAAAAAACATGGTGAGTGAAGTCCAATATCAAGATAATGCCTTTTTTTTTTTTGTTGATGCAAATGGCATCTTTCTTTCAAAATAATAATTTTTATTGGTCAGATGTTCTATTTACAAGTTCTGAAATGTTTGTATGATGTGATAAAATGTAAATGTCTCATTTTGTGACAAAGAGGAGAATGCAAGCTTCCCCATGACAATTCCTTGGTAAGTAATCATAAGTGTGAAACAATTTTTAACATGACAAGCTTATCTATAAGTCATATTCGCTTGATCTTTAATCATGTGATTTTTTTTATTCTCTGGAGTAAAAAAAGTCTAGTTTTTTTTTTAACTGATGTAGAAGTAGTAAAAAAAATCACTGCAGCCATTAAAAGTTTCCCTTTGTAAGTGTTTCCAGACTATTCTGAAAAATGAAAAACATGTTTAGACTGGTGTATTGTATTAAATAAACAGTATTTTGTAGGATGTAAAATTTATAGCACTTAAAGATAAATAAAGATTTTTTTATTATAAAATTCCGATTATTTTTTAGTTCCCCCTTGTATATTAATTCCATGTTTCACCTCTATATTTAAAACATTGAAAAATTTAAAAGATTTTTAATGGCAAGAGATACTTTTGATTGTTATTCTTTATTACAATATAATTCTTTGTAAAAAATTTCCCCAGATTTCATGAAGTCGTTTTTCTTTTTTTATTATTATTAATAATATCATCATTAGTAATTTTTGCAGAAATAACTTTTCATTCAATACCAAGATATTGTTTTACATTTCTGACATTTGTTTTTTCTTGTATAGAATTTTTTTGCAATATCAAAGTTATATTATTTTATGTTGCTATTTATTTTTTTCACATCATTTTATTGAATTCCATGTATTCATTTCTTTTAAAAGGATCGTTTAAAAATATTTTTGTCTTACTTCTTTATTCATTATTTTGCTTCATTTGAAAATTTACTAATGAATTACTGGGTTGTTTTTTTTTTTAGTAGTTGCCTGTGTAGTTACAATTAACAGAGTGTCATTTATCTCTTTAATGATCCCATATTAAATCTGAGACATCTTTGAAATCTTTTAATATTTTATAATAATGTACAAGTTCCAGTTTAAATTCATGAGTAAATTTGAAGTTAGAGATATCAACTTGTGAAGTGTTTTTTTTTAATAGTTTTTACTTTCTACCTTAGTAGTAACACGTTTTATAGCTCACTAATTGATAACTTAATTTTGGTGCATCTTTATTTGGGTTATTTTCTATTCATTTCTATCTTGAATTTTTCTCAAAAAAAAAAAAAAAAGAGGGTTTTTTTTTTTTTTTCCAAATATTTATTAAACAAGTACAATGTTTACTCACAGCACTTTCATCTTTAATCTTTTTTAACCCCAGCATTGATTGATATTTTTTAAATGTTGCTTACTGAGACTAAACCTCTGTATGTAAAAATTATATATTGTTGTGGCATAAATCTCGATTATTTGCATTCTGTATGTTTGTCAAGTTAAATAATTAATCTTGTCATTTTAATTGATGTACCATTAATCACCATAATGTTGTTTTCTTTTTTTTATTTGTAATGATTCCACTACTTGTGCTTCCATTATTAAAGCCTTCCTAATACAACTTTTTCCCTACTAAATCAGATATCTCATTTAATAGTAGATATTTCTTTTTACAAAACGTGATAACACTTTTATTATTATTTTTTTATAGCTAAATAAAATCATCACTGAATGACAGTCTGCATCTATAATTAGAATTCTTATTATTCCCGATCTTAAGTTTCCAACAGCTGCTTTTGCTGATGAGGCTTCAGGAAGTGAGAGTTTCTATTTATATTTACTTTCTATCATTACAATTTTAAAAATAACCAGCATTTACACATACTTATACCTGTACCTGTTTATTGTGCCTTCAAGAAAACTCAATATCTCTATTAAGATCTATTGTGCGTCTAACAAGGAAAATCCACGATGCTTTTGATCTTAAACTCAGAGTTATAATATGGTAAAGTCACCACACTAATTGATACATATTTGTGAAAACCCTATATTGTTTGCCTTTTTTTTTTGCATAACTGTGAATATTCCTAATCTTATAAGCTGCAATTAGAAGATCATGTGGTAGGGACTTTCGGAATTTGCTACAGTATTTTTAGGAACTCCATAAGGAAACAAAGGATCCATTTAAACAAATTCATCAGCTTTTAAATGTGTGTATCTCATTAGACAATCTATTTTATATTTAATTATTATTCCATTATAATAATGAACTAAATCCTAATAAATAAAACACTTAGTAATGCAAAAACGCATTTTTTTTTTTTTTTAATAGAAATGTTTTAAAGCTTACGATATATATATTTAATATTCGTAAGTGGGGGGGGGGGGGCTATATGAATTTATTTACGTTATTAATCTGCATGTGTGTCATTATTTCATAATAATTAAGAATAATTGTTGCTAGTCATTTTAAAAAATAACATTTTTGGATATGAAATCTGTTAAAAAAGCTATTACTCTGTCATAAGTTTGATTAATGAAATAGTATTTCATAATGATGAAAGATTGGGGGCGGTTAGAAGGTAATAATATAACATACAATAGAAGACATACTTATTAATATCATTTTTTAAAACGAATTCTCATTTGCACCTGTAACAAAAGAGTTATTTTTAACTTAAAATTTTACCGAATAATTTATCTTTTTATAATAATAAAAAATATCTGGAATAATATGTTTTTAGTAATCTACATGCTTTATCATTAGATAATAATAATATTAGTCTTTACTTTCATGGAAAGCTTTTATTCCATAAAAAATTGTTCAAAAATTCGTATATTTAAATACACTGTATCATTTGTATAAATGAGCATATACTACCTCATGTTACAACCAAAATTTGGGTATAAAGTTGAAGCTCCGTGTTAATTACAATATCTTGTAGATAATTTGTGCAAAGGATCATTGACATTTTTATATAAAAATATTTAAGCATGATTTGTTATCATTATTACTACTTAGAAACTTTAATTGCTTAGCCATTTTGTTTTAGACATAAGATGTTCCAATACTAGCTTTAAATATTCTACTCTAACTCAAAGCATACTTATTATTTGTTCTATCTGCCAGAAGATAGATTTAGATGTAGGTGAAAGCTTACTAGGCCAATAAATTTTACTATTTATTGCAGATTTGTTTTAATATAAAATTTATAGTAAATTTAAGAGAACTACATATTTAAGATTGCTATATATCATATTCTTTAACTATATTATTATTCTGAACAAAATAAAAATTCTTATAGAAATTATACACTTTGGGGAAAGGAAGAGATCAATCTAATTGTTAGACAATTGCAAAAGTATTTTTAACTTTTTTCCCTTCTAATGTTGAGTGTTTAAATTTTAGAGTGGGAAGGATTATTGAATTACATTTTTAGTTGATAGCAGTTACAAACAATAAGCCTAATTTAAGATTTTGCTTTAAAAGAAACTTAGGAAAGACTGCTGTAAATATCAAGGTTAGGTATTACAAGTGTAATGATAAAATGTATATCAGTTTTTAAATAATCTTCTAAGAACAAGCCATTTTCAACAAATCTCATCCAAATAGAAACATAATGGATTTTGTTTACTTGTAGAAGAAGTTATATAGCTCATTTTTATCATATAGTTTCTGATTCTGAAGCACATAATTTTATGTTTTTCATAAATAAATCAATTATTACTCCAGAAGTTGAAACCTATCAGAGTTCTAAACATTTATCTATAATATTTCCATTGTGCACAAAATAAATGTTTAAAAGTCATTTAGCAAAGATAGTAATATTGTTTATTATGATAGAATGGGTTCGAACCCAGTCACAAATAATATCATATGTGACAGTCATTAAATGTATATGTAGATATAAATTTAATTTTATTACTTGGTGGTGGCTACATAAATACACAAACAAGGGTGGAGGGGCTCTGTCATTTTAAAACAATGTATATGTGCATGTTACAAACTTATGTATGAATGGGTTTGGTGGTTGAAGAGATAGAAATGAGGTTTTATTTCACATTATAAAAGCCTAGAAGTTTCCAGCAGAAATGAAATTTTTACTTTGTTTTGTTTACAAGAAAAGCATGAGGTGATAAAAGCTTTTCACCCATCAACTAAAATCTGTTTAGGCAGCAATTGGAAACAGGAAGTGAGATCAAAGGAACCTTTTAGAACAAATGGAGGGGACTATAAAAGAGAGGCATCCATAATGCTTTTGGTCTTATCCCTGCAGAGCTTGAGTCATTGACAGAGGAATCATTAGTCCAGTTTCAAAATTTTAAATATTAAATTTACCTAATGGTGGAAGAAAAGGAAATGTTGGGGTAAAAGTCTAACGTATTGGGCTCGAACCCCTAATTGCCATTAACTGCAGCTGCTATATTCAACAATAACAAGGTGCCTCTGGATTAAAATAACTACTAATGTTGGAACCACAAAGCGGAGTCTCATCAAACAACGGCTGTATAAGAAAACAAAGATCGGGAAACCTCACAATGAATTCTATGTTTATTACCTGCGTTTATCAGAACTCTTAGAAGTGAATAAAATATTCCACAAATTCCCCGGGGAAATATAGGTAAAGAACTTTATGTATTGATTTTTTTTAATAAGAAATAAATTGTTAACCGTTTCCTTATGTACACGTGAGAATCCAACTAACAAGCAAAAAGAAAACTTTTATTAAATTCTTATTTGCTGATATAAATATTGCAACTAGTATATGAGGTCATGTGGGAAAACTTTTTCTATCTATCTTTGCTACCTTACTTATTTGTAATAAAAATATTGGAAAGAATGTTGCGTGCATGCGTATCAAAATGGCAGAATTCTAATTATAGTTATGTTCTAAAGGGTTGAGGGTTAATTATATTTGTTTTTCTTAATGATCAAAAGAATAATAATTGTCTTTTGAAATAGTTTAAGTAAAAATCTGATTTGATAGTGAAACTGTATCTAGAAATCTTATTGTGATATTTTCTTTATCTGTATTTTATATGTGTTCAAAACTTACTCTCATTCGTGTCTACTCCTGGCCGTGATGCCACCCGACCTGAGTTTGAGCTAGCCGATGGTCAAAAACCTCTTTCATATTTCTTGAGACAGTGGCTCTCATTGGTAATATATTCACTTCATGTAATTCTTATATTTTTATAAGATTAGCACTTGGAATCCTATGGATGATCATAAATACGCATTGAAAATGTACTACAGTTAATGAGAACAAATTCATAAGACTTTCTGATCAATAGTTATTAAGTCAAAACAGTTTTGGTTAAATATACATATGTAGGCATGTATGTTTTTCAAAGTTGTGTGTTAGATGAAACTTGTTATTAGTAGAGGGGAGATTTGTTACAATTGTTTGGAAGATTAAAATGATGTTATTATAGAAACTGTATTGCAGGTAATCATAATCTCATTTTTTAACTGTAAATTTTTTTAATATAGAAATAAGATAGCATTCTAGGCTAAACTGATCTGTCATACATCTAGCTGAACAGTATGAGATCCTGTAGCACTGACTATATACTGGAGAATATCTTTTTTATGTATTTTTAGTAGTTCATAGTTGAATAGTTTTCTCTACAAATAATTTTGTTTTTTATTTCTTTATCAGTCTGTGATTTTAGGCTAAGTGGCATGATTTCTATTTTATATAAATGTTATCATATAATTTTTGTTTGCATCATGATATGGGATCAGAGTGACATTCTTTTTGTTTGTTAGAAGTATGATCATAATTTTACCAATTTTATATTGTTTAAAACTAATTTTACTCCATTTGAGATATTATTATTAGGAAAAAAAATTAAAACATTACAACTATATTAGTTGACTCTAAATTGCAAATAATTATTTCAAATTGTATATTGGAAGATTGGTAAAGCAAAATTAAATTTTTTGTAGAATTGAAAGTTTATTTCTGGAGAGGATTTTTTTTTGACAAATTGTATCCTCTCCTTGATAAATTGTAAATAGCAAAAACTCTTTTTAATAGCAATTACCCTTGAAGAAATAAATTGTATATGCAATATTTTGATAGCTAATGATGGATGTTCTTTACATAAAAACAATTACAGAAAACATTGGGCATATTTTGAAATCTTATAATGTTTAATTTATACATACTATTAATCAAGAAATTATCAATATTCTGTCCAAACCTAAGGGATTGATATCTCTTATTGTCCAATGAGTTTATAAAATTTCGTGTGACATTTGTGTAGCCTTTTATGGGAATATAAGTATTCATCATTTTAGCTTTAGTCATGGTATAGATTTTTCTAATGCCAATATATCCAAATGTGACACCACCATGAAAAAAAAAATCTCAAAGATTATTAATGGACCAGATTGTAGCAACAAATATGATGATGCATTTAAGTTATCTCCCATTTGGAAAAATATATTAATGTTAATTGATCAAAACAATTGTTAATTTTTATCAATTGATTTATCTATTATCATTCTCACTTCATATCTCAAAAATTTGATTAGACAGATATACAATCTTGTTCCATATGCTTGATATTTTCATACTTACACCTTCAATTTCTTGTAGTATCTCTACTGTTTTTTGAAATAATACTCTTTATCCAGATTATGGCAGGTGTGATCTATCTGAAATGTTACTGTAATATTAATATTAATTACAGTTAGATGAACCCAGAAAATAAATCTTTTATATATATTAAACTATTTTATAATAGTTAAAAACAGATAAGAAGTTTAGATTTGTATAGCAGCATATGGTAGTTCATGGATGGCATTTTTGCACAAGCAATAGTTGACTGCCTTGCTGTGCTGACATGGCTGATTTGTTCCATAAGATAGGTTAAAGTTTTATATATTTTTAATATCATTTGAAAAATTTTCTGTTGCTGGAGAATATTTTCTTAGTGAGAGGATGAGAAAAGAGAGTTGGAGTAGAGAGAGATAGATTTAATTGGATTTGGATAGATCGATAAAAATATTGCTAACTTTGGAAAGTGATTCAGTATGTCATTTTAAATATAAAAGAGAAAGATATTTTGTTTTGCATGTGTGTGTTAACTGCAGGGAGCTTTAAAACTAAGTCATACATAAGATTAGCTGGATTTTAGGAGATTTGCTATTCAATTTAAATATGAGAGTGATTTATTTGAAAAAGATGATAACATTTGAGGTGTAAGGTCAAGGGAGCATGTGTTTATCAATCGCCATTTTAAAGAAAATGTTTTTTTTTCCTTTTGTATAAATAGATTTGAAGAGTAGTAGAAAAATCATAAATTTAAATATAGAGTAGGAGAATTGAAAAATAAGAAAATATGTATTGCATTTGTATCGCACAATGTATGTATGATGGTCAAAAGGAAATTAGGCATGCTTTGGTAGAGTGTACCATATGTGATAAGGTTTCTTTAAATTTAGAAATGGAAAGAATGTAAAAGGTGTATGGTTGTGTAGATCATGTATAAATGTGATAAAAGAGGTGAAAAAATGGTTTCTAAGTGTAGATAGTTTAAAGAAAAAGTCAGGAGAAATGGAGGAAAATGTAGATAAGGAAGATAGAGTATATATTTAGTGGAGTGACAAGAGATATGGATGACAAAATAAGTAGTGCAATGGAGATAGTTAGGCAAAGAATAAGTAAGATAGAGGAAGAGGTAAAGGATGTAGAAGTAAAATTAAAAGTGTTAGACATGAAGTGTGAGCAGATCAAGGAATTAATGAATAGAAATAATAAGGAAGACCAGAAGGTAGAAGAGAATGTTACAGATGAAGTAGGAAAAGTAAACTATGAGACAGTCTTGATAGGGGACTTGCTAATTAGAGAATGTGGAGTGTGAAGAGTATGTTTACCTGGACCTAGAATTAGGGATGTTACAGATAAGATAAAGAAACAAGGAAGTAGAGATGTTTATGTTATCGTAGGGACAAATAATTTTTCAGAGCCATCAAACAGAGTAATGAATGAGTACAAAGAATTGATTAGTAATTTTAACAAGGTTAAAGGAAGAGTAGGAGTAGTTGCATTACTACCAAGATTTGACAATATGTATGATAGGACATGTTCTATAAATGAGAGATTGAAAAAATTATGCTAGAGAAATAATGTTATGTTTGTGGATGTGTGTGATTTTTTTTAATAATAAAGAAGCGTTATATAGTAAAGATGGATTCCACTTCACAAAACAAGGAATTGAATGATTAGAGGATTTGATTTATGAAAAATATTATAGTTCAGGAAACTTATTGAGAGGGGGTAGGGTTTTAAATTACAGTATTATCAAAAAAAATGTTAAGAAACAAGGGTAGCTGATTTCCATATAAATGTAGATGTAGAGAGGGAATGGGTCTGTAAAACTAATGATAAACAAGCTAATTACAAATGTAATAGAGAAGAAAGAGTCAAAAGAATTTATAAAAGGGTAGTAAGAAAGAAAGAAATTGTTAAAATTGGATATTTGAATATGCAAGGTGGTAGGAGACCAGAAAAGTGGTTGGAATTAAACAAAGCAGTTAAAACCAAAGGGCTTGAGGTATTAGCAGTAGTGGAAACACATCTAAGAGAAGAAGAACCTACTTTGGAAGATTTAGTATGGCAGAGTATAAATAAAGAAAAAGAAAAAAAGGGTGGTGGTATAGGAGTTATGTCAAAAAAATATTTAAATACTGTAAAGTGTCAAGAACATTTGTGGTTTGAGATAAGATTAGGAAGACAAGAATGGATGGTGGCTATAGTGTATATGGCCACTGGAGATAGTCAAACTATAATGGAGTGGAACAGTAGCATATATGAATGCCTAGTTAAGGATATACAGAGTTTCAAAAAAAGGAGAGGGGAAATAATGGTTATAGGGAATATGAATGGACATATTGAAGAAATTGATGATATGGATAACAAGAATGGACAGCTTTGAAAAAATTTTTGTCAGAGAATGAATTTGAGCATTGGAAATTTATCGAATATTTATGAGGGACAATACACATGGTCTAAAAATAATATATTCCACACAATAGAATATGTATTAGTAGAGAAAGAGGAATGAATAAAGTATGGAAAATTAAGGTGTTTGATAATGAAGAAAGAGTAGGTAATAGTGATCATAACTTCTTTATAATAGAAATGGTTAGTAATGTGATGGAAAATAGTAATAAAAGTAGAAAGGATAGTGAAAGATGTGGATGGAGAATGAATGATAAGAATAAGTTAGAAGAATATAAAATAAAAGAAAAAAATCATGGAAGAGTTTGTTGGGGGTGAATATAAGAATTGGTGTGATAAAGTACAAAAAGTGACAAATAGGATGTTAGGTGAGAATATTCAGAAGAATAAAAGTAATAGAAAAATGAGAATTAGTAAAAGTGTAAAAGAGAGGAAAAAAGCATGCAGAGAATATAAATGTGCTATTAAAAACAAAGAAAGTGAAAAAGATGTTAATATTAAATGGGAAAACTACTTAAATAAAAGAAGTTGGCTAAAATAGATAATTATATAGAGAGAATGAAATTGACTTGTAAATTATTGGAGGATATTAATAAAAGTGTAAGAAATTGGAATAAAAAATTTTGGAAATATATTAAAAGAAGGAATGTAGGGGAGAGAGAAATAGTATTACTAAGTGATCAGGAAAAAGAGTGTAGCTCTAGAAAAGAATTAGAGACAATCTTATATAAGTATGTAATGGATATAGAAAAAATGTTAGTTGTGAAGGACAGAGTGGTAACAAACATAAAAGCACATAGTAATGGAAATATTACTTTAGAGAAAATGAATTGAATGAGGCAGCGAAGTAATTGAAAAATGGAAAGGTAAGAGTTTTATATGGATGGGCAGCAGAGATGGTGATGAATTTGGAAAATAATTATAGACTGATAGCAGTGATGCCTGTGTTATATATTGTTTTTGCATATATGATAGCTGGAAGGGTGGAAAAATGGATGCAAGAAAATAATATAGTGGGAGAAATGCAAGGAGGTTTTAGATCGGATAGGCATATAGGAGATAGTTTATTTGTAGTCACACAACTTATAGATATGAGTAGGAATACAGGTAGACAGTTATATATGGTTTTTATAGATATAGAGAAGGCATATGATAGAGTAAATAGAAATAGATTATGGGTAAGTTTAGTAAATTTGGGAATGAATGGAGCTTTAGTGGATCTTATTAAGAGATTATATGAAAATAATTACTATATGTATCAATTAGGAAATATAGAATCAGTTAGAGTTAAAAATGGGATGGGTCTAAGGCAAGGATGCCCTATGTTACCTATTTTGTTTGTGTTATATTTGAGAGAAATGGAGAGGGCAATAGAAGACTAGAAAGAGGGGAGAGATACCATTAATAGATGGCAAGGGAGTGTATACAATTATCAGGTCTTTTATTTGCTGATGATATCTTCTTGTGCACAGAAAGAAGGGAAGATATGGAAGTTATGCTGAAGAAGTGCGCAAGAGGTGGGTAAAGGGATGGGGCTTAAATTTAGTGAAAAAAAATCAAAAGTAATGATGATAAATGTTGGGGAAAGAGAAGAGAAACAAATTTTTATTGGGGGATATAAAGTTAAATGTGGTGAATATGTATAACTATTTGGGAATTGTCTTAAGTAATCCGAGAAATTGCTTGGATGAATGGGAGAAAAAATTGATAAATGAAGCAAAGAAAAGAAAGGGACTGATAAAGAAATTAACAGTGTTTTCATACAATAAATATGATATAGCAAGAATTGTATGGAAGGAATGCAGTAGCAGGGTAAACTTATGGTAATGATATATTATGTATTAGTAAAGGGGTGTTAGATTTCTTAGAAAAATTACAAAGAGAAGTAGGAAGACATGCATTGGATGCAAATGTGTGGATGGAAAAGGAATCAATACATGGAGAAATGGGATGATCAATTTTTTATATGAGAGATGCAAAAAAGAAAAATGAAAATATTCTGTAGATCGCAATATATGGATAGTAAGAGAATAGACAAAATAGTATTTAATTGGGTTATGAGTAAAGGACAGGCAACAAGATGGGTGAGAAAGGTAATATGGTATGCAGAAAATTTGGATAAAGACTTTATGTCAGTATACTTGTACAAAGTATGGGATGATTGTATTAGGAGGATTGTTGAGTGTTATAGTGGCAAGGAATGGGATAGAAGAATAGATGCATTAATAAAGAATAGGGAGTTGGAGAGATGGAGAACTAGTATGGAGAGTAAAAAGAGTTTAAATATATATAGAAGTAAACAGAATATTGGGTGTGAGTTAATTTATGATAATAGCAAGGAAAGTAGTTTACTGTTTAAGGCTTGAACAGGATCTTTAGCAACAAGGGAATATACACATAAATGGAGGAATGTGGGTGATTTAGTCTGCAAGTTATGTAAGGAAGGCATGGAAAATATTAGGCATCTGTTAATTGAATGTAAATGCTTACAAGCAGAAAGGGTACAAATAATGAAGTTGTGGGAGAATAAATATAAACAAAGTGATTATACAGAAAGTGGGTTCTAGATTTTTATACTGGGTTTGGAAAAAGTTAAGAGAGATCTAAATATAAAAGCCATAGAGTGGACAATGATAATGTTGTGGAAATGGGATCAAGCAGGATAGAGAAGAATATGGGAAAATTTTAGGATGGGAAATGGAAAGATAAGGTGGCTAACAGGTTTCTCTGGGAATAATGGTGAAAGATTCCTGGTTCCAATAAAGGAGAAGCCATAGTGCATCACATCACATACTCTCATTGAGTTATGAATTTAGAAGATATATTAAATTGATTGCAGTTTTTTTTTCAGTTTTTTTACTCTCTAGTATATATGCATACACTATAGTTGCTATTATTGTTTTTGTTATCTGTTTAAATCATTATTTAACCTAATAATTAACGGATAACACCCCCAATCACTGGCTTTTTAACAAACTTCTTCTGTTCTGCCATGATAGGATGTATGTGCGATGTATTTTTTTGTATTTTAAGATTTTTTATAAACAGTAGTTTTTTATTATGCCATAAAGTAATGTTGTCACAAATTTTGTTTTTATTCTAATTCTATTGTGAATTTAATGGAAGAAGATATATTGTTGGTGTGTAGACATAATCTGTAGATTATAATAATTGTTTTAACCTCTTCCATGTAAATATGACTGATCAGGGGTGATAATGGTAAGTTATAGTTATGTCTTAAATATTGTGTTGAATTATAAATATTGTTATGCATAATGGCAATTGTTCCATTATATATCAATAGAAAGATTTCTTTCGAATTATACACTATCATATTCATTTAATCTTACTATATGTATACTATTCATCACTCAATACATTTGTGAATAAAGTTTCTATAACAAATTTTATTAAGATTGGGAGGGGGGGGGGAATATTTTCAAATTTTTGATCAACTCCACAAAATGCTTAGCCAGAGGATTAAGAATCTTGAACAGAAATCTTAAGAAATTTTAACATTTAATTTCTAGAATTAACAATGTCACTTCATGGAACATGGTCCTTATACACTTTAAGCAGGTCATAGAATGTGAATTTTTATGAAATATGTTCATTTTTATTTTTAACAATCAGTAAGATTACTTTGTTCTTGTAGTTGGTACAGAATTTATTGCCATTTACTTTGAGGAGCTCTCTTATTTTGTTGTTATAATCAATAATTGAATGAATTTAGAAACATACAATAATGTTTGGATTTTTCTAAAAACATTTAACAATTCATCTATATGATGAAAATAGTCCAGCATTACAACTATAAGAAAAATAGTCATTAAAACAATTTGTTAATAGAAGTGCTTTTTTTAAAAGAACTTTTCATATTCTGCTTTCTAGTTTCATTTCTAATTGTCAAATTGCATATTCTTTCTTCCATAAAAATGCTTCACAGCAATTCATGAAACCCAAGAAAGCTCACAACTCTTTCATATTCTTGGGTATGAGGCATCTTTTACTGCCATAATCTTTTGATGGTCTATTTTTTTTCCTTAATTTGATATTATATGTGCAAAATTATTCTGTCACTATTCAGATACACTTGGCAACATTTATTCTTGCTTGGAAGGTTGCAAGATAATCGCATATATATAAAAGCTTTTGTCATAAATACTTTTCAGTTTTTGTTATCAAAATTTCATTAAAGTAAGAAATCATGCAGTCTATCTTGGCTTGAAAAATGCTAATAACTTCTATGAAATCTAGTTCAGATACAAATAGAAAAATATTACTTTTATAAAGAGAGGGGGAAGAGAACATTAATGCAGTTGTCATAGATGTTGTGTTATCATCCTCCGTATTTTGGCACGTGAATTTCAAAGACCCTAAACTTCCTTGGGAAATCTTCAGTTACCTGAGAACATTTTTAAGGCCCATTAAGACATGAACTTTAAATCATAGATATGGCAGGAAAATAAGAATTGCTATAAATGGAAGCATTATAAAATCATTAATAATATTATTTGTAATAATTCAAAATTGCATTTAGAAGAAAATAATAATAGTAACAGAAGTCATAACTGAACAAATTATTTGATTTTTTATTAATATGATTTTTTAAAAAGAAAAACTTCCTATCATATACAGGGACATTCGCAAAATATTTTTCAAAATAGTTTGATATTATTTATATTAATCTTTTTTTTTAGAAAAAAAAAAATCAAAAATCTTGTTGGAGAAAGATTCTATAATCAGAATAGCTTTTTAAAATTTTTATTTTATTTAATCATATTTGTATTGCCTCAAAAACATTTGGAAATTATTTTTAAATTATATTTCTATTATGTAAACTCAAAGAGCACCTTTAAAAAAAAAAAAATGAAAATGTAAAGCTACTTTTTTAAAGCATAACAAGTTGTTTGTCATTATTATTGATATTTCATTTTTGAATAATATTTATTTATTTATAGGTCAGTGCATTTTTAGTGATGCGTACCTGGTGAAAAGTATTGATGATAAACCTTTTTTATAATAAATTTGGAGAGAACTAAATATTAGGAAACTGTGTCCAAATGGTAACACATAGTCATCTTAAGTATTTTATTATTGAATACTATGTTTTTAGTAAACCTATTCTAGCAACATAGTACTTAGATTAATGTAATTAATTGGAATGATGGCTAATGGACTGTTTAATATTAATAAATAAGTAATGCAAATGTTTTACTTCTCTGAAGATTATTCACTTGAGACTGCAACACCAACAATAAATTTGCTAATTTTTCATTCCATACAGAATAAGCTACTATTTTAATGTCTAAAAAAAGATGATTGCTATTTAGAATTACTAAAAAAAAAAAAAATCACAAACCCTTTTTATATACCTTTGTGGGATGCTAATATAAAAAATTTTTTTATTGTTGTTACAAATCATCTGCCAAATTTTTATTGAACTAGAATTCTGTTTATTGGATACAGTTTTATAAAAACATTGATACAAGATTTGAAAAGTAATTATTAGTAAAAGAAGTGGATGCAATATGTTGGAAAGTATAAATAGAGATTGTGTGAATATTGTTAGAAGATAACTTCTTTATTAAATGTTTGAAACTTCTTTCATGCATTATTTTGTACAATCATGTCATTATAATTTTACTAAATGTGTTAATATTACTATCTTTCTATAAATTACCTACTTTGCTTCTGTTGTATATATTAATACAATATTTTATTCATAAATTGTTTATATCTTTAGTGTATATATATATCATTCAGTTATATTAAATTGATAGTCTGTTGATGATTTTGTCTACAAAAATTTACTTTGTAAAGTAATTCTATGACTTCTGTTATTATCAGTTCATCACATATATGTGTCATTGTTTTCAACTTTCTCAATCATTAAAATCTTTTCATTGGATCTTTAGTGTTCATAACCTATCTAACTATATATATATACTGATCGTTCCAAACGTACATAATATATGTATTTTATATAATTTTGCATAATTCAATTTATGCTTAAATAAAAAAAATTGAGCAATTATATTAATGAAGATCAACCTTTAAATTGGTAAGTATAGCCCAGGCATCAAAATACTTTGACTAGGAAGTCAAGAAGATGACATTTTTGTTTTGCCTTTAATGAAATTATATTATTAAATCTATATTACGTCTTGATGTCACTTTCTTATGAACTTTTTCAAAAACTACTCTCTTAAAAATAGAAAGCAAAGTTGGAGCCAGTATACATAACTTGTTTAATACTAGTATATATATATATATTACAATTATATATATATTGTTTTTATAAGTATATTATGTTTTTTGTGACCATTTATTTTGTGCAAAAAATAAATGCAGGTAAAATCTAGTATCTTAATTTTTTTTTTGTTATTATAATTTTCAACGGTTAGCTGATATTATCTCTATTAACTTAATTGAATACCTATTATTTTGCATGTATTTAAAGCTGCATAATTGTATTTTTATTTATTTAAGATTATATCAATACCTTGATTGCTATCTACCCAAGCACTGACTTTGAAAAATTAAACCTAACTTTTATAAATTTATCTGTTGTTAACTTCTTATTTAAAAAGAAAAAACAATTTTTTTCTTACCTTTTATTTTTATTCGAACTTAGATAACTTTTAATTTCAAATGTAAATAATTGTATTATTTAAGAAAAGGGATTTTTTTTTTCTATTAAAAAAACACTTAAAATCACTTTTCTTTGTATTTATTTAAATAATATGTAAATAATTTCCTTTGCAAATCTTTTTAGATTCCTGTCAATTCTAATAGTCCCCCATCTGTTAATTGCCTAATGGGAATCACATGTTACTCTCAAAGGAGTATAAAAGGGGTAATTTTAAAAACATAAAGACATTTCATCATCACTAACATTGGTCACATTAATATTTGGCTTGCTGAATTCTACAACCAAGTTAATTAAGTTTTAATTGTTTGGAGGACAAAACAATGTGTGCTATTAAAAGGATACTTACCCAAGCAATCAACCTTTTTTCAAGTTATGCTCTTTTACTTTAATCTCTCTAAATTTCTACAGAGGAATAGAAAGCAATTTTCTATGGAGACTGAAATTGAAACTTCAACAATGCAATCAGAGATATTATATGTCTCATTATTTTGTGAACTTTTTCAATTTTACTCAATCTTCTGGAACTAGAAACTTATTGTACTATTTTATCATGAACTATATTGATTTTATTTGAGTAATCTATGACTAAGGTGTTTATGGTTCATTGTAAATATAATTATGGATTTACATTTACTATATCTTAATTATTTTTATACCTGTATTTGATTATATGCATCACTTTATAATGCTCTCCATTGGCTAAAGTTTATAAAATTGTATGAAAACTTTTAATTTTTTAAATACTTTTATGAAATTTCAAGATAGGTAAAAACTTTGTTTAATTTTAATATTTTCTGTTGTCTGTACACACAATTTTTAAAAATTTTCATAAAAAATACTTTTCTTTCCAAAATGTTTATTTCCTTCAGCTTTAATCTATTTTTAGTTTTAAAAAGATATATGTTATTCATCTTTTGAGGGAAAATAGGATGATTTTTATATTTAAAAATGGAAAATATGCATCCTTTGTGCTGGTTATGTAGAGATTTTTTTTAGGTTCATTTTTTCATTGCTAATATTACATAATTGAAAAAATATTTTTTTGCTTCATTTATTGATTATAACAATTTTTTCTGTAGTGCAGCATGTTGCAGGCCAGATAAAATCATCTTACAGACTGGATGTACCCTATATGTTATAGTTTTCCAACTACTTCTCTAAGTAATGGATTACTTTTAAATATATTAATGTTAATTGCAACAAACATCTTGATCTGATTATGTTCAATATAGTGAACCCTACTTTAATTTAATTAAAAATAACATTAGGAAATAATAATAATTACTTTAGAAATTAAAGATTAATCAAGTGCATATTTATTTAATTATGTACTATGTTTATTTCATGAGTAATTAATACTTCATTTGTATTTATAATCATTGCATCACATTCAGTGTTGAATATTGCACTGTGTTGTATGTTCTATTTTAATATTTTTTTAATTTTTTGCAATAGAAATTGGTGCTATTTTTTTTTTCTAATTCTTGATTGTAGAATTGTTTCTTAGAAAGTCTTTGAAATTATAAAATATTTCAATCATCAGAATTTTTTTTTTTTTTTTTAATGTTTATGGTATACATATAGGTTATTTACATATGCACAAAAATGTATTTTTACCAAAATCATCACATTTTATTTATATATTTGTTTTATATAAACAAAAACAAGAAATAATATATATTGAAATTAAATGATATAGTCAGCAACATTTATTTTCGTATATATACTTTTTTCTTTATGTTTCCAAAGCCTTGAAAATCATATTAATTTCAAAGTTTATTTCAACTTAAAGTTTGCTGAAAGATTAGTTTAGTTAGTTTTTGATATTTTATATTTATAGAATATTCTATTTATGAAAGCTGAGAATTTAACAAAAAAGTCATCTAAAAAAATATTTCTTATGATAAAGTTATTAAAATGTCTTGGTTATTTTATTTTAAATAATAGATTCACCTAAACACACACACGCAGAAATGTATTAGTATTTTTGAAAGAAAAAAATTATAATTTTGTTATAATGAAGTAAAATATGAAGTATGAACGCATTTGATGCTATTTTAATCTTTTTGGTGTTTTGACAAAAAATATGATACTGATCATTATTAATAATTATTGTATGTCAGTATTTTATAAAAATTGATATTTTAGGAATAATTATTCAAATCACATCTGCAATAAGTGTATAATATTTGCATTAAAAAATTTTAAGAGAATTTTTTTTCTAAAACGCACTCTTTAATATATTGCATATTCCATACAGTTTAAAATATTATTTCTTATTATGTAAACTAAGAAATGCATATTTATGTTGTTATCATTTTTTGTGGTGCTCCATTTTGGCTGCTCTAACATATTATTTCATAAACTAAATAACATTATATTTTAAAGAATGAAGGTTATTAATTTATTTATTATAAGACAACTGGAATCATTGATAATAAATTTTACTCAGAGAAGCAAACAAGGTATAATACAACACTTATATAAAAATTTATGTTATATATAAAATTGTACAAAATATTCAGAATGCATTATATTCTTCAAAGTTAAACACATTTTCAACTTAATAGTACAAAAAATTAAAAAATGTGGGAATATCTTCTCTTTTTTTTTTTCGTATTAGTAATGGGGGGAAAAAAGTTAATTGATCAAAATGTAAAAAGTGGGATAGGTATCCTTTCTCTTATCCATTAGTAGCTGAATAAATCTCACTTTTTTATTTAATCAAAATTGTTAAAAGCAGGGAGACTTATTCATTAGCAGCAAATAAAATTATAAAGTTATATTAATTTTAAGGCATCCATTTCTTTAAAAATTATTAGAAATATATTTCAAACAATATATGCTTTATAAAAAATTTTCATCATATTCTGTAAGTATGATTATTAAACAAGAACATTCTTCAAAATACACCTCAGCAGTAAAGGTTTTATTATTTCTCAATTTGTGTAAAATAGAGACTACTTACATAAATTGGTCATGCTCATATAACTGTTATAGCTATATAAATCAGTGAAATTTTGATTTTGATCTTTTTATGTAATTTTTTTGCTGGTTGTCAGTTTTTAAAATAGTTTAATGGATACCATTGTTTTTGATAAAGTTTATTTTAGAAAAACTGTCTACCTATGTATATTAATTATTCAAATTTTTTTATTATTAAAATTTTATATGTATAGAATAACTCTAGTTTTGACACTTAACATTTCTTGGGCTTCATCACATTGTTGATTTTTTTCCTAATTAAATTAATATGTGAAAATAATACAGTAACTATATCTTTTATCTCTTACCTATCAACTTAATATATTTTTATTATATGCATGCTGTTGAAAATTTAAATACATTGATTTTAATATCTACTGTTTGAATATATATTTACAACTATTTTTGATTTATTAAACTTATTTTTAAATATTAATGTGAAACCATTTAAAATACAGTAAAATTTCAATCTTTCATTTTTCAAGGGACAAAAAAAGAGCATGCTGGAATTTTTTTTACACTTATAAATAATAATGTCACATGATCACCACTTCATATGCTTACACAGGTTGTTAATAATAATAATAGCAAACTCTCTGACCAGTAGTGCCACCAAGTGCAAGCCTTCATAGTCAATGAATGTAAAAAGATTTGTGCATAAAATCTATCTAGTGCCTACTCACCCAATATCCCCAGACTAGTTTCTAGTTAGTGGCTTTCATCAATGAGGAGCCTTGAGCACTGCACTTCAATTTTAGGATCTAATGCAATCTTTTAGTAGCCACCTTTTAGCTATTTGGTTAATTATAAAGCTAAAAGGCCAAGATGAAAACAATAATGTTTTTAACCAAAGTTTATTTGTTTTGATAGTCATATAGATCTGAACTTATTTCAGCATATATACATTTTGATGTCTTTGATTTTTCATAAATTACATCCATCATTATCCTATGGGCAGGATAGGTATAAAACCATGAAAACGTCACTCAATCACTATTTCATATGCTTATACAGGCTGTTAATAACAAGAGAAAACTCTGCTGTACATAAATAATATCATTTTAGAAGGTTGCATTATGTCCTAAGACTTAGGTGCAGCACTCTTAAATCCAAAGCTCCTCACTGATGAAAGCCACAAGCTAAAAACTAGTCTGTTAATATTGAGTGAGTAGATATTAGATAGGGATTTTAAGCACAAACCTTCCTTCATTCATTGATTACAAAGGCATGCACTTGGTGGCATTACTGTATGGAGAGTTAGTTACTGTTGTTAACAATTTAATGGATTATTCTCTGAAATAAATATAAAACAATAGAGATTTTAAAAAAAAAAAATTATTAAATGCTTTTGTAATTCAATTGTTACTACTTATCTTTTTTTCTGAGCCATAATAATATCTAGTAAATGCTCTCAGAAAAGGTTTTTTTTTTAATATTTAGCCTTTATTACTGCCTAGCATGCTTTCAATACATTTTTACTATATCATATATAAAATTTATTGAAAGCATTCTAGGCAGGAATAAAGCTAAATATTAAAAAAATCTACCTTTTGTGTGAGTATTTTCAGTTTACCAGATATTAAATGCTTTTATTGACTGTGCACTAAAAAGAAATAAAATAATTGTTTCTTCAACTGTAATTGGAGTTTGTAGATTTAGCGTGAAATAAAAGTATGGGGGGGGGGGTCCAGAAATGAATTAGGTCAATCCTTTGTTATAAAAAATAGGAATTGACTTAAATTAATTTCTGGATCCCCCATGCTTTTATTTCAAGTTAAATCTAAAAACTCCAATTGTGGTTGAAGAAACAATTATTTTATTTCTTTTAGCACGGTATTAATAAAAGCATTTAATATATAAAAAAATTAATCTATATTATTTTTAAATTTTTAGTATTGACACAGTAAATGAAAATATAAAACTGCATGAGTTAATTAATAAAGAATTGAACAATAATGTGTGTGTGTGCATGTCTATACAATAAAGAAATTGCTTTTGAGACTATAAAAAAAAATATTAATATACATTTTAATCATATTAAATGAAGTAATTTATGCATAATGTATTCAGCCATTTACTCTGTAATATGAAAATAGAAAAAATAATAATGATTGAAATTGCAAAAAAAAAAAAAAGAAAGATACTTTTGATCAGGAGTCAATTTGCCAATCAATTTTTAAATATGTAGTCCATAAATTTCAAGGTATTTTGAGATCTTTTTGGTTTTACTTGTTTTGAGTTGATTTATAAATAAAATCTGGTTGATTTCTACCATAAATTGAATGGTGAATTTAAATTTAAGATTAAAAATTATAAATTGATATTTGAAAAATCAGAAATAAAAAAAAAAAAGTTGAAAATGAATTTTATAACTCCCTACATGGTAAATAAAGGAAAGAAAACAAGAACTATTTTTTTTCTTCTTTTGATATAAAATAATATAATATTGTATACAAGCCTGTTTAGAAGAAAACAATGAAATATTTTTTTTACTTCTGGAGTCTGAGATTTTAGAATGGGCTACATTATGATTGTTGCTGGCAGGTTACAAAAACATATGTGCATTGTCTACATTATGATTCGAGTGATGGGAAATCATGTAGCCAGGAGATAGAAAGATAACAGAGAGATATAAAAAGGGATTTTTCAAAATTTTACATGTGATGTAGTTACTGATTCTGATGTCAATTTCATTCCAGTGTTGATTTCATGATTTCAAACTAACAAGTTTTACATTAAAGCAGTGTTGAAGTGAGTCATGTGGAGAAGAGATTTTCCCTTCCCCTTAATTAAAATTATAATGTCTATATCAGAAATTATAAGAAAATTTTACTCCAGTAGTAGACTATTTACCATGCAAGGCTAAGAAAAAAAATAGCCTACTAGTCAGAAGACTCTCTAAGTATGCAGTCCAATCCAGTAAATAACATTAAAGCCTGTGGAACTAGATTGCTACAGCCTATAAAATGCCAATAAAGGGGGAAAATGTACTATTCACTAATTTTCTGAAGACATTGATATTCTACATGCATCATGCTACAATAACTACAATTCAAGTATTCAGCAAGTAAGTGTAAAAAAAATCTATGATTCAATGGAAGTTATGAAGATGACCATAATTATAGAAAAAAGAAAAATGATAGCTAAAAAATCAGGGTTTATGACTAAATATTTTTATTGAATAAGATATTCTCTTTATAATATTAAATGATCTTAGACATAAAACTGAAATGATATTATTTATTATGATATATTTCATTTTATACATTTGGAATCACAAATATAGATTTAAAATATTAACAGTTGTGATATTGAAATCTAAAACAAATAAAATACTGTTCGGACTGCTTGTGATTATAAATTCCAATCTTCATCACATTTTTAATATAATTATATTTGTTTAAACCAGGATTTACAAGATTCATGGACACATGTAGTAGTACATTCTTACATTTATCATTTTATATGTGCTTGTTGCTCATTGAATATCTTATACATATTGTGTATATCTTTGTTTTTTGAGTTCAAATCCATACTACCTGTGAAAATTTTATTTACCATTATAATGTATATCATTTGATTTTTTTTATTTAAGTTGAAATGCATGCCCTTCATGTAT
The DNA here is from genome assembly GCA_028023455.1 of Epiperipatus broadwayi. Taxonomy (NCBI): domain Eukaryota; kingdom Metazoa; phylum Onychophora; class Udeonychophora; order Euonychophora; family Peripatidae; genus Epiperipatus; species Epiperipatus broadwayi. The sequence goes on from JAQFVV010012449.1 coordinate 1,229,562, forward strand.
ATATCATATTTAATATATGTATAAAATAATTCATGTGTATATGCTGTAAATGAACTTTACTTAATATTTTATTTTAAATCTGTATTTATACATATAGTGTATATAAGTTATTAGATATGTCTGCAGTAAGTTAATATATATATACTTTTACTGTATAAATTATATTTAGTATGTGTACATAATTATATATGTATAATAAATCAATAACTAAATGTTTTATTTAAAATTGCTTGGTAAGTTTTATTTTTATTTTAAAAAAGAAAGCTAAAGGAGAAAATTGATGATTATTGTTTTAAATAATTGTATTGAGTTTTCTTTTTCTTTAGCTTTTTATTGTCATTTTAAATAATGCCAGTTTTCTACTTTAACTTTTTTTTAAACAATTGTTTTAAAATAAAATAAAATGTTTTACAATAAAAACTATCAAACAATTTTAAATAGAAAACTTAGTTACTGATTTATTATAAATATATAATTATGTACACATACTAAATATATCGACATACATTAATAGTTTAAAATGGTTTAAAAATATTATCAAATTGAAAAAAATATTTATACTGTCATCTTGTGAGAATTACTTAAAACAAATTAATGTTCTAAGGATAATTGTTAACTGTGATATGTGAAATTATTGAATATTTTTAATATTTTCCTGTCTCTGTTCCATATCTAAGAAACTTATTGGTTTACTGAAAAGGTGTGTTCCAAATAGACATAACTTAATTGTATATTAATTTTCAACCAATTTTATGAATTTCAGTGTATTAAACCTTGATTTTAAAATTTCATCCTAATTTGAAAAAGGTCAAAAATTTACAAACAAACTGAATTTCCAACTTCAATAAGAGCCAGAAACTAGTCTGGGGATATTGGATGAGTAGGCACTAGATAGGGATTTTATGCACAAGCCTTCTGGCATCCATTGATTGCTCTTGTTAGCACAAGATGGCACTACTATATGGAGAGTGTTGTTTTGTTTTGAATTGTTTAATAACAATTATTGTGCTAGTATGAGATAGTGATCATGTGATGTTTAGTGGTTTAAGCATTTAATATAGTTAAGATTTTAGAATTATAAGTACTCCACATCTATTATTTGCAATTGTGTGTATGTATAATTTTACTCTTATAGTAATTGTAGTTTAAAAAGTCAGGGATAATATTAATGATACCTATTAGATACAATGCAGTATTTTTAGAACAATCATTTTTATGTTTATTTAGTTTTATAAATAAATAAATAAAAGTAATATTTCCATTTATTTTAATTCAGATTATGTAATGTTCAAATTAATTTCCAAAGCACTTAGATTGTATGATATTAAAGAGGAAGGATTTTATTTTTTTAACATATGTGCCTTACTGATTTTTTATAATAGCTCAATGTTTCTATCTTGTGTTTGAATTTGAGAGTTTCCTCTAAACTCAACACAGTATTGTTGAGCTATTATAAAAATCAGTAAAGTGCATATGTTAAAAATGTGAAAATCTTTTTTTTTAATCTAATTCAAATTATGGAGTATAATATATTTGGGGTAAAATACATATTAATACTTTTTCTTCAGATTTTTTTATATTTTCTTATTGTTCTAAATAATAATAATAACTGATTTCATTTGTAATTTATCAGATGCTAATTTAAGACAAATCAATTACTGTGGCAAAAAGAAGATAGGTTGGAATGAGACAGAATTTGTTTTGATTCTGAGAATAATAATTGTTTTGATGTTTGAAAAATATAAGTAAACTTCTAATTGTTTTTTGATAATAAAACATTTTTTAGATCCTTTGTAAAATTTTAGTTGTAATAGAAATTTAAAAAAAATTTATTAGTAACAAAATTAGAAAATTATGGAAATTTCTAAGATTATTTTGTATATATTTTAATTCACTTTTTATAATAAGAATTTGGAAAATTTTAATTACTGTAAAATTATTTATTAATGAGAAAAGGTAATTAATATTATTTATGTATTGTAATAGTATTTGTATGTCATGTAAAATTTTAAAAAACTATATCTATGCAGAAAAATATTGCTTCAGCACCATGAGTTTTTGTCACTATATCTGATAAAATGACAATTGATGGACTCAGGGGGAAAATAAAGTTATTTTTATGTTACTGTTTTGGGACTGTCAAAAGATGCTGGAAAATGATAGATCTGAAAATATATAATGAAATTTTACTGAATACATGTATATATGGCAGACTAATGTCATTTTTGGGACACTAGTAAATAATGTGTAAAGTGATTAAGTTTGTGTGAAATGGAGTGAAAGTGTTTTCTAATAACTTAAAATAATAATAATAATAATAATAATAATAATAATAATAATAATAATAATAATAATAATAATAATAATAATAATAATAAATAAAATAAAAGTATACATAACCATTTTTTATTAAAAGCAAATATTAAATAATAATAGTTTTCTGTTTGCTGGTAGGATTGAATTTGTTAACTCAGCAGTTCTTAATTTTTTGTATTTCATGCCCCTCTTTTTACCCTGAATAATTCTGAGCTTCCTGCATAATATAAGATTAAAAGATAGATGAGAGTAACCCAATCTGTGGAAATTTAAATTTGATGTGGCAAACCTAAGGATCACTATTAATGTAGTGCAATTGTGCCATATTAATACACCTGGGTCTCATTTTATGTGGATTATTATTTTAATGCAATTTTGAAGTTATGCGATTCCTATTTCTTCTTAATATCTTTCATATTTCACTATATTTATTAGATATCAAGAAATTTAAATTATTAATAACTTATTTTGACTTGAAATACTTTTTTTTTTTCAAAAATATAATGTTATATTAGTAGCTAACATGAATATGGCCTGAAGCTGTATTTAGAATCTTAGCTTCTATGTAAATAACCTACTTATACTAATGAGTAAATAATAATAATAGATATATATGTACCGTATAAAAATATTGCAATAAATATTCAAAAATGTTAAACTCTTAAAATGTATTTTGTTAAATATTAACAGAAATAAAAAAAAATTCAGATTTTTAAAATAAATAATAACAAAGATTTTATTGATTTTATAATCTGAAAATAGCCTTTCTAATGATAATGTATGATCTTTTTGTTTTGATTGTGATCTCATTTTTTTAATATAGAAACAAAAAACCATTAACACAGCACAAGACTGAAAGTGGCGCTAGTTGTACATCACATTATAAATCTGATTTCTTATCAGTTCACAAATGAACACATATTATCAAATAGTGGTAATGATTAAAATATGTATGAAAAAATATAAAATTAAATACTGCAGTTAATAAAAAAAAGTTTGTCATATTAATTTTTTTCAAATATTTGAAATTTTTTATTAGTCATACTTTATTTCTTTATTTTTTTAATGCGAATTTTAAAGTAATTTTTCCTTGTTGCTTTGCTTTTATACGATTTCTTAAAATTACTGGAACATATCCCCCATTTTTCAAGGTAAGTTAAGTCTATTTTTGTGCGATTTTTTTTGAGCGCATTTTCTGAGGAACCTATTTACCACATAAAATGAGACCCAGGTGTATGTGCTTTAACTTTTACCTAAATGTTTGCAGTAAATACCAGTGAGTCTAAAACATTCGAGATTGAAAATATGTGACTATAAAAGCAATGTCTCTGCTTGTGAGTTATTGATTGTTCCGTTGTGACTGAATTACAATACTGAGAAAAAATGGTATATTTATGTACCCCTATAAATATATATTTTTAATCAGAGGTAAACATAAGCTTGAAGACAAAGAAGTGTTTACTTCATTAAAAATCTTAGTATCAGAACTAATTCTATTATAAAACCAAAAACATGAAAAAATGATCAAGCATACTTAAACTTTGGTTTATAAGCACCAAAATAAGTAGTGAATAAAAAGCTCAACAATGTGTTATTTGTTTCAAAATCTTGGCTGAAGATAGCATAAGATTGAATAAATTAAAGAGGCATTTAAAAACCCTGCAAAAAGAATAAATTGGTAACTCCCTGAATTTTTTGCAGAGAAACTTAAATCTTTCAATAAACAGGGATCAGATTTCCACAAAGTTCTCACGGTAAATGAAAGAGCTTTATTGTCATCATACAAAGTGGCTTATAAAATATCCAAATATAAGAAGCCACATACTGTTGCAGAGTAACTTATTTTACCAGCTATTATGGATATTGCAGAAATAATGTTTGATTAAATCTATGCTAAACAAATTTATAGTATTTTATTAATAAATTATATAAATTGTCTAAGAATTAATGATGTATCTGTGAATATTCAGCAACAGCTTGAATCTGGATTTGTTGGAAAATTATTTACTATTTGATGAAGTGATAGACATCAGTAATGATTTCCATTTGATTTGTTATATCAGATTCTGTTAAGGTGCTAAAATAGCTGAAGACATGCAATTTTGCAAACCTGTAGAAGAACGAGCAACTTGTATCAAGTTGTTTAGAATTACAAATGATGTTGTTGTCAGTGCAAACTTGCAGTGGAAAGATTGTGTTGAGATTTGCACTGTTGGAGCTCAAGCTATGTCTGAAAAAATTAACCATTTATAAGGAATTGTGAAAAAGGAATCTTCAAGAATTGTCTGAATATACTGAGTGAATCATTGGGAAACTTTAGCATTGAAATCGCTAAGTCCTGGACTAAATATTGTTTTAACAATAATTATTGATATAGTTAATTATATAACAACCAGACCTCTAAAATCAAGGATTTTTCTGTTCTTTGTGAAGATATGGGAGCTGAATCCAAATCATTGTTAATTTATTCTTCATCCAGATGGTTGTCATGTAGAAGGTGTTCAAGCGCATTTACAAAATGAAATAATGATATATGCTTAAGCAACAAGAGTGTGTTCATTTTAATGCTTTCCTACTTAGTAGACATATTTGAGAAACTTAATTTACTTAATCTTCAACTTCAGAGAAATAATACAAATATATTTCATTCAAATAAAAGGGTCAATGCTTTTTGTAAGAAAATACTGTTATGGAATAACAAAATAAAAGGAAGCTGCTTTGAGCCTGTTTCCCACAATGTGTGAGTTTATTCAGAGCTATCCATCAGAAGAGAATCATAAAAAGAGTTGCTAAAGACTGGAAGGTGATTTAGAGAACTTATGCAATAATATCTGCAAATATTGTTTTGCAAAAGACATTAAATTGTGTGACTGAAATTGGGTAATAAATCCATTTGACAGTATATCTGCTGGACTATTGCTGCAAGAAGGACAACTGATAGATCTTTTTTAGGAAGATCAGAAAAATCAAATTTTGTTATTAAGTCTTTAACAAATTTCTGGACTCAACTGTCTTGTAATTATTCTCTTATCATACTTTTGTGAAATTGTTATTTCTGCTGTAGATGCTTTAAAATATAGAGAAACAAACTTCAAATAGAAAGGGAGCTCAGAGTGATTGTTTTAAATATAAAACTAACCCTGGACTGACTGTGTACTTCAAAGCAAGAACATATTACTCATTAAATCTTGCCCAAGAAATGTTTTATTTTAATTCTTTCACATTGATTCTATTTTAAATTAATAATATATATATATATATCTGATATCTTATCTTATTCATTTATTCAAGCCCCCTCAGTTAAGCTATTGGTGCCCCCCTAAAGAATGCACTTCCCAGCTTGAGAAAAGCTGTGTTAACTTATACTTTTAAAAATAAAGCATATTTACATAAAATCAAAATGTGATCATGTATAATTTTTATTTATAAGTAATTATTATACAAATAATATGTAAAAATGTTTATAAATATTTAAATAAACTAGGAATAAAATTCATTTTTGGCAACTTTTATATTTGATCAAAATTCTTTTTGAAGTAATCTTATAAATAATCTCAACATTGAAGAACAAAAAACCTAGCAATCAATGATGCAGTAAGCAGGATTAGATTGCTTTGAAGTTCTCAATGAAATACTGACTTCTTCAGATATTTTTTAAACCAATAAATCAATATTATTTTGATTTCACTTTTTACTATCAAATGAGAGCAAAACAGCAAGTGCTACTAGCAACATGAGAATGAAGGAAAACTGAAGAACCTTCAGTGCTTTTTCCAAACATTTTATATTATTGATATTTGTGCCATTATTTTAATTTTTTTTCTTATGTAAATGTTGAAATTATGCTTTAAAACAATAGATGGAGTGACATATTATTGAGGCAATTATAATATTTATTTAGAAATTGTTCATTAATAGACTTTTTTTTAAAAAAAAATTATATTATTGGTTATTTTTTTCCCTATTATAAAAAATAAAGAGATTTAATTAAGATTAAGTGACTAATCTGAATTACTATCATTGAAGAAGTTATATAAAATATTCAGCACTGAATTAATATTTTAAAAAAAATGTTTAAACATTCTTTTAAATGGTGTGAATGCATTTAGTTCTTCAAATTATGCTTGTTTTGTATCATTATTGCAAATTAAAAATATAAATAATAAATTTAATTAAACACTGTGTTTTTGATACATTTTATTTATTTTGGAATTACAGCAAGTTAAAGGAATTCTAATAAAAATTGATGCTTATGGAAGATCCAACAGATTTTCATCGAACAACATCAGAAATTCAATAAGCAGTTTAATTGTATGTTTAAATTTATATGCATTTATGTGAATGCAAAATGTTAAGCTATTAAACAATATTTATTTTTACTAAAACTTACAAGTTTTACTCCATTGTTTTGAAACCCTTGATTCAAATCTCTTCACAGGTTTGTGAAATATATAGAAATAAACAAAGTAATTTAAGAATATACTTGTAATTATAATAATGGTTTATGTAATACACAGGAGTATATTATTGTATGTTATAATAGTTTATATTATGATAAATCAAGATTTATAAAAGAAATGTGTGTGTGTTGTTGTATGTATATTAAAAATATTTAAAAATTAATTGTAATGTGTACAGTCAGAATATAAGTGTAACTATTTGAAATTTTTTTAAAGTAAATATTTATAAAATATTGAATTCATTACTTATATTTACTTGATTACAATGAAATTTTACATTTTTTAATGAAAGAAATTACATATAGAAATGAAGATGGCACCTCACAAAAATGACCAATAAAAATACTTTAAAAAAAGTATTTCTGGATGTAATATATTTATTATTTAATTTATTGTTGTAATAAATATGGCTTTAAAAAAAAAGGCAAAAAAAAATTAATTTGCTTAATTATATTTACTTGTTTTTTCTCAAAATATCAACAGAAAAAAAATCCCTCAATGAAGTAATCGCTTTCACACAGTTTCTGAAACATTACACAAAATTTTTTCATAATTAAGCAAATTAATTTTTTTTTTATTTTTTTTTTTAAAGTCATATTTATTGCAATAATAAATATATTGCATCCAGAATAATTTTTTAAAGTATTTTTATTGGTCACTTTTGCAAGGCGCCATCTTCATTTCTATATTTAATTTCTTTCATTAAAAAATGTAAAATTTCATTGTAATCAAGTAAATATAAGTATATGAATTCGATTTTTTATTAAATATTTACTTTTAAAAAAATTCAAATAGTTACACTTAAATTCTGACTGTACACATTACAATTAATTTTTAAATATTTTTAATATATATACAACAAAACACAGACAAATCACTCAAAATTTCTTCATAATTATTTTGCATAAAATCACAGTTTTTTTTTCCTGACTTTGTATAATATGTGCAGTTATGATTTTTACTCAATTTAAAGATAAATTTATTGAACTTCTTTATAAAAGTGTAATACATATATTAAATTGTAACTGCATGTTGGTCTTTTGGGGATGGGATAATGCTACAGTATAGATAATTACTAGTATATTTTTAGGGTTTTTATTTATGTTAAAAATGAACTTTTAATGTAGAGTGCATTTTCTTTATTTTTGGGTATCATAATGCAATTGTGCATTTTGTGTGGCTTAAGCATAAATTTGACTTTATAATTTTTTTTTACAGATGTTAAATTATGACTAAGTGCTTTGCCTTATTGTTTTGAATTTATAAGTTTCTGGCATATTTTCACTGTATCCATTTATGTTGTTGAAAATAAACATTTAGCAGCAAATTGCACAATTTTTAGTTTTATATGTTATGTGTAACTGAGAATCCGTATGTGCTCCAGGTATTCACACATTACACAGATAAACACATTTTGACCTAGTTTTTTTAACAATTCAACTTTTTCATTGATGTATTGCACTAGAGGGATTGAGATCCAGTGTATGTGCATATATATGTTTATTCTTGCAGTTTAGAATAATGCTAATTTACCTGTATTTATTATTTTGTATTGAGTTTTTGTACACTAATAGAAGATTAATAAATCTGTAATTTCTAATATATTCAGTTTCATCTTTCCACCACAACATTTTTTCAGTCATCTGATTTTTTTATTATTATTTAGATATTTAATTTGTAACTATGGAAGCATGTTTTTGATATATATGTTCACTGCTTTCTTAAAATGTCTACAATTATTAATTTTACTTAGTTTTCCCATTCTTTATTAATTTAAATGCAAATCTCACATCTTCATTTAAAATATTTTACATATCAATAAGTATTCAAGTTTTTGAGAATACTTACTTGTTGAGAAAATTATTCCAGACCAAATTTTTACCTTATATATTTGAAATCTTTGCTCTCTTTAATAAATTTCTATTTCACAGTTTTATTTCCTTGTATCATCATTATTTCTTTTATGTAACATATTTATTTTTCTAGTTGTGTTTATTTTCATACTATTTTTTTTTTTTTTTTTGTATACATTTTGTTCTACCCTCAATTAAAAATTTACTAGTGAATTTTTGCTTCTTCTTTTTTTTAATATTAATATATTTTTAAGTAGAAAATGTCTTTGTTTTTTTTTAATTGATCTTGTATGATTTAGTCATTTTAATAGTCTTTTTAATAATAAAGTTTATTGCAGTATTTCTAAACATTAAGGACATCTACTGTCACTGGTCAGTTATTATTTCCAGTATTCAATCTTTTAAGTGCATTACATTCTTGAAAAACTTTTTTTTTTTTTGGTTAATAAAATTATTATCGAACTATTTTATAATCATTTGAATGCTTCTGTTTCCTTTTTGTATTTTCCTCTAAATCATTCATAGAAAATAAACTCCCCCAATCTCCCAAAGCATATATATATATCTTTTTTTCATTTTTGAGTATCCATATTTATTCGCAGAACTTTCATTTTTCAATTCTAGTATTAAAATCTCCCATGATAATTTTAAAATGTCATTTGGTCGGTTGAAAAGCTTTCCCTATATTGTGACTTGAAAACAAAATTATTATAGTTAGCAAATACCTCCAAGGATGTTAATATTATTAGGTCATGGATAAAAAAGAGTTAAAACGTAATATATATATATATGTTTTAGAGGCGTAGTTAAGAATTGTATCTGTAGCGCACGTTTAGTCAAAATATTTATAAAATCCTTAATCTGAAAAACAGACAGAGGATATTAACTCCTATTGAAACTGCCTACGGTCGCATAAAAAACAAAAAGCATATAAGATAAACTTTTACATATGTGCTCGTAAATGCTGCTGAACCAGAAATGTAATATTGTGAGTACGGAGGGGTAGGGGGCTGTAAACTTATCGAGAGGAAATAGACTTATTATATGATATAAAGTTCAGTTTAAATAATGACGTTTTCTTAACATAAAATTAAATAATCTTGCTGAACAGTTGAAAGAAATAAAATTTGCATTGAATTATTTATAAAGAGAAAAGGTGTAGTATTAAAAGCGTATTGAACAACAATGTTTTAAAGTTTATTATTTTGTAAAATTATTGTAAAAACATGAAATAAAAACTTTTATAATATAGAGTGATAATAAAACAAAGTAATCCAATCATTTAGAATATAAAATCAAAAGATTAAAAATATATATCGAATAACACTCTGAACAATTGGCTTTGAGTTTTGACAAAGGTTATTTGATCAACAAGTAGCTTTTCTCTAAAAGGAGGCATGAAAGTATTTTTAGTTGAGTTTTTGATTTGAAATTGTTTTTTTACTTGACTACTAGCTATCCACCACACTAAGTTAAAGAATATTCTTTAAGCAAAGAATAATACAAAACTTAGGGTCTTTAAGATTGATAATTATCATCGGATCATCATGATAGAAAGAAAATAATTAGCATTGAGAAAAGCATTTTTAATATTTCATAATTAAATTAATCATTCATAATGATATTATTATGATTTGCAGAATGTCTGAATTACTGACATTAGAAGTGTACTAGTTAAGACTTTCAGGCTATAGAATTTCTTGGAGATGAAAAGATACTGGAAATAAAACCCTAGAAAAATAAACCCTAAAATAATACTATGCAGCTTATATGATTATTTGATCTGTTAATCTGAATCACTAGTCTGATATGTTAATGTATGTTTGGCTTGATTTACAGGTTCTGTTCCAAACCAACAGACAAATGATGACAGACTACTCAACAATTAATATATATAATTTATTAGTTACGAAAATATACAAGTATGTTAGTTAAACAAACATATAAATATGTTTTATACACTTTAATGCTGAGGTCATTTCCAGCTATATAAGTAGCCTGCCTCATGAGCTCAAGTAAATGACTTCCAACTATACAAGACAGCTTGCCTTGAGTCAGCTCTATCTCAGTTTCTTCCAGCTGCACTTAGACAGCTTGCTTTGACTCAATTGTGGATGTAGCAGTTTCCAGTCCCTATATGGACTTGCCTCACTGCATGGTCATTGTGATAATGACTAGAGAAATACCTTTGCTGATGGCAGAGAGTTTATTGGAGAACATATTCAGTTTGTTCAGGTTGACAGAAGTAATTGCTCTCTCTCTCTCTGTGTGTGTGTGTCTTGCCTCCAAAAGGCTGACTAATTAATGGCAGATCCCCTACCTTTCTAGAAATCCTTGGATTATGTGTGCAAACCCCAATGAAGGATTTTATCCCCATAGGATAGTGACCAGGTGCGACAGATCGGTAAGGAATCTGGAATAGTCCACTTCTAAAAGCAAGGTCGGATATGATAGTTAAAATAACTAAAAATATAACACTATAATGGTTTTATGAAAACAAAACTGTTTCAACTTAAGGAATAAGTTATGCACAGATTACATGTTATCTTGCCAAAAATTTGAACAACATTAGACTAATATTGAACATTTCATTCTATGAAATGAAGTCATACTTTCAAGTAAATTAGAGAGATCTTCAATGATATAACTACCTTGTATTGTATGTATATGCACTAAATACCAACTTAATTTACAATTAAAAACTTATTTTTAATCAAATCTAGATTAGCCTAAACTTGTTATGATTTAAGAATTATTGCAATTGTATGATGGTCCATTTTCATTATCTAGTTTGTAAATATTAAATGTCTTTAAAAAATTCAAACTGTATTTAAACTTTTTAATTTTCAGTATGAGCATTCTTTAATCTTCAGATATTGTTGTCTGAACTAGTGACAGTATTAGCATAAGAATTGAACCAATGACTTTTAGATTTTTTAATATTGAATTCTGTCCAAATCAATAGTTAGTAGAAATTCTATATACTTATCTATGATGGTTTTCCTGATTTCTCCAATTACTTTTTAATGGCAAGATTAATGAGTGGTTTCTAAACATTATGAATTATCACATTAGATTGTCTTATGGGAGTGATTATTTGCCATAGTCATTGTGAGTAACTTTAAAAAAATTTTTTTTTTACTTTTTTTTATTTTGTTCAATATTTTTAGCACTTTTCTCAATCAAACATTTTGTAACAGTCATATTTGTACATTCATGCAACAAAATCCAGAGTTTTAGTAAATCATCCCAAGGCTGATCGAAGTGAGGTTGTTGAGACTTCAAATCCAATCTCACCCCAGTTACTTTACCAACGCTTAGAGATGTAGTATGGATGACGTATATGAGACTACACTCATATTTCTTTAATTCATGTGTCGACAGTAGCACAGTGGTGGAACATGAGATTACGATTTAAAACTATCCATAGTATAAACATGACCCAACTGACAGATATCACTAAATTTGGATTATGATTTATAAATAATTAAGTAATAATCAATAATTAATTAGTGAATAATGAGCAAAAATGGAGACACTAAGCAATGTTATATTTTAAACAAATTTAATATAAGCCAAATTTAAGAAAATAAAATAATGTTAAATGCAATGTGCGAAATGATTTCACTCGCAGGTGAAGATGATATTAGGTTAAATGCAATACATAAAATTATTTCACTCGCAGGTGAGGATGCTATTATGTGTTACAAGCTGTTCAACATGAATATTGGTTATTAAAACTTTGGACATTTATTTACTTTTAATCCATGATTATCTATGCCTTACTTATGCTATGCTACTGAGTATTAGATTTGCATTAGTTAGTTTGCAGAGGTGATTATTATAATTTAGAATTCTATAAGCTCACTAAACTAGACTATTAATTTAGAATTCTATAAGCTCACTAAACTAGACTATTTCAGAACAAAGCTGAAACATTTATTTATCATGGCAGGATGAACTGATGGCAGGTAGTAAGACTTCGGGTACTAAGGCATTTATAACATATATAATGAGTCTGTGCATCTCAAATGTAGGCTTAATCATGGGATTCATTATCGAGTAATCGGTTCCCTTAGACCATACTAATTGCTGTAAATAAGACCTTTTAGTCTGGGTGATCGAACAGCTAGAAAATATATCTGGATCCTTTTGCTCCAGTCCTAAATAAGGGTAATGGGGTGGCCCTTAAAACCAACACCCATTTTGAGAAGAGAGTGGTCCGAACTAACAAAATGGGTTGACCTTAAACCAAGCCCATTTAATGTATAAAATACAGCAATGAGTATAGGCATGTCTGTGCTTCCTAAGATTACATTCGCCCTGTTGACCACATCATTATATAACTAAAATTAAGATGCAAAACATTAGTTTCACTCCATGAAACCACCGGAAACCAGTTTATAAATTAGCATCTGTAATTATGCTACTAAAGGAATATAATGAATCTAGCTTATTAAGATGTCTAATATAGGCATTTGTAAAAAGTAAGGAGGGCTACAGCATATTTTGGGAAAATTATAAGATTAAATTCTAACTTTATGCTGTATTCTATCATGTCTGTTAAATATTAACTAAATAGTTCATTTATTGCAAATCTACCACTAAGTATTTATAACTGCTTAATTACATATATAAATAAATATTATTTACTTATTTCAGAAGGGAATTTTGTTTGTGCACTAATGAATGCTGAATTAAACAATTGTGAAAACATCTAATCATTTCTCACTAGTTATTTTAAATGTGAATAAACCCTGTTGAATATGACGTAGCATAAATATATAAATACATATAGTTCAATTAATAAAGGCATAGACTTAATTTTAAAAGAAAGAATATAAAATTAAGATAATATTTCACATAAGTGAAATCTAAGATTTGGCTTTAATTTGCTTAGTCATAATAAAATAAAATTAAATAGTTTAAATCAGATTAAATCAGGCAAGACTTACAAATTAAATAGTAAAATTAAATTAAATTTTAGGAATTAATAATTGAAAATCTATTAGATTGATTAAATTAAAAGTGGCCGTTTACATTATTTTAGCTAGCTTTAAGAAATTAGGGGATTTAGTTTAAAGTGTTCATTTTAAAATCTGCAGAAATCGGTTACCGCTTTAAGATCTGTTGACTGGCATGGTCACTTAATCTTGGGCATCTTCTTGCTCTTACTGTTACTGGGTTGTTGGTTCAGGTGTACCCGCATTTCGTAGACCACTCTTGGGATCAGAAAGCAAGTGTATTGTCTTTCTACCCCATAAATTTCATTTTTCACAATTGTCTACTATGGCAATACTCTGGCAATAATTGTAATAATCATCCTCCAAAATGACTGAAGCAAGGTTTATATATTGACCTCCCCCCTTCTTTCACATTGCCCACATCTTGTTTACCAGTTTTAGTTCCAGATCAGTTTTCTAATTTAGTTTGCTATATTCTTAAAAAATCTGGTATTCCTGCAGATTTATCGATTTTGACCAGGTTAATTTATTCAAACTTACTTTAAAATCTATTTTTAGTTTTAACTTTTAAATAGGTCAAAATATAGCGAAAAGGATTAATTTTATTAAATTACTTTTTTACGAAAAACAAATCTAAAACTTGGTAAACATCTTACTCTGTATGTAACATGTTTAAGCGTAATTTATCTATATATGCAGAAATATTATAATTTCTATATTAACTTTACAATAATATTTAAAGATATGCAGAAATATTATAATTTCTATATTAATTTACAATAATATTTAAAGTAAAAGAAAATCTATAATGCTTTAAATCTATAACATTATATTTTCTTCTGCATATATGTAGGTTTTGGTTACACACAAAGCAAGATTTATATTTATTAAAAATAAGAATACATACATTCGAATACGCTGATTTATTTATACATATATGTGCATGTCCAGCAGCAATGTATGCTATAATATATGCACACACATATAAGTATTAATTTTAAAATTAGTCTAATATACAAGGATTTGGGTATATATGTACAGAAATAAAATACTACTATAGAATATAATAGGTGAAACAGGGAGGTTAGATGGATCTGACTGTTTCATATCACTAAAGTCACGGGAAAATTTATTAATTTTATTAGATAAAATGGCTTTACTCCAGGTCTAAAATATTACTACTTTAGGAATTTTGATGATAGTCTTGCCCTATGTTATTAATATAGCCTTATTACCCCAAACATTCCCTGTTTTAGTTTGATTTCTACACTAAATAAGACAAACAAATAAAATAATAACACTATTAAGTATATGTATCTAACTAGATTAGCTAAGTGAGGAAAAATTTATAAAACACCAATACATCAGGTCCTTAGTTTATTTGGCTTCCAAGTAGGATTGGTATTCTCAGATGCAATCTTACATGGCTTTAAAGTCTGTACATTGTATGTACCAATGGTCATTGTCTTTTCCCAACAGGAAGGTATTATTCCCTTAGAACACTTTGATTGTATAAGGTCTTTTGTATAGTGGGAAAATTTTATGAAACCTTTTAAGGGGTTTATTGCTTGGCTGTGTAAACTTAACCCATACTAGGTTGCCTACCCTAAATGTATATAATGGCTGTTGACGTCTATTCCTGTACACTGCCATTCGCCGTAGCTTCAGTCTTGTCTTGTTCAGGACTTGCTGTCTCATTATCAGCAGATAAGGGCACTGAAATCATTGGTGGGCATACTTTCCTGAAATTGAGTCTTTTTGGTGGGAATCCTGTGGATTCATTGCATGTGTTGTTTATGCTCCGCAATACTGCATCCATTTTAACTACCCAACTTCTGTGATCGGACCCACAATTGTCCTGTATATCCGACCTAGCTCCCTTATAACTCATTTGCACATGTTGGATTGCAGGTTACGTAGGGATGTTAATATGTGTCTGATCCCTTGTTCCTCTATCCATGTTTTCCAAGTGGTTGAGGTGAATGCCATACCTTGATCTGAAATTATGGTTAGTGGTTTACCTACCCTGGAGAACTGCAATATTTTTAAAGCACCTATGTTTTCCCTTGTATTCACCTTTCTAACTGGATATGCCTAGTTGTATTTGGAGAAAGCATCATAGGTTACCAAATAAGTATCTTTACCTTTTATATGATGATAATGGGTCATAGTGGTCAATAGCCAACATTTGATTAGGTTCTGTGGGAATGATGGAAACCATGGAACCCATATACGATTTATTCAGAGGTTTGCTTTTGGCACAGAGGCTCTATTGCCTTAATTTCTCTAGAACATTTTGGTATAGACACGGCCAATAAAATTGCCTCCACAGAGCCTCCTCTGTTTTCCGTGGCCCATAGTGTCTGCTGGCATCTTGCATATATTCTACTAATTGGTTCTTAAGCTGGGGTGGGATTAACACTTTCCTGACTTCCCCATTCCTGCCAATTTTATGTAGCAGAATGCCATTCCTAATCCTATACTGCTTAACTATTCTTCTTTTAAACTAGCTCTTACTATGCCTATCATTCCCGATCTCTCTGATGAGTCTTGTATACTGTGTGAAATTCTGCCAGTAGGGTATTTTTAAATTAGTCTCAATTGAACTGCTCAACATTTGCATTATTACACCCGGGGATTCTCTTGGTGTGGGAGGATTCTCTACTTCCATAGTGACTGGATTTCTGCTTAATATGTCCGCCATTATATTTTCCGATATCAGGCAATATTTAACCTGATAATTGAATTGTCATCAGCCTATCATTCATCAAGTACCTTTTGTTCAGGAACTTGAGACATCGGTGGTCTGTTATGATGGTAACCTGTGATCCCAGAAGAAACTTTAATTTTCCACAGGCCCATACTATGGCTGGAGTTTCCTGCTCTGTCACTGGATAATTAATTTCGGGTCCTTTTAATTTCCTGCTGGTGAAATATAAGACCTCTTGTTGTTCATTGTTGACTTGGAACAGAACTACTCCCATGCCCAAGCAACTAGTCTGTTTGTACAAAGAACAGCTGCCAGAAATCAGTGTGGCTAAGCGTAACTGTCTCCAGAAATCTTTTAACAATTTTGAATTTTGTGTGTTTTGTCATTCTTATTCCCATTTGGCATCCTTTTTAGTCAAGTTCACCAGCCCTGCAGTATCCTGCACAAAAACTCTGGTAAAACTGCTGATAATAGTTGCATGCCCAGGAAAGGTCATATATATATCTTGTAGTAGGTGTTGAAAAGTTCTGTATTGTGGCCACTTTATATGGGTGTGTCCTTACTTCTTTTCCAATGTCCCGAGAATGTAATTTCAGATTGTACAAACTGACTGATTTTTTTTCAGGTTCACCATGATGTTCTTTTTTAAGCATTTGTTAAAGAAATGTCTTAGGTGAACCTGTTCCTCAAGGGATGCGGATGCTACTTCTGTGTAGTCCATGTAGCATACAATGTGCTGCTTAATTTCTTGTGACATGGTTTGATCCAAGCATATCAGAGCAGCTGCACTGTTGATGAGCCAAAACCAAACGTGTTGAAATACTATGCTCCTTATATCGGAAGGCTGTATATTGGCCATCTCTCGGATCCAGTAACATCTGCCAAAAGCTAGACATTAGATCCAGAGTAGAAAATACATTTTTGTTGGCCAAACGTAAGAAAATTTTCTCTAATATTGGGTGGAATGGCCAAACATAAGAAAATTTTCTCTAATATTGGGTGGAATGTCTCTCTTAGGAATGGTTAGGTCTTTCAACATACGGGCATCTAGACAAATAACTCGCGGAGCCATCTTTCTTCACTACTATCAATGGGTTATTATATGGTGAGGGTGCTTTTTTAATAATGCCCCAGGTATGTAGTTTGCTGGATTTGCTTTTCAACCTCAGACTGGTATTGAAATGGTATAGAATAAGTCTTAGATTGGAAATATTTTTCTTCCTTTAACTTATTGTGGTGGCAATATCCTTCTATAATTCCGGGAATTTTGGAGAAAAGCCTTTGGTGCTCTGTAAAGACCTTTCTTAATGTTTCCTTTTCCTGTGGCCTATAACACACTATCTGTTCTATCTTCTCTTCTATGGATTCACTCTCTCTACCCATTTCTAAATACATGGGGCTGCTGCTAGTTGTGCCCAATCCACCTGCATTTTTTTCATTCCCCATACATTGTGACTTCATCAGCATCGAATTCAATGACCACCTTATGTTGATTCAAGAAATCATCCCCTAGTACCATATCCTGCAATAATTCTTGCATGACTAGAAATACATGGCCCATCTGCAATGACCCCCATGTTATTTCACACCATACTTGGAAATTTCTCTATGATGGTCTTCCATTGGCCAAAAACATTTGCAATGGTTTCAGGGATAACCTCTGCCAGTTGTTACTCATTAGTTCCATCCTAGTTATCCAACCTTTGGATACAAAAGAAAGCTGACTACCTGTGTCTACTAAAGCCATTACTTGATACTTATTGACAAATACTGTTGTTATCGGACAGGATCTGGCAGTTAATTTTGTTCCTACCTCCTCTACTGCCTTCCTGATTGTACCCATCATCTATCTGTTTCCTTTACTTACTATGGGTGTTTGCTTTAGGGAATTTGTTACCAGTATCCTAGGTAGTTTAATGACTTGCTCTTACGGATTGTTCTGCTCTGCGTATTATCCCTTGATGTAACCCTTAACTTCCTTGCAAACCTATTATCCCATACACTAATGGCTTTACATCGAGGTTCTATTCTCATCTTTTTGGGTGGGTCTTTATGGATAGGAGTGTAGTCCACGGCTGTTAAGATTTCAGCCATTTTCTCTACTTTTCGAATTCTACATTCCACTATCATTTGATGTACATGTCCCAGCATATTTTTGCTGTATTATTCTTATTATCTGGGTCTCTGTAAAAGGAAAGGCATTCAGGCATCTCAGGTGAGCTACCTGGAATTTAAAGAACTGAGTACTTTTCTTTTGCCACAGAGCCATAGTGCTCCCTTAGAACTATGGTAGATGCCATCCCATCTCTTTGCTCCAAAATGTCTTGATCAATGTCATTATGTACTGCTTAAAAGACTCAGGTTTCTCTTTGTAACATTCCCACCAGGACTGCATGTATCCATGAAGGTAATGTGTGCCGATGTAACTTAATCCTGCAGGGCTATTTGTTGAAACCGGGTTCCTTTAGGCTTTGAATATGCATTCTTGGGCTTTCATCTACTTCTCCCTTGAACGTTTTAACTTGTATGAATTTAGATAGATAGATCTGCAGGCTATTTGCTAATTCCAACTGAATACTTTCTCCATTCCTCACTGTTGCATCTTCACTGTCTATACTAATTTCCCTAATGGATCTGGTGGATTCTAGGCCCTCTTCCTTATGTTCTACCATTGCTAAGTGTTTCTCCCAGGAGAATTTACACAAATCTTGACTAACTGCTAATTGGAATTCTCTGACCACATTCTTTTCCCCCTGTTTTTGCCTTTTTTCTTTGATTTATCCCACCTTTGTTAATCTCCATACTCTGCCTTCGGTCATCAACAATATCTTTCTCATCACACCCTTGCTTATGTTTCCTAGTATTCTAACCTCCTTCCACTTGTTTTCTACTCTAAGTATTCTCTCATGTAATCCTTGCAGTTTTTCTATTATCTCCATCTTCTCTTCAGTGGCCTTACCATATTTAAACTTGACATTGTTTTTTAATTCATAGATCTCATTGCATTTTCTGGCAATATTTATTTACTTGGCATATTTCCTTCTCTTGTTTTTCCTTATGACTCTTTTCCTCACCCAATCTTTTTTTATATCTGTGCTATGGTTTCTTGGAAAGATGCCCCTTGCTTTTCCATTTCGTCCCTTTGTTTTTTCACTTTGTCCCTTATCTGAATCACAGCTCCCTTTACTACACAAAAGTCCTCGCATTTTCTTTTCATGTGAGGCTTAATTTTTTTTACACTCCTCCTGAGCCTTATATAATTTCCTCTGCACTCTTTTTTCAAGTGCCGTAAACTTTTCTTCCTTGTCCCTTTTTTTCTCTTCTCTTTTTTCCCTGTCTCTTTTTTCTTTTTCTTTTTTCCTGTCTTTTTTATTTCTCTTCTCTTTCTTCCCTGTTTTTTTCTTTTTCTTCTTTTTTTCCCTGTCTCTTTTTTATTTCTTCTTATCTTTTTCTTCTTTTTCTCTTTTTTTTCTTTTCTCTTTCTTTCATCTGTTTCATCAGAGCTACTATCATTTATTCTACATTTGTACTCTCCTCTTCCTTAAGCTGTCCTTTCACAGGTGCTGTAGTTTCTTTGGATTCATCCCTTATATTATCATCTATGCTTGCCTCTACTTCATCTTCTATACCACTACTGCTATTCCTAATGATTTTCTTCCCTGGCTGAAGAAGAGGAAATTTTACATTTTTCTTTCTATCCCTTTTTTATTTTTCCAATATATTAATATATTATGTTTTAGCTAATTATGTATGGAATAGAATGCATCTAACATATACAGCAATATTATTAGTCTAATGATATTAATAATTTTTATTAAGATTATGATTAAATAAGAATATATATTAAATTATAATCTTTTATGACAGAAGGATGACTATATGATAAATGTGTCAGTTTTTACTTTGCTCTTATGAAGGTCATATGCATTTAATATCCCTGACCTGGTCATATTAATATCTTTATCAGTATTAAGAAAGACTATTTTCATTAATTCCCACATGAGTATATGTATGCATGTTACCTTCATAATATACATTCATTTTAAAAATGTATGTTCTTTATGCTTAATGTCTTATTAGCTGACTTCTTAGCTGGGCAAGATAGAGTCAGACTGAGTTTCGAAATATAACTCATATTGTCAGTGAAATTAGTTATTATATACTTACTTATAAATAAAATGGTATATAGTTTGGTTGTTATTGTTTCTTATGAGTAATCAAATTGAAATACTTTTAAAAATGCCAGTGTTTCAGCAGTCTAAATTATTGTTCATGTTGCATAAATGGCACATCAAACATGGTTAAATATAATATGTAACATTTTTATTTGGATGTTCTTTTTTCCATTACTGTTTCTGTATAAATGTTCTCTTCATCTTTGTTAAATTGAGATCTTCATGGATCATAAACTTAAAGTGTTCATACTTGATATCACATTAAATTGAGTAATTTATCTTACTGATCTATGTCTTATGCTGTTTATCTCAAGAATATTGTTTTTCTATTTATTTTTATTTAAAATCAATCAACCTTCACTTTGTTTTTAATATATCTATCTGTCTTTATCATACAATTCATGTCAGCTTCTAAAGTAAGTAGTATCTTCACTTTTGCTTCTAACTTCACAAAATCTAAAAAAGTTCTTATTAGGTAGTTATTTTCAATTGAAGCAATCATTTTTCATTTAAATGTGATAAACAGTTATATGAATCCAAGTAAAAGCTCATTATTAAATGTCAACCAAAATCTATAACTTAATGATTTTAATAATATCTGT
This sequence comes from Epiperipatus broadwayi, assembly GCA_028023455.1. Lineage (NCBI taxonomy): Eukaryota > Metazoa > Onychophora > Udeonychophora > Euonychophora > Peripatidae > Epiperipatus > Epiperipatus broadwayi. Next base: position 1,250,642 of record JAQFVV010012449.1, read on the forward strand.
GTTTTAACACCAGTACCTGGACCAGCTGACGAGTTTAAGGTCTCTGTGATATGACAGTCATTATTTATTTTTTGTATATCATAACATATATAAAAAAGAAAATTACTATTTATACACTACCATGTAAATCCTTCTACCAATTAAACTATTCTTCCAGTAACAAATATATTATTTCTGAGTAAAACTATATAATGTATTTTGATGTATAAGCTCAGAGATAAAGGCAATTTCTTTGCCATGTTAGCTGATGTATATTAGTGAGCAATCCATCCATATTCATAATTATTGCATAAATTATGAGGTAATAATAATTATAATGAGAATTATGCTAGATAAACTAGGATTTTATTCTACTTAATTTCTTTAAGGTCTCATTGAGAAATCAATGGGTCTTCTTTTAATTAATAAGAGTTTTCCCTCTTTCTTTTTCTTTTTGTGTGCATTCTCTGCACAATTAACCACAATTGTTTAATAATATTTTTTTAGAATGGGGGGAAAAAAATAAAACTTTACTGTTGAAAGTAGTTTTAATTAAAGAAAATAAAAAGGTGGATTATCTTTTTTAAACAATACTTTTTTTAAAAAAAATTAATCAAAAAATCAGCATGTAAAAGAAATCTTTAAAAATTATTGAAATATTTTTCATCAAGTCAGTGTTTTTCTATTATATAAACCAAAAAGATAGCCCAATGCCTAGTGTAGTAAAATAATTAAAAATTAGATTACTTTAACCCTTTTAAGGCTAGTCTTTTTTTTTTTCATTTGTAATGTAGATTATTGTGTAATTTTCATTTCTACCTTTAAGGTTATAAGATTTATTTAAAGATGACAGAGTTAGCTTGCCAATTTAGAAAAAAAAATCTGTTTTTTTTTTTTTAATTTCTATGAGAAAATACTTATTTATAACATAATCATACAAACAAAATAATAATTATTGTTTTCCTAAACGTTTATGATGATGACATTTTATTTGTATGTTGGACCATTCCCATCATCTAATATTAAATATTGGTCTTCATTTAAGTTTTCCAATTATATTACCATTCTAACAGACTCATTAATAATTCAAAGGATAGAACAGACCCATCTCAGACACCCCAGGTGATTTACAGCATGTCATGTCCACAGGCCGGATGCAATGCCATATATTATGGGGAAACTAAGGCCACTGTTCATAACAGAGCTGCTCAACACTTGTATACCTATAGAAGAGCAAAAAAGAACAGCGATAACTTTTCAATATTTCTGGAACATGAAAAGCAGACTGGCCATATGTTCGAACCAGGCAACCCCAGGATTGTATGCCCTGAAACCAACGACTGTAAAAGAAAGATCAAAGAGGCATACTTTATTATTTGTGACAACAATTCTATCAATAGACGCGATACGTGTTTTTCCATTTCAAAAAAATGGTCAAACTGATTTGCATTTACATTTGCATATTTGTTATTTAATAACACTATGTAAAGATTTATTACTTTCGTCGGCCATGAATATGAGGGCAAACCTCGAAAGCGCTTGGCCCATTTAATAGTTTTGTTTTGTTTATTTGGAAGCTTTTTCGTCAGCGAGTAAATCGTTTTTAGGCTATTACGTTTTTAGGAGAAGTATATTAAATCATTTTACAGATATGAATAATACTAAAGCGAAATTTATTCTACGTTTAGGAATATCTATTAAATTATTCCAACGGAGACTTGAATTCTTATCAAAATGCAGAGATTTCTTTATTGTTCCGAATTGTTGTAATCTAAATCTTAATAGATCTGTACATAATCATAACAAAATTACGAAGCAACTCCAAACGCAGCTTCTCGTCTTTATCATTAAAGGGTGCAAATGTGCACTGAAGAAAGAGAATAAAAGATGGAGAAGAATAACTGCAGGAGAAATCTTGCCGCCTTGGATTACAGAAAAAATTGAAATTTCTGAAAGAAAGTTCGCAGTTAAGTTCGAACGCAAATTAAGGTTTTTAGCGGAAAAACAAAATATTAACATTCATACATTGAAAGAGAACTTTGTTAACAGAGCTACTATTGCTCCTTCAGCAGAAATTAAAACAGTTTTCTCATTGGGTCCTAAATTTGTTGGAGGACAATGGAAACGCCCAAAACTGGAGTTAATTGCAGACGCAGAGTCTAGTTTTCTAAACAACCCTCAGAGAGACAACATTATTGCTAATATTGCTAAATCTATACGACATAAACAAATATATGCGAGATCTGACAATTGGAATAACAACATTGAAAAAACTAAACAATTTTTAAAAAAAACAACATTATATGTTTAAAAGAAGACAAGGGCAACAGATTCGTGCTCTTAGATTATAAAGATTATAAAGAAAAAATGACCACCGAAATCGTAAAGTTAAAATTCAATTTAGTCGAAAATTTTAACAACAAGCTGAATAGGGAGAAATTCATTTCCACAATTCTTAGAGCTCACAAAGATAAAGGCATATCGAGAGCAGAATATTATAGGATTTATCCTTCTGCTACCAGGCCACCTAGAATGTTTTCCAATTCTAAGTTACATAAACCCCAAGAACGTTTAAGACTTATGTTGGATTTTGGAGGTGTGCACTATTTCGAAACGGCCAAGCTGGTAAATCAGTGGTTAGTTGACTGTGTGGGTTTTGGTGACTTCACCATCAAATCTTCTTTTGAATTTGTTAGAATAATCAAGGATAGATTAATAGATCAGAATTTTGTAACTGCAGCCATAGACGTGACCAAATTATATGGATCGATTAATAGGAAATGGTCAATTGAAATCATCCACAAAGAATTAATAAATAAGCATTGCCCAAATGAGCGCATGAACTTCATTTTATCCTTCCTCAACTGGTTGGACAATAACATCTTCACAACTTTTGAGGGTCGTTGGTATGATATGAAAGAAGGTTGGCCTATGGGTCTTCCCCTAAGTGGAATAATATCCAGCATCTTCTTAAACTTTTTTGAAAAACATACCATTGTTAAACACACTGCTAACATTGCTGGATTAATTTACGTGCGCTATGTAGACGATGTATTTATGGCAGCGCCAAAAAATGTAATTGTCAATATTCAAAATGAATTACAACATCAATCTAAATTGATCATAAACACCACTTGGGAGAACGAAGGGCAGAAGCTTAAATATTTGGATTTGCTGGTCCATAGAGAAAACAGAGATCTGCATTATAGTATGATAGTTAAACCCCTTGAGATCCGAGGTTTTACTCACCCGAAATCCATGTCACCTACTGCACATAAATTCGCAGGGCTCAATGCGTTTTTATTTAGAAATCAAAATTTATGTAAATTTGAAGCCGATAGAAAGACCAACATCGCAATTTATATAAAAGATTTGCTTAGCGTAGGTTTCAGCTACAGATTAATTGCAAAGAAAATTAAGCAATTTCACAGTAAATTAATAGCTAACCACAAAAATAATGATAAGCCTCAAATTACCCTCCCTTATATTCCCAAATTATCACAACAGATAATAAAGACTTTAACTGGTGAATTTAAGGTTGGTTTTCGTACTCCCCCTAATTCTAACAGACTCATTAATAATTCAAAGGATAGAACAGACCCATCTCAGACACCCCAGGTGATTTACAGCATGTCATGTCCACAGGCCAGATGCAATGCCATATATTATGGGGAAACTAAGGCCACTGTTCATAACAGAGCTGCTCAACACTTGTATACCTATAGAAGAGCAAAAAAGAACAGCGATAACTTTTCAATATTTTTGGAACATGAAAAGCAGACTGGCCATATGTTCGAACCAGGCAACCCCAGGATTGTATGCCCTGAAACCAACGACTGTAAAAGAAAGATCAAAGAGGCGTACTTTATTATTTGCGACAACAATTCTATCAATAGACGCGATACGTGTTTTTCCATTTCAAAAAATGGTCAAACTGATTTGCATTTACATTTGCATATTTGTTATTTAATAACACTACGTAAAGATTTATTACTTTCGTCGGCCATGAATATGAGGGCAAACCTCGAAAGCGCTTGGCCCATTTAATAGTTTTGTTTTGTTTATTTGGAAGCTTCTTCGTCAGCGAGTAAATCGTTTTTAGGCTATTACCATTAGTAATAAATAGCACACAGAGTACTACATGCACAATATTTCAATATTATTCTCCTATCTTTTTCAGGTGTTGCTGGCCTGACTAGTGAGTATTAACATGGGAATCAAATTGGACCTTCAGCTTTTTGAATACTGAATTTACAAATAATGCTATAAACAACAGCCATCTTGCCAAAGATAACAGTCAGTAGAAATTTTATATACTTATTTATGATATTCTTCCTGATTACTCCAATTTTCCTAAGAGCAAAGTTAATGAGTAGTTTTCAAACAACATTATGTTTAGTCACACTGGGTTAACTTATAGGCTTATTTGTCATTGTCATATGAGCAGTTTTTTTCAATTTTTTTAATTTGCATCTTTTCCTCTCTAGCCAATAGTTTTCAAACAACATTATGTTTAGTCACAGTGGGTTAACTTATAGGATTATTTGTCATTGTCATATGAGCAGTTTCTTTGAATTTTTTTAATTTGCATCTTTTTCTCTCTATCCAATATTTTTTTTTTTTTCAATCAAACAACTAGTTTGTGTTCTTTTAATTGCTTTTCAACAGGGTGACTTGTCTCACCAGTATCTTTTCACATTCAAATGGTATTTCATATATGCAATTTTTGTTTTTCATCAATTTAAGTTTAGGCATCATTGATATTAGAGTTTCTTGTAGTGTCATACGGCTTTGGAAAGCTGTTATAATGCTATATCGATTGCAGATTTTTTTTTAAATGATTTTTGGTGCATATGGATAACAATAATTGTTTTCTCATTTGGTGTTTATTCTTGTTGTCTATTAAAGTTTTTCTTCATGATAGCTGATTGTTCTATGTAGATCTTCTTTAGCAAAGTCACTGTTTTTTTTTAAACTTTCTTGATTCTGTTCCACAGTGGTGATATAATCCAATATTTTGTACTTTTGATGTAATTGGATATATAAAGTAATGTAGTGTATCCATACATATCAGAAAAAATAGACAAATTAAAGAAAATCTGCAATCAGTATAGTATTAAAATGGTTTTCCAAAGCCATGCCATACTTCGAAGAATTCTAAACATCTACAAAGCCTAAACATGAATAGCTGAAAACAAAAATTGCATCTATGTAATATATGAATGTAGAATGAAATATATTGGTGAGACCAGTTACCCTGTTGAAAAAATGCTTAACAGAACATAAATTAATGTTTAGAAGAAAAAAAACAGATATGTCTACAATAACAGACAATGTATATACTAATGAACATATGTTTGATTGGGAAAATATAAAAATATTGGATAGAGAAGAAAAAGTGCAAAGACGAAAATTCAAGGAAGCTGCTCACATGAATGGGAAGCTGTTCACATGAATGGCAAATAATACTATAAGTAAGACTATTTAACCTTGCTCTTAGGAAAAAGCATTTTAAAAAAGGGAAGAAAAGTGAGGAATCAGGATTATTTGAACTGATCCTCATAGATAAGTATATGAAATTTTTACTGACTTATCTTTGATAGAATAGTTCAGTTGGATAGAATTTTGCCTTAAAATTTAATATTTAATAATTTAATTGTGTAATTTCAACTTCTATACTAGCATTGTCACTAGTCGGACCAGTATCATCTGAATTAGAGTAAATAAGACCACTCAAAATGCTGTGTAATCTACTAATCTGTGTAGTCTTTGTATATTATAATATTTGTTTGTATTTAAAAAAGTTTAAATAAAATTTAAAAATTTTCTCCACATTCAACACATAGATGAAGGAAATAATCCAATATATTATCATATCTAAAATATCATCATCACAAATCTTCAAGAAAACACTAAACAATATGAAGTTTTTGCTTTAAACATAATAGAATTACAGGATTTTTTTTATAAATAAAAGTCTTTCCAAGTTCAATCCATCTCCAATATTTAGCTCTCTTCTCTACATCATATCAACACACTTTTTTTATTTCATCCATCTCTCTAACATGTGATCTCTTTCTAGATCTTTGGAATCCAGTTTAAGATTCAACTATCTATCTATTATCTTCTCTTCTAAAAATATGTCCAGCCCAAATCCATTTCAGTCTCAATTTTTTAAATGACATCAAGAGCACTTGTTTGTTCTCTCATTCATATATTTTGTTTTCAATCTGTTATTTCTAACATGCATCTCTCAGTACTTCTTTAAGTGATCTGAAGTCTCTGTATTGCTCTTTTATTACGTATCCAAGACACAGATTCATAAATAAGAATTGGTAATACACATTTATTAAAAACCTTGCTTTTCATTTCATATTAAATTATTTCTATCAAAAGCACTCTAAGTTTAATTTTATGATTAATTTCATCCATTATGTTTTCATCCGTAGTGATAATCTAACCAAGATATTTGTAGTTGTTAACTTTTTCTAACTCATCATTATTAAAAATTTTTCTTTTGAGAAGATCCATTTAATATTATTTTAGTCTTTTTAAACATTTATCTTTAATTCTACTTGCTTACTTTTATCTGCTAACTCTTGCAACATTTCCTAAAATCTAAAGCATTATTTGCAAAAATAGCTACATCATCTGCAAAATTTAGATGACTTAAATAATCTCCATTATCTTTTATTCCCTTAGCTTCCATTTTAATCCACAAATTATTTCTTGTAAAACTGCTGTAAAACATTTTGATGATATGGAATCGTGTCATACACCCTTCTCAATGTTAATCTTTTTGGTATCATTATGTAATCTAATTGTTGCTGTTGCATTTTTATAAATATTTTCCAGAAAATGACAATATCCTTGATCTATACCTTGATGGTTCAATGCTATAATCATTGAAGAAATGCTTATAGAATCAAATGCCTTTTCATAGTCTATAAATCCAAAGCATAATGGCAACTCATATTTATTGGTCCTTTCTATAGCTTCTCTCAATACTTGGATATGATCCATTGTATTAAAATCATTTTAAAATCCAGCATGTTCTTTTGATTGGTTAGAATCCAAAGTTCTCTGTAAATGGGTTGTAATTATTTTGGTAAAAGTTTTGTACAGATCTGATAAAAGATTGGTAGGTCTGTAATTTTTGATGTCTTCTTTATTATCTTTTTTAAATATTAATATTAATGCTGTATTCTCCCAATCATCTGTACATTTTTATCATTTAGACATTTTCTATTTCTTCGAGTGCTTTTTTTAAGATATTGATTATAATTTGATCATTACCTGGAGTTTTTCCCCACCTTCATAAATTTAATTGCATGTCTCATATTTTCATTTAAAATTTTGGGCAATTCAGAAATAAGTTTCCTACCGATACCTAAATGTTATTTTACACTCTTGATACTTTTATTCACTTCAGTACCATTCCTTACCAGTTCATAATTATATTTTCTTATATCATTATCAATTTTTTTTTGCAATTTTACAAAATTTGAGATATTTAATTCTTCTTAATGCATCATTTTTATATAGTTTCATATTACTGCTTTTTTCATATATTGTCTCATCTAAGTAGTAATTTTACTGATCGATTGCTGTCTTTTTATAACAGCTATCTTTGTTTTAATTTTTATAAGTGTATCAATTATCTTACTATTGATTTCATTCAAATCTGAATCATGTTCAAATTCTATTAATATTTCAAAATGATTTGTAAGTTATAATTTAAATTCATTGGAATGTTGCTGAAGATTAGGAATGTCAACTGTGAGTATTGTTTTTCATAATAATTTTTAGCTCTCTAGTTTTGCATTAACATATATCTTACATCTCATCGATGATCACTTCCTGCATTGAATTTATTAAAAACAATGCAATCTTGAAATATATATATATATATATTTTTTTTTTTTAATCAAAATGTAATCCAATTTTGCTGTACCTTCATTTGGATAGTTCTTTGTTCATTTCCATTTAACAATTTTCTCAAAAAAAAGAATTCATAATATAAAGTTTTTATTTTTCTGCAAACTTTATAAATCCATATCTTCTCTCACTTCTATCACCACAATGAAATTTATCTACAGCATTTTCATTTTTCAATTGTTTACCAATTCTAACTTTAAAGTATCCCATAACAATTTTAAAATGTTGTTTGGTCTCGTCAAAAGTTTTTGTGCATCCATATAAAAATTATCTACTTTTTCATCACAAGGAGAACTTTTGGAGGCATATACCTAAATTATCTGCATTTGATATTTGCTATTAAGTTGAATAACTTGACACTCTGTCTGACATACCATCAAACATCACAATGTTGATCTTCCACTTTTTATTTACTGAATCCTACACTTATAGTCCAATGTTTGTGCCTTGTAGTATAGTACAAGACCACTTCTTAAATAATTATCTCTCCATTTTTTTCTAACTTCACAAAATTCATATTGAATAGTTCTTTCAATTCTTACAATCTTTCTTCAGTTGAAAGTGATCTGCAGTTGTAAGTACCTAAATAAAAGGTTGTCATCAAGTGGCAGTCTCCCCCTCCCCCAAAAAATAATTATGATAAACAAATTATTTTAGGGGAATAGTTAATTAGATTTAACTGGAATTATAAAACAAGAAAACTATAGTATGGAACTTACCTTTATAATTGATAAAGGTATATTGTATACATTTATATATTCACCTTTTGTTTTATAATTGTATTTGAGCACGAATAAAAAAAAAGCTCCATATTTTTTTATTTCTATAAAATTTTAGAAAACCACTCTCATGTTATTTGTTTTAATTCATTAAAAAAAAAAAAAAAGGTAAAGACATATTAAATTTGATTTTACTCTTTATCTAGTAATTTCAAATTTGAAATCGAAATAATACTATTTAGGACATAGGAAGAAAAAGTATTAAGTAGAAATAGATAGGTAGATAAATTTAATTACATAAACAATATTTTAATTATACATAAAAAGATCAGCAATTTTAATATGTTTGAAACAAATATTTTAAATGGTTTTTTTTTTCTTGGAAGAATGAAGTCATTAATTTTATTTATGTCTGTATTGAAAATAATCTGGTTTTTATTTTATATTCTCATTATTTCTCTTTTAAGTGGAATTTTCATCATTATTATTTCAGTTCCAATAAATAACTTGGAAAGTGACTGCCTGGCATTCAGTAGCCAGATTGTTCTCTTCCTTCAATTCACAGTTGTTAAGGTCAATTTGGTATTAGTTTTGCTGACAGCAGTAGTAGTTAATCTTCAATTTATCAAATTCTGTAATCTTATATTGTTTATCTTATCACACGAGGAGAGGGATTAGAGGGAAATAGCTTAGGATGGTGTTGAAGAGCTTGGAGAAGCAAATCTTTCGCAGACTGTTTCTGTTGGAATATTTTTAATTACAGTGTGTGAATAAAAAAAAATCTATCATTTATCATCAGTATACAATTGTTTATAATAGTAATATAATATTGTTTTCACTGTTACAATCTAAATAATTTTTATTACCATAGTGACTAAATTGTAAGATAGAGAAATAATATTGCTTTTTATTATTATTTATGTTGCTGTATCTTCTTTAAATAAAAGCAAAATATTTATATAAAAAAGAGGGGAGAGGGGAAGAAAAGGAATACCAGTGTTTATTGTTTAAGAATTCATTAACTGGTGAAAATTGTTAGTAAACAATAAAGTAGATATTGATTTAAGCATTTAAATTATGTAAATATTTTAGGCGTTAGTACATTACATTGCAATTAATATAAAAAAGCCTCTCTGTTAAATATAGGCATGAGTAACTTACATGTGAAATATTTTTTTAAAATAACTATGAATTCAGCATCATCTTTTAATACCATCATCACATATTTATTTTCTGTCAGGTTGTCATATTTTTAAATGTATATTAATCTGGAATATTTATGCTTCTCTGAACAATAATTGAGTTGGCTATTGGATCCTGTATATAATATATGTAGAATTTATGAATACTTGATCAGTAAAAATGTATATTTTTGACCACCTCTTTGTAAAAAAAAAAACTTTTTTAAAAACAATTAAGATTATTGCTTTTTACAAAATGTTTACCTAACATTTTCATTATGAAAAGTGTTTGCTCTCAAGAAAATTAATTTAAAAAACGTGAACTTCCATAATTATATACTGTGTGTACATACTGCACACATCCATCCATAAACTTAATACTTTCTTTTCTATGGGGTGAAAATACTTTTTTTTTCCAATAGCATACTGGCAGATATTATGATCTGGATTATTTTTTACTCTCTTCTTAATAAATGCTTTAAACATGCTTATGTGACAGCCAATCAGGTGTAATAATGACAGCACATGGACCTCTCAATTCTCAAACACAAGTCAGAACTATAAGAAAAAGATGGGACCCACCTTCTTCTATGCCTCAATTTATATATAAATAAGCCAGACTCGAGCATTTTGAACTAAGAGTGTGAAGCTTAAATACCCGATTGGCTGTCACATAAGCATGTTTAAAGCGTATCTGTTGAAGGTTTTAGCTTTCACATTATTACAATATTATCTGTTTGCACTTAATAAATTTGATATATTTACATTTATTAATATCATTTCATTAGATTTAAAAAAAAAAATTGCTTCATAGTAAATTGAAAGATTTCGCGTTGTTTATTTATATATAATATTTAGTGAATTAAATGTGAAGATGTTTAAGCATCACACTCTTAATTCAAAATGCTTGAGTCTGGCTTATTTATATATAAATTGAGGCATAGAAGAAGGTGGGTCCCATCTTTTTCTTATAGTTCTGACTTGTGTTTGAGAATTGAGAGGTCCGTGTGCTGTCATTATTACACCTGATTGGCTGTCACATAAGCATGTTTAAAGCGTATCTGTTGAAGGTTTTAGCTTTCTCTTCTTAATGTTATATTGTTACTATCTACATTTGTATAGCTGTCGTATAGGATAATGCTGGCTATGTTTGTCATCAACCTGACATTTTAAACTATAAAGGAAAAAGTTATTAGCTTTCAAATGGACTCATCAATTAATAGCTGACCAAATTTGTATTGCAGATGCAATTAACAAATCTTTCGTTATGGGGACAAGTTATTATAAACTGTATTTTTATATTATGCCAAACAAATTTATGAATAGGTAAAATACCATTTCTTCTATAACTATAAAGCAATAGCAACTTTGCAGCAGACGTATATAGAGTAGTAACTTTATATTTAAAAAAAAAAGATAAAGTGTAAACAATAAATTAAATCAATGAGCACTACATAGTAGTGCAATCATATTTCAATTCCGTCTTTATAAATATTCTTTTTTTCATAAGTATTTATTGCTCGTGATTGATTGATTCTACAAAAGTTGTTTCTGGATCAAATGAACAAAATTCTCTTAGGAATGATATTAATGCTTAATTGGTATTAAGATGTAATAAAAATGTGTATTTATTTTTACTTAATGGCAATAATACACATTAACAATGTATAAATGGAAATAGTGTACATATTATTTAAAAATATAAATTAAATTAGTAAAAAGTTTTAATTTTATATGAAGTGCAAATATAATAATAAATAATTTAAAGAATAGTGCAAAGCTATTGTTTTTGCTTTACTTTGCCTTAATTTATAAAAGAAAAAGATAAATTATTTTTTACCTCCTATAATTTTTGCCTTTTATAATTTTACTTTCTTTTTTATTTCCATATGAATAATTAGCAACATTTTACTCAAAAATGAATGTTGATATGATAAATAAAGACTCCTTACATTTCAAAAAGTGACTAATGTCTTTGCAGGGTATGAAATTTTTAAATTATAATTGAACATTCTGTTGTAAAATAAAACACATGAAGTCATACAGTCAAAAACTTTCTCTTTTCCAACTTTGTTTATTTACTGTTATCTGTGAAATCCCCATACCATAATATTTTATGAATTTTAATTTATACTAATATGTAGAGATATAATATTATCTGCAGTCAAAAAAATTTGGTTTAAAATATGCCAATAAATTTTAAATAAATGGGTATATTAATTATATGTTCCATTTTCATCATTTATTATTAGATTTATTGGAATAATCTAGTTAACTAGAACATCACCTTAAATTCGATATTCATTAATGCAAATGTCTACATTTGATTTCCATGACTAGAATAGTCACTGGTCAGGCTAGTATCATCTAAAAAAGAGAAAAATATAAACATTAGAAACATTGTGTTATATACTACCTTGTGTGCTATTACTAATAATTTAATCTATTTGAAAAGTTTAAATAAAATTTGAATTATATATAAAATTTTGCATTAATATTAAAACAGTCAGTTTTATCCACCCCCTGTTTCACGTATTTTACCCCCACACTTATCCATATGCCAGGTTTAAACGCTCTCAGAGTTCCCATTTAAATAACATTAAATTACTATATGTGTGAATCACTTATATATATATGCGAACTGTAAGTCTGTAATTTAATAGTATATGTATATATTACAGATATGTATTCATTTACAAATATTTCTAGTTTAAGAAATATTTTAGTTTAAATTATTTAGCCAATTTGATTGTTATATTATTGAAATTGCATATCTATATAAGCCATTTTCATTGTTATTCTGCATGTTTGGTAATAAAATTAGTTTTCTTTTAATTATCAAAGTAACTTTTAATTTTTGTAAACAACTTTTAAATTAAGTCATGCAATAGTCCTAAAAAGCGTGAACTTGATTTTATAAATCTAAAATGTTAATAACAATTTCGCAGAATTTTATAGCTTTGTCGCAATAAACAGCAAGAGGAAAAAAGTAGAAAAACAAAATATAAATTAAAAATGTTTTTCTAAAATAAATAAATGTTTTTTTTCTACTAGTTGTAGCTATTAAATATATTTTTCTAAAATAAATAAATGCGGACAAGCTTGTAAAAATAAACAGGTGGCCAGAGTTAGAAATATATAAATGCTTAAAGTTTTGTTGCCAAGAATTGATCATATATATAATAAATGAATTGTAAACAGAACTCACGTTCGTTTTATCTTCAAAATAGTGGGGTAGTCCGGCAATCACACTGCCTCTCTCCTTGCTGGATGGAAAAGAACTTTGGTCCGATAAAATATAATGCCGTACACCAGCAAAGCATCCCATGGAAAAACCTCCATTAACTTTAAATCATTGCCAAAAGTGTCAATTTATTATCTTCCACGTGCTCAGAAACTGCAATGAAGACAACAGACTGGTAAATTGATAAATTTTCACTCAGAGCTCTGTTCATAGACTGTGACTTTCAATTATTTCTTTTAAAAGCTAGCTATTTATTAAATCTGCCTTTCCCAAACTGCAATGAAGATAACAGACTGGTAAATTGATAAATTTTCACTCAGAGCTCTGTTCATAGACTGTGACTTTCAATTTTTTCTTTTAAAAGCTAGCTATTTATTAAATCTGCCTTTCCCAAACACCTTTCTTAAAATCTGCAAAGAAAACTGTTAAATGCTAATGTTTAAATCTTGTCTGATTGTAAAACTTGTGATATTGAATTCTCTTTTAAAATGTAAAACCCTAATAATCTATTTTAAACCTAAATGTATAATTTTCTTTGGTCTTTTATGTCTATTTCTAATCTATTACAATTCTATAATTTTACCATTTTAATATTATATGTGTTTGATATGCCAAATAACTTGAAACTGCGAGTATTTATAAGTATAATTTTAGCTTATTGATCTGCGGAGATAATTTCAAATCTACACTATAATAAATATTAAATAATTGAATTATTATTTTTCTCACTCGCTGTTTTGAGATAATGTTGTTATTTAACTGATTAATGTTGGGTATTAATATTATAATAATCAGTCATTCTCTAGTTAAAATTGTAGTTTGCTTAACTCTAGTTATGAATTATAACTATTTATATATGTAACTCGTACATCATAGGAACTAGCCACAGAGATATTCTCAAAGCATATTTTAATGTTTTATTTGTAATTACCCCACAAATATGCTTTGTCCTCCTTAGATTAATATATGTTGAGATGCAGGTGATAATCTTAAACTAGGTTACTAATTAATTTAGTCCCTAAAGAGTATATTTGAAATACTAAGTTTGAGAACTGGGTTGTATAGATATGCAAATAGACGCTATCTATTTTTAAGACACTATAATATAATTTTACATATTTGCATTATATATGTATAAGTTGCGGATGTGTCCTTACTAAGTACGCAATGTACAATTATCTGCTTGCTGCATGATTCTTGATGAGTTGCTGGTGGAGGTCACACTTATCCACTTAGTTCAGGGAAAGCACACTCTTTTAAAACTAGGGCACAAGGACCTAAATTATTGATAACTAATGCTTATCTGACTCCCTGAACTACTAATGTTCCTATTCATAGCAAGTTGAGTGGTTATAGGGCAACCAAGACTTTGAGGCTGAAGCCTGTGAATAATGACCCATTTGCACCTTTTGGCTTTATTAATATTTTGATATGTTCCATAAGAGTATATAGGTAAACCTATCATAAACCAGTTTTCTCTCCCTTTATGTTAAACGCTTATCAAGCGTCAGTGTATACCCTAATCTAAGTTAACATGCTAAACTGCATATCTCTGAGCTTGATTATGTGCTCGACTTAACTTGATATAGATAGACGCCATAAGAGCGCTATTAAGTTAGTTATATAACTTTGGCTATTAAGTTCCATATGATTTAGCGGACTACACAAGATCTAGAAATTTGGCATATTAATATAGGCATAAACTTCAATACCACACTATATTTTGTTGAACACTTACAATGAGATAACATATAATATTAATCTAAATAGTTATGCAACACCTGCATGCATAATCTCTCATGTTCTCACTATATGATTGTGTATATTTTAATTTTACTATTTGTTATTGTTTTATTAAATTAATAATATTTAAAATTATAACTTGTTTTCATATTTTATTGTTCGTGAATTCATTTTATTCAAATCTAGATTTATTTGCACAGACATCATTATATCTATATGTAGATCCTTCTATTAAATTTCATAATCAATCATTGATATATTAATTAATCATTTAGTCATATGTGTATATCTGACCAAATCAGTGTTAAATTAGTTAATTTATGAGTCTCTTGTTTTACCCTGGGTGACTGCCGGACCATGGTTAAATTGAATGTCTGTGTAAATTGAGAAATGTCATCCATAGGATATTAGGTCATTGAGCAGAGGTGAAAAGATTGAATGTTGGTCGGATTCTGGATCTCAGCATCCGGATTCGATCAGCTTAGTGTATTTTGTCTGTGTTCTAGATTTTGTTACGTGGAAGGACTATTCTTACCATTATAATATTTGTCCTTTCATCTCCTAATTGATACTTAAACCATTTAACATTTACTTTAAGTGATGGAAATAGGCCAACATATAATTATTACTAAAATGCCATTATCACAAACCTTCATAAAACTACTATATGGATAAATATAGTCTGTTTGAAATTAATTAAATATGCATTACTTTTGGTTGTAGAAAGGAATTTGCTCTTAACTGAAAGGAAATCTTTTGATTCCTCTTTGAGGCCTTAAAGGTACTGAGCAGGTGAAATTCCTAATGTCCACTCACTATGTTTTTGTTGTTAAAGCTGTTATTACCATATTATTCATATAATATACAAAATTAGATGATCTGTTCACCAATGTATATCATACAGTTGGGTAAATTTATTGGCATTTTATCTCTGAGATTTAAGATCAGCAAACACTCATGGGCTTTTTTCTCAGTTGCCTGATAGTTCTTAATTAAAATATCAGTTGAGATTTCTTAAAGACATAGTAAATGTGTGTGTGTGTGAATGAACTTCTTTAAATAGATATTTACTATAGATAAAAGTAGATAATGGTCCTTATTTCTAGTACATTGTAAAGTCATCAACCAAGGAACAGTCGATGGCTGAAGGTGGAGGTTGCTAAGAATCCCCTGATTGCATACCCAGACTGTCAATTGATGATCTTTTATTTACTTACTACTATTTAAGGTCCCTTTCAATTGAAGTAAGGTTGCATGTATTGGAAAAAGAACTGCCTAATATTAAATGGGACATTGTTGGACTTTGTAAATTCAGAAGTGGTGAAAAAACAACTGATTTAAAAAGTGGTCATATATTTTGCTATAAAAGAAGACCCAACTATTGGAATCACAAGAGGCATTGCATTTATAAATAAAAAGTGAAAAACAAACTTTGTGCAGATTAATAGTATATCAGACAAAGTAACAAGATTGGTTATTCAACTTAATAGAAGATAGCAAATGCAGATAATTCAAGTTTATGTACCAGTAAGTTCTCATTCTGATGAAAAAGTAGAGAATTTTTATATGGATGTACAAAAGACTTTTGGTCAGACCAAAATTGTCATGGGGAAATTTAATGCTAGAATTGATAAACAATTGAAAGATGAAAAGTGGGTAAATTTGATTATGATGATAGAAATGAGAGAGGATGCAGACTTGTGGAATTTTCAGAAAAAGAAAAATTGTATATTATGCTTTTTATTTTTATTTTATAAAAATCCTAAATGGAAATGGAACTAGAAACATCTAAATAAAGGTACATCAGAATTGGATTATAGTTGAAGTAACAGAAAATTATTAAGAACACTATTTATAGTTGATATTTATAACTTTCTGAAATATTCCAATGAATTGAATTGGAACTTTCAAGATTTTGAAAATGATTCAGATTCAAATGAAATCCATAGGAAGGTAACTGAAACACTATTAAGACTGCAACAAAGATAGCTATCTGGTGAAGGAAAAAAAGAAAAATTAAAATATATAAAAATGATTCATTAAAAAGAAGTGAATATCTAAAGTTTTGGAAAATGAATGAAAAAGAGTCAGTGACAATATAAGAAAATGTAATACAGAATTAGCAAGAAAAGTTTTTGAAAAGAATAAAAGTCCTAAGTGTAAAATAACATTTTGGAATTGGTAGAAAATTTATTTCTGCAATAAGAACAAGAGATGAAACTCACAAAAAAGAGAGATGACAATCATGAAATGTGTGGAAGAAGAGTTCTATGTAGAATGATATAGCAATAAAAAACAAGAAAACAAAATATCTTTTACAATTGTTACATCATCTAATTACCCAGTATTTTAAATGAAGAAATAAGACTTGCAATTAAATCTATGAAAAAGGGAAAAGCTTCCAGTAATGGTGGAATTATAATTGATATCTTAAAAGTTGAAGATAAAGAAGTAGAATATAATAATATACCAAATGTCTAAATGATAGAAATATATCAGATGATTTGAAGTATGCAATAGTAAGTTTGATACTTAAAAAAAGGTGATAAAGAAAATATTACAAATTACAGACCTATTAGTTTTATATAAAATTTATAACAAGATAATTACAACTCGTTCATAGAGAATTTTGGATTTTAACTAATCAAAAGAACTAGCAGGATTTAAACTTGATTTAACACAGTGGATCTTATCCAGATATTGAGAGAAGTTATAGAAAAGACTGGTGAATATGAGTTGCATTTTTTTTTTGATTTGTTTATTATACAAATATATTTGATTCTATAAGCATTTCTTCAGTGATTAGAGAATTAGATCATCAAGATAATGACCCAGGATATTGTTATATTCTGAAGAATATTTATCAAAATGCTACAGCAATGATTAAATTATGTAGTTATACTGAGAAGATTAAGAATGAGAAAGATGTTCAACAGGAAGACTCCATATCTCCAAAACTTTTACAGCAATTTTAAAAGAAATATTTTGCGGATTAAAATGGCAAACTAAAATATTAAAAATAAATGGAGATTTTTTTTAAGTTATCTAGAATTTGCACATGATATAATTGTTTTTGCACATGCTGCTTCAGAGCTTCAGGAAATGTTGCAAGAGTTATCAGATGAAAGTAAGAAAGTAGGTTTAAACGTAAATGCTAAAAAATATTCAATGGATTTTTTAAAAAAAGAAGTAATAATGATGAATTAGAAGATAACTACTACAAATATCTTGACCAAATTATTAATATAGGTGGAAGTATAATGGATGAAATTAATCCTAGAATTAAATTTGGAGTACTTTTTCTTGAAATAATTTAAATATTAAAAGGAAATGTCAATGTATTTGAAAATAGAGGGTTTTTTTTTAATAAATATGTTTTACCAGTTTTTATTTGTGGATCTGAGGATAGAACACTTAATAGAAGAGTGGTACAGAGAACTTCAGATTATTCAATAAGTATGAAGAGTTGTATGTTAGAAGTAACAAGGTATGGATTGAGACCAAAATACATGGGTGAATATGTTAGAAGTAACAAGAAAGAATTAAAAACAAAAAAGAGAACAAACAGGTATTGCTGACATCATTGAAGGAATTGAAAATGAATTGGAGTTGGACTGTACATATTTTTAGAAAATATGAAAATAGATGGTCATTCAAAATCTTAAATTGAATAGCAAAAGATTGTACAAGACCTAAAAGTATGCCACATGCAAAATGGTGGATGAAGTTAAGAAGTTGTTAGTGTGATATGGAGAAGATAAGCTAGAAATCGAAGAAACTATTAAACTGGAGAGATCTTCATATTGAGTAGTGGATCGATAATAGTTGAAAATGATGAGGAGGATATAATTTTTTCATTTTTTAAAATTAATGATTATAGCCCCACCCACCCCTTTTTTGTTTTACATATTTTAAATGTATTTCTAATTAAATATAGTTCAAGCCAAAATAGAATTAGTCTTGCAAACAGTTTGTTTTCATTCTCTATTTCAAAATTATCCAATATAATAATTTGGGAAGAGTGTGATTCGAAAATTTAATAGGTAAATAAATAAATTCTAATATTATTTGTTTGTTTATCTACTATTTCAAAATTATTCAATATAGTAATTTGGAAAGAGCGTGATTCGAAAATTTAATAGATAAATAAATAAATTTTAGTATTATCTGTTTGTTTGTTTGTCTACAATATTTGCATTGGTGTTAAATCCCATGATTCTCGGGCCACCACGGTGTCATAAGAACAATTTGTACTTTTTTTTTTCTAGAATTATTTTTAGAAATAGTGATCTGTTCAAATTATTAGAAGTTTGATTTATAAATATTATTATATGCAACCTACTTGTTTTTTTTTTTATTAATTTAAAAATTGTATATGTATATAGTAGTGATTTGCAGAATTTAATTTTAAATGATTAATTGTTTAAAAAGAAACTATCCAGTTTTTTTAATTTTTTGAAAAATAATATTTCTATTTATATATACAAATCTATTTACTTATAAATTAGTCTTTCTAGTGCTTAATTTTCAAATATTGTATTATTAAGTCATATCTTAAAAGCACACACATAGTCTAAATGTATATATAATAAATATATTTCTGTATAAATATATTAAAAAAAAAAATTGCATTAAAACTCTCCTTGCATAAACCCTTATGATTATATAATTATCATTAATAAAACAACGAACTCATAGGCATAAGTCAAAAATAATTTAAAATTATCAAATACATTGAAATAAAGCACTTTAATGTTAATGGCCATCTAATTTCAAATTTATTTTTGCGCTTTGCTTTATAAAGATTTATATATATATATAAGTATTGTTATTGTCTGTTTTATGGATAATTCTATTTGTTTCGTCTAGACTGAAGATTAGTCGTTTGAAACAGCATCAACTAAAAAGATTTGTTTTTAATAATAATATTTAGTGAGGGTATTTTTTTTAGAATCTTCAAAGAGATTTCTCTATTAATTCATCCGGTCTACCTTTTCATCTCATGTTGAGATCTTTTTTGATATTATTGTTGCTTTGTTTTTAAGATAATTATTTACCCTTCTGCCATTTTAAACATTAATATGCTAAATAGTTAGTGCAGCCATATGTCATATTCTTAACGTGGGGTTCACCTTTGGTCTAATTAAAACTTGGTACCCCCCCCCCCGCCGTTAATGCAGGATTGTAATTTATATTTTCACATATAGCCAGTTTGTAATCTATTCAATTAACCATCTAATTTCTGTTTGGTAAATTCTATTTGGCTGTTCTAAGACAGACAGTAAAAAGGGAAAAAATTGCTAACGCTTTTAAATCTGGCAGTTTTCCAGTTTGAAGAGTAATGTCTTTTCCTTCGCTGTTCTGTTTTGTTGTTGTTTTCTTTTGAGAGCTCTTAAAGAAGCCTTGCGGTAGAAAGTTTAAACCTCTAAGCTCTCTATCCAAAAATTGGTGTAATATTTAATGAATTATTTTTTTTCAAATATTGCTTTATAAAAAGTAAACTATCGTAGAATTGTAATGTTTAAAGCTTTTTTAATATAATTTTTTAATATGCAAACTGCTGACACTCTTCAGATTTAATTCTTTATTACAGTAGGGTTTTTTCAAATAGTCACAAATTTTTTACACATACATACATATAACTTTCAGAGAAATTAAATAATGGAAAACTTTCTGGAGAGAGCTTAATCATTAGGTACAATGTTTAGAACTCATATTTTTATAAGAGGGGAAAATCGTTGACTTTTTTTTTTTTTAATTGGAGATGAGGGTATAAAATTTTACTGTCAAAAAAAAAAAAAAAACTTTTGTTTTTTAAATTGAAGCTTTTAAAATTCGTGGCAATTATTAATTTTTGCCTAAAATAAAAATAAAAAGTAAAATGTATTTAATATTACATCAGAAATAATTTTTGATATTAATATGATTCTTGTTGAGAGTTACTTGTGAAGAGGAAAACACCAAAATAAACAAAACTAATAATGAATTCCAAATGAATTTTTGATTATGTAGAATTTTTTTAAACATATTTAATCCATAAATGATAATCCTAAATAAGTTTGAATTTGCAATTTTGTAAGTAAAGATAAAAATCATAAGCATTTTGTTATACATAAATTTGTGATGTTTATAAATATTTCATTATGTATAATATTTGTCAAGTAATGTAATATGCATACATTAATATTCGATTTATAGTTTGTTTTTTATTTCTCGTTTGTTACTAATGTTTGTTAGTTTTTTGTATGTGATTTGACAATTTTAGGAACTATTGTGTGGAATCTTAATTTAAAAGGAATGTTTAAAACATTGGTAAATTTTAATTTTTAAAATAATGAATATAAAAAAATACAGTAATCATATTTTACATATACTGCATGTGTTTTATTTTTTGAAATGCTATTATATTTATATGTTCACACTGATCATGTGATTTTGTCAAAATATAAATCTTAAAAATATATATTAATTTTTATTAATAAATAAACAGTCCCAGATTTTAAAAAATTAAATACTTGTTTTGACTTTTAAATTGAAGAAAATGATTACTGTATTTGTTTGTTTTTTTATTATAAAACAATGACAAACTATCATAAGTAATGTTTAAATGTTATTGCTTGAGTCTATAACAAGTCAATCTGCCTTCAAAAAGTGGTTGTAGCATATATGCATTTAAAAATATAATATAACAGCATGTGATTTAGATAGTCTGGCAATCTGATGCAAATTTTTTATTCTGAACTTTTAGACAACATATACTTTGTAAAAGATTTATTATTTCAAAGCACAACTAAACAGATTTTTATGTTTAAATATGTCTTATCAATTGATTATTATTTTTATCAAAATGAATTATAAAACTTGTAAATGTTATACTTATTTTTTAGTAAGTAAATATTAAATATTCTTTTGTTATACAGAATTCATTATAATAAATAAAGTAGAAAAATCTCATCTTACATTGAAATAGTAGTAAAATAACAAATTTATACCAAAACTTTTTCCTGGCTATGGTTCTTTTTTACAAATAGACTGTCTCAAGTGAAAATAAATTAGACATAAATACATTTATAAATATAAGAGAGTAATCATTTCCATAATTCATTTCAAAATGTGTATTGTTTAATTTATTTTCATTTGAGAAGATTTATTTGTAATAAACAAGCCATAATTGTGAGAGAATTTAACATAAGTTTGTTATTTTATTAGCATTTTAACATTATATGATTTTTTTAATTTTATTTATTATTAATAATATAATGTTAGTAGTATTTAAATGTAGTGAACCCATACAACAATTTTAAAAGTTCATAATTTTAAATTTGTTATTGCAAACAGAAATGAATAATCAAAAGAAATAACAGCAATAGCATTTAAGCTGAGTAGACATCTTGTTTTTTTTTTAAATGTTCTCAAATATTGTAGAAGAAATAAGATTGAATTTTATAACTCTCTTTTCTATATTTTTTTTTAAAATTTAACATTATTTTATTTAGAAGAAAGGTTTTACAGTTTCATAAAACAGAAGCATCATTGATCAGAATTTCACTAGATAAGATTGTTTTGTAATATACAAGCCTAACTAAAAGCAAATATATGAGTAGTTTAAGAATATGATGACATATTTGCATTATCATGTTTAGTAATTATATGCTGTTTTATGACAATTTTTTTAAAAATTACATTGTGACATCAATACCTTTAAACATTTTGAATATGAAATTACAAGTCACCAAAGTCAACTAAAATGGAAATATTGCTTTGTCATTTGAAAATAAAATCAGTAACTCAAACTATTATTACAATTTAAAATAAATAACAGTTTATTGTCAAAGTAAAATAAGATTTAAATTTATAAAGATCTAAGGAAAAATCATAATGAAATAAAAATTTAATGAAAGTTTATCTATATGAAATTAACCTGATTGTTAAAGGTAATTATAATCCAAAACAAAGTTTTAATTTTTAGGACAAGATGAAAACTATATAAAAAAAAGTTTTTTTTTTTATTATAAGGCATTAAGAGATCACTTAACTTTACTTAGATGTGCATACAGTGCATAAAAATAAATTGAAACCATTTTAGGTTTTTGTTTTTTTTTTAAATTAAAATCCTAAAAAATTACTGTTAAATCTTCATTATTAGTTATTTAGAAATTCAGTAAAAAAGACTTTCTTCATTATTTAAAAAAAATAATCCACTTTCTAAAAACACAAAATTATGTTTTTTATAATCAGAACATATAATATTTATATTTAAATATTATGTATATTTATCATTATCAATTAAATGAAATTGTTCTACTCAGCTTGATTCATTTTCATTCTGATATATTATATAATTCACTAGCAACTGAACATATAACTTTTTTTTATTTTATTAACAATCATTTATGATTAATAAAAAGGTAAGTTGTCTGGCAATTTAAAATTATCATATGTCAATACTCCTTTATTTTAAACTTATTTTATTATGAAATTTTTATATAATGGATATATTACAATTAATAATTCATGACATAAAAATACAGCCATTTTTGAGAAATTCTTGCACTTTTTATGCATTAAATTTTTATCAGCATGCAGTAAATTATTGTTTTATGAATGTTGAACATATTTATTATAAAGTACATTTATCCAATTTTGAAACAAATACTTTTGACTTTGCTTATCATCTTAATTTTTTTGTGTGATTTCTTAGGTTTTCCTATGTTTACTCATAGGTAATATGCCTCTTATAAAAACATTGTTTATTAAAGTCTATTAAAAAACTAATTATTTTTATTCATTTATTTTATTTTTGCATAGAAAGATATTTATTCATTATCCCTATATATTTTATTATTATTATTTAATCACATTCATATCGGCTTTTTCAAACCAAATTGTGCAAACGCTTTTTGCGAGTGTTAAATAATAAATGAATACCCTGACCCATACAAGATATAGAATTTATATATATGATTAATTTCAGTTGGAATGACGTTCAGTAAATTCTAGTAAATTTCATCGGTGTCATTCATTCATAAGTTATATATAGTAATTCAAAGTGACTGTTCTATAGTCACACCTTCTGTGCCAGTACTTCAGATTTGCTCATATATAAATATTTGAGTCGTCGTAATAAGAGGATTCCTGTTATTGCTGCATAAATTCTATATCTTGTATGGGTCAGAGGGTATTCATTTATTATTTAACACTTGCAAAAAAGCGTTTGCACAATTTGGTTTGAAAAAGCCGATATGAATGTGATTACAATTGTATACAGACGCTATAAAAAATAAATGCTGATTTATATTATTATTTAACTAACTTAATAAAATTCTACTATTATTACCTCATTAACATACAGCTGTTTCTAATCAATCTTACTTTTTAAGTACTTTCATAACCAGTTAATTAGTAATAAAAATTATTCTAACGGCTTGTTATTGGTTATTGGTTCACATTTATATAACTAACTGTAATCCATTGAAAACTATTTAATAGTATATTGGAATAATTTTCTAATTAAGGAGGGCAAATCTCAAAATTGTTGAATCCTTAAATTCTGTGAAAGAATTTTATAGAAGTTTTTTTTTTTTAGAAAATTAACTTAACAAACAAAATTTGTATTGTATACCTTTTTTTTTTTTTTAAAGATTATAGCAACTAGAAATAGTTAAGATAATAATAATAATGAATCAAATAAATAATATTTCATGCATAATAAGATTTTTAATTGTCATATTCAATCATGATTAGATTTTTTTCAGGATTAAAGTTTTTCCAAGTTTACTTCAATTTCTTTGATACATAGTTGTTTTCTCCATATTGTTCTTAACAACTTCTTTATTTCATCAGTCCTTCCCAAATAGGGTTTTTACCTAGGTCTTTTACAATATTTTTAAATACAGTTTAAGATTTCAACTGCCCTTCTATTGTTGTCTTTTTAACGACATATTCAGATCAATTCCATTTCAGCCTCTTAATTTTTTTTCCAATAATGCCTGGTTATATTCTTACTTTTGTATTTTATTTTGTTCCCCACCCCCATCTAATTTAACATACATATATCTTTACTTTGCATGTGATTTAAAGTCTCTCTAATGTTTTCTAATAAGTATTAGTCTCAAATCCATACATATGTATTAAAAATCTTTCTTGTCAAATCATAAACTTACTTTCTAATTTTAAATTATGTCTATCAAATGTACTCCATTCGATTTTATTATTATGATTACTTTTGTTCATTCTATTTTTATTTTCTTTTTAAAATGATATTAAATGATGTTTTAATTCTTTTTAGTATTCGTCTTACTCTTTTTTTTTAATATTTCATGAAATATTGTAAGCATTATTTTCAAAAACAACTACTTCTGTAAATTCTAGGTGACTTAAGTAATTTTCATTTATTTTTATTCTCTTAGCTTTTTATTTTAATCCACAGTACTTTCTATAAAACTACTGTGAAATGTTTCGATAATGTTGAATCAACTTATCATATACCATTTTCTATGGAAATCTTTTTATTATCACTGTGTAATGCTTAAAATCTAATGCCTTCTTGTAATTTAAATCTAATTCAAAATGGAAATTCATATTTTATATTTATATTTCTAATACCTTATTGTGATCTAGAGCTTGTTCTTTTTATTGTTGTGGGTTCAAAATTTTCTGTAGAATTCTAATAATCTTAGTAACGTTATTGAAGACTCATAGGTTTATAATTTTTATTTATCTTTTTTTCATTTTTCTTAATCTTCTAACTGATTGAAATTTTTTATTGTTAGTCCTGGTGGCAATGTTTGTCAATATTCAACATTTAATTTTAATATTAAACTGTTATTCTATATTAGAATTCAATAAATTGAATTTGATTTTTTAGAAATATAAATTTTTCAAATAAAAAGTATTTAAAAAAAATTATATTTGAACTTTGCAAATATTTAAAAAATAATAATAATAATAAACTGAGTATAAAATGAGAACAAAGGACTTTTTCATTATTAGAGGGTGGGCGGGAATGCAGCCAAGCAAATGACTTCAGAAAATCTTTAGAATATTTCAAAGGATCCTATCATGGTATCAACTTGCTCATTGTTCCGGCTGTGTTTGTGTGTGTGTGTGTGTGGGTGTGTGTTACTTACAGTTATGCCATAATATACATATGTAAAATAAACTTGTAATCATATATATTTTTGTTTTTTAAGTAAATGATTGGAAATTATGGGGGAAAAATCAACTTTTTTGCTATTCCAATAATCTTGTCAAAGTTATCTCACAAATGCTCTTACAATTAAAAAAATAAAGAACTAAAGCCATTAAGCACATGGAGGCTGGATTAAATTACTTTGACTGTTTTGTATTTTTTATGTTAATTTCATTTTCTAATATCAAATGAGTGTGCAAACTGGAAAAATAACATTTCATGTTGTGCAGAAGAGTGTTTAAAGTGGGTGAATTACCAGTACCATTTTTAAAGCAAGCACTTTTTCCATTATTTAGCATATCTTTTTTATTTAGGTATATTATAATTTTGCCAAAATTTTTTTATTTTTTCATCTAATTTTTAAAAATATTATAATTTACTATTTCCATTCATTATAAATATATTTATATACCTGACTTCTTTATTAAAATATTGGGCCTTTTAATAGATGTAGTAATTATAGTGACTACTTTGTTTTCTTGTTTTTTATTACTGTACAATTATTTGTAGAAGTTTTTTATACATTTCATGACACCAACTTTTCTTTTTATTGCTGAAATTATTTCCCTTTCAATATCAAGATATATTATATTTTTGAGATCTTTGTATTCTGTTTGTTTGTTTTTTTGCTAATTCATAGCTATGTCATCATTAATTCTTTGTTTAAAATTTTATAGAATTTTAGATATTTCATTTTTCTAAATGGATTATTTTTAAATATTTTATATATACATTATCTTACCTTAACTGAAAATTTAATCATGAATATCTTTTTTTTTTTTACTTTCTATGAATCAGTTTTAAGTAGAATCTCAGCTATTTTCTTAGTGAATTTGGTTCAACTCTGAGCTATCATTTGAATTTGTAATATTTTAAAATGATTTTCAGTTTGTAAATTTAACTTCACTGGAATATTTGTGTTTTTCAAGAATATTGTCTTTCTTAGTAGCTTTTATCTCCATCTTTGAATTAAAATATATCTTACATCTCATTAATCTGTAATCACTTTTTATTTTTAGTTTAAGTACATTACAATTTTTAAATACGTGTTTTTTATTATTGAAAATATAAACCAATTCTGTAACTTTAGTTAAATGTTTTCACGGACAGAATCACTATGTTTTTTTTTTTTTTTAAAAAAGTATTGCTAATGTCTCTATTTATTTCCTCCCAAACTACGTAAGTATATCCCTTCTTTCATCTATATATCCATATTTAAATTTAATCATAGCATTCATCTGTCAATCATTGTTTCAATTCTAGTAAGTCTCACATAACAATTTTAAAATGTCATTTCATCTTATCGAAAGCATTATTTACATCTATATAAAAATTGTCTATTTCTTCATCAGAATGAGAACTTGTTGGTATTTTTCATTATGCTAACTAATTTTGCCACTTTTTTTTATTATCATCAATCTTCCACTTGTTATTTTGAATGAATCCTACTTTTTAAGTAAATTGACTTTAATTTTACAAAGTCTAATAACATCCCATTTAATATTAGATTTTTCCCCCCAATTTATGCATTTTTTTTTTCAGTTGAAGATCGCTAAATAAAAAAATCATTATTGAATGGTAACTTAGATGTATGTTTAGTGATTTTTAGCAGTTTTTGCCTTCAGTTTCCAAATATTGTCTTGTTTGATGATTTTACAGTCTTCAGGAAATGAAGTCATAATTTATTTTTGTCTGTCATATTTATGCTTACAAAAATTAATGAGAATTATATATGTATTTTAATATTTAACTTTTCTTCAAGAAAACTCACATGATATTTTGGTTAAGAACTATCAGGTATTTGAAAAAGGAAATGTATGGTGTTTTTGGATCTTAGAGAATAAACTCATTCCAGTTGTTGCATGTTAGTGAGACTCTTTATTGCTTATTTATCATATTAGAATAATTACATAGTTGTAAACAATTGCAACAAAGACGTGGAGTGGATATTAGGAATTAATTCCTCTACTCAGTTTTTTTTAAACATTAAAAGAAATTAAAGAGTTTTTTCTTTGCTAATAGCAAATTTCTTTTTTGCATTTTAATCTTCATGATAGTTATAATAAAATAACATTGTTTTATCAAATAATAATAATATTTTTTTTTTGCATTGGCTCTCAAGAATTCAACTATATAATGATGTGTCAGACTTACTTTTTTGGGAGTTTTTTTTTGATCAATTATAAAGCTTAAAAAAATCTGTTGTATTATTTAATTGGAGTTGCTATATTCAGGCTGTCATTTTTATAATTGTATATTGTACAACCTTCCTCCAACTGACAACATTGTTTATTCTTAATTGAGAAATAATATTAAATTATTAATAATCAAATTTTACTTATCATTTTAAAATAAAGCAAAAAAAAAAATTTTTTTCAGAAATTTTGTACTTTTTGTTAAATGATTTAAAACAATATATATCTAAAAATTGTTTGCTATCATATATATAACCAGTCTGTCACATTATATTCCAAGTAAGAAATCATGTTCAGAGACTATAACTATGATAGTTTTCTCAGTCAGTTTGCCTCAATTTTCTAATAATTTTTAAGCTACACATGATAGATATGTAGAAAATATATATAATGAGTGTGATTGTATCTATTATTTAAAGAAATATGAATATTAAAATAAAAATTTTGTTGCTGTTAGGATATCAAAATTGAGAAAACAAATATTGACAAATTGAAGCATTATTTTCAAAGTCAATATTCTGATTTTTGTCAGTTGATAAGTTTGGTATATAATTAAAGTATGCAGATGAAAAAAAAAAGTCGTCATCAAATGGCAGCCTGGGTCTGCAATCAGGGGATTCTTAGCACCCTCCGCCTTCGGCCACCAACCGCTGCCTTGGTTGGTGACTTTACAGCCTCCTGGGAATAAGGGCCATGCTTTATTTTTGTCTGTCATAATTGTATATATTTATTTGAAAAATATTTATCATTTACACAAACATTCATTCTGCCTTATCAGGCACTGAGAAGAAAGACCATGGTGTTTCTTGATCTTAAACTCAGACGTAAAAAGCCAATAAACTCACCACACTGGCTAATGCGTGTTGGTGAGCAGCCCATCCATGTTTGTATACTATATGAATAATCACATAGTAATAACAGCTGCAATGACAAGAACGTATGGAGTGGACATTAGGAATTTGCCCTGCTCGGTTCCTTTAAGGCCTGCAAGAGGAATCAAAGGGTCTCCTTTCAAGTGAAGGAAGATTGCAAGAATTAGAAGAAGAACTGTCTTATATTAAATGGGACATTATTGGACTTTGTGAAGTTAGAAGAAAAGGTGAAGAAACAATTGATTTAAAAAGTGGACATATACTCTATTATAAAGGCACCCATATTGGAAATACAAGTGGAGTAGGATTCATTATAAATAAAAAGTGGAAGAACAATATTGTGGAGATTGGTGGTGTATCGGACAGAGTTGCAAGATTAGTTATACAACTTAATAGCAGATACCAAATGCAGTTAATTCAGGTTTATGCCCCAACAAGTTCTCATAGTGATGAAGTAGTAGAAGATTTTTATATGGATGTACAAAAGGCTTTTGATCAGAGTAAACAACATTTTAAAATTGTTATGGGAGACTTTAATGCTAGAATTGGTAGACACATGAAAGATGAAATTGCTGTAGGTAATTTTGGTTATGGTAATAGAAATGAGAGAGGACATAGACTTGTGGAGTTTGCAGAAAAAGAAAAACTTTATATTATGAATTCATTTTTTGAGAAAAATGTTAAAAGGAAATGGACATGGAAGCATCCAAATGAAGGTACAGCAGAATTGGATTATATTTTGACTAACAGGAAATACATATTTCAAGATTGTAATGTTCTTAATAAATTTAACACAGGAAGTGATCATCGATTAGTAAGTTACGTGTTAATGTAAAACTAGAGAGACAAAAATTATTAAGAAAAACAATATTTACAGTTGATATTTCTAATCTTCAGAAACATTGTAATGAATTTAAATTAGAACTTACAAATAGGTTTTAAGTGTTAGGAGATTTTGAACATGATTCAGATTTGAATGAAATTAATATGAAAATAACTGATACACTTTTAAAAACTGCAACAAAGATAGCTGGTAGAAAAAAGCAGCAATTGACTAATAAAATTTCTACTGAGACTAGAGAATTTATGAAGACAAGAAGGAATATGAAAATATACAAAAGTGATGTATTAAAAAGAATTGAATATCTCGAATTTTGTAAAATGGTACGGAAAAGAGTTGAAAATGATATAAGAAAGTATAACTGTGAAATAGCAAGGAAAGCTGTAGAAGAAAATAAAAGTCTCAAGAATGTTAAACAACATTTTAGTATTGGTAGGAAATTTATATCTGCAATAAGAAAAAAAAGATGGAATTATTACTAAAAAGAGAGATGACATCATGAAATTGGTAGAAGATTTTTATCAAGAATTATATAGTAATAAAGAACAAGTACCTCCTATATCTATTACATCTTCCGAATTGCCCAGAATTTTAAATGAAGAAGTGAGACATGCAATTGAATGTATGAAGAAAGGAAAGGCTCCAGGAAATGATGGAATTATAATTGATATATTAAAAGAAGCAGGTGAAGAAATAGAAACAATTTTAGCAAAGTTATATACCAAATGTCTAAATGATAAAGATGTACCAGAAGATTGGAAGAATGCAGTAATAATATTAATATTTAAAAAAGGTGATAAAGAAGATATTAGAAATTACAGACCTATCAGCTTTTTATCAGTTTTATATAAAATTTTTACCAAGATAATTACAACTCGTCTACAGAGGACTTTGGATTTCCACCAACCAAGAGAACAAAGCTGGATTTAAAAGTGGTTTTAGTACAATAGATCATATCCAGGTATTGAGAGAAGTCATAGAAAGGACAAATGAATATGAGTTGTCATTATGTTTTGGATTTGTAGATTATGAAAAGGCATTCGATTCTATACACATTTCTTCAGTGATTAAAGCATTGGATCATCAAGGTATAGATCCAGGTTATTGTCATATTTTAAAGAATATTTATAAAAATGCAACAGCAACAATTAGATTACATAATGATACTGGAAAAATCAACATTGAAAAGGGTGTAATACAAGGTGACTCCATATCACCAAAACCTTTTACAGCAGTGCTGCAAGAAGTATTTTGTGGATTAAAATGGGAAACTAAAGGAATGAAAGTAAATGGAGAGTATTTAAGTCATTTAGATTTTGCAGATGATGTAGTTGTTTTTGCAAATAATGCTTCAGAGCTGCAGGAAATGTTGCAGGAGTTAGCAGATGAAAGTAGAAAAGTAGGACTAAAGATAAATGTTAAAAAGACTAAAGTAATGTTTAATCGATTTGCTCAAAATATGAAAATAAAGATTGATTATGAAGAATTAGAAGAAGTTAACAGTTACAAATACCTTGGTCAGATTATTAATACAGATGGAAACATAATGGAGGAAATTAATCATAGAATTAAACTTGGTTGGAGTGCTTTTGGTAGAAATAACTTGATACTAAAAGGAAATATGCCTATGTGTTTGAAAAGGATGGTTTTTAACAAATGTGTTTTACCAGTTCTTACTTATGGATCTGAGACTTGGACACTTAATAGAAGAGCAATACAGAGACTTCAGACCACTCAAAGGAGTATGGAGAGATGTATGTTGGGAGTAACAAGAAGAGATCGAAAACGCAATGTATGGGTAAGACAACAAACAGGTGTTACTGACCTTATTGAAAAAAATTAAAAGATTGAAATGGAGTTGGGCTGGACATATTGCTAGAAGAAATGATAATAGATGGACAATTGAAATTTTAAACTGGATTCCAAGAGATTGTAAAAGACCCAGAAAGAGACCACATGTGAGATGGATGGATGAAATAAGAAAATGTGCAGGGGTGTTGTGGAAAAGAGAAGTTAAAGATCGGAGAAGATGGATTAAACTTGGAAAGACCTTCATCCTGCTGTGGATTGATAATGGTTGATGATGATGATGATGATGATGCAGATGAAAAATATATATATATTTTATTAAGAGAAATTTATTATGTGATACAAACTTATATTTTGGTTATTACATGCTATTTCAGTATAATATAAATTGTTTATTTTGTTACACCATGGTTTCAGATGTTAAATCATTCAGCTTTAACATATTTACTTCTATGTATTTAGTTGTTTCTCCAGCACTTCAATTCTGTAGATTTAGCAATCATCTTCTTTATTTGAAGTTTCTCCAAGTGGTGTTTACCAAATAATCTGGAGCTATTAAATTATCTCTTTGTTTGATTTTTTTTCCTATGATTTTTAGTCCCATTCCCTGTGGATCTACCAATTTCCCAATGGTGATTTTACATTGTATGCACCATAATGAATATTTAGTTATAAATTTATTTAAAATTTATTTACTTTTATTTATTATGAAATAATGTATTATTTTTATTCTCATCAGTTTATCTAATAGAGCCCATTTAATAAAACAAGCTTTTCATATATGAAAATTAAAAATCTGAACAAACAGAAATCAGGATTTTTTTAAATTGTATTTAAGAGAGTGTGAAGTATTAACATTATATCCTTTTTTCTGCTATAGATTGTAGAATATGTATTGACATTATAGGATATGATTGTAGAACTTATTATAAAATAACAAAAACTTAATGAAGTAAATATGAATTTAAGAACAAAAAGATATTTAATAATTTGTAAATTGTATAGGTAATTGACTCATATTAGTGTGAGAGAAATAAATCATAGGAAGAACTAAGGGTTGAATTAACGTATTAAGATCAAAGACCTTTGAGTGAAAATGTATTTTTGTCTTTGGTATTTAACTAATGTTTCTTATCCAATTCTCTGTCATTATTATGAAATTTCAATCTTACAAACATTTACAGTCTAAAATAGCAAGCTGATCAAAGACTCATGGAATGTTGTATATAATATATAGCAAAATGGTGAAATGTGTTGGTAAGAAGAAGAGTAAAAGTCTACTTTATAATCATAAGAAGAAATAAAATAAATTGAAGTACCATTGAGTTACAAGAAGTGTCTGTAAATGGAAGATGAAAATTTTGAATTGGATTCTGAGAAATGAAAGCATTCCAAGAAATATTCCTAACAAAATGAATGAATAAAGTCAAAAATATGGAGGTTTTTTTTTTGGGATTAATAGTAATTATAAGTGATTATTTACTACATGTGTGTGTGTCATTTGTAATAAAATCATTATCTTTTTGTAATAAAAATGTAATTTAATTTTTTTAACAAGTATTTATAATAGTTTATTGTAACCTGCCTTTAGATTATTATTAAAACTTCACTGAAATGTGTTAACAATAGGCCAAACACATGCTATTAATGAAGTTGTTAAATGTTTATTATAAAATTTTTAAATTTTATATTTATTATGAGTGTTAAGGATTTTATTACATATATGTAGTTATAAGACCAGTCTTAAAATTTAAAAAATAAATAATAGTATCTAAAATTTTTAACAATGATTTAATTGGGATTACAAAAATACCCATCTATATATATATATATGGGTATGTGTTAGATTAGTTTTTATTGTTACAAGTATAATGTCAATAAAGAATATATAAATATTTAATGTATATATATACATTGTCTAAAAAAGAAAAATGTTCAAATATTATATAAGGAGAATGTATCCTGTATGCATACATAATTTTAGTGAATTTAGTTTGATTCAATGATATTCATAAACCTGATTGATACAAGTTTCTAATGTAAACAAAAGAATTAATATAAAAGATAAAATGGAATTTTTTTTTTTAAAACATCAGTCAGTATTTACTGGGGAAAAAAGTTGAAGTAACTATTGGCATATTACACAAGACTTCAATTTTTCAGTTCTACATAATACTATAAAAAGATAAGTAAAACAAAATATTGAATTGCTAACTTAAATAAAGTTCAAACAAATAAGAAAAAAACTGATATTCAAATGAAATAATGTCTTTGTTTACTATAAACTTTCAGTTACACAGTATAAATACATGTATTAGATTTTTGTTTTCTTAAAAGAACTGTATTCACCAATCATTGTGGTATAGATGTTATAATAGATAACATTTGAGAGGGGAAATATCTATGAATTCTATGGATAAATAATATGTTTGTGTGTCAATCTATGTTTAAAAAATCATTTTCACAATATGCAAAGAAAGAGAGAGAGGATAAGAAATAAAAAAAATATAAGATTTGTATTTACTTTGATTGTTTTTTTATAGCAATATCAAAAATTTAATTATCATTCCTAATGTTGCTTTATAATATAAATTGCTCTATATTGTGTTTTACCTCTTCTTCCTTCATCATACACTCAGTAAAAAATAGAGAATAAGAGGGGGGTTTTTTTTTCTCAATCTTTTGACTAATATTTGGTTTTTGACTGAGAGTGTTAAATTAAAGGGATTCTAGCAAAATGACTGATTAATAAAATGTAATCTTTATAGTTGGCAATTTAATTATGATACAGTGAAGTGTTTGCTGTATTTCTAAAATTGAAATATTAGAATAAATTATGTGAAGAGGGTGGCAAGTAATACAAATTAACTTTAATAATTTATCATTTGATCTTAGTAATATGTTGTTTAGTTAATCCTTTTTGTGTTTGAACAGAAAACTTTATTATAATTACAAGTGGTTTTTTTTTTATTTTATGATGTAACTCCAAGTTTTAAATCGTAAAACAAATTGTGTAAATAAATAGCAATCTATTATTAGCTATGATCATGTATTCTCACTTATTTATAATACCTTTGTTGCATAAATACCTCAATCAATCTTTGAACATAGAAAAATTAATATACTTAAAATCTTTTTATTTTTCATTTTAAAAAAAAACTCTTAAAGAGAAATAGTCATTTAGAAAAAGTCTTTTTTTTTTAATTAAAAGAAAAACATATACAGTACTTAACATTATTATTCATTTTAAAAATATTTCATCTCTCCGAAATTAAATCACTAAAAAAATTTAAATGAATTAAAAATCTAAGAATTTTGTTAATTTTTAATTAATCAATAGTTAAAATAATTTTAAATAAGTTTTCTAATTACTTTATGTATATATATTTTTTGGTTGTTGGATATATTTTTATGTGCTTAAAAATGTGGATATATAATATATGTAGTGTTAACAAATCAGTTATATAAAAGTAAGTATCACAATTCCCAAGCAAACTAATTTATTAATTCTTGTTTTTCATGAAATCAGTATTCACAATTTTTTTTGTGGAATCAGTAACTTGGCTATAACCAACAGATACTCCTAATATTTATCTTTTTAAATCTTCTAAATGTCTTTTCAACAATTTATTATATATATAAAATTTGAATATAAATATAAAATTTCATAATAATAAAAAACTGATTTTTTATTGTTTATGAATAATATTTTTATAGTAAATTTATGTTAAAACAATTAGATTTTTAAAATAGTTTCAAGGGTGCTTTTGTAGAAATAACCTTTGAGATCTCATTTAGCAAACTAATTTAATATGGCTTTAACATCCTGCCATTGTGTTTAACATTTTAATTTTAAACATTCGTTTATTTCCAATAAAGACAAAATATTAATAGCGCGTTATTTTAAGTGATATAAACAATCTAATCTTTCAACAGCAATTTAGTTTATCTTTTGCACTTTTTAAACATGTAGACTTTCTTCTTTTTTTTAATAAATAAAATGTCGAGATTTATTTTTTCATTTATGTCTACACGAATATATTAAATAAAATCAAAAAAAATTATTATTAATAAATAAATTATTTCTTGAATACTTATGATACAGTTGTTTCTTCATATTATCTCTTTTTTTAATTTTGTTCATCAAGGATAAGAAAAGTTTATCGTTGTTACTAATCAAAATATTGAATATTAATTTGCATCTGATGGATCAGATTGTAAATAACAAGAAAGTAGCCATTCTTATTGCTGGGAAGAATCTGCTTTTAATGGCGTCAATTAGAAGTAATGGTGTATGTTTCTTCATTTTGGATATTGCAAGGATCGTATTCCTGTGAGTTTGAAGTGCTTGACACTGTGAAAACAGATGATTGACAGTTTCATTTGCATTGAGACAGAGCTGGCAAGTAAAATTTATTTTTGCAATTCCTCTTCTGTAAGAGAGAAAATGGTTTGTAGGTAGAGGGTCTAAGTTAATCTTTAAGATAAAATCGAGATATTTTGGCTCCAGATGCCAATACCTGAATTTTCTGATGATGATATTGTTGCTAATATTAAGCATAGCAGGATTTGGAGTGCTATTAATATGGATGATGCTATATGCCTCCCAGAAGTTGATCTTCGTAAATGTGTGGTCCACTATGTTTATATTTTTATTAATTGAGATTATAGATGTAAGCCAATCATTCTTTTTTGATGGAGGCCGATCAGTAGGGACAATTTGGGTGAAAAACATGGCATTAGGATAATTTGTTTTGAGCTTATATACAGTATTGAAAGATTTTTGAATAAAGAAGGTATTAATGGAATGTAGAAATAGTCTGTTGAACTTAGAATACTTTTCCAGTTTTCTTAGGCTGATGGCTGCAATCTTTTTATTCCAGATAAGCTTGGAACATAAAGAGTTAATTTTTTTAATAAAATTGTTGGTGAAATTGCTGACTGGCATATAATAGTTAATTCTAGGAAATATTAGAATGTTAATTAAGGAGGTTTTGGCATGAATCGATATATAGACTTTGGAGAGAGCATTAGTAGTTTTCTGTGTTACATTGAAATCATCTCTTGAATAGATTTTCTCATAGCCAAATGGGATTTGAATACCGGAAATCCAAGAAAAATGTAAGGTTTGGCTGTAAACTGAGAGGCTATATTAGTACCTGTATTAATTCTCCAGGCAGAGGATTTATCCAAATTAACAAGTTTTTTTGTGAAGAATTGTGAATATTTTATCAGTTAAATGATTACTGCATTTAAAACAAATTGAAAATTATTTTCTGCATTTTTTTTTTACTAAGATTGTTGTTTTTATGTAACTTAATAGCTACTGAATTAAATTCATTAGAATTACTATTTTATTTAGAAATGTTATATTTTTTACTAACAAATTTTCACATATTAACTAACATATTCTTAATTTAAAAATGTGAATTATAATTGTATTTTTTTAAATTGTATTTCCAGTTCTTAATTATTTAAATATTTAATGTTGTAATACAAGTATTATGTATATACTTAACCAAGATGCAATTACAGAGGATTTGACCTCAGACTTTCAAGCTCCCCACAGTCATCCATTCTACTCAATACAACCGATACAGATAACCACATACATGTGAAAAAAAATAAGTGATCTTCACGATACATAATTCATGCTGAACTAACATTCATCAGTTGGTTCAAATCATCATCTCCCATATATATATAAATGGAGCACTGATTATATGTATGTGTGGGATATGATGATCCAGACCAACTGATAAGTGCTGGTTCAGCATGAAATATGTATATTGGAGATCATTTATTTTTTTCACATGTATATGGCCATGAGTTTCAGTTATCTTGGATAGAGTGGATGACTGCAGGGAGCTTGAGATTCTGGGCTCAAATCCTCTATAATTAAATATTATATTTTTTAATTGTTATATAAAATGCTGGATGCTGAACTCAGACCATTATTGGTTTACATTGTTTTTATTGACAATATTAGTGAATACATTTTAAAAGTACAAAGACAGGAGTTTAACACTATTAGTAAATTATTTACTAAGAGTGCTGATTTCAGGATACTTCTGAGAAAATAATTAGTAACAATAATGCTTGAATAAGACTTTCTCATTCTGTCTTGTAAGTTAAGTTGTTGACTCATCATAATTTATGTATTATTTTTAAACCAAGGTCTTTTTTTTTTTCATAACTGTTTTGTCATTCTTTTTTTATTGTCTTCAGTCATTCAGATTGCTATAAGATTTAATCATTACAAACAATTTCTATCAGTCATCTCTGCAGTAACATCTATTTGCTCTAGTTATACATAGCAATTCTGATTTCAATTTTTTCTTCTATTTTTTTTTTTTTGTATATAACTGAATTCATGAATATAATAAAGGAATGAATGTAAAATTCAAGAAATCTTTATTGATAATAAAATATGTGGTAGAATAAAATATACCTGAATATTTGAAAATTACAAGCATGAGATTTTTTTTTAAAAAAATAAGGGTAAAAAAATTGATTAAGGATAGAATAATTACAGATCAGTAAAAAAGAATTATGCATAAATTATTATAAACAGAATAATGTGTTGTTTGGAAAGTAATATATTATTTATAGCAATAACATCACAAACTTAATCTTGTAACAGTTTTTTTTTTTTTTTTTTGGGGGGGGGGGATAGAAAAGGTTTATGTAAATGATAAGAAATTGTGTATAAAAAGGATATGAATAAAGATCTTGATGAAATATTAAAAGTGTAAATAACATGAAAATGTCAATATTTACTAGTTAGTGGATTTAAAGTAAATGAAAGTGAGAAGTGATATGTGTGAAAGATAAGGGCAGTCATTTTCTCATATTGTTTGTGATATGTTAACAGGTTCAGGGATTAAACTATAATTATAAAATGCGCTGTATTTAGTTATAGGAAAAGAAATTGGGGAGAAATATATTTTGAAAGGATTCTTTATTTATTATGGAAAATGGAGAAACATCACTATCCTCTTATATTTTGCAAAGATTTGAGAGAGAAACTGAATTTTAAAAAAAAAAGTCAAAGATATTGCTAACACAAAAAAAAATGAGTGAGACATAAATATTAAAATTCATAGATGCATGCATAGATATATAATGAGTAAGAATTTGAAGAATTGAGGGGGGGGGATAGAAACGAAAGTCATTAAGAGGTGTGCATTTTTATCATAGTAAATATGGAAGTATGGCAATTGTTGTAAAAGGGGATTAATACTTTTAGGCTTATTGCACAGTTAATGGTATGTATTATTTAGGAAAATGAAGTATAAATTAAATGGAAAAGATTCAAAAAGAAATTAGAGCATTTATGGTGGAAAAAAATATGAGATACATCTGCAAAGTCTTTTCCTAGATAGATGAATTGATAAAGATTTTACATGAGATCAAAGCTTAAAGCTTTTTTAAGTTCATATTTATCATAAGTGATAATAACATTATTATCATAAATGATTAAATAATTATGAATAAAGTTTTTAATTCAATAGTTTAAAAAGTGAGTGAAAATATAGATAAAAATAGATGTGAAATTATTGGGTTTTTTTTAATTATTTATATATTGACAAATGGATTGAGGAAGAAAATAGAATTATGGAATAACTAACCATTGATAATTGGATTACAAAGAATTATACTGCTAACTGAAAGGAGATCCTCTGATTCTTTTTTCAGATCTTAATGGAATTGAGCAGGATAAATCCTAACATCCATTCCATACTTTTTTTATCATTGCAGTTATTATTACTATGTATGTTATTCATACAAATAAGCATGGATGAATTGTTTCCCAAGATATGTTAACTAATATGATAAGTTTATTGACTTTTTGCCTCAGAATTTAAAATAAACACTGGTCTTTTTTCTCAGTTACCTGATAGATTTTAATTGAAGTATTAGTTGAGATTTAATGAAGACAGGATAAATGCATGTGTGAATGATATTTTTATAGATGTTCAAAATCATGGCATACAAAACTAAATTATCACTCTTATGTCCAGTAGTTAGGAAGTTGCCAGCCAAAGGCAGAGGATCTTATAAATTCCATGATTGTGACCAAGGCTGCTGGTTATTGATGACCATTACTTTCAAGCAAAGGAAGATTGCATAAATTGAAAGAACTGTCTAATATTAAAATTGGACATTTTGAGGCTTTGTGAACTTAAAAAGAAAAGTGAAGAAAATTAATTTTAAAAATGGATTTGTACTTTATTATAAACCCAAGTGGAATGGAAACTATTATAAATAAACAAAAAGTGGAAGATCAATTAGTGTGGAAATTGATAGTATTTTAGACAAGCTGACAAAATTAGTTATTTGTATTTAATGGGATATCTTAAATGCAGAAATTCAGGCTTCTGTTGAAGAAATAGATGTATAAAATGCTTTTAATCAAACTAAACTATTTTAAAATGGTTGTGGTAGACTTTAAGGCTAGTAAATGCTTGAAAAATAATAGGGCTGTAAGTAAATTTTCTTTTAATGACAGAAATGAGAGAGGATGTAGATTTATGGAATAGCAGAAAATAAAAAACTCTCTAATAAGAATTCTTTCTTTAAGAAAAATGTTAAA
This sequence comes from Epiperipatus broadwayi, assembly GCA_028023455.1. Classification (NCBI taxonomy): domain Eukaryota; kingdom Metazoa; phylum Onychophora; class Udeonychophora; order Euonychophora; family Peripatidae; genus Epiperipatus; species Epiperipatus broadwayi. Next base: position 1,290,950 of record JAQFVV010012449.1, read on the forward strand.
CAGAAATGGTCATGAAATCATCCAAATGAAGATAGAGCAAAACTGGATTATATTTTCACTAGCTGAAAATATGTATTTCATCATTTTAATGTTCTTAATAGATTCAACATGGGAAATGATCATAAATTAATGAGATCTAAAATACATGTTAATTCAAAACTAGAGAGATGAAAACTATTAAGAAAGACAATATTAATAAGTGATATTCCTAAACTTCAGAAACAGTTTATTGAATTTAAATTGTAACTTGCAAATTATTTTAAATTTTAACAGACTTGAAAGTTGGTTCACACTTAAAGAATTCCAGAATAAGATGAACTGATAAAGTACTAAGAACTGCAAGAAAAATAGTTGGTACAAAAAGGCAACAATTTACCAAAAAAAGGAACATGAATGTTTTTTTAATAATCCATTAAGAAGAATTGAATATCTAGCATTTTTTGTAAAATGCAATTAGAAAAAGTTAATTAAGATATATGAAAATATATTTGTGAATTGGAAAGGGAAGCTGATGATGAAAACAAAAGTTTCAAAAATGTAAAACAATAACTTGATATTGAAGAAGTTGTATTAGTATCAAGAAGAAAGATGTAACTATTATTGAAAAAAGAGATGACATTATGAAATGTGTGGAATTCTATAATGTAGGGTCAAGAAAATATCTCCTACAATAATTATATTTTGTGGATTATGCAATTAAATCTATAAAGAAGAAAGCTCTAGAAAATGCTGGAATTATTATTGAGATCTTAAAAGAAACAGGTGAAGAATTAGAAAAATTACATTTTGAATATCTTAATGATAAGAATGAATAGCATTTTACTAAAAGTATTTAGAATATTCAAATGGGAACCTCCAAGGGAATAAAAGTAAGTGGAGATTATTTAAGTTATCTAGATTTTGCAAATGTTCTGTTTTATAAATATTGCTTCAGATGTTCAGAAAATGTTGCAAGAGTTATCACATGAAAAAGAAAGAAATACTAAAATAAAGGTCAATATTTTTTTTCAAAAGAAGAAAATGAAGATTAATAATAGAGAATTAGAAGGAAATAATCACAGATTCATTGATCAGATTATTAATGTAGATGGAAGCATAATGGTTATAATTAACAGAATTGAATTTGGTCAGAGTGATTTTTGTTATAAATAACTTAATATTAAAAGGAATTATATCTACTTATTTGAAATGGAAGATTTTTAGTATATCTATTTCTCCAACATTCAATTATGGATATGAAACATAGATACTTAGCAAATGAGTAATATGGAGATTTCAGATCACTTAATGAAGAATGAAGTTATGTATTTTAGGAGTAACAAGAAGAGTTTAAAAACAAAATACATAGATGACAGAGCAAACAAATATCAGTGATATTATTGAAAGAATAAAATACTGAAATTAAGCTGAGCTGAACATATTTCTAAACGAGATGATAATAGATGGATAATTGAAGTTTCATATTGGGTCCTAATTTAGAAAGAAATCACATGTGACATGGATGGAGAAATAAAGAAGTTTGTAGATGTTGTGTGGGAAGAGGAATGTGGATTGTTTTAACTAGATCAAAACTTTTTGAATGTTGTCCTGCAATTGACAATGAATAATTGAAAATGATGCTGATGATGACATTAAATTTGGTTAGAAAATAAACCATATGATGGTCAATAAGACAGAAGAAATGTGGGGGGGAAATAAACAGAATACATTGGATTATATAAAGCAAATAATATTAACCCTGAGAATGATAATAAGTAATGAATATTTTGTATGGAAATTAATGAAAGAAGAAATAAATGGTGAAGGTATGTATAATATATGTAAAGATTTTTAAAAAATAAGTTAAATACAAGACATTTTAAATGTACAATTTTGAAATAAGCAATTTAGAGATTTTTTTTTAGATTGTGGATAGAACTAGTACACTTAATTAAGGGATAGATGTTATAAATCACAAAAATTATATTGTTAAAATAGATTGGGGAGACATTATAAAAGTATTGTCGTGTCTATCATTCCTTGATTCAATATGTTGAAGGGAGAATGGCTCTGGAAAACTGAATAATCAAATTACTTTGCACAGTAAAAATTGTTTATATGGATATTTTTAAAGGAATCAAATAAGTATTAGCTATTATAGTAAACTGCTATAAAAATAAGCTACAGAATAAATTTATTATATAATTGGTTTTATATATGCTTATATTTTTATACAACTATATGTATAAAATTAGGTTGTTATTGTTGTTTTTATTTTAAGGATTCCAAGTTTAAATTACTGTAAAATATTTCTTCCAAAACGTTTTCTTTAAAAAATAAACTTGTTAATTTTTTTTTTTCCATGTATAAATCATTCAATTTTTTTATCTGTTTTTATGTCTCTATGAATTTGATAGTTCAAAAATAACAAGTATATATAAAATAGTTTAAAATTGCAACAATATAACAATTTTTATACATCTTGTACATGTACTATATAATATACTATCTTTAACAGACGTTAATGTAATGATTCTGATAATCATGCTAAATCTTATGTAAAAAATTAGCAAATTGTATGAGTAACAAAAATGATTTATTAAAAGTAGAATAAATCATCTTATTAATGCAATAGCCTATTAAGGTTTCTAGTATAGTTCTAAAATTGAAACAGTAGAATAAATTGTGTTAAAAGGGTGACAAGAAATATCAAGCTAACGCTGATAATGATTGAATGTTACTACTTTGTCATAGTACTTTGTTTTCTAATTGATTTTTTTTTCTTTAGGACAACCAATATATACTCTTAAAAATAATATTAGATTATTTTTAACTAATGCTATTGCTAAATATCCTTCTGGAATTTATTCAACAATTTATGAGGATAGTTTGATGTTTTAAAATGGACTAACTACTCTAGCGACTATTTTAAGTTAGAGTACTCTTTGTACTATAATGATTAGTAGTGATAATGTGGAGTTTGAATTTGCCTTTATAAAATTTGGATTTATTTTAAAATTTAAACAATTTGGGTTTTTTCTTTGTGGTATCTAACCCATAGCCAACCTAACTAGCTATCCTCTGTTGGCTGTCAATAGATATTCTTAACTAGTACAAGAGTAAAAAATTGTAAAGAATACTAACATTGTTTTTTCTATATGTACTATTGGATAGTCCTGCATCCAACCATGGGCCATTTTAGTATTGAAATGGTAGTATGGGAATACGAAAATTTATATTAATATTTATATGTTTGATATATTTTTATTACCATTATTGAACAGCTATGAACTGACTTTTTTTTTAGATAGAAAAGTTAAGATCCCATATTAATTTTAAGACTCTAGTTAAATGAGCCAGTTTTCTGTCTAACTTCCTTTATAGCATTAATTTACTAAATTAGTATGAGTTTTGAAATAAAACCTCTAGTACAGGCAATAGTTTCAATGAGTCAACTTTTTTTTATTTGAAATGTCTATTATATAAAAATTGCAATTTTTTTTAATGGATAGTTGAGATTTTGGTAATGAATAGCAAATTCCTTTGATTTTGTTATACTACTTAATCAACTTTCCAGCGTTGATATGCTGCTATTCTTGAATAACTATCAAGAAACTTACAATTTATTCTCAATAGATAATTGAAATCATGTATGATAAACAACAGAAAAGTTATCACAACTACTTCATGCCTAATTTGTAATATTCTCAATGCACATGAGTCAAAAAATTTACTTTGTCACTTAAAAGCCATTAATCATTGCAAGGAAAACAAATAATTATGTAATAAGTTCAAGCAAACTGGTCTGGTGATTGTATTCATATTGATAATTCTCAAAATTAAAATTATTGTTGAATATTGTATATACCATATTTGTAAGATTTATTATTATTATCATCATCATTATCATCACTATTATTACTAACATTACTACTACTACTTCTATGACGGATTTAATAATCTTGATTAAACCAGAAAAGCAATTGAGTATTTTTAAGTAATGGATTTTTTTTCTTTCAGATTTCTTAAGTACCAATCTAATTCATTAATAGCATCATATAGTATTATTTGAATTATGTTTCTTGAGACTGGTTATGATATTAGGAATATTATTAGATTTATTTATTTATATAAATCCATAAATAGAACATATCTATTCTTGCTTTCAGATATCAGTTGTTTCTGCCATTGTGAATCAGCCCCGTCTTCAGCCTTTTTTATTTCGTAATTACAACTTGCCACCTCGTGTACATTCACATTATGATGGAAAATGTCACTATAAAATGTGGGAAGCTGTGCGAGCATCAGCTGCAGCACCTGGATATTTTGAAGAATGCAAATTAGATGACCTTGTTCATCAGGTATGTTTTTCTGTCATTATTTGTATATATACCATATACTGAAGTATGGCATATATATGTGTGTATTCATATAACAAATAGTAATATATTAAATGATAAGTCTAATAGATATACTGTTCAAATAAAATTTTTTAGCAATAATGCTATTTTTTAAAAAAAAAAAAACATAACATTTTATTTTTGCTTTTTTTTATTTTACTTCATCTTTTTCTACATATCCTTAATAAAAATCATTTAAAAATGAATTGTTAATGTTGTTTAAAATTACCATTTTTTAATTAAAGTCGCAGTTGTGTTTGATAACAATAAATCTTCTATTTCTGGAGTGAATTCTGTCTCAAATGCTTTTACTGATCTCTGCTTAATGCCAGTATTATTCTCATTTCTAATTTTATAATATTTTTATTGATGTGGATTGAGTGGTCAGTTATTTCTGAATCAAACTCATATTGTTCCAAACAAATTCGAAATTTTTCAGACATTAAACATTATGCTTATGTTGTGTTTTTGACTATGCTGCCAAACTTTAAAGTAGTATATTTTATTTACATATTAGTTTTTACGTTATTATGATTATTTTATTATCAGGATTCTTTAAATTTTGTATATATTGTAATGGTTGGAATGAGCATACAACAGCAAAATCACCACGAGGGTGACTTCAACCACCACAACCCACTCCAATGCCACATAATACTTCATTTTATTTGGCTTGATAATCAGGGACAGAGAGATTTTTATAATTAGATTATAAATATGACTTCTTCATGCAAATAAGGCACCCAATGTAATATATATGTGAAAATACAAACACTTTATTAGTAATAAAATTACAAACAAAATAAACAAAAGAAATGACTATCACTTAATTTGTTGCTAGATCATAAGAGATGGAATTACATGACATTTAATTCATAAGCACATGTGTAGAAAGTTTCACTGCATATCTTATATATAAATAAAGGATCTTGGATGATATATCTATTTGATCTTTGGGGCAGATATCCCTCAAGCAGATACATGATTCTAAGTAAAATAGCTTTTAATAAGAGAGTTAATTCTCAAATTAATATGATTAAAATAGATGACTGCCTAATTCTCATGATCATGACCCATCAATGCCTAAATATCAGGCTTTAACATACACAAGGAAGGAAGGCAGTACTGGGTTGCTGCAGTAATAAACAATACAATAATGAGGTAGACTGGAATATGCTCACCTCCACGAGGCCATACCAAAGAAATCATTGTAGGAAAAAATGAGCATCTCCCATAATCATCAATAAATTGCACCAACAAGTAGGAATGATCCACTGCCCAATTAGTAATATAAAACGAAGCCACTGGGTCTGAAATAGAAAGGAATATTCCCACATTTGCTTAGACCATATTCAAAAGGAACCCAGCTATTCTATTTTCTCTGAAGCAGGAATGTGCATTTGCTGGAGGAATGACATACAGTAAACATGAAGTTAGACAACCCAGTAATGCCAATTTATATAATGTAATGAAAAATTTGCTTTAAACTTAAATATATATGAATAATACATGAACAGTCCTGTCATAAGATTACAATATGCCAATATTTATTATATAGGCTAAATCAGAGTCTATGCAGTTATTATATATTTAAAAAATTTGGGAAAGAAAATTATTTCCTGCTAAATTGAAGATCCATCCCATAGGTCTTACATATATAAAGAAATATTGATACGATAGCCTACAATGATAATAGATTAAATTGTATTAAAAGTTTTATACAATTAAACTATCATATCTACAGTGTACATATATATTTGTCCTTTTTAAAACAGAATACAAGATTTTAACTTTTAAACTTCATAAGAATTAAATTTTATTTTAAAACTGAAAGTTGTTTATAAATCACATTATGCAGTATATATATACTTGTCCCTTCTAAAAGAAAATAAAGTTTTAATTTTTATTTTTAGAAAAATTGTTTATGAACCATTCGTAATTGCGCTAATGGCTCATATTACATATTTGAAATAACTGATTTTGAATAGACAAGTTTAAATAGCAAATAATAAAATAAAATAAAAAACAAATTAAGATCAGTGAGAAGAGGGATTTAAATGTCCTGACTTGATAGAATTACTGGACTGTTAAATATTTAGTTACTGTAATATACTTACTAATTTGCCTCCTTTATCTGATTCTTAACTAATAAGTCTAGCAGATTTAAAAAAGATCAAATATATTACAAAAGTTGATCTTCCTTAATATCGAATTAATTAAGCATAGGTTAAAATACACTATGAAAGACATATTTTAATAATACAATAAACTAATGATCAGCATTTCAAACTAATGCACATGCACTTTATGAATCTTAATAATAAATGAATACTTCTCACTTTCAACACAAGATAAAGTCTTTGTGAAAGAATAGAATGAATCCACCTATTCTTTCAACCCAAATGCTTAAGTATGGGCAAATCTTAAGTACTGGAAATGAGAGCATGGAGATATTAACCAATTACTTTAAATTACTTTTACTATGTCTGAATGAATGATGCCTGCGAAATTTACTAGAATTTACGATACGTCATTCTTAAATGAAATTAAACATATGTAAATGAGTTATTTATTTTTATATAACACTATATAAAATAAATAACTCATTTACATATCTTTAATTTCATTTAAAGATGTATCGTAAATTCTAGTAAATTTCGCAGGCGTCATTCATTCAGACATAGTAAAAGTAATTTAAAATGATTAATTAATATCTCCATGCTCTCAGTTCCAGTACTTAAGATTTGCCCATACTTAAGCGTTTGGGTTGAAAGAATAGGTGGATTCATTCTATTTTTTCACAAAGATTTTATCTTGTGTTGGAAGTGAGAAGTATTCATTTATTATTAAGATTCATAAAGTGCATGTGCATTAGCTTGAAATGCTGATCATTAGTTTATTACAATGCATAAACATCGCGCTATATAAAAATAAATAACTCATTTACATATGTTTAATTTCATTTAAGAATGATGTATTGTAAATAATACAATAAGAATAGTTCATATAGTACTAAAAGAAAACACACTTTAAGGAACGGTTAATAAATAAATTGTGTAAGCAAAAAAAATAGCATATTAATGAGGCTTTAACTGTTTTACCGATAAATTGAAATTTATAAAGTTAAAATAAATCACTATTTTAATTAGACCTTTGCAGGATTTTGATAAATCATAAAACACTATGCTAAACTTCCTGGTATAGTTCATTGGTCATATGGGGTAGGGCTCTTGGATATTAGCTGGCTGGTCATTCAGTGATATTATATACTGGGGCTTTCTTTTGATGGTAATGGCATAGCATGTCAGCAACTTTAATCGTCAATTGTATCCAGGAACGTTAGCAGCTTCACATTTTATTGTACTGTGGCACTCCATACTCACGCTCCTTTGGAGATGGCCAGAGAAATTGACGGCTGGTCATAGTGTGATATAATCTACATTAGCTTAGAAAACTATACAAAAAGTAACACTATTTCTTTCCCGCTCCTATATATATCCCTCAAAACAAAAGCATCTGAATGTTTTCCAAATTGATTAATTAATTTTAAACTTAGAGAAAATTCTTTTCTTTGCTAGTTTAATTTTATTATTTTACTAATTGCATTTTCTGAATTAAATTCCGAATACTTTTGTTTTTATCAAATCTCCCAGTAATTACATGTTTTTGTCACTTTTTCCATAAAATAATTCCAAAATTAGAATTTAATTTATACATTCTTTTAACATCAGTTGATTTTAGTTAATTAGTTAAATTTTCTTTGCTGACTTGAAACACCCCCCCCCTCTTTTACTCCCACATAACAATATTAAATTGTGTAATAAAATTAAATTTTATAGTAAAATTAAATTTCTGTATACATTTTTTTAAACGCCTTAGATTTACAACTTAATGGCAACAATATATACATGAAGCATATATATATATGCATGTATTTATATCACTGCTTCAATATATATGCATAAATAAAGCCATGTGGCATATTTTATTAGAATAAAATCAAATAATATATGTATTTAAACATGAAATGTTAATGAAAGCATGTTAAAAAAATTGTTATGCAATATTGGATTTCCCAGTGTTGATCAAGATTTATTGCTTGCTTGTTTTGATTACATTATTAGAGAAAACAGTTGGTTTGTTATTTGGGAAATTCATAAGTTTGAGTATCATAAATAACAGACCTGAATTTGTGTTCCATGGACTTTGAGTTTTAGAGTCCATTACTTTTTCTTAGTACTAAACCATACAGAAAATTACAATATTCACTTATTGTGGATCTGCCTTACAGAAAAAAATATTAATTAGCATATCAGTTTCCATCACTATATCCAACTCTTATAAATTATTTACTCAGCTATCATTTTAATGATTTTTTTCAAATCTTGATAAACTTTTCTCTAATATATATATATATATAAGATTTAAATAAAGCTCAAATTAAAAATCTAATTAACACTTTTGTTATTGAATATGGTAATCTGAGCAGTTTATAAGTAGTTTTCTTATGAGGCGATTAATGAATTTTTTAAAAAATTGGGTATGTTCTCTGTCTGACAACTGGATAAATAAACAACAAACTACTATAATTAGGCAATAGTACTTGTGTATGTTGATGTTATTTGCTTCTTTTTTTAATACACTTAATTTTCTTATTTCAATTTTACCTTATTAAGTTGCAATACTATATAAATGTTTGCTATAAAAATAATACTGTTAATAGAAAAAAGAGTCAGGGGCAAAATAATTTTGTAATGCTGTACATCTGCGATTTCTCAAAAAAAAAAAAAAGAATAACCCAAAATTAAGGATCATATGAATAAATTATATATAACCAGATTAATACAATATTTAGAAGCAATTTTAAGAAAAAATGGCAAAAATATGATTTTTAAAATTATAATCTTTAGGTAGAACAATTATTTCCTCCCATTTTCTGAATGATTTGATCTAGGTTTGAGATGGTCATTTTAAGTTTTTTAAAAGACAAAAACATTAATGAAAACAAGAAAAAATATATTTGTCTAGTAATCAGTAGGAAAAAAAAATGTGCAATGAAAATACAAAAGTGGAATTCTTTAAAAATTATATCAAAGTGAGATATATTATTAATTAGAAGAATTATAAATTGTGCTTGTTTTTGTTTATTAACTTATTTAAAACTGTAATATTAGTCAAAGAGTCAGTCTAATAAATAAATCCCAGACCAAGATGTAAAAGAAGTTTTTTTTTATGCCCTTTGAACTCTTCATAACGTTTTGAATTGGATTAAGAATAATATTCATCTAATTTTCATATTCAGGAAATGACTTCTTTTTTCTTTTTTTTTAATTTAAAAACATTTATTTAAATTCATATTTGAAGTAAATTAAAATATTTGCATTGAATTTTTTTTTTTAAAAAAAAGAAGAAAACATGCTTATTTGGTTAAATTAAAAACTATGAATAACAAAAGCATATATGTTACAGATTCACTCCAATAACCACAACAATAATAATGCTATAAGTTTTTGCTTTGAAAGATTTAATATAAGTATGGATTTTCTCTATGTAGTCATTTTTAACCATGAATATGGCTAATTTTTATAGCATGTTATTACTTATTAAGTTGCACTATCATGGACAAATTTTGGCATTTATGATAATAAAGAACTTGCACAGCAGTTACTTTTTTTAATCATTATCAAAAATATATAAAATGCATCTCATTATTAGGTTGTAGATTTCATGAACAATTAATTTACATGACCTGCTTTTATTAGATGAAGCATTTTACACCAGGATTTATCTCCTAATATATAGACAAATTGATTTTTATTTGTTTTGTTTTTTCAGGGAGAAAATTGATAGGTTCTAGATTTTATGAACAATTAATTTCTATGGCCTACTTTCATTAGATGATACATTTGACATCAGGATTACATTTTTTAATACATAGATAGATTTTTGTTTGTTTTTTTTGTAGGGAGAAATTGATTTTAAAATATAGGATCAGTGGCACTACCTTTTCTAAAAACCCTTTTATATTGCTCAGTATATAAATCAGGGTGATGTTAAATTATTTACCTTGATAAAAAGTATAAATTTAAATAATTTTATATTCATCTTCAGAAAAGTTGAGATATTTCATGAAACTTTGCAAAGTATCTAATTGAATATCTAGAGTGATCTTTTAAAATATTTTTGTATCACTAATGTTTACCTATACATTAATATTATTATTTTTGTATTTTTTTCATACTTTTATTGCTTGTCATACTTTTACTTGTTAATAAATTGTTGTCTAATAATCTCTTTTTATTACTTCAATACATTACATTAAAAGAGAATGATTTATTAAAGTCTTCCAATTTATTACTGTGATAGTTTGTCCATCAGTCGTCTGGATGGCAATAGTATTTATAATTTTTATAGACTATGCTGAACACCTTACTCTATACAAATACAATGAAGATCTTTAGGCTGTTTTTTTTCATTTAATCATTATAGTTATTGATATGTCATGGTTATTGCTTTAAGTGGAAATTATTTTATTGGTTTATTTGCTCTCATTGACTGTGGTTAATTAGGTATTTGTCATTATTCTAAATCCATTAGTTCATTTGTATCACCAACAAATTTTATAAAGGTGTCTTTGCTACAGGCAGACTGTATATACGTAATGCAAAAATAAATAAGATAATTTAGATTTTTTTTATATGTCAGTTCAATTTTTTATTTGAAATTTAAACTTACATTATATTAGAATAAATGTAAATGTTCAATAAGGTTGTTGTTTTTTTTTTTGAACCGAAAAAAATTTTATTACATAATTTTTTTTTTTTTACAAATTTGGAAATGATGATTTGATATTCATCTCAACATTATGAAGTATATATAAAGGGATAGACAAATAAAAATCAAAGTAAATACAAGTGATCTGTGGGCAGAGATTCTCTATGAATATCTAACTACTGTGATATGCTGTCATTTTTCAATATTTATTTTGCTACAAAAGTAATTGCTCTCATTGACTGTGGTTAATTAGGTATTTGTCATTATTCTAAATCCATTAGTTCATTTGTATCACCAACAAATTTTATAAAGGTGTCTTTGCTACAGGCAGACTGTATATACGTAATGCAAAAATAAATAAGATAATTTAGATTTTTTTTATATGTCAGTTCAATTTTTTATTTGAAATTTAAACTTACATTATATTAGAATAAATGTAAATGTTCAATAAGGTTGTTGTTTTTTTTTTTGAACCGAAAAAAATTTTATTACATAATTTTTTTTTTTTTACAAATTTGGAAATGATGATTTGATATTCATCTCAACATTATGAAGTATATATAAAGGGATAGACAAATAAAAATCAAAGTAAATACAAGTGATCTGTGGGCAGAGATTCTCTATGAATATCTAACTACTGTGATATGCTGTCATTTTTCAATATTTATTTTGCTACAAAAGTAAAACATAAATGATTAATATCTCAATATTTTGAAGAACTGCAATTTATTAAATTTTATGGTAGTTTTAGGTACTTTTTTTTAATTACAGATTTTGTGTAATATTCTAAATACACCTGGGTCTCTTTTTACGCGGACTTATTTCACATGATTTTGAAGTTACGTGAATCATGTTTCACCGGAAGTCGAACTCCGATAATGTGCTATTACTTTAAATAATAAATTTTGCGCACTTACGTTATATTGAAGTAATAGCACATTATTGGAATTCGACTTTCATCTTAGTAATTTCAATATTTTCAGTGCTTTATAATAGTAAGATTTTATGCAATAATGAAATTAAAATCATGATTTCCACATTTTATGTATACACACATTAAATTTTACAAGATTATAATGTAAATTTGTTCAAACATTGTGCGTGTTAATTTTGCATTTTAAATCACATTCTGTTTTTGCTATTTAAAAAAGAACGTAATCAATTATTAATCATTCAGTGTCTACAAGTTTATTTTTAAAAGGTGAGTAATAGCAGTGAAACGAAATTTGATTTTTAAACAGAATTGAAAATTAAAAAATTAAAGACAAAATAAAAGTTTAGATACAGAAGAAAATGTAGAAAAAGATAATGAAACAGAAGTGGAATCTGTTCCTTTCACTTTAAAAATGATTCGAGAAGGTCTTGAACTTTCTATTCAGTTGGCAAATTATTTTCTTACTAATGACACTAATCACGAACGTACTCTTAAATTCCAACGAGAGCTAAATGGTTGTATGTCTGGATATCGCAAGCTTCATAAACAATTAATAAAATCGTCTCAAAGATTAATTACTAATTATGTTGTCACTAAAAAACCATTAACACAACAACATGAGAGTGAAGTTGGTGCTAGTTGTAGTTCCTCTTGTGAAGAATCTTTATCAGTTTGCAAACGAACCTGTTTATCGGCAAATAGCATTAACAATTAAAACGTGTATAAAAAATGTAAATTACTGTACTGTAAATTATGCATAAAAATATATTATTTTGAATAAAATTAAATATTATAGTTAAAAAAAGTTTGTCTTGTATCAATTTTTTTCAAATTTGAAATTTTTTATTAGTCATGTTTTATTTCCTTATTTTTTTTTTGCGCGAATTATAAAGTAATTTTACGTTGGTGCTTTGCTTTTACGTGAATTTTGAAAAATCACAGACTGCATCCCCCCCTTTTCAATGTAAGTTACAACTATTTTTGCACGATTTCGTTTGCGTGTGTTTTCTGAGGAACCTATCTATCGCGTAAAACGAGACACAGGTGTAATTTATTTTCAGTTTTATTATATTTTCCCATTAAATGATGATATTTTTTTTATTCGGTTTATTTTTAAAATTTACTTAATATCAATATTAATATTTTAAATACAAATATATTGTCTACACTGAATTTAATGTAATTAGAAGGGATTTGAAATTAAACTTTCAAGATCCCTACAGCTATCCAATCTATCTTATACATCCAATACTCATGACTACATACATGTGAAAAAGATAAATGATCTTCAATGTATTGATTTCTCACTGATCTAGCACTCATCAATTGGTCCAGATCATCTCCCACTCACATATATAATCAATGCTCAATTTATATTAAGATAGCAAATCTTCAAACTTTAGTGGGAAAGGCTTCAGTCTCTCCAATTCCTTAGCCATCTACATCATTGAATATCTGATAATGGAATGCTCAAAACCCTTTCTGATACCAATATTATTGTCATATCCATGTTGACCTTAAGTCACTTTGATCCTTTTACATATAGGACCTTAATATGTCCATTTAAATATACACAAGAGGATAGGCAGAATACAGATTGGAAATGTAATATTTTTAATATAAGTATATTGTCTGCAACTTACTGTAATTAGAAGGATTTGAACTCAGACTTTCACTACAGCTATGTTTTTCACATGTATGTGGTCATGTGGATCAATTGGATAGCTGTAGGAAGTTTGAAAGTCTGAGTTCAAATTTCTTCTAATTTCATTAAGTTCAGTATTGACAAATGTACTTATATTTAAAATATTACTTATTTAGCCTGTATTCTGCCAATTCCTCTTCCATATTTAAATTGACATATTAAGTTCCTATACATCAAGGTCAGAATGGCTTATGGTCAACATGGGTAAGACAATAATATTGGCTCATTAAAGGGCTTTGAGCATTCCATCATCAGATTT